>CM032886.1:24140000-24754166 GCA_019176425.1 Megalops atlanticus
TAAGACAGCTGGTTTTGTAAAAAAAATATTGCACTTTATTTAGTAAAGGTGTCCTCAGTCTCCTCATTGATGTCTCAACACAGAAATTAATTGGGGTTGGAGATGCAAACAGACAGGCTACATTTATCTTTTGCAGTTGGTTACGTTGCATGTCACTTTTAAGACATTCACATCCAAGTGGCCAAAGAGCCATCTAGGAAGATCCACATTGGATACGATAAGCCATCCTGCACTGTACTGGTCCAGCAGACAATAAAAGCAGGTATTAATTAGTTATCACTTTTAGTAAGCATAGCTTTTGTATTACATATTCATGAGCTATTCATTCATGCTAACCATACTCTTCAAGATAGAAAATATGGCTACTAAGTTATTCTTTCCAGTATATTTTCTCAGTGATTCCCTCAGTATGGTTACACACTCATGTGCAGACCTTCCTCATCATATTCCCAAAGAGGGCTTGCTGGAATCCCTGAAGTGTGTAGCAGAATGGTGTCACCCCTCAAATAATTAACGCATGTTTTCATATCTTACTGACATCACACAAAACATATTTACAGTCCCAACTCCTACAACTGCTTAGAATTTGCAGATTATTACATTTTGGCATTTAGCAGACACTCTTATCCAGAGCAACTTACATGAATTACAGGTTTTTACAATGTTATACATTTATACAACTGGATATTTAGCAATTGTGGTTCAAGTACCTTGCTCAAGGGTACAGCAGCAGTGCCCCTGTGGGGAATTGAACAGGCAACCTTTCAGTTATGAGTCCTGCTCTTTAACCACTATGCTACACTGCTGCCCCAATCTATCTAATTAGGTTGATTTTGCCATGGATAACATTCAGCCACCCTACTTCTTGGCTATTCTGTGTACTTCCCTGCCATTTGCAAATAGATGAAGGTTAACTAGCTATAGGTAAACTAGCGAAAAAGCTAAGTTCACTAAGTTCACTAGCCAACCAGCTATAAAACAGCCTTTAATATATCGGCACATATTTGCTAGATGACTCTTTTTGCTCAGATACATACAAAATTAGCAAAGGTAGCTAACAGAAATATGCATGCATTTTAGATCAGAATATTATACATCATTATTTCTGTTGTATTGCATTGTTGATGGGTGGACATGACATCCCTGTCCTGGCTACTGTTGGATGGATGATCCCTCTCATTGCCTGCTTTAGCGAAGCATGCCATACCTTGTCCCCCAAACTGCTTCTAGACTTGAACTGATGAATTTTTCATGCTATTCCACTGTTAACATTTCCATTGTTTTGCAGGACTGTCTTGACCACCTTTTCCCAGGGTCAGAGAATTTTCACATTTTTTTCCACCATTGGCCTGGATTTCTGGGTTTTGATTCCCTCTGAAGGAAGCAGTATGATCTACATAAATAAATTTCCATCATACAAATGCTATTTTCCTCTTACAAATATGCTAAAACAAATAAAATTTGATTGATATATTGATTATTTGAAAAAAAAATGTTTTCTCTCAAACGCAAATAAGCACAAGTCAGGAAGGGTGAACCAATGTAGAAAATATACAAATCAGCAAACCTTTTTCTTTCTTCCAAGTACAGTATACTGTTGGTGCAATATATCTGTTCTGTGTTGTGAACAAAGGCTAATATAGAAATCACAATAAAAGTATTTCTCAAGTACATAAAATGATTAATATACATATAGACAGATTGCATACATCTGTACTTACAACTGTGACTGATGGTCTCTGCATTTCAATTGTCTGTAATATTTTAGATCCAATATACATCATTTACACTGGCTGTCATTTTTCACGTAATCATACATAATGGATGGATTACTGGTGTCCAGAGCAGTGCATTACGATTCTGAAACATTAGAAACATGGTGTGAATGCCTTATCTGTAGATTTGTTTAAAAACTGTTGTTCATTTATGGAAGCATTAAAAATACTTCCAAAATACTTTTGGAATACTTTCCATCACCAAAACGTAATTGCTTAATTATTATATTCTAGATGGTCTTTCAAAACCAATGTTAGTTTGAGTTGAAACATGGTCAGAAGGAAGAGTTTTGTGTGACCCTCCATTCAAGTAACTCAAGAAACACAATGTGCCAGAACTGAAAGGCAGGTAAATATGAGTCTCTCTTTTCCAAGTATTCACAATGAGCCACAGTGCATGCATTCATGGATATTGGATGCTTGCTCTTGATGAGTAATAATACTGAGGACAAAATACCCTCGAATTTTCGATCAAAAGATTTGTCATTATTTCAGATACTTCCTCTTGCATCTGTCTAGTGTTCAATTCAAGTGATTGAGTGAAAAGGTGTATATGTGCATAGCCTTATTTCTCATTTTTTGCCATGCTTATTTCCCTAACAGTAATTTCAGTGCTGGGACTATCATCCTGCTGCAGGTCTGAATTGAGTAGCAACAACCTTTTCTTGTCAGGGCATGTTTGCCAGTGGCTCCAGATGAGCAAAAATACAACTCTGAACCACAAACCATCACTGATTTTTGATTAGTGCTGAAAAAAATATATTGCTGCATTAATATTGGAACAAGGATTTTGACAATATGGGAAAAGAAAGGAAAATTGCTCTCCAGCTTAGCTGAATTGTATTCATTTCGAAACAGCTATCTGCACAGGTGGCTTCAGACACAGCAATGGTAGACAACTGAAGAAGCAATATATATTGAAATAATGTAGGGTGCTAAAGAACAACTGATATGCAAGCTTGGGCATATACTGAGCAACCAAATGACAACTAATACCTTTACAAAGAAGCTTGCTATGATCATCATCAACATTAAGGTGAATTGGTTATTTAAGATCAACTGCAAAATTTCCCAGTAATTATCTATGGGCTGCCATATAAGACATTTGCAAGGTTTTCATGGCCTATTTGCACTGAAATGTCCACTGAAACTGGCAACTTGCTCTAATATCAGTGAAGACACAGTTTCGCTGAAAAGGCGTCCTGAAGTGTTTCCGCCTGTCAATTTCAGACAAATTCATTGCATTTTTGTGATAACATGATTGATCTGACTCTACCTTCGATACCAATGTCATATTCTTTAAACCCCCGAACAGGAATACCTCATGTACCTGTATGAACACAGTGCTGAACAAACATATTTGTATTACAGCATGCTGTTATATTGCCTAACCTGCTCTCTGAGCTGTGATGTCAAAATGAATATGATTATTATATTGTATACTCTTAAGTGTTAGTGAATGGCTATAGATGCTGTTATGTGTTACTATCTAGGGAGTGTTCTTTGAAAGTGGAGTTTTCTGCAAGCACCTTTCCACTGACACTTCAAACATCTCAATAGCAAATGCGTAAAACATCAGAGGTGGATGACCCAAATACAGTGGTTTCAGGACACCTCAGGAAAAAAAAATTATTTGAAATTAAGAAATAGCTGGTATAGTTGTATTTGGTTAATTGATATCACTGCAATGGTGCAAACATGTTTTGCCTGGTGTCAGAAGGTGGGTGCGGTTGTAAATGTTCAGGTGCAGCACCACTGTGGCAGAGTGTAATGGGGTTGTGAATGCTCAGAGTGCAGTGCCATCTTCGCACAGTGCAGTAGGAATTAATGTGTGTACATCACCTGAGGCCTGGCAGGAAGCCACGCAGTGTCCAGGTGTAATAAGAGACATGGGAAAGGCATCTATTGTTGAACAGCATCATTTACCTAACAAATGCAAACGCAGCCTGTGAAGGGGAATCCTCCATCTGTCCCCAAAACTTGATTGTTAGTGTCATCTGTGTTTATTTCTGAGGATTCTCGGTCTTCCATTTTCCATTCTGCTACATGATTGACCTGTATCCAATCAGTTTCATTGCAAACACCTTTTTCCATTGTCTGCTTGTTGTCTTACTCATTTTCTTGAACTAGTTAATTTATTAATTGGCCCACCTGCCTAACTGAGTTAAATACAGGTGTGTGTGGTGGAAGGTAGCTGCTTTTTTTGTTTTGTTTCATTTGAGAAGGTTGGCTATTTGCTGTATATACACCCAAGACTGATTCTCTGTTTTTTTCTTTTTTAATAAGTTATTTTTTGTACATTTTACTCTCTCTGTTTTCTTTGTGAGAGGCATCTGCAAGCTTCTCCAAACAGCCAATCCCAAACCACCTAAAAAGTGGCAATTATAAAAAGTAAATATATTAAGAGAATATATTTTTAGCTCAATATATTTAAAATGTGCAAATTATTGCCATTTTGGTATATTGCAATATGTTTTAAATGTATTTGCAATGTATTCTTGACCTGAACAACATATTTCTCGGTACACTTACGGACAACAGCAATACCATGCGGTATTTGATCAGTTAATGTCATTTCTGTTTCATTAACAAGCACAAGTTAGATATGCTAGCATGATTAATTCATTTGACAGATGCTGATAATTGAATAATCCTCATAAGCTCTAAAGCATACTTCACAATCAAAGTGCAGTTCTTTAACGCAGTACATACTGCAACTGGTGTCTGACTGAGAGGACATTATGTGCATTGCCAGAGCACATCATGGACAGTTGTTTGTTTTTTTTTAAACTTTATTTTGTCAAAGCTTTATTGAATAAAGCAAATGAGAAAATACATGTATAAGTCAAGCAAGTTCAGAGGTCCCGTGAGGCCCCCATTATTTCAACTACCAGGTACGCATAGTATGGTAGGACTTGCATTTGTGCTATTACAGTCAGGCCCCTCTTCAAAATGTGTGCTCTATGGCTGAAAATTATAATCAAACAGAATAACTGGGATACATGTTGCTTAATTCAGCTTTCCTTGCAGTGGTGTTAGACTTCTGAAATCATAGAATTCTTCAAGAAACATACTTTGTTTCAGCTGTGAGGGCAGCAAAGCAATCTCTATTTACATTCACAGTATATCCGCCAGCCAAAAATGCTACGGCAAATTTTCTACAAAAATAATCCTAATATAATAAAGTGCTTGCCAAGCATGCTAATTTGATGAGGGACCTTATAAAAGTTTGCATATTTATAGATATGAAATGAAACTTCACAGCTTTGGAGAGATCAAAATTTTGTGTTTATGCGGTTTCATATTTCTCGCATCCAAAGAGTGAAAATCTTAGAGGGAAAGCTTTCATTGTCCTTTGACTCTAGGTGTCTTTTATTTGTATAGATGGGGGAAATCAGATAACTGTCTGTGTTAAAATGACTGAGGCATGTTATTGAGCCAGTGCTTTTTCTTTTTTTTATAAAGGTACAGAGTTTTCATGCAGACACTGTTCAAAGAGTGACCCATGTAAGTTCTATCTTTTAAATATATTCTGTAAACGCTTCAACATATGTTTTGCCTCATGGTTTTGCTTCTTGGATAAGGGTTGACGTTCCATCTGAAAAGCCCTGAGTATGTATTTCAAAGCATAACAGATAGAGATAATATTCAATATTTCCTAAATAATGATATCTATATACATTTTTGAGACTTCATTTTTTTACTGAAGACAAAATTGTAACATTCTAAAAGAAGGAAAAAAAGGTTCAAATATTAACTGTAATATTCCATATTTATGGAAAGAAAGCCTTTGTCACAAACACAACAGAAAAAAGAATGCAGCTGCTCTTTTCAAAGTCTGTTTTCATTTGACAGAAGAACAAGCTGATAAGTTTTAACTGCCAATAAAATCTTTGAGAACCTTTCAACAGAGAGCTGTGGTGGCACTAAGCTAATGCTATCAATAACTTACCAGACTTTAAACATAATACATATTGAGAACACATTTGTATTTAGGAATAATCACAGAAACAAACTGAACTCTAATTTTGCTTTAAGAACTGTTTAAACCTGTAAAACACAGACGGAGAATGCACACAAAACAATGGAGGATGCTAACTTTCAGGATGACAGCACACACAAACTGACAAGGCTTGAAATTTTAAAAAAGCCTCTGTGATCATAATAGCACAGGACTTCTGACTGTAGAATCCACTATCAGCCAGGACTTTCTCTTCGGATTGGTGGGCCTTTCAACCTCAACCCACATGGTAACATTTTACTGCTGTAAATGGCACCAGAGAGACCCCCACACCCTTTTCATGGAACCCCTTTTTTCCCAGTTTTTGGGCAGCGGTCAAATGTGTGTGAGGTAGTGTCCCAGACAGACTTTTGCCCTGGAAACTCTTCAAACCACAACACAAAATGGCCATCTCCCTGTAAATGCACAGGGTGTGATCACAGAAATGGCTCAGGTAGGTTTCCTCTGCACATATGAACCTGTGGCATGTGATTAGCTTACTCAATGAATAGTTGTATTAATTAGGAAAAGGGATGAACTGATTAAATTTACCCTTCAAACATACAAAAGTTCAGTATTAATGATCATCCAATGGTAAATCCTGCAATTATATGCAAACTAATTACGAAACATACTGCATGTGTTTAAGCATCTCAAATCCTTACTATAAATATTCTATAAAGCCAACACTGAGTATATATGGTCTCATGATAGGACCAGTTAAAAAGACAGACACTTACAACACCCTCATGAAAAGTTTTATGTGAATGCCACAATCGAAAGTCATGTCTATAAACAAACTTGCAAGCTCATTTGATTTATTTCTTTAACAGTTAATTACACAACTTCAGAACTTTTGTTATTAGACTGCAAATTATCAAGATTGCTGTGAAGCTGTTCACAAGATTAACAAGAATGGTTTAAGATGTGGTCCCACTACTTTTGTATAAGTAAAAACTATATAGCAAATCCTTCTTTAAACATAATTGCAAAAAAGACACTACTAGCATCTGAGACATGAAGGGTAAATTCTGAGAAAACAGAAATTAATAGGATCAAAAGTTGTCACAACAGTCTTGAATGAAGTCAACTATCATATTTTGGTACAAGTACACCATACTACAGAGTGTCTTAAAACTTTTTTTTTCCAAATTAAACAAAACTGAGTTCTTAATATAATATACACGTGGAAGAATCTGTTGGATTTTCTGTCAATGTAAAATAAAGTTTGAGAGAGGGTTTAGAAGTCAATGCGTGACATATGTAAAAACATATTGTAAATGGCTACTTCCACATAAATATCATTTAGTATATTTAAGTATCTACATGGTATATTCAGTCTCACCTAATAAAGGAATACATTTCAGGTCATATTCGGTCCTTGTTCAGTACTACATTGAGTGCCATCAATATCAACCATCTGATGTCAAAAAGAGAGGCCACTGACATCAGATCTCAACCCAATTCGGCCTTCAGGTTTTGAACAACATTCATCACTTCTCATTACTCCCTGGAAACTGTGTCCAGTGTTACCAAACCTCTCCTTCAGGTGTCATTACTCTCAGTCTAAGCTACGTCAGTCAAAATAGCTTCTGGATGAAAGTCTGTCAGACATACTTGTCTGAAGTTTGACCCATTCCAATGACAATGGTGTAAAAACAATAACCTTTACAGTGATTTTGAAGTATAGTTCACAAGGCTCTGATCAACACCTGAAGGAAAAGTTTAGTGAAGTCCAATGGAGGGCTGAATAACTGGCTCCTTTATATTTAGACTGTGCTGCAACTGTGCTGCTGTTCATGTTTTCAACAAATGTCAGATGATATTATTGGTATTTTTGATTTCCAATAACAAAGCGATGCCACGTACATTCACTCAGTAAATAGTTGACATGTGGGCAACCCTTTGTTTGTACAATTACTGTTTACTGAGACATCTTTAAGCAAATGTCCATGCTTTGTATGCTAACGATATTGAGAATAAGAAAAAAAGGAAGAAAATCAATACCACAGACATGTGGTTTTCTTAAAAAAAAGAAAAAAGATCAGATTCTTGGGTTCCTCCGCACTTTGCTTTCAAAAACTCAAAAGGTATTCTTTATTATATGTTGTATAAATAGGCCTGGTGAAGTTAGGGGCTTGGCCAGCCCTGAGTCCTGCTTTGAAATATTTCCGCCTGAACTGAGGCTTGGCTGCGAGACAATGACAGTCAATACAGGGTGACTCGCTTGTCAGAATAGCCAGCGTGCTGCTGCCCCAGGAACCATTACAGGCAAAACTGGAACACAATGGGAGGCTGTGGTGGGGCTCGGGTCCAAGTTGTCAAGACCGGGACAAATGATCTTGATTAAAAGCACTGAAGTAGGATCAGGTCTTCCTTTAACGTATACCAGTCATCCCTCTTAGTGGATAATTGTATCCAACATTTCTGGGGCCAAGTGCGCTCGACTTTGTTGTGGTACACAAATCTCTTGTTCGGAAAAAGGCTTCAGTAATGTTACCGAGGAATTACAAGTAAAACGTTCTCCGTACATTTTCCAGATTTTGTTGTTTTTTATTCACCTCAATGTATTGTGTTTTCTTAACAGTTCTGAGCAGTTACATCTGTCCTGTGCTCATCGTATTTTGAATTCTCAATCTGAAATTAGTTTTTCAGTAGACAACAGTTTGATAAACTGAGGAAAGAGAATGGTCTGAAAAGCAGGGGATTACCATCTGTGAACACAGAGTCAATCTTGATAAGAGTACTGGCATCTTGGAAGAAATTCATGTCTAGTGCACTGTTTCTACTGTCAAGAAGAGTTAGACTAGATACTGTGCAGCAAGCACATGGTGACCAGAAGCTGTATTTAATGTATCATGTTAAATGTAGTTGTGCAACTTACGAGCTCCATTTTACTAGGATCATGCTTTATCATTATCAGTATGTAGCTGTTCTACATGCATCAGGATCAGTGTGTTTGGGCTGTTCTCTGTGCGTTATCAGTATCAGTATTTGGGCTGTTCTGCATTCATTATCAGTATGTGGGCTGTTCTTCATGTTGTATCAGTATGTGGGCTATTATCCATGCTTTATCATTATCAGTATGTAGCTGGTCTACATGCTTTACCAGGATCAGTGTGTGTGGGTTGTTCTCTGTGCATTATCAGTGTCAGTATTTGAGCCTTGGAAGCTTGTGGTGAACCACTGCTGAACATGTCAGATGCAGCACAAGGCAGAACCATTCACTTGGGCAGGACCTAGCAGTCCATCTCAGCTGCACCAAAAAAAAAAAAAAAAAGAATCATGCTTTTTCTGCAGGGCCACTTGCATGCTATATCAGTTTGTGTGTACAGAGCAAGGTACTGAGGCACATGAGCCTGTATACATACATTTTAAGGTATAATATAGAAGTTAGGAGGTACAACTGAAAGGTGTGCAAGGCACCTTTCATGGCACCTTTGGAGCAGGTGTGGCTAGCTAAGTATTTATACTGTACTTTTCTGTGGGCATGTCCGTCTATTAGGTTTAAATTCTCTTTATTCATGCTTCCACACAGCTGGCAAAAGTGAAACCAGGTGGACATGATCAATGGTTTGTTAGAAGTGTCAAACAGAATGGCTTTCTGTGGTTTTAACAGCTTAAGTTAAAACTGCGGTACATTCTTTCACACAAGTCATTTGGCTATGCATGTGCAGTGTTGCATTTGTCACGTTATCAAAGTTACTACCACTTTAGCTGAACTCTATTGTGCAAATTCTAAAAACTGCAAATGGTAATTTGACACACATTTAAAAAATATGCATATACATAAGTTCGTATATACATATGTATACACACAAGTTCAACAATAGCCATCCATAATGTGATAAGTGGGAATGTCAAAGAGTGTGTTTGAATTGCAGATTTGTCGTTGCATAACGCATTTATGTGAAGATGACACAGGCACGGCACAATAATAACAGAAGATTGACATTCACTTTGGGGTATGCCTTTTAGAGCTGACATTGACCTTACACTCGTGTCACCATCTTTATGAAAAGGTCAACCCCCTGCTGTTTTAATGAGTCATCTTTTTAATATGTAGGATATGTGGGGTGAAAAGAACACAAAAGTTTCACTATGTAAAAAAAATTAACCTCCCCAATGAAATTCAATGACAAGTAACCATTTTGTTTTATGTGACCATAATGTGTAACCATTTTGTTTTATGTGACATCTTCCATACAAATACCGTTAGCTATCCACTTTAATATTCAAGTATACTCACAATTCATCTGTTTTCCATGTGAACCAGGTTAACTTTTCATTGGATATTCGCTAAATTAGAAAGCATATTTGAAGTGGTGAATATATTAATAATGATATTGTTATTTTATAATAATAAAAGCTACTCTATATTCTCATGTTAAACTGACAGCACAAATGACTTTACAGCCTTGAAGATGTTGATATATACATCATTGGCTTTCGTAGAAAAAAAATCTGCTTTGAATATTGCATAAGTAGACTACTGCTGCTGATAATATCAATACTATTACATTCTCTTAAATGATTTTACATTCAAAATCCAGTAATCAATTTTGATTTATCTTTTTATTACCTACAGGGCAATAGGCTTTTAATGTTAGAATGTTAGAATGTTAGATTTAGATCAAGAGAAGCCCGTATGAAAATGTTCCTACATCTGTAACAGCAGGGCCTACTCTACAGCCTAATACAAGAAAATCACTCCTACCTTGAGCAGCCAGTGGGTGTACAGAGGCTGTTTGACCTAGCAAGGTGAAATAGAACAGAAAGATATGAACAACAATATGGTAACTGAGCAGTTCAAAAGTGTAACATGCCTAAAAATGCTCCTGCTGGAGATTATATTAACAAAAAGGTAATTGATTCCAGGCTAGAACATTATTTGCAGGTGGAAACTTAATTACAGGAAGTTTATTTATGAATATCCATTAATCAGCCTTGACAAAGAGCAATTAGAGTATTTACAAGCCACATCGGAAGAGTCACTATATACATTTGTTTTTGGAACGTGAGCAGTGATGGAGAGGTGGGGAGGCAAGCCATTACCTGAGAACATATAGAAGCAGCTAGACCATGAACCTGATATAACGATGAAAAATGGCTATCCTGAAAACTACTGTCTTAGATGTAAACTGTATTCAATGAGCTCTTAATCTAAACAACCTTTTAATATAAGAATATAAATATGTTGATTGCGGTAATATATGGAAAGGACCACAACAGGATTGCTATTAAGTACCTGGCTCCTCCAGACAAGTTTACTGAATAATTTTCTATGTATGGCAGTACATTTCTGATTAATCAGCTATACAGCCTTGTCCTACACTGTTAGAGATCTGTTCCTCCATCAGCATGTTGTAGTATCTGGAGTAATATACTTTTAAGATATGAAGTGCTGTTACTGACAAATTAGTCAAAAATAAGGAAATATAAGTATGAAATGTTTCCCCTTACAGCAATTATATACTGTAGAGGCATTTAGGTGGTAGTAGTAGTAGTAGTAGTAATAATAATAATAATAATAATAATAATAATAATAATAATAATAATAATAGAGCACAAGGCACAGAGAAGTCTATCTCCTTAAGACCTAATTTAACTAAGAAGAAACACACAAAAGGAAATTGGTCTTATTCCCCACGCAATCTGAGGTAAGTGGCAATTAAAATGCTGATTAATGTCAACTACAGCTAAGACACAACTTTATAAATCTGACAGAACTGTAGGGAAAAGACTGTATAATTCTAAATCTCATGACCTTGTGCTTATTATTCTATTTAATGACACTGAACACTTTCTATTACCCTCTTGATAAAACGTGTTTAAGCCCTGCACAGCCTCACTGAAAACAGGAGAGAATGTGATTCTTGCTGCTTTTTCCTCACTTACAAATATCATATTGAGTGTATTACAGAATGCTCTTTGTTTGTGGAATTTCTGCTTTGAATAATCACTGCATGCTCAATTTATCAGCTCCAGTATCAGTGATTTAATTGCATATCTACATTCATGACAGACATGGACAGATAGTCACTACTAAAATTGAACAAAGGAAAAAGCTACATTACCATAAACAGCATGTTATCACATATTAGGCATTTAACATGATTCAGTTCCAACAATCTGATTACCTGGGTAATTGAAAAGAGAAACTGGACAGACCTTACAGCAACCGACATGCAAAAAAGGAAAAAAAAACACATAAGGAGCTATGCTATGTAACAATGAGTGGCCAGAATAACCAGTGGTAGCCTTGGAGCATTCAGTTTGATCAGATAACAGATTGATATCCTAAATAGAATCTGACATGCATTGCTAAAGATGCCAATGGTAATTAATTAGCATCTAATTTTGACCAGAGAACAACAGGATATAGGAGTTGGTGCTCGATGCCATTCCCCCTTAGGCCTCTTTTATTAGGGTCAGGATTCCGCCTTCTTGAGCTGAGGGCTAGTTATTAAATTGAGGGGGGCACATTGACACTCAAATTTTCATGGTCCATCTCTGTCACTGTTCCCAGAGCCTCTGGCTACGACAAATGCTCTAAGCTTCATGGTCGCCACGTAAACGAGCACAGCGCGGACAGCTCAGCGCAGCGCGGCATCCCCCTTGTCCTCTCCACCAGTGAACGCTGCAGAACAGGTTCATTTTTGAAACCTTCCTCCTGTGTTGGAATAATCCGTGCAGATAAGAAAATGTGGTTAATTTCATAACCGCAGTTCTGGTACAGGGTTAAACCAGTTTACCTATAAACTGATTGACTGGATCATTTCCATTGATTTCTTCCATCAGCTGTTATGTGGGTTATTTTATTTTTTGTAGTATTTTATTACGTTGCCAGTTGAGTCAATCAGGTGGTAATGATAAATTTCTGCAGAGGTATGGGCGCTTCTATCCATTGACTCCATCCTGCTAACCAAGTGTTAGCAGTGCTAGCCTTCTAGAAATCAGTTAAAACAGCCTCCATTAACCACAGACTACAAGTATAACCTTGCATTTTACATATTATAAAAGATTACAAACTTCCCTTCAAAAGCAGGACAGACCCCAGCAATTATGCTTTAGAGCCTGGATTCATTTTACCTGATGGATATAGACCAAACAACCATAATCCTCTGTCAAAATGTATGGATACTTTATCAAAGCAGACTCCCTTTGTAGGTCTGGTGAACCAGTGATTATGTATATGGCAATCAGCAATCAAATCAGGAAGAAATCCCAGGAAACAATAGCAAGGCCTTCTGCCTGAAGATAACATTTTCCATTTTCCCTCCTGCTTTAACTCACGTTTACCTTGCTTGCCTTTTATGGCTGCCAAAAGTATTTTCCATGGTGCAAAGGGACATTGGATTAACAGAAAAACAGAGGGCACCAACTTAAACCAATGTGGTAAATAAAGAAAAAAAGGAAAAAGAATGAAACACCACTCCCAAACACCCACGAGAGAGAAATAAATAGTAAACTGGGATGCAAAGGTACACTTAAGAAATCTGGTTTCCTTGACCACATCATCACAATATGGATATACAACTGCTTATTGAATCCAGGCAACGTGGATTATAGAAAAAAAGTATACCGGCTCCACAAAAGCACAAAGTTAACCCACAACAAAGGACTTTAAAGACAAACTTCACAGAATGCTACTTCACTGTTCGGATAGCTAAGCCAAGATAAAAATAGATCCGCTGAGTGAACTCTTTTTAACCGGTCCTTTTTTTCTTTATATCTTTGCGATGAACAATGGAAAAAAAGTTCAGGAAAAAAGCTTCCCTTTGTTTAATTAGGAAAACTTGACTCTACAATATATTTTTTTAAAAATTATTTTTTCCTCACTCATACACACAAGTGTGACGCACACACATGCACACACACACACTCTGTAATTAAGCTTTGTTGCATTTTTTTCTTGCCAGTTCCTGTCAGTTCCTCCCTTTGGCTTCTTCCCTACCTTAGCTTATTGTGAGGATGTGTGAAAAAAACAATGTGAAAGAGGAAATACCTGAAAAGACCCAAATTCTTTCACTCTTAAATCCTAATTATGGACTCTCAATGATTAACTCAAGACTTATTGTTTCAGTAAGGTTTATGAAGCCAAGGTTTTAGAATGTGTAATTGAGTACTTTTCATTTGTTTTGCACAGATAGCATTTAATAAATCAATTAGTAAAATTAAATGCTCGATACTTGTTCAATTCTTTACTGTTTTAAATATTTTTACCCAAGCAGTGACATAGGAGCACATGCGAGTCTGTGCTGCACCTGAGGATGTGTAGCTCTTAATTGCTTTGGTTTTAGAAAGGAAATACATATTAAATATGTGCATAGTGTGAATCCAAAACAAATTTGTCCTACAATGATTTTCAGTGACTTTAAATGCGCTAGCTATTTTAGTCAGGAATTGGCGTCAAATTCTCATCAATACTGAGGTAGGTGAATACATCTGTCTGACAAACCCTACATTCTCTGGAATCACAAACGAGCATAATTTTACAATTACCGGTAGTTAAGCTCATTACACAGAGGTCTGTTTAATGTAAAGGTACTGTATTGTGTTTTGTTTTATAGTCTCCCAGTTATATTAATTGTCTTGATGAGCAGCTGTGAGGCAGCACGCTACACCATGCTGCGAGGCTGTGACGACATCTAAGGGCAGGAGGACTTATTTACACCTTAAGTGCTGAAAAACACATGGATCAAATACATGCAACTGTACTATTGGTGGGTAGTAGACTCTTCAGTGACTGTCTGGCTTCAGAAAGCTGCAGTGTTTTATTACAATCCAAACAGAAATGGCACCAGGACTGCAGATAATAAAAAGATCCTGGGATAATTGTCCGAGACTTTCCCCTGCACAGTTTGAGGGGGGAAAAAAGGTCTCAGGAGAACGTTAAAAACTATAATCCTTCTCATCATTTGAACATGTGCCCTCCAGAGTTGGCTCTCCTCTACAAGACGTAGGGAAAAAAACATTTCACATTCACAGATGATCCTAATTTGGTGCGGTTTGGAGTGTAATTTAGATCAAACATATCCATGTAAATGAGTCAGGGTTTCTTAATTAGGTGCCTCTGAAGAGGGAGAGGGGGAGAGAAAAAAAAAATTTGGACCACATCAGTAGGTGTGGGTGTGGCGCCCACAGTCCTGGACTTTTTCCTATATACATAGCCCAGTACCAAACTGTCATACATGCCACTCTTTTATATTCTTTTCACTTTGAGACAGCAAAAGGAATACATTTGCGGAGGGAACAGACTCCGAGACGCTAACTCGGATTGGGTTTTAAGAAGAAGCGGTCTCTATGGCACTCAGCAACAAAATAGGTCATTCTGCTCTGATTTAGCTGTCTGTTTTGACTGCATTGCCAGCTAGCTTTTGCACTTATGAGGAACTGGGTATCTGCCAGCTTTGCAATACTTCCTCATAAGCCTCCTCTCCCACAGTGGTGCTCGTTTGTAAAGTATTACTGTGTCTACATGTGACGTGTGTGCTGTTTATGCATATGATACACAATTATATCACAGGGACAATTAGAGAAAGAGGATAGCATCCGCAGTTCGATTAGTTAACAATCTGACTAATGGAGCTATTGGCATGCACAACCAAACAGACTTCTCCCCTAATGCCAAAGGGTATGTTGTAGCACGCGGACGGACTTATGTCTGAAATTAGTCCTTTGGGGGCAGTCGGGCCACCTGTGCAGAAGGTAAATGCAACATGGCGGGATGGAGCTCTCTCCCGGGAAACAGTGTCGGCCACATGGCTCATTAAATCTGCCAAGGTGGCCGGCGCGGATTGGGTGCAATGTCAGGCCCCACAAAGCGCAGAGATTAATACTCACTCGATCCCTTGCACTTCTGTTGACACGAGGGACAGATATGATATCGTGCCGGTATTCACTTTACCGCTGGGTATTTTCTGAGCCATAAAACGTACCCCAGCCCTTTCGCAAATGATGGAGTGCTGTTCTACGTTTATTCTCTATTAAATAGTGGCTAAACATCAGAACCTGACATATCCCCTCCCGAGCACATGCATGCAAGAGATTTCCGTTATTCTCTTTTTAATTTAACTTAAACGTTATACGAAAACTGACCACTGAAAGGAAAAATTCCAAAAAAACAAGGCAAACCCAAACCTCTGGCAAGGTCTCCTCCAGCCTGTCTTTTACGGGCTTCTTAAGGGCATTTTTGAAGGCATGCTTGCCACACTATCATTTTCAGACCTGTTCCGAGAAGACAAAATCCTATGCATCTTACTTTTTGTTTTGTAGTGCAAAAAGCCACATAATGGCAGGGATTATGTGTTTCTGAATTTATGAAACCCAGATATTGGGACTCCTCCCATTTAATGGTGAATGTGGAAGACTTCTGCCGAAGAATTCATTTGAGCACAGTTAATGAGGACCTTCTGTCCAAAAATGTTCATAGCCTGAACTATGATTGTTGCTTATTTACATTTTCTATTCGTGGTGGCTGTATTAAATATACAGATATTCGTGTGTGTGTGTTTTAATTTGGTAACAGCAATTCCTGTCTAGTTCAAAACTTGCACAGTTGAGGAAACAAGGCAGGAAATCAAATAAGTTGATTGGATCTGCCCTTGTCACTACAGCAACAATCCTGGATACTGAGTAGTGGAAGAGTTTATTGAATTACATTTGTTTAAGTTTGTTTGTTCAGATTCTTTGCTCATTTATTTATTTTTTAATCATTAGTATTCAGTTTAAATTGCAGGTATCTGTCCCTCTCTGCTGTTTGAATATATGTATTTTCTTTCTTTTTTATAACATTGAACTAAGTTAACATTCTTCACTTTTTTAATTAACATGATTTTTCTTTCAGAGTGTCAAAAGAGGAGATGCCTTGATCCAGTTGGAAAACTCACTGTTAATCCCCATCCATTCTAATGAGGTGAAAATAAGGAAGGCTCCTGTGCCACATAATGATCTGTCACAGTGTCGTTCCTCCGGAGGTCCACATGGGCACTGCGGCTGTCACCGAGGTGGACAGTCTGAGGACGTTCCAGACACCAGCCTCTCACATGCGGGCCTCTGTTGCGCTGCGTGAGCCAGGTGACCGGGGACAGTTTAATTAGCCCAGGGCTCCTCGCGGTGTCCTCAGGAGAGAGGCCTCCACTCCACGCCACATCATGCCCTTCGTTCTGTTTAAGCTCATTGACACTTTACATTAGCTGCTAATAAGAACCGTTGTCTTTGATTGTTAAACCTTGTCTTCGCCCCCAACTAAAATATCAGCTTCGAATTATCCACGTTGACCCTTTGTAGTTCAGTTCAGATAGTCATCAGCACTATGCAACATCAAGCAGATGATGTTGCGTGATATTTACTGCTCCAGGGGCTGCATGGCTGAAAATGACATGGGTTAGGAACGTCTAGAAACTGTCCCATGTACTGAACCTGCAAAGTACCATAAACAAATCTATAAATACCATTTTAATGCCCAATCACTCTAGTGAATGGTGTGCACATATCTTCCCTTGGCACAATTTTAATGAGTTCTGTTGTTCCAGGGGAATAATTAATGCTCATTTGAAATTTTATTAAAACAGCAATTGCATTATTAAAGCTCACAGTTAAGCATTTGTGTGTAAGTCAATGTACCTCTTGATATAATAAATATTTGATGCAGAATTTCATTGAAATTTGGGCAGTGTAAAATCTGGTCCACAAGGTAAAAAATAGGATATGTGAGGGATGTATGTCTCCGTCTTTCAGAGGGAAACTTTGTCCTTTAAGCTGTGTTTTATTCATGAGGCATGAGTACCAAAATGGTTGCACTGGTTTCAAAGAGATCATTCTTGTTAATTATGTCCAAACATCTGCGATATCATACCTAAAATAGGCTATATCACATAAAGACCTACACCTGTGATTGTAGGTACAAAAAGATAGGGAGAAATTTCACTATTCAAAACTGAAAAAAATGCTACTAAAGCATTGGTATCTTCCTTCATCCCAAAATGACATAATCAAACCTGGACATCACAGTGGTAAAACCAGCTACTGTGTAGTAAGGCAGTGGTCACTGAATTAATTTGTTTACGTAATTTTTAACAGTTTACATTAGCTCGCACACTAGCTGGCAGAACTTAATGAGTGAAAAATGAATGTTATGCAATGTAACTCTACTCATCCTCAATACCTAACTGAGTTCTAGTTTAAACATTTGTGTTCATAGTCTGCATTAATTTATCAGATTTGCAGTTTGCACTGCTACCTGAATGTTAGCTACTAGCAGGCTAATATCATTGATTTCCATTGTGCCTTTGGATTTACAAGGTATATATCTACCCTGTCTCTGTATTGCCAGACACATTACATTACATTTACATTACATTTATTCATTTGGCGGATGCTTTTATCCAAAGCGACTTACAAGTGAGGCAGAGTACAACACAGGCAAAAGCCAAATACGTCACAACATTAGAAGTTTCACGTGACCAAGTTTCAATATCCCTGGATAAATACATTAAAAACTGCATTAGAAACTGGAAGGCAGACTATTTTCCTGGGTGTTTGATTTAACGCTTCCAGTGGTTGTCCACATATACGTCATTATTTTTAAATGCCTACGTAATCCCCAAAATATGTTTTACACAAGGAAGGAGAGGGACATAAGCAACAATAACACAAGAGAGCGAACGGTTTGATTGCGCAGCCACTGCTTAGCCGCAGCAGTGTGCTCTGGGGACGTTACTCACAGCACCGTGCTCTGAAAAACAGAAGAAAAACCTCATTCTGGCACTATTAATACTTACAGAGAACAGCCCCACAAATGACAACCGCAAAATGAAAGAGAGATTCCTTTCAGTGCTCATTCCAGATACATGCATCATTACTGAAGGATCTGGCGGGTTTTTTTTTTTCATACGATTCTTAAGTTATACATTTTATTTTCATTGAAGTCATGAAGTAACCATGTGTTTGTTATTAGTAACAGAATTAATAGTTTAATGTTTCATCGGAGGATGCAAATATGGCAAAGATCGGAGTTAAATGGGTTTTGGAAAACAAACCCCCCCACAAAAAAAAACGTGCCATTATCGATAGTTCCATGGCCAGCATAGGAACAAAGTCAAGTATTATAGTGAGTAAAACAGGACAGAGTTGGGAGTTTCCAGAATGATTAATCCCATGCTAAGATTCTAAAAACATTTCAATTGCCACAATCACATTAGAATGAAGTTCCTTCAATGCTGGTTTTAGTTTCCCCACAATTTTAAAGTGTAAACCGAGTCTCATACAGTAGCAGTAAAAGCTTAGCATATCTCTGTCACCAGTGTACATGATTGATCACTTAGGGTTAGTGGATACTTTAAAATGAGTTTAATTAGCGTCATATTTCTTGAGTTCCATAATTTTTTTGTCCTTTGTTAGTTACACTTGGTACAATGATTAAAAAAAAAGAAAAAAAAAAAACAGTGCAGTATTGTTAGGGTTATTGCTGCCACTGTTTTTTTAATCACTATTAATCATGAGTAAATCATCTGATTTATTCCTCTGCAAGACTGCGGGACGCATGCGTGTTATTGAGACCGACGCCTCGTGTCCCACTTTGAACCACGAGAGCGTGGCTCCGGTGCCAACTGGAGAATAAGAGCACTTACTGTCGGGCTGCCCCGCTCCAGAGCAGCAGAGCCAGATGAGAGCCCCTCTGCAGACCGTCGCCAGCACGTCGGGGGGAGAGGGAGGCAGGCCTGCGTGCCTCCAGGAGGAGGCCGGGGCCTCAGAGCTCCTTCAGTGGGAGCCTGCTTCCCTCATTTTATTCTCAGCCTGTCCTTCTCTCTTCCAAAGGCATCACTCCTTACATGTAAACTCCCATTCAAAAGAGGTGAGTGGCCAACAGCCATTGCTTGCTCCCCAGAACTCGCTGACTTTTGAGTCATCCAGAGCAACTCACTTCATCCACTCCGGCGGCATATTCGGCACAATCCAATTACTGCTTTTATGAGAGAGGCATTAAAACTGAGATTAGGAACTTAATACATCTAAAGAATTGTGATTCAGTTTAATTCAATTGATATTCTATTTACAGACATCAGCATTTCAGACAAAACATTTGTGGATTTGAGTCCTTGACTTGTTTGCTTTTTGGGTAAGAATTGGTCACCGCACTTAATTCTCCAAGTTATGAAACAGAGCTGTATTTAAAAGTTGTATTCCTGATTTTCAAAGAGCTGGAAATAGAACTGGGAACAAGGCAGCAGATTTCCGAACAGCCAGTTCAAAGACTCGAGTTAATTAGTTTTCTCATAATCTGCAGATGTGGCGATAAAAATGTATACAAATACACTAGTGCAGTGAGGCCCAGGCTTTGTGAGACACCATTACAAAATGATGCATGCGTGTCCTTAACAGTACTCTTTAGAATGTTTTCTAGTTGAAAGGTTAACACAGAATCTTGCCAGCATATTTTTTTATGTTTGTGAGTGAACACATCCATATGGATACTACTGCAGCAGAACATGTATGTGTACTACGTAGGTGCACGCTTACCTTCCTGTTTGTTTTTATAGATGTGCATGTGTTGTATAGAACATTAGTTCAGTTTCAACAGAGGGAGCCACTGTTCTCTCATGACAGTGTTCCTTTCACAGGAAAAACAACAGGACAATAAATGTGGTACCATTTAAGACATGGATACCACTTCTGTAGAAGAGAAACAGGGATATGTGTAATTATTTCATAATAGCAAGAAAATGAATACTTTATTATGTCATAAATCAAAATACATCACAAATAGAACAAAAACAGTTCTAATACAACATCTGGCCACATCATTGCACTTAAAGATCTATTTTGCATTGAGACAATAAGAATATATTTTTATTAATGCTTATAGTGGCAGTACAGTTGGTACAACAGTTTACAGTTGGTTTAGAGACCAGCTACCACACAAGTACACCAAGGTGCAAGAGAATGTGTGTCTATTCAGTTGTGCATAACTGTTAAGAAATGCCAATAGCTGATACTATTTAATGCCACTCTGGCAATTCATAAATGATAATGTTTCCATTATATTTTAAGTGATTACATAAAAACAAAAAAAAGTGATAAAATCAAAACAAGTATTCCATAAATCACTCTGATTTTCAATGTGCATGTCTTACCAAATGAGGAAGTGATGGTAATCTAGTAAGTAATAGCCCCCTGTATTAAAAATACACCATAAAAATAAAATAACCAAAAAGGACCTGCGATGTCCAGACACCATGCAGGATCCCATGCTGTTAAAACTCAATGACTGGAGTCAGCGGTTCAGACGCCTGCATGACAAACTGTGCTGCCTGTTGTGCTGGCATTTATCTGTACCCACTTATTATTACAACACGGAAGGGTATGGTTGCTGTTATCGTCGAGGAAGGACCAACTAATCTTAATGGTTTGTAAAGTAGTTACCTGCACCACACTGACATTTATCTAGATCATTTTAGCGCCGGAGCCCTGCACAGCTAAAGGTCTCCTATCTGGAAGGGACATCATTATGAATTATTGTTTGCTGCTAGGTAGAAAATTGTACTTTCTAGCTACCTTTACTTGTGATAAATCAACCAGTCACATATCACCACTCACCCACTCAAAGCTGCTGAGCATGGCCTTTTTCCCACATGGTGTTTACTTATTTTTCCGCCGTTGTTCCACAAGGAAGTCACGGACACTTCTGAGTGCAGCACACTCACAGTGCTGGGTATTAGTCATGCCTGTCTTTTACACCACTAATGTTGTGTAAAATTTTGTAGCAACTAAAGAAATGGTGAGCACTGTTGCTTAAAATATGCAGGAAGTGAATATTTGCAGTGTGTTAAGGATGTTTTTTTTCCCTTTTTTTGGCATGTTGATCATTCTACATTACACACACGATGCCACATTACACTTGTTATTTTCACGAACGGCAGCCACGGAGTTGTGCAGAGCATGCAATTTTAAGCCGGGGAGGATATTAGTGAAACAATAACGCAGGGTGGAGGTATTTCTCAGGGATATCTGATGAGGGATAACATTATTTCCTACTATCTAAAGCTTTAGAGAATGAGAGGTGACGCCACAGAGCTTTATCCCCAGCGGGATCTTTTTTGAAAATAATCCTCTATGTGCTTGTCGGGAGATAAGGCGGCGCTGCTCGCTCGGCCCGGGCCGAGGCCGCTCTCTCTCTCTCTCGCTGCCCTCCCTGCCGAGGACCTTCCCACAGTCACTTGCAGTGGGGTAATGGGTACAATCATTAGACGGGCCTCCGCCCGCAGAATGGGGTTTGGACTCCTTCCCGTAAGCGCGGCCTTCAGATCTTACTCTGCCCGCTGATGAGGTGAGATTCGCTTTGGGAGGCGCGGGGAGGGGGGGGTTGCTGAAAGAGAGAAGAGCACCGATGTTATTTGTAAAGAAAGCCATGCTGAGGAGCATGTAATTAGCTACCTGCCCCGAGTTGTGGAGTGGAAGGAGATGATGGTGAGAGGGACTCCATTATGCATGCGCCCCCCCCACCACCCCACACACACGCCCCCAAAAAAAAAAAAAATTGCAGAGCGGTTATGCGTTTGGGGGATTCTGGAAACATTTCTCAGCTGTCATTCTTTACAAGTGCAGTAGGTATGTCTGCTGAGGGGGCAGCGCTATCGTTCGGGGCCCGGTGTACGCACTTCAGCTGCCGCTATCTCTGTTACAGATATTAATATTAATGCACTGCTGATAATCCAGCTGATCACAGCCTCAGTCGAGTTCATCTCAGCATGACTGAACACCTTGCTGTAGGTGACTGCCGAGTTCGATTATCTACAGACTGAAGGCTCTGTTTTGAATGTCAAAACCTGGCACACCCGGCTGGCGATGTTGAACAAGGCATATTCTGTAATGAAGCCATTTTCCGAAAGGAATGCTTCACTCAGCTATTGCCCTGTGCCATCAGTGCACCTTTATTCATCTGTTCTAAAGGGGAGCAGAATTAAAATGATCTGGCAGCAGAAAAAAAGCAGAATTGAACCTATTTGCAGTTGCTCATATTTACACCTGCACTGCGCTATGTGCCTGCTATGCGCTTTTCAAGATGCTCTGCTCCGGACTGACTGCTCTTTGATGGATTGGAAACAAAGGCTAAAAGGTAACAGGGTATCAAGGGACCTGCTGTCCATTTAGCCACCGACACATTTATAATATTGTTTATTGCAGAATCAGCTTCTTGAGTGTTCCCACTTGCTTCCTGCAATCATTTTCTGCAATCCATGGTGCCTTCTCACAAAAGAATAACAAGGACAAAGGAAAACAGGAACATTCAATCTTGCTCTATCCAGGAGAGTATGTCACATTTTCAATTCTACAAGGTAAATATCTATCTACAAATACACAGCGATGAAAGGGTGACATTAGAGCTGCTGTCCCTTCCTTGGAATGTATTTATTGAAATAATCCAGTTTACATGCAGCGCAAAATGTAGACAAATCTAACAAAGACAAGGCAGAGATGTGTATAGGGCATGCTGGCATAATGCAAGAAACCAAACACGGTTGTTTTTGTAATGGCTGCATCTAAGTAGAATTAGCAAGACTTTATACATAATGGACAATAATTACAGGAACACAATTGGGTTGTGTTGTAACAGCAGCCTTAATCACTTACCATCAAGCCCTTCCCTTTCCTCAAAGCGCATTCTGTGGTCCTAGCAGGAAGTCAGATGGTTTATGGCAAAGAAAACAATTCTAAGTGAGTGAGGTGCCTGACTGCTAACCTGAGGTTCATCCATCTTCCTTAGGGG
Organism: Megalops atlanticus; assembly: GCA_019176425.1. NCBI lineage: Eukaryota > Metazoa > Chordata > Actinopteri > Elopiformes > Megalopidae > Megalops > Megalops atlanticus. Next base: position 24,163,546 of record CM032886.1, read on the forward strand.
AGCAGTGCCTGACCTTTGACCAGGGGGAAAACTGCTGCATCCATCATACCATGTTTGGTAATGTGGTTAACTACCTATTTCCTCTGTCGAGACGCTCAGAGATCTGGCACAGCTTTTTTTTCCAGGTATGACACCCTGGCAAGTAAAGAATTTGTCTTTGTCAGTTGCTTATCTTGTAATGCATGATAACCAGATGCCATCTTTATACTAGATGTAGCTCCCAACTGAACAGCTAGTCAGAGTTAAAAATTATGACAGGCAATCACAGAAGCTTCTTGTGTGAAAGCTTTGCTCTTCTATAGTCAGTTCCAGAAAGGTCTGTCTCCATTGATGCATTACCATTAATGCAGTAAAATACAACATAGGTCAACAAGATTTTTATTTCTCTGGAGGTTTCACATAGCCTTATAGCTGTATTAGTTTCTGGCCTACTATGCGCGTGTGTGCCTGTGTGTATGTTTATACACAGCATATAGGCATGTATATGTGATAAAATAAAGCACCTTGTTATAAACTGCGTAATTGCTTTGCACTCAAACCATCAATTTTTAAAGATGGTTAAACCATTTCCTTTGCTTAACAATCTGATGGCTCTGACCATATTCTTCACAACCACATCAACTGGCTGTATTGATGAAGCATTGTAAACTATAGTGCTACATTTGCTCAGCACGTCACCACATTAGAGAAGAAGAAACAATGAATGTGTTAGGCCTGGACCTCTGTGCTAATGGCCTGCCTTCCTGGAGGAGGATGAGTTATCTGTGGCACACGTTACATTTCATCCACACACAGGCTATGCTGGTACATTTGGGTCTCTTCTGTTCAGAACAAAACAGTCTGTGATCAGATCTCAAAAACAATCTGTTTTTAAACTCTATGAGTGTGTAGTTACACAATGCATAAATTCTGACCGACTGCATTTTCATAAAGCCTAATGACTAAAGTGAAGCCTGGGAGTTCGTAAGGGACAAAAACATGACATAGTACCTAATCCAGTACAAAATTCCATCAGGTGCCCTGGCAATGCAGCGATATATTAAAAAATACTAAAAAAGGTAAACTGACAGGACATGCTTTGACTGCAAAAAGACACTTGTCAATATGTAACACACCTGATGACTGAAATCATGTCTGTGCCACATTTGTGCATGTTGAATTTGTGATGGACTGGAGCACGGCCCTTCGCCATGAGCCCGCGCTCTGCACACTCTCCATGGCTGTTCCATCCCATTGGGTGCAGTCGGGTGCAGGCAGATGGGAGGCAGAGACAGGGGGAGAAGTGCTTCTGCCCAGCCGTGCGTTAACATGCCATCCAGAGGCCCCCACGCGCACTGCCGACACTTCATTAGGATGCCAGGATAATGGCCAACTAGCACTCCCAGCGACACCCCATTTCCTGCTTACTGAGCTCTCCAACCCCGACAGATGTCGACGATCCCAGTCCGCCCCTACCAGGGGCCCTCCGGTTCCTGCCCGCTTGGCCTGGCCTGCTCGGACACTCTCGGCAGGGAAGCAAAGGGGTGGCCCCGCACGCAGCGGTGTGCCAATGCCAGACGCTTAAGTTATCTGGTCTTTTTTTTTTTTTTTGTTTTTTTTTTTTTTTCCTTGATAGGTTGGTAATCTCCAGGAATAAATCTTCACTTTAGTCCTCAGAACGTCAGGGATTACAACTGAGCACAGGGTCATCTGTTTTTTTTTTTTTCAATTTCAAAACAAATTTGCCAGCAAACCTGAACAGATGTTTGCTTGCTGTTAAGTTCCTCCATTTTGTATGACGGGAGGGGCTGTGGTAACTTTTAGTAATATTGGTTCATTAAAGCACAATTTTTTTCAAATATCCAGCTGCCAGCCACCACTGATGGGGTTCAACAGGGCTAATAGAGATCATTACAGCTTTGCTCTACTCTTGTTTACCTTTTTAATAAGAACTGTATATATATAATAAAATATATCAGATAATGTAGATACAGATTTTTCATGTAGATAAAAACATAGAAATGTACCATATGAAATGCTGTTAAAACCAAAAATCTTTTTGTTTGTTTTCACCAAAACTTCAGATCTGTAATTCAGTCATTGTACATCAACGGTTCTTGCTGCTGTCCAGAAATTGGCATCTGAAGGGAGGCAAACCATCTCTCGGCACTACAATATTTTACATGCACAAGGCATTTTAAACCTTCATTTGAATATGCATTCTGACCCCCTGCTCCTTTGGTTTTGAACCGCTACCAGATTTCAGGCCGAGAGGAAATTGTTCTACATTTCCTGACAAATTGAGTTAAACGGACATTAAGTGGGCTTTAAGAAAACAAATGGCTGTCTTTATCACAGGTGGACACTGATGGCTTAATGGGGCCTGCACTGATCGTATCACGGCTAATGGCTTGACAGGAAGCATTAAGGTTTTTGTATAAAGAACTGGCAAGGCCCGCACTGCTAACACAGACCTGTCAAGTGCTGCGTGTCCCCTTTGTGCGGGGAAGCAGATGTTTGTATGTATACCGTGAACTGGCATTAGAGGAGGCAGCAGATGCCTGTAAGGGTGCCAGGTTTGTGAATTGTACAGACGGAACATGTTCTGCGAGAGAGCAGGGCTGCCCTCCTGCCATAGGTGATTCCCACTGGTGCATGCCACAGCTCTGCTTGTTATTTATTTATTTTCATTTATTTATTTTTTGTTATTCCGCAATCCACTTTTCCCCGTGTTGCATCGAGAAGCACAGTCAAAGCGCAGGCCTAATTACAGGAACTGACAGAGACGTGGGGCTTTTCTTAAGGGACAGCCATGGCTAAATGGACGCAGTGGACTGGAGTGATCCAAAATGAGACTGTTCATTGTTACTGTGAATAATACAGATGCAGCCTTTTACAGCTGTGTGCATATTCACGAGTATACATTGCCCAAATATTGATTCAGCTTACACTATGATGGTGATAAAATGCATACCCAAACACATGGTACTACTTAATTCTGTCATAGTTTAATTATTCTCGTGTACTTGTGTGAGTCACCGTGGATGAGAAAAAAAATATGTAAGAGCATGTGTCTCTTTAGATTATAAACTACAGCCAGGAGAGAAGAGCCACTGACAAGAGAGAAACCCTCAGTGCACCTTGGGTTGTCATGTGACGCAGTGTGGTAGCCCTGAGTTCACACAGTATGTCCCCACACACCAAAGGATCAGAGTGAAGCTTCTTACATCCTATTGTTTTGAGAGAGGCGAGGCAACGGGAGAAGTTTCCTTTTGTCTGCTGTCAACCTTTGGAGAAAGGTCTACTGAGCGAAGGTACAGTTTGTTTTATTAACATCAAAAGCACCTGTGGGAAATGTACATGATCAAATAACCGCTAATGAAAATGAACTTCAACTGAAACTTCTTGTGGTATTTAATATGTACAGAATGATGCCGATCATACAAAGTGGCTAACTTCTTTGTTCATGTGGATAATACATTTCCATGGTGCTATTGTATGGATAATATAATAATTTACACCTCAAAGACCTGTATGTATTTAGTCTTGCATTTCAAAAATAAATGATCCATGACACACATTTTGTGTACACATATACATATATATGTGTACACACACACACACACACTGTGTTTCTCAAAGTTATGGATATAGCAAATTGTAATTAGACAGAATTCTTGCCTTTAAATATATACCTTTTTCCTGGGCAATTCTTTGATCTGCTGTGGACCCAGCCTCTCCTTCACTAGGCCTCAGAGAGGCTTCGTCTGAATTGCTCTGAGCGCCTCTGCTCGTCCCTTTTCCCTTGCAGCCTCATCCGCCTCTCAGACATTTGATTCCTTCTGCCTAGACTATGCCGTTAGTTACGCCCCACCGGGAGACAAAGGCTGAGGCTCTCTTCCCCCTTAGGTGAGTGAGAGGGACTTTGTCTGAGGGCTCAGACAGTAACAGTTGCCTCCTGTCAGTGCAGCTGATTCCAGGGTGTAGGTGTCCGTTTCTAAACGGGCTAAAAAAAAAACACCCCACCCTGCTGTGTACCACAGCGTTTACAGACCCATGTCTCGCATTTGGGGAATAATAAGCAGGCCTGTTGTTTCGGGCGCTATTGCAAGGCAGCCCCTCCCTCTCAGACCCTTACAAAAGGGGCTAGATTCAGCGCCCGTGAATTATCTCCCACTAAGTACTGATTTTACTCCGCCCCTGTCGCTCTGTTCAAGGATGGCTGCCATTAACTCACCTCCCAGTGATGTTTTTCTTCTTTGGACTGAGAATGCCGAGGGAAACCTCTGCTTCAGCATCTGGATGGAGGTGCCCAGCAGCTATTGTTAACGTTCCCCCTATTGCGAGGGCTTTCAGGCAACTCAGTGAGGCAAACTACAGACTCCGCCACCCAGAGACTCTGATGATGTTGTTCCCTCTGCAGGCACCATGGGGCCACCTTTGTACTCTCAGCCTGTGGAAACTACTTCCAGTGGGCTGAATACATAAAAAGCAGCGAGCAATTTATCTGGCTTCCCTCACATTAATCTGGCAGAATGGATGACCAATCAGGGACTAGAGTTTACCATTGTCTAGTTGGTTGACGAATCAAACAGACTCCCAATTAAGCATTATTAATTAGACCAGTTAGCGCTGGGCATTTCAAATGAAGTTCTTTGCCATCATTTCTCAGTATGCAGAAATGCCATAGTGTTTGTTTTCAGCTTAGGTGTGAAGTGTCCAAACTTCTTAGAGGTATGAGAAAAGGGATACAAATTCAATTTAAGTGTTGCAGGAGATCAATAAAATAAATCCAATCCCTGATCTTAGGTCATGAATACCTGAAATGTTGTCACTTGAATAGAATACTAATGCGATAAAGTAAACAACTGTACACAAATCAAATACCCATACTGGGGATGAATTATTTATATTGAAGTCGAAAAAGCCGGTATATATTATGTGTTAATTATAGCGCTTCTGCTTTTTTTTCAAGAAACCAGCCCTTTTGGCCTTGGCAGTCATGACTGCATGATCTAATATATATGTCCACTTCTATCTGCCTCCATCTAAGTCACTGTCATTCAATGCTGTATTGAAAGTTGTGGGTGTGGTTGCATTACTTGATTAGCACTGCTACTACAAAGACAGAAATAAATACTCTTAGAACCAGACACCTCCCTCTAAAGACAAAAGCTCAAAGAATTACATAATGTATCTGAATTAACTATTACTGAATCGTGTAGAAACATGAAACATGAAAAGTATTTCAATATGGTATTGGATAATATGGATTTTAAAAAAATACAAGCAGTGATATAAACTATTACAGTGATCTTACTGCGGTGTAGACAACCAAGGCATTTTCCATTTACAAGAGAATATCCACAAAACCAGTAGGATTTGGATATCAATTCCTTCTTTCTGTAGTTAGGCAACATTATACATGTTTATGTTACTTGTGGCTGGTACTGCGTAGTAACAGAGGTACAATTGTAAAAGAAACTTAAAAAAATAAGTCAGACGCCACTAGGGCCCAAAGAGTTAATATTGTTAGGGAATATTATGCATCTATTCTAAATCACAAAAGATGCCTAAATGATTTTTCATTCTCTGTTGCCACGACAGTTTTGTTTGAATCAGAAACAATCGTGTCGGAGTGATGAACGCGATTCCATCTATTTCGGTGCCTTTAGCCCTTGCTGGGTTTATTGCATTTTTCCCCTACTGTCATCCATAGGAACAGGTAGCTTGCACTCCATTAAACAAACACTGTGGCCCCTCACTTTTATTTGACATTTTATTTGGCCATGACAAACGAGCAGCAGTTGGATTATAACATAATTTGTCTTGTCTTTATTACCAGCACAAAGGACACCATTCATTAATTATTCTGCCGTTGCAGCTCAACACTAACTGGAAAGGTCCCTCTTTGGACAGATGGCGAGGACAATGTTATTTATATCAATCAGTCCGGAATGCTCAACTAGGATTACTATTCCTTGGACTGCGCTGATTTATTTCTCTCAACCTCACCCCAAACTCAACCCCATGAGCTCCAGCAGGGGATGTTTTAATCGAAAGAGGATTGGAAACGCGTTCGTAAGGCTGCAATGTGTTTCGGCATATTTATTTATACCCCCGACTTTGTTTTCTCTTTCCCTGCGTTGTTTTTGAACTTGTCGTTATGAGAAGGCTTCACGTTCTGTCAAACGTGCCCTCCTCAGCCCTTTTTCTGTTTACGGAAACAATCACGGGACAGTGAGAATCTGATATAACCAGCAATGTGCGCCTTTTTTATACTTTTGTAACACCTATAATTTAGTCTAGTGTTTGTTTTGGGTCAAAAACTACCGCACAAACAGTATCAAATACTTTCCAGCTGATTCAAAATAAATGTGAGCCATGTTCTAAAGTCATAGAAGCAGTAGTATCTATTGTGCTTTGGAAACATAGATACTGTGTTTTAATTACATCTTGTATCAATGGGCAAGTGATCACTTTATATCGCCCTCGCATCTTCTATGGGAATGTGGTAAAGTAGAATTAATTATTTCTGAGCTCCTTTGGCTGTAAGTGCACAGAGTGTCTAAAAAGGCTGCTATAAATTCAACCCCTCTGCCCAGCCTCACAAACTATTGTTTATTTGCATATAACAATTTGGAGAGGAGCTTAAGCCTCTGGCATATAGTTTAGATTTGATCATTTTTTACAGCTGAAATTCTCTGACCTTTTTTTCCCCTGTCTCACTGAATTGTTATTTTCTCAATCTAGTCCTCTTACAAAACTGCAACGTGCAGTCAGTACCCCCATGCGAACATGCACTGCATGTAATCCACAGGCGTCTCTGCTATGAAAGTCAAGAATGCTTGTGATGAGGGAGAAAGGGACACTTTTTTGAACCAACGTCCATGACTATGGTTCATTAGGCAGTGATTAACCACTGCAGTTAGTCATTAACTGAAAGGTAGCAGTTGCATGGTCTCAACCCAGGTCAAAGGTCACTTCCTGCACTTCCAAGTCAGGGGGTGGGCCAGTCTTGCCCATTCATTTAAAGTGCCTATTTAGTGAAGTTTTTAATCTAAATCTGTCTTTAACCATTGTGAACATGACTGCAACAAACATACTGAAGATAGGGGTTACTCATGGATTCTCCTTCCCCAGTTTATTCAGAACATGTTAATTTCATTACATGCATTTAGCAGTCACTCTTATCCCAGGGTGACTTCCATCACATATGTCATACCCTTTCCATGAACAATTTTATAACATAAAACACCTTGCTTGCTTTGTTTGGTCATATAAACGTACATTTAAATGCAGCAATGAACAATGAGAGACTGGGAATGTTACATTATGTACTATATGTCTAGCATAGAGAATAAGTGACAATATTGACCTTACCTTTAATGCACTTGCACTTGAACCTTTAACTCTGCAGATATGGGTGTGGCCGTTGGTGTGTCCACCACAGAGGTGCCATATTTTATCATGTCTAGCCAAGTTTTCAGAGTGCTAGCTAGCATTGCCAGTTGGGCTGAGAGATTCAACACCTCCTCCAGCAGCAGGATTCTTAAATTTCTTTGGATTGCACTAGATGGAGTAGTTTTGAGCCTCTTTTTTGATTCTTAACACTTTTTGGATTAGCTTTTTGTTACTTTTCGCTTTCGTTTTTTTTTCTCTCTCCCTTTTTCCTCAAGGAAATTTTAATGGCATAAAGGACAATAAGTCACAAAAATATAATGGGACTATAAGGACTAAGAGACACTGGACCCTTTTGGTAGCCAGGGATAAAACCACATTTTAGTGAAAAATACCAGTATTCAAAAGCAGCATCCACCTTTAAGATGCATTTTTATTGGAAATTTCCACAATTTTCATTAGGTTCAGTCTGATATTAACAGTCTATACAACAACTATCTTTGTAGTGATGACTACAATATTCTAATATTGTTGTAGATCTTTTGTATAACCTAAGAATATTGACAACAAATGCCACTGTGCAAGGTGCTAACAGTAGTCCACACACAATCACTTATTTACCCTCCCTCCCTCTTGTGACGATAGGGTAGGAGCCATGCATCTTACTCAAAAGTGCAACATGGTATCAGACTTGAAGCCTGTAACAAGTTGAAGAAAATATGTTTCGGGAAAAAATTACACGTTGCTGCTGGCATAAATTGCAAAACAGTAAAAAGATGGAGTCTTCTCTTTGATCTTGGGACTGGCTGAAACCCTGCATGAGCAAACTTCTCTTCTAAAAGACATCATCTTCTGTGAGGCAATCATTTTATTTTCTCTTAAGTCCCTTGACATGTTGTTTTTTCAAATGTGCAACATTGTATCAGACTCAAAGCCTACCAAAAGTATAAGAAAATAATATACAAAAGACCTGTTACACCATCTTATCTGTAGATTGCCAAATTATAGAAACAGCAAAGAAAAAAAAATGTGTTCCTCATGCTCTCACAGTAGACTATGTGTGATCCAATGATATAGATAAAAAGTGCACAATGGTGAAAATTTTTAATTGATCGATTGTCAGCCTACCTGTGTTGGGTGAACTATGCTAAATAACTGAGGTGTGGTGCCGTTTTAAATGAAGAGATGTGATGACCATCTCTTCACATCACAGCTGTGATGACCGTGATGAGCGAGCTGAGACCGATCTAGCGTCTGAAATGTCGTGCTTTCTTTGCAATAAAAGTAAGACATACCACTGTTGTACTCATCAAGATTTATCTTGTCTACTTATGATTCACTCATTATTTAATGTGAGACAGCAGGCCAGGGGTAATCTGGGTTTTAAGCAAACAGCCTGGGCTTCTAACAGAAGTTAGTATAATCACTGAACTCCAAGCAATGGTCATTCTTTGAATTACATTTAACATTTAATGACACTGGTGATTCCACCTTAGGAACACTATTTTTGCAGTAGTGAAAATGTGAAAATGTATCTTACCTGTCAATTCAGTTTAGGAAGCCGAAACAGAAGTGTTAGAAGTGTTAATTCAGATGACCAAGCGCACTGGCATTACTCAGCATAGCCTTATGGCTATTGTGTTCTGTAACATTCACTTGATGTTCCTAATACAACTGTGATTATACAGTAAAGAGACTTTATGGGTCATGTTACAGAATTTATTACCTCAACTCTTAGAATTATGTCTTTTGCCTAATAAATGAGACAAATCGAAAATATCTAACAAAGCACATGCATTTCAATATTTCAAGTACTTCTTTCTTAATAAACCATTGTGCCAATACCCATTTTGTCATTGAGTGGGCATATTGAGCAAATGGCCTACTAATATACATCCAACATCTAAAAAGCTCTTGATATTATTCTTTTATAGATAATACAACTTTTTGAAATAATACTTGTTGTATAACCTTGTCGGCAGGATTAGTTTGTTGATATTAAAGTCCCATCAAGGCAAATATTAGCAAAGAGCAAATAATATTGCAGGTTGTGATTAAGATTTTAAATGTATCCTTTTTCTGCTTTTAGTTAATGAAAAACAAAGTCTTAGAGGATCTAAGTTGTAATTTATTAAACATGAAAAGCTCCTTGATGAAATATAGAAATGAGATATATTTTGCATTTCAAAGATTTAAGCTGACAACTTACTTGCATGCAAATGAGGTTGAGATTTGTACAAAATATTTCAAGCAAAATTATTTCTGAATGCACTTATTACAATAATGTGGCCCACAGATAAGGGTAACACATGGCAATAAAAGGCATTCATTTCTCCAAAGCACTGAAATTGGTTCTTTCTGCCATTTTGTGTTAGTGTTACTCCTCCAGAGCACTGCATACTAAAAACGGAAATATGTACAGAATTTGTAATGTGTTAATTACAGTTTTAAGACACATCATCATTTTTCTCTAACTATTTCAAAAATACAATTTCAGATGCATTATTAAATCATTTATTTTAAAATCTTACATAAAAGAAAAAAGTTTGCTACTGTCGTGGTTTGTTCATTTCCCCATGATATCAGGGATAATGCACTCATTGTATATGTGTATTTATGCAGATACATACATACATAAATTATATGCTCAATACTATTATTACTATTACTATTAATACTATTATTAGCTGAATGCTAATTATCTAAAAAGCAAATATGAAAATAACAGGTTAGTGGCAATAAATACCTTTTCAAACATAATTGAAACTACTTTAATCTTTAATCGTGGTTTGAAAAAGAGTTCATTCCTATTGATCTGTAAAAAAAGTTTTAACCACTTAGCATGAGTCAGTCAGGTTTAATAACTATCCATATTCTAAGATGGACCCATTAAAATGTTAAACTGGTAAGAAATAAATACATGCTAACATATTGCTTCTTTAACTTTCTACACATACTTGTCATGCACATACTGTACATTTACATTGCGTGCATCTGTGTCATTCCATTCATAAACCATGGTATGCCATTTCAAAAGGCTTCGGCATTGTGATTCACATAGCCTTATTGTTTGGAGGCTTTATTAATTAAGTGGGAGTTTAATCACAGCCACATTAAATGGGTTAAACAACACACTCAAAAATTTCCCTCAAACCATCTGGGAAAAGAGTCTCTTGCTGTTAATAGATGTTTTCAATGTTGACCTTTTTGGAGAAATTTGAATTAATACTACAAACAAATAAATAAATAAATAAATAAAATATTTCATAGTGACACTTGGCCAGGTGATCTAAAGAGGGGAATTTATGAAGAAGTTATTTCTTCTGCTTAGCCTGAGGTGCTTTCCTCCAACTGTAGATTCTCCAAGCCATGACTGATTATCTGTTTTTTTTTCCACATTTTTCATTTTACATGGAGCCCTCCTCTCCCAGGTACCCTTTTACTCTTATGTAGGAATGCTGAAGCATGACGACTGCAGTCTTCTAATACTTGTAGCCGCAGCCACTGGCTATAATGTTCCACAATGCACCATGGCAGAGTAAACAGCAATCGGAGGACAAACGCATCTCTCACTGATGGCAACTGAGTAACCAATAGGTGACACAGAGCCACTAGATGGTACTGAAGAGCAGTGTGACAGGAAGCTCTCAGACCAAAGTAAACCCGTCAGAAAGAAATGTTCCACCACCTCGCTATTGTAGGGTGATCACACGCACCAGACTGGAATATGTGAGTCTTGGTGCAAGTGCCTATATCAAATGAACCACTCAGAAGCCTGCCAGGCCATGCATCTTCATGCCTCTCATGACAGTAGGATGACACTGAAAGAAGGAAAAACTCACTTACTTTTGAGTTTTAATAATAACAATGTTGAAAGTGTAACAAAATACAAAATCAGTCCTTTGTGGTGACGTATCATTTTGTAACAGAACTTGTGTCCCTTAAGTGTTGTGTCAAACTTGTGGAAATAATCCCAATGGTTCAAATTTATCTTAGTTTTTTCCTATTCTGCATAATAGAAATGCTTATAGAATTATTTGAATATTTATACTGCATGTTACACTTACACTTTTGCCCTTGAACATATTTGCCTGGTTCCTTTACATTTCACATAAGTGGTGTAGAACATGCCTTACATTTTACCTTCCATGTGCAAATCATCCTACATACAACATTTAGTTCCTAGGCAGCTTGATTTATATTGCAGTGGCAGAATATTTTGAACTGAATACCATTTACAAAGTAATTAGTTTTATGCAAACTAGAAGTGAAGATGAAAGCAAAATCTTTATAAATTATGAATCATGTTATAACTTATCTGGATGCTTATCGTCACTTGTGATGAGTTAATGTACCTATTCTAATTAAAGATGCAGACTTATAGCTCTCAGGGAATGAGATTGTTTGCCTCAGACTCATCAGGTAGCAATAGCTCCAAGCAGGCCATTTTTAGGAGCAAGAGGCCTTTGTACTTGTTGGCCTAAATCAGTGTGAAGGAAATGTAAAAATAGTAAATCACACAAGCATTAACACTCACACAAGCAACACACCCCTCCCCCCAATCCACACACATATGTCTGTTACATTGACACATGCTAACAGCATCCACCTGAACAGAAAAGCATTTCTTTTAAGTCGAACAAAAGGAAACCCTTGCATCTTTGCAAGTGTAGGTTTTCCCGTTCTCTCGCCGAGAGAATCCTTCCAAACATTTACTCATTGACTAGAAACACTTGCAGGCCCCCCGTCCCTGGCTCTGCACAAGAATGTTAGTTAGCAATACTCATAAAACCTCAATTCATCAACATGAGCATAATTTGCTCTGAACAGAAAGCTCACAAAAGGGTGAGCTTGTCAGCGAGACAGGTGGCTGGAGATCTCGCTCTGATACTGAGCGATATGAATAATAGATTCTGGTAAATGTATGCCAGGACCCAGGCTGTAAACACAGCTGCCTCCCTTCCCTTCCAAAAGAACAGCTTGGCAGGACGGGAAGCAGAGCGCCCGCTCCACCTGAGGACTGGGGACGATTAACTAATCAAATGCACGGGCTAAATAGCAGGAGAGGAGAAAGGGAGAGCGAGGCAAAAGGTATTAGTTCGTACCCTCGTCTCAAGCTGGGATGGGAACAGCGGCGGGGCACACGAGGGATTGCGAAAGGTTATGGGGAACAGCGGAACATGATGGCAGACCAGCGAAGGTTTTCGCCATTAAATATGAATGGACTGGAGGTGAACAATGGGGAGCATTACGCATGTTTTAATATTAAATCTTTAGCAAAAAAACAAAAGCAACAATGACTAACAATATAAGGAAGGCAGTGTCAAATCAATACATGGCTTTAATTTCATACATGTACAGTATATTCTTTCAAGAGGCAGAGTTGTGAACCTTTATTCATTATGATTTTGAAGAGTATTTTTTAATAACTGAACAAGTTTAGATGATGTTTGCTAAACTGATCTTGTGGGTAGTCAGGTGATAAATGATCAGAATCTAAGTTGTTATGTTTCCATCCTTATCAGCACATTGTGTTTGGTCCTGACCTGTCTGATCTGCCCATGACTTTTTTTTTTTTTGGTGGTGGTTGGGAGCAGGGGGGTCTGTCATGAACAACTGTGATAAATGAATCCCATTACTAACAGTTTATTAGTAGCTATTTTGATATTGCTGAGGAGGTCAGGCATTCCATTGGCAATTTCCCCTAATATCATTATAGCATCTTTATATATCACCCCGAATTAAATTGTATCTGTACCCCATGTCTGTTTTACACATGCTTGTCACATCAAAATATCTGGCACTTATTTCTGGATATGCTGGCATGTTCTGTATTCTCATTTTAATAAATATTCCTACTGAAGGAATTCATGCTTTGGAGGGAAAGCAATCCCTAGTTTATCATATTGTGCTCCATTTGTCCTGCTGATGTCATCTTCCTGCGCCAGCAAGTGAAGGGAGTGTTCTTACTCCATTGTTGGCTGTTTCTTTCTGTCTGTGATGACTCCCTAGCTGGAGTTTAGGGGGATTTTACCCAGCAGAAGGTAATTAATTCTTCAATTAAAATGTTGTTAAACATTTTTAATGAGTAATGGCCACTTGGGAATTGGATATAAAAGTATCTTTAACCAGGGAAAGAAAACATGGATGTTTCACGGTTAGCTTCAGAAAATCTGTCTAATGACCCACTTTCAAATATCATACCAGGATGAAATATAAATAAAAAAAAATCAAATGAGAATTATTTCAGCACAGAGGCAAACGTCTCTCATCTCAGGTGATTATTGCTTATATCTTGTTTTTTTTAATATTGCAAATTAGGCCAGGATTACTTTCACAATAACTAATACCTCACCACTGTATGTATCAGAGGGCAATGACTGGATTCCCAATTTGGCAGATTTAATTAATTGTAAAGAAAAAAAAAATCTACTGTAGAGAGCAAAGAAATTTATATTAAATTACAATCCGGATGCTCATTTCCAATCAGATATTCCATCTACTTACTATAATTAAAATTGCATGTGTTACGGAATAAGTTCAGTTCCTTCTCATATAATGATTCAGAGTTGCCTCATGGTCTAGCCCCTAAATTGGGTTTATGACTTTTTAAAGAGCTCTGTGAATACACCCAAAGTGCAGCACATTAGAGCAGGTTCGTTCTATAGCATACCCCTCTGTGGTAATGCTTCAGAGTGAGCGCACAACTGTAGTTCATCACAGGAGGCGCTCTCCGTAGGTTCCTGGCATTGCGGTCTCAATTAGTGACTTGTAAATGTGTTGCTTGCTTAATCACCCAAAAACTGGCCCCTAGGACCTTCGCTAATGCAACCCCATTAAAAGGGCCATCAAAACAAAGGATCTGCTTCTAATGACAATAATCCCTCAATGTTGTCACTAAAAAGCCAAACTTGTGTCTTAAATAAGGAATGATGGACGACCATGGACCACTATGTCAAAGAGCTTTATTACAAGTGATGGATGCATGTAGGGAATCACTGTTGGAGCTGGCCATCCGGAATTTGCCAGGAATTTGTCTTTCTTATCCTTGTTCTTTGGAATTGTGCCGTTCATTCATGTTGGTGATGCCAGAGAAGAAGGCAGGGGAAAAGGGGTGGGGGGGTGGCTTGGGGGTGGGGGATAGCCTTTGTGGGGTGGGGGGGCTGGGGGTTATACAAACATATTAAGACAATAATGCTGATTTCCTGTCACTCCTCAAAGCTGTCAAAACTTGACTCAACAGTGACTCCTTCTGGAATAAGTTCAATTAAATCGCCATGGTCTTCAGTCTGCACTGAACATCCTGTCTAAGCCATTTAGACAAGCAATGTGAGTGTCAATAAAGATGAAGACATCAGTACCATCTGCTCTACCTGTTAATAATGTGGTCGAGACAAACAACTTGTAATGCCCAAGCCTTAGCAATTGTCTATCCCCCACCCTTTTTTATACAGAGGTAAAGGCAATAAAATAGATCAACCTGAGAACATACCAGTCTTATTAATTATATAAGGGAGAAAAAAAAACAATCCCTCAATTGTGTGCTTTATTAGAAAAAGCCTCAATAGGATTCTCCAGTATGTCTTCTCCCAGGGATACAGCGCATGGATCTGATACTTAAGGAATTTGTTCATGAAAGAGGCTCCACTGGGTCCTGCAACTTTGCTGCATTGTCAAGTGCTTCAATGACATGTAATAAAGCAAGGATTTTAATTGCAATAAAAATGAATGCAGACCCGGTTCCATTAGGCATAAATAATTTGGCCACTTGGGTATGTGCATTCCAAATTACTTATTCTTTTTGTATTCCAAATTACCTATTCTTTGTGATGTTTCTTTTTCACGCTTAGAGATCTACAGTATGCAACTAGCCATTGGCTTTTCCAGGTCTCTGTATAAATATATATATTTTTTTGTCTTCACTAAAACTTAGTTGTAGGAGGATCACTGGAGAGATGGGGCTGAGATGCAAAAGTGGGGTATTGCGTTTTTCCTTTTTAAATTTTGACTCTGTAAAGGATTGTTTTCTGAAGATGACATCAGTGGGCTTTTGTTCTGTCAGTCCTTTCTGATACTTCCAACTGACACAAGACCAGGACAATCTTTCTAAACACAACAGATGTTTCTCATGAAAGGCAAACCTTTAGCACATGGTACAAAGCATATTTTGTGTGTTTATTTAACTATGAACTTGACTTGAAAATGCTATCTCCTACATATTGCCTTCCACTGGTATCTAAGAGATAACTTGTTATGTACAGTATTGTGGCATGTAGAAGCACAACCATTAATTCTCTTAATTCTGAAAGCATTGTATCTTTTTAAGTAGATTTCTGTGTGGTTCCCATCCATATATAGCTCTGAATAACAAGAAAGTGTTGCAGGTGAGGATAATTATAGCTCTTGCTTTGAAAGGGTCTTGCAGTACTAATTAGATGTCTGTCTGAAGCAAATCAGCTTTAAAAATATATGCTCTTGCTGATCTGATTAACAGAGTGCAAGTACCTCGAATGCCAAGGGTATTTTGGCCTAAGTTTGAAGTACAAATATTTCTCACTAAATAACAATGAGGAAATCTAGTTTTATTTTGCTTTGTGCTGTGGCACTACCCACAGCATGTGACATGGGTGTATTGACTTTAGAGTCAACCCAGATTCATCTTAAAATGAAAAAAAAAGTAAAATGAGATTCAGAGGGCTTAGTCCGTATGCACAAAAAGTTACGACTTCCTGTGAGAGGGAGTGATCCTGTGAAAGCTTACCCCATCAGTATTGCTGTGATCCAGTTTTCCTCTCTCACCAAAACTGACAGAAAATGCACAGACACTTGGTAATGCCTTACTGAAATCCCTCAAAGATTTGGGGTGAATAAAGCTTTGGAGGTTATTTCATCATGCAATGCTTAGATGGACATAACAGGTAATAATAGTGAAATATATACTATAGTAATAAAGATAATAATTACATTTTATCGACCCAGGTTGCTAACGACCCTAATTAAATTTTCCTTCCTCATTATTATTGGTTGAGCTGTGTGTTTTGGGGGGAAAAAAAGCTCTGTCCCTGGCATTGGGATATCGGTCCAAATTAGACATGTGTGACACTGGTCTTTAGCCCATCAGATGGTCCATATTGACGCGGGAGGGAAAGTGGGGCAGCCATTTCTCCCAGCAGACTTCGGACTGCTGCTCCCTCACACAAACTTGTCTGGAACCCAAGAGAGAGGCTGCAGATGGTACTCACACCATTCCAGGGTTTCGGCATAGAAAACTTGAAATCTTTAGTAGCATCATTTATTCACGGAGGAAGACACTGGTGTCAGGCAGGCAGGCAGGCAGGCAGGCTGGATGGAGTTTTTGGGCACATCGGCCTGATTGAGACAAGTCAGGAAGAATGACGCGTGATGGCCGATCTGGTGACAGCCTCTGTCTAGGGTTCAAGCACTGGCCGTGCCCTTCCCTGGCATAGGAATTCCCCTGTTCCAAAGTGAGAACAGGAAGGGTAAAGTGGGATAGAGAATGGGGAGTAGGTTGAGGGACATGGCTTTCTGTTCAACAGTGACCCCTCTTGGCGGACAGTGTTGGACAGTCCTGGACAGTAGTAAGGGGACCTGGGGTTATAAAGGAAGCTCCACAGTTCACTGTCTCAGATGAGGGGAAAAAAGCACCCTTAACCAGTACGCTATATTAAATTAAAGGGGAAAGAAATCCTGCCGTGGATGGTAATGACACCAAGTTGTTCCACGGTACCGTAATATTTCTAGAGATTTTACATTTAATATCTAACCTAAATCAACGAACCATGTCTCAAACCCCTTCAAACGTTGAGCAATGAGGTTATTTCTGTCTAAGTATCCCTCGCAATGCCTCACGTTGGTCAAAAAAATTTCTCCTTTTCACAAAGTGCTTCTCAAAACCCCAGACATAAAAAGTTGCAGGGAACATAAGAAAGAATGACGGCTCTTTCATGCTGAGTGAGGGAGAGCGGAGAGATAACAGGCAGTCTGCTGTGGGGCTGCTTTGTTCACTGTGGCCTGACAGCGCGGGTGAGCCTGCAGCCCCGTCAGCGTGGCAGGGGGAGAGAGAGAGAGCGCAGTCTTAGGCGTGGTGATCGGGCCCACCTAACAGCGCTCATTAATCAGGCCTTCCCAAGCAGGCAGGACAGGGGTCGCTTTAGTGTGTTTTCCTTTCTTCGCAGGAAAGAATTAACATCGCTGACGGCCGGTGACAGCGCTCTACCATTAGAAACCCACCAATGCACGCTGACTCAGTTTCTTGGTTTGTCTGATTGTTCAGATTGATCTGAAAAGTAGGAAATTACACTGTTGTTGTGAATTGGTGATTGTGAGAAGTTATTGACTCAGTTTGCAGTGGTGCCATTAAAGTGGTAGAGTTTAGGTAGCACATGACCATAGGGAATGGGACATAGAGAAAAAAAAATGAAAATAAAACTAAATGCAGAAGTTGACGATACATAAATTAGCATGTTTACTTCTTTTCTTTTGTGACCAGTTT
Source organism: Megalops atlanticus (assembly GCA_019176425.1). Lineage (NCBI taxonomy): Eukaryota > Metazoa > Chordata > Actinopteri > Elopiformes > Megalopidae > Megalops > Megalops atlanticus. Next base: position 24,181,439 of record CM032886.1, read on the forward strand.
ATAGCACTGTGTATTGTAATGAGGTGGTCACAGCCCTGACTAAACCAGCAGCATGTGAATCGGTTGACACGACACCAGTCTCAAAGGAAGCTTATGAAAATGGCAGTTCAAGTGAGATGTCTCTCCATTCCAATGGACAGCAGTGATGTAATGTTTTCTTGGGAAAGGAGGATGCAAAATGAGTATAGAGGCATTACTTTAAGATTCTTTTTTAGAAGTATTATAATATTATTTAGATTTTTTTAGAAGTAGCATTTTTTTAGAAGTACACAAATCATCAATGGCCAATGCCTTTACTGGAAAAAAAAATCATGCTTCAACATATTATTTACCCAGGAAAGAATAAGTCATTCTCATTTTATGTCTTTCAGAAATATAGTGCTTCATGTGAGTTTAACAAGATCTTTTTTTTTTATTTGGTTACAATGTAAGGAAATGTATTTGAGAAAACATTATTTATAGGGATTTCTGAATGTTTCACTCATATTCCAAAGTGGTGGGAAAAATATACTAAGGAACAAAAAATATACAAAAAAAATGAATGAAAATATAAAAACACATTTGTGTTGCAGCAAGCTGACAAATCAACAACCTATAACAAACCCTTTAACACCTCCAAACACACTCACACTCACACAAACACCCGCCAAAAAAGAAAGGAACATAAGAATCCAAACAGAAGAGTACTGTTAGGAACGTCCTTCAGCACTAATTCCAACAGCATTCCAAGCAATTTACATAGAAAAAAAAATGCAATAAAATGCATCGGCAGTGGAGGGAAAGAACTGAATATGTTTAGATAAACATGTTTTAAAACTAGATTATTGCCTGTTAAGCAATGCCCCCCCCGCCAGTCTTGTTAGTATAAACGAAGGTTTGCTGCAGCACAGGCATATCCTGCAGAGGGTGTGGGTGTGTGTGTGTGTGTGTGTGTGTGTGTGTGTGTGTGTGTGTGTGTGTGGGGGGGGGAGGTGGGGGTCAGTCACAGACAACCTGTTCCTTCACATCGCGGAAAGTTGGCCTGATGGATCCCGAGCGATCGCTCTTCAAGGTAATGGCTGACAAATAATGAAGTGACAGCCTCGGTAGTGTGTGCATCAGTGTCATCCCGGAGCGGACCGCGAGTGCTGTAAGGTGCGCGTGCCGCCCCACATTAATCTGCGCACTGCCGCGGCGCCGGAGGAGCGCGCTGTTCGACACACCCTGGCCTATTTGACCACGGGGGGAGGCTGTCAATTGGCCAGATAGTTCTGGTAATTTTCTGAGCGCAGCCTCAGAAAGTGCTGGGGATGGGGGGGGGCACACTTTACATATTCAGAGTAAATTTAATATGTGATCTCCCTCTGTTGCCCCCTCCATGATGAATCGCCAGGGCTGGGTCCGGAGGTTCCTGAGCTTAGTTGCCTTGAAGTCAAAAAATTCAAGAGGTGTAATAATACAAAAAAGAAGCAAACATAAACAGGATTAGCCTTATCTGCAGCACTTGAGAGGGCTACCACTCTCACATTCCGAGCGATGCAGATAAATGCATGAATATGTAAAGAAATATGGCCAGCTTTTGAAGCTGTGGGCTTTGCTGAGCCTGTTTATGGATTGTCGAAGTGGTGATCTGAAAGTGTCATTAATTTGCTATCTGATTCTAGGAGACAGTGGAGCAGGTAAAAGTGCAGTGTCTCTGAACACAGGAGTTGAATATTGAAGCGTGCAGAGGAACAGAGTTAGCATTGGATTTTAATTGGTGTGTTTTGCCCCTTTTATTCGATTCACAGCGATTGACCTAAATGTTGCTCGGTAACTGCATTAGTGCAGAGGACGATGCGATTTCATAACTTCTCTGAACACGAACATGAAAGTGAACCCTGGAACTGAAATGATTGAGAGGCAAACATTCAGTCTGTTTTGTATATACAATTTCTGTTACACAGCACAAAGGGGAAAATGAGAGCATTTGCTAACTGAAGAGTATGAAGAATGAAAAATGATTTTGTAAAAGTTGTTTTTTGCCTTTCTGAATCAGATATCTAAGACAGTTATTTGAAATTTCACTGTGCAAATGGATCATAGTGCTAATTTTTAGATGGCACAAACATAATCTACATGGCAAATTTCAGGATGTTGATTTATAGATAGTGCTCAGAAATATAATTGCAGCGCACAACTATCAATCAGTCTTTGAGGAGATTTCTAAGCTACAGAAAGCAAATCTACAACCGCTGTTGGGAAACAAACAATTGCATTCATATTTTATGCATTGATCTGTTTATGTTTTCAAAATCATAGATTACACTATGGCTCTAAAAATTGCTCTTCTTTGCAATGGAGAAATCTGTCTTTTTCGAAAATGAAAATGAATGTGTTAAATGCACTGTGGCGATGTATGTGTTTTCTTCACTAAGGCTATTGAATCATAAGGGATTCTCTGAAAATGATGTGTGGTGTATTTGAATTCATTTATCTTGATTTGATACGCTGTGATTAACATCTCTGGGAAATGTTCTCTGAAGTTCTTAGAACAGATAAAGTGTGGTATTCCCGCCCATATTATTTAGTGTAAAAGTGGCTGGATTTTTTTTCTCCTACAGTAATTGCCATTTGTTCCCTCTCAAAGCCCATGAGTAGTATGCCTCCTAATGGATCTAGTGAGAAGCAGCAAGGTAGAAACTAGTGACTGGTGCAGAAAGCACTGTACTTCATCTGAAGCTGTTCAAGAACTACAGAGGGCAAAGTCCTTCCAAATTTCAAACAAATAACTACACGTCATTTTTAATGTAAATACATACATATACACCAAATATATAAAGCAAAGTTATCTACCTTAAATAATGATTACCATTTGTTTTTGAAAAAAAAAAGATCTATCAAATAATTTTGAAAGAAATATATATAATTATTAAATGCTGTTATATTTTAGCCTGCCAGATTGGAATTAATTGTATTGAATGAGCAACAACAAAGAATTATTTGTAGCCTGATAAGTCACTGTGCCACAAGTCAGCTGCTTGATGGGTGGGCCACGCATTTTAACATCTGTTGTGCTAAGTGAAAACCTGGCTGTCTGAGGCATGTTGCCATTGCTAGTCATAGCTGAAATTCCACTGGTCAGGGGCATCTCTCTTAATAATGCCTCCCGAACAGATTGGGTTGCACAGCACAAAGTACCTCCTCCACCTGCATAGTTTCACTGACGGAAAAAAAAAATGGCCAAGGTTGTTGTTTTGGGAATAACTGTTTCAGTCAACGGAAACAAAAGAATTACAGTCCACCTGAGAGGGGGACCTTTTAAACGATGAATGTCACTAATTGCATTCTGCTCTTCCTCTCTGAACACAGCCTAGACGGCTCGAAGCAAGGAGGTGTTTTCAGCAGGAAAGAGGCCTACTGGCTCACTGTCTCCGTGAGCGGGCTGGAAGAAGCAGTATGGGAACAGCGGCTCCGGCAGCTCCCGGAAAAACATCTTGAGCGCTCCGGTGACAATGTGGATGTCCTCCCACTGGCTGTCGTCCAAATTCAGCTCGTCTTCTGGGAAAACACGAGGAGAAATGGAACAACTGGTTTTAATGAAACAATTACAAGACACTAATTATTATGTTAATGTTTGCCTACTATCATCAGCAACCGTTAACAGCCTTCTGCACCTAGAGGTTTAGCGCTGTGTGTTTTTTCTCTCTTCCTTCTCAGGAAGGGGAACATTTTTCAATAGAATGCCATCTGTAGGCTTGCATCTAACTTAATATAGAAGGGACACAAAGAGTTCCTGCCACCGACACAGGATGTAAGGTACATAAATTCCCATAATGCACCCATGAAGAAATTAGCAGCAGGGCAGAAAGTGATTCAAAGCTATTAGTTTTTAGATACTAAGGGGGCCTATGGGGTGCAAGACACAGTCGACTCAGGAGACTAAGCCTTAAGGCTAAAGCAACATGGTATAATAACATGATATGCTAAACATGTTACTGAAAAATGAGCCATTAGGCCTCATACCCAGGCCTCACCTTAACATGAAAAGGCATGGTTTTCTCTGAAACAACAGCCCACACTGAAAATAAAGCACAACTATGCCACAAGGGAGAAAATGAGCATCATTCTATTTAATGCTTCAGGAGAAATGGAATAAAAATATTTCCTTTCAAAATTTTATTTACATGATGTTCTGCCTCTTATATTTGCATATATATGTGTATGTTACTTCAATACAGCCATTGATCTAGGCCTACAGAAACGACACATACATCTGAACAGTCTGACTCAGGTGAGTGTGGTTATGTTGTGGCATTTTGTATAATTTTGCATTTGGCTGCAACCATAGTGTGTTTTGTGTCCCAGCGCTGGGATGAGCTAATTCTGTACTTCTTATGTGATAATAACGTTTCTTTTCCTTTTTGATCTGACAGCATTTTTACTACTCTGACAGAAAATTGCTATATATGCTATAAATTGCTATACATATTTAAATTTCAGATAAATTTCAAATATATAGTATTTCAGTTTACTTTGTTTTTTGTGATATTCCATAAGGATTCAAAGTTTCTCCAACAATAATGAATATGAAATCAATGAATGAAAATCATTGCATAAGAGACCAGTTTACCACAATTTCAAAGACAACATGATGACACACTGTCATAACATGACAACATGACTATCCTCTGTGCAGTATTTTCTATTATCTACAGTGGCTGAACCCTTTCACTCTTTGTGATACATCGGTTCACATCGGAATACACCTCAACGGGTCTGCCATAAAACTAATAAATTCACCGTAACTGTGTAACTTACAATATCATATTCAGGATATTTCACGCTTTTAATAAATGTGAAGCACAGGCAAGGATTTTACAGAAGAGGAAGTCAACATACACACATTGAAAGGAACTTCTGAATTTAAAATCCAGTCATTTCTCACACCCCAAAAATGCAAGACCATAGAGCGGTTGTTAATCAAATTCAAAAAAAAAAAAAAATCTTTTGAAACTTTTTAGCTCTGCGTGAAAATGCCCAAGTTGGTTTGATTGAAATCGGCTAACAAATGTCCCTTAATTTCATTACATGGTATTAATGCAGACTGACTTGATCCTAAAGGGCCAGCTTTGAACACTCAGAGCCCAAACAATGACACAAGGAGGCCAGGGGCCTAATGGGTCTGTTACTGTCGCTTTAAAGAAAGAGGGGTTTTCAAACTGCTGAAGTCTGTCAAATATTTTGATATGTCCCACGCACCATGGCGCTGCTCCTCCTGTGCCCCCCTTTTTTTTTAACAAACAATTGAGTTTTTTCTTGACGGAATTGCTTGCCTCCCTGCCTCCTCCCAAACCTTTCATGAGGGGCCATCATTTCATACAGCCAAACAGCTGCCATCCTTCCCATGCTCACCCTTGCCATGTGACTTCGGAAACGGTTCCCTCGTTTGTGTGGGCTTTGCAGGTTCCCATAACACAATGCCACCTGGCACTGCCAAGCTCCGCCTAGTGCGCACAAAACACTGTGTATACATGACTGTATACAAACAAAAAGTACAATGTGCTGCTATTGCTTTTGATAACATCATGTTTGACCTCAGCTCACAAACAGAAGGCAGACTTTAGTTATTTATGTGTTTGTTCCTGGCAAAAAAAGGGGCTTGGTTTTGTGCCAGGGCAGCAGCAACCACATGGAAGATTAATGTTTGAAATTTTAATAAACTCGTATCTAAAAACCTTCCTCAGTCAATTAGTGAAAAAAAAAAATAACAGTGGATGTTCAATAAACATTTGCTTTTTAGGAGTGAAAGAGAATACACATTTTAATGAACAATTAAAACAATGTGCTTTCCACAGAAGAGACTTTTGTGAAACTGGTCAAATTGGCATTCAAATTCAATGCAACCTAGCATAAAGAAATGTTTGTTTGTATAATATTTACAATGATTGTTCACAGAAATCTTAACATAAAACCCCATTTGTTAGTTCCTAGTTGGCCACAGTTTTTTTTTTTTTTTTTTTTTAGTTAAAGAGGTAGGGAAGTAGAAAGGTAGAAAGTACCATGAAGGTAACATTGTAAAGTTAATATTATAGGGATATGAATATTTATAGAAAATTACCCGGGTTGATTCTGTGAGAGTGAGTCTTTCTCAAATGCAGTATTAGAGAGAGATGAAAGGAAGGGGGATCCGTCTCACTGCTACAGCCCTGCTCTGGGACACAATGGGGCAACCAGCCGTTCAATTAGTTTGCCATCTCAGACTGACTACTTGACAGGTCCAGCTAATTGTTAATCCTGCCATAACTGTTGCTTTGTATAATTAATCATATTCAGCCCCTAAACAAAAGCCCACTCAGGCAACCTGCAGCTCTGGAATGTGTCTCGAACAGAAAGTAGGTGCAGCCTCGTTTCAGTAAACATCTCCAATACACACTCTTAATCAGCGGTCTCAAAATGCGTTTAATCTTCATTTAGCCTATCTACCTTGATGGTGTCAACATTAGAGTGTATAACTCGTCCCTGATTTTCTTTATTTCTTTTTTTTTTTTTTGAATGGCATGAATAATAGAAATCCCATGGTTGAGGTCTCATGTTAATTTGGTGTTCCGTGAAATTCAGAGGAATAGGTCTAGGGTCAAGTACCATTCATGATTAGATAGAGTGGCGTTTCTCCACTTCATACAACAGCTGGCAGAATGGAGAGAAAAAGGTATTCTTTCAAAAGAACAGAGAACAGAGTACAATCCAGGCCCTCAGAGGAGGGGGGAAGAGTAAGAACACAAGGTGCCACTGTGTCAGAATTGTAATGCGTGCAAAGTCGGTGATGTCATTTTTTTTCCTGACCTCCAAAGTCACAAGACAAGCTACATTCTTGAAGCTCGCAGCCCGGGACAAGGCAGTACCGTGTTTCAATTCAATGAATTACTTAGCCATGACCCATAAGTGAATTTTTGTCCCTCTAAATTATGATTTATATCTGCCTTCTTTCTCCTTGTTGAGGGCTTGTACTAGCTAACAAGAGTATCTCTTGTTCACTTGAAAAGAACCCCAGGCCAGAGTCCCTCATAAAGACCAAATGAGATAATTTGGGAACACAGAGACAGTCCCGAGGTTTTTTTTCTCCCCCAACAAAAGCAAGATCTGGATTGCCCTTTCATGGTGTATATTTTCCCCCATTGGGAGATTCCATTTGGGATTGCTGGAAGAATTTACATGTGCTTAACAACATTTCTTCTTTGCCAAAGTTCCATGTACAATGTATTTTTTTTCAATGCTAATAATAAACCACTAAAGGTGAAGTGCAAAGCTATGGAGCATAATTACTTGATCATCTTATTTAATAGCATTTCTACAGTATAGAACGGGCTATTTCTCAACAAAGTCAGGAAGCTTGTTTTGTAACCATATAGAAAGCTTACTTCTCGTTATACATAAAAAGCTTAAAGCAAACAGTTGTGTCTTGCCACCATTGTGTAAGAAAGAAAGCCCAACAAGTTATAAAAATGTGCATTAAATAAATAAAACAAATCTTGAAACGCCATCTTCCAAGTCATCTAAATAGGCATGATTAGGGTAACAGTCCACTAACATATTGCATCATCCTAGGGATCCATCCCCAGTTTCATAATTGTCAAACACAGTGAAAATGAACAACAAAACCCACTTAAATGGCAAAGTAAAGATGACTAGCAGGCAAGTTGTACAAAGATAAATTGGACACAGTTTGGGAAAGTGTATGCCGGGAATGCTGCTTACTCGACCACACAAACTGAGCTGACTGGCAATGTGACAGCTTGGGTCCAAGCTATGAAACTAAGCATCAATAACAAAGAGCATCAAAACTGACCTGCGCAGCTAACTGCCACATTGAGAGGGACAAAAGTTAACACCACACAAAACTCCAAGGGCCAACATTGCCAAAACAGTAGGACTCCCTTTCTAATTTGGTTTGCCCCACAATTGACTGCCAACTGCAAGCAAACAGGTTACTGGGCCCATCTTTGCCGGGACGGGCACACCAGGAGTCTTCAGGGGAACAATGCCTCACGATGCTCAGGTCTAAAAATAAGAAGTTCATTTTTTGGCAGCACCCGAGGTAACTCTGCAGAACAGTGTGGTAGACAGTAGCCTTTTTGTCTCAATGTCTGGGCATCGAGATGAGGGCTATCGAAATCCATAGTCACATGACACAATGAAAACCCCATGTGTCTGTCTGTGGCCAGTTCCTTTCTGTCTATTCACATAAACCCCGCAGGCAGAACTCAAGGCATGTTAAAGCCTGGGTGCTTGTTTGACTGTCATAAGCAGTAAATAACTCATTCACAGAGCCACGCTGAAATAGTGCTGGTGTTTTATTTATAGTTTTAGGGGCTTGTGTCCAGGACACAGGCTCTGAAGTAGCAGAGTGTTCCATCTTAGGAAAATGATAATGAGCTCCTTCATCAACTTTTAACTTAGCTGAGCAGCTTTGTTATGGAACTTAAGATGCTGCATAAAAGAGAATATATGTACTGTCACGCTGTGTGTATGTGTGTCTGTTGGGGGGTGGAGTTGGGTGTGTGTACGTTTGGACAAATTGTTCCCAATTCAAAGTTAAACCTCAAAATATGTCTCAAAAAATATCCCTGTGGTAGATGGAGGAATTTGTACTTGAGATTGAAGGCCATATAATAAATATTATTCTTCTTGTCCCTTCAGGATTTTGAAATATGTGCTAATTCTAAAGAAATTCTAACTATAATGGAATATATGCATGCATATATACTCATATGATACTCAATAATTTTACTGCAAAAACTAACTATATCATATATTGTATATTATATATTGTATTTAGCTAATAACTGGTCCTGTAAAGTCAGAGAACCTGGTCATCTCCTTTCTTCCAAATAAATGCATTACTTAGTGACAGAATATGTAAAAGTGAGTGACAAATGATGCTTGGAGGAGTTTATACAAGCACATGTTGTTCCATATAATCAAAACCACAAAGCTCCATATATATAAAAGACCATGCCCAACCTCCGCTGCCATCCTGTACCATCTGATGAAAGCAATTGTTATATACCACTTTCTGGCTTGTCATTATACATGGGATGGAGGAGGTGCAAATCCAACTGAGTGATACCTCTGTACACATCAGATTTAGCTCCGTACATTCAAACTTAAATCCTGCCCATCTTCACTTCATGTAATATTTACAAGGTATTCAACCCACTCGTAAGAGCTTTCCTCTTTATTTGACTGTCCAACCTTCCAGGGGAGAGAAGTGTTTAGATACAGACAGGAGAGGGGTAGCTTGCTCATTTTGAAAATGGTGTGAGGAAAGGCAGGCAAAACTATGCCTTCAAGGTACAGCAGGGCTTTCAAATGATTCTGGCAGTGATCTCTGCATGGTAACAGAGGCTCCTGTCCTCGGGCACTTTGCACTGAATAAAGGACATCTTAGCTCACAGAGAGATTAAACTGTTTTATAAATCTAAATAATTGTTTCATATGAAATCAGGTTCACTTTATCTGAGGGTTATGCCATTCCGATCCTGTTCAATCTAATTTTAATGTGCCATTATACCAAATCTTGATTGGTGCTTTGAAAGATAGTGACATCCTTAATAGTGACAGAGATACAATATACAACTGTTAGCAATTTAATTGGAATCATTTTTATTTATATTAAGTGGTGCTGTAAGTTTAATGAGTGGGTGCTGCAGTTAGCTTTCTGACATGCAGCTAAATATGAGCTTATGCCTTATTAAGAAATTTGCATTCAGAAACACAGTACTCAGTTACTGTACCCTCTCAAATAATGAGAAATGAATGCATCAACAGACCTGCATTGAAAGGGCACCTATCTTCAAAGCTATTTGTGCAACTCAAACACTCACTGTACTATACTTTATTTTATGCTACGTGGCTTGACATAATCACCTGCTAACATTAAGATCTGCCTGCTGCTGATGGTGGCATTATAATCTCATGGGGTCAGGGTTATCTCCCTTTCTGACACTGAACAAACTAGTGTGACTCCTGTTTGTTTCCAGTTAAGATAACTGACCAGCTCGATAAGATAAATGACCAACATGACCACCTAAATGAGGAACACATTCTTTACCATCCTCTTGAGTCTCGTCATTTGTAGTGTGAACTATTGCTAAAGGATTATGTTTTTTTTTTTTTTTTTCGCGCTGGTGGGGTGGGGGTGAGGGAGAGACTCCAAAGTTTCAGCCAGGTTTTGTTTTTGCTCTATTTCATACGGCATACTTCTGAGTGACGAGCAGGACTGTCCCATCTGTGTGGGCCTACAGAGAGAGCAGAGCATTTTATTCTGCTCCCCACCACCCTCCACCTGTCCCGTTTCTGTCCCTCAAGCTATTATCCACTAGCTTGGGGAAGACGTTCATTTAAATATCCCATCCAACAATAAACTAAAAGCATTTCAAAAGCATGACGATAAAATGGGAAACCGCAAATCACTTGGTTTCACTGCGGAAATGCATTTATAAAATAATTTTAGACATTAATTTGATTTTTTTTCCCCGGGAATATTGCAGGCTCTGTGGTTTTCAGTTTGAGTTGGAAAGCATTCTTTATTCAGGACCCTAATGGCATAACCCCTTGGCCATAATTCATGCAAAAGGAAGCTATCGTAAAACAGGCGGAACACACCGTAATTAGCAGTTGGCAGCCTATGCCGTAAATTTGGTGAGTTCAGACCCATTTGCTTACTTTGTTGCGCTGTTGACAAATGAATCTATACATGTTAATGTTCTTCAAATGTCCCTATTGTACCTGATGTGCCAATAAATGCCAGCCAGCTGTATGAATTATGGAAATAAGATTTTTGTTTATGAAGAAGACTTAGACTTTGACTTTATGTTGGGCCTGTTGATGGATTTAACATCAAAAATCAACTTGAGAGAACTAAAGCAAGTGTAGCACTTTAGTGGCTTGCTGTAGAATTTATTTTCTTTTCTCAGTGTTGGTGCTGAATGGATTGCAGGTAAGATGTGGCAGCACTGGTCTCCTTGTGAGGATAGTAACAGATCTGTGGTGATATGACTATGGTGTTTTTGGATGAAAATATCGGAAAATAACACCTGCCTTCAGGGGCTGTTGACCAGAACATTTAAGTGAATATTAGATACTATTTCACTATGTTGATAACACCATATTTATTGCAATAAAATTGTGTAGAGGGTAACATGCTTTCAACTAAGACCAGCACACAGGACATGACTGACTGTAGCAATACTTTACTGGATAAGCTCAGAGGCTACAGCCAGCCACATAGCTGTGCTGTAGGATTAATAGCACTGACAGCATGATTATAAGTGGTATGATTTGGTTTGCCTGACAACCATGTAACTTTATGTCAAAGTTAAAGTAAAAAAAGAAATGAATACAGTCAGTCAGACATCTAATATGCATGTTTGCTGTAAACAACCCCTGTCAAAAAGGATAAAAGGCTACCTGTGGCTGACTGTAGACAGTTTACACAAGCAGATTTATCCCCAATGATGTTTTGATGTCACCACGGTTGCCTCAAGGCAGTTTTCTGTTGTTGCTAACTGGACCCAATCACATCTTTGAAGTAGTCATCTATGCATAAGTCTGTCTACCTTAATACCAAATAATTAGCTGTGTGTATGGCACACTGGGATTGGGTCCTCGGGGCAAAACTCACTTTTCCCACTTTGATCATCACATTAATTACACAGGCCTTCGCTGACAGGTTTTCGGCACAAACAGGTAGTTGCCATACCTACCTAAATGAAGATAAACACCTGGTGTGTGCGAGCGGTTAAACTGTCACAAACAAGGCTCGGACGCGGAAGCACGGACCGCGGTTGTGCTAATGTGAACCGATGTCTCGGGAGGAAAAAAACAGCCGCGTCTTGAGACACCATGATTCCGCGACCGGAGCTGCATTGGAGCCGTGGCCTGCAGTGAGGAAAAGTCATGTTGCTAGACCACAGTGTCACTCAGTCACAATGCGAGCCCAAGGGACAAATTAGAAGTCTGTTTCAAGAGATGTGTCAAAAGTGTTCTTGGTCCACATCACAACGGAGCATCCTGCCACTGGAAAGGCAGAAAAAAAAAATAGTAACACGCTAAAATAAATTAGAAATAATTCTTTCAAAACTTAGAAATTGTATTAAAATCCCATCAGTATGCAGAGCATAGATATTAGATTCAATTTACTGTATCTGGAAATACTTTCTCTGAAGGTGAAGGTACAGCTCACAATCAGTTTCAGTTTTTTTTTCACTTCAGTAGAAAATATGAGACAATGCATCCAAATGAAAATAATTTACAAAAAAAACCCTATTGTTCATAATAATAATGTCAGTACTCTACCAGGTGAACCTCTCCATTAATTACCAATGATCATTACCAATTATTACCAATTACCAATCTGCATCAGAAACAAGAGTGTGCAGTGTTAATCTGTAATTATTTAATACGGGTGTCAGTGTACCCAGCTACTACTCCAGACTTTTAAACAAACTCCAGACACTGACTTCACATTCAGTATGTGACATGATAGCCATATATCTTGCACAAGCTCTCTTAATGCATTGCATATGAAGCTGGCCTTCACATCGATTATCATAAAAACCACTTATGGTATATGTAATAAACATTCACTTCAGACACACAGAACATGGAAATATGTTTAAAATCAATTTGATGTATGGGACCTTTGCATAAGATATGACAAGCTATAAATATATAGTGCGTGGGGACTGTGAAAGATGAGAATCAACAGTCCTGTATTTTGGGACCTTTTGACTAAAAAAGGGTAATGTTTAAAGATTAGTTAACATTTATTAATAAGGGTTTCATTGCTTAGCAGATAACCTTATCTAGAATCACTCTAATCATTTATACAGTTGGATATCAAGCAATTTAGTTTAAGCGTGAAGAGTTTAGGGCCTTGCTCAAGTGTGCAACAGCCATGCCTGGCCTGGGGTTGAACCTCTGGCTCACAACACCTGCTTCTTACCACTACACAATAATTATCAATAATTCACTGGTTGACATATCATTAAAACATTTTTTAAGTGTTTAACTGTTTTTATGCATGTTTACTTAAATTAGAAAAAATAATAAAAAAAAACAATATTTATGGATAATTTTGTCCAGATTTATCTATTGCTCAAAATGTCTTATAATTTCTGCCTTTTGTTGGTATAGTGAAGTACTCAAATTTTCACAATTTAAGTGGTCTGCCATGTTAAAAAGTTTGAGAACTTCTACAATGGAGGGCTGGATTAACATATATGTATAGTTGTGTTAATATAATAGCTGTCCAGTCTCTCCCCATAATCAAAAGGAAAGTTTATTGTTTGTGTTCCCCACCAATGTTCATATGAAACCTACATTTTTGCATTAAATGTGACATCCTATCATTTTAAGCACAAGCTGATATGCCCCCAAGATTATGCTTTTTATGCTCTCTTTGTGGTGTGAGACCCTCCCTTTGTCTGAAAGTCAGGACAAAGAACATTATGGGTAGGTTGAACAGAGCCCTCTGAATACAGTAGGTCTTAAGGTGTTTTTTTTTCTGTAACACAGCAAAATCATTAAAACTTTGCAAGCATTCAGAATTAAAAACTTTTAAATTTAATTTATACTTTCATGGGGATCATTTCATATCATTTCTAGTTTAGAAGTTAAGTATTCATATGGAAAACAATAACTGTAGAAGAATTTGTTTCAACTTAGGTGCTGTCAATATTGTGAAAGATGGGGTGATTAACAAGTAAATTAACAATACTTTTAAACATGCATTCACTTATCCATTCAATTAAACCCTTGTTAAACAATTGCCAAGACACTAATCGTTACTCTGCAAAACACTGATCAAGGCAGCTTTCCAGTCATTTTTCTCATCAACCAATTAATCTAGCAGACATATCCTTCATCATTATTCATTATTAAATTATTGTCATATATTGCATCTTAATCCCTATCATATCTACATTTTTCCTTTTTATTCAAAAGGATTTTTTCTTAAAGTAACAGAGTGACCATTAGGTTTTAAAACTGAAATACACTGAAAGTGAAGTGAGATTAAGAGTACCTTGTTATACTGGAATCAAATCTAAACATGGCAGACATATAAAATGAGAACAAAACACAATTTTGAATTGAGCAGTTTCTTCATTCTGCCTGCATCTGCATGATCACACACAGAGTAAGATCATCCTACTCTCAACAGCTAAGAGGTTGCATGATGAGGGCACAGGAGAATAGCAGGAAACAGAAATTCAGTTATTATATCTGTGGCTACCTGTACAACTATAGTTTCCATTACAGATATATTTGCAACAAGTAAAAATCAATAAACTTCACGTACAGTCTGAATGACAAGAAGGAGCAGGGAGATGAGCACATTATTTTGGCTCTCCTTTTTTATTAGCATAAATAATCATCCTTATTCAGGTGACTTGCACAACTCATGTTGTAGACTTCCACTTGTGTAATTGAATATTTATGGAAGCAATTCAGGTTAAGTGGATTACTTAATGATGTGGAAGTAGTGCCAAACCTGGATGCAGACCATTTCCTGAATGTCCCAGCAGTTTACCTAAAGCAGTGGTTGATACCTCTCAATATGTGAAGGCAGTCCAAGGTTTTATGAAGCTGCTGGTCAGAATCCTGTCACACTGTTTTAGTTACCAGATAAGATGTTTCTATTACTTCAGAATACTAACAGATAACAAAATAATAACATAACACAGGGGGCCATTGTAATTCCTGAACCAACCAGTCAGGAAATAACAGAAATAAGTGTTTAAATAAAATGCAGCAACACACAGGCTTTTTAACCAGAAGGTGGAAAGAATCAAATGTGTTCATGGCCAGCAATGTTTGAATGAATCTATGGAAGTTCAAAACAATAGTTTACAGTTATATAAGGGCATTAACATCCAGGTCTGACACTTACTTCTTGGTAAAATTTGGACGTTTATTTTAAAACTAATCACATAGTAATAAAACTAATCACATAGTAATAATTTATATATTTTTTGCATTTGCCCCCTTCTTTTCCACTCATTTTAGTAGTGGCAAGTAATGCATTTAAACACCACTGTAATAGCAACCACTGAACCCACGTAAGAAGGCGGGGTGAGGTCCATGCCATCCTTCGATGTACACAGATGCCTACTGCAACTGTTTTTCACACTACAAGTCCCAGAGTGCACCAGAACACAACTGCTGTCTGAGGATAAGCGCATCCTCCTGATGCTACTCCGAGGCGTCTGCGCAAATCTCAGAGCGCCAAGTGTGTGGCAAGGGGGGGACCCTAGCTGACCTACCCAACCCCCATCCCCAGCAGAATGAAGTCAAATTATTTTGCTGTTGCAGGCAACTATTCAATGTTGGCAAATTACACAACCGGTTTTGAACCCGTGGCACAGGGCTTAGCCTGTCCTTGAAACAGGTCCTTTGACAGTTTATGTGATTATTCTGGGGCATGACACAGTACAAAGGTGTTTAGCTACGAGCGGGAGGTAGCATTCACTTTAAAATAACTTGGCAGATGCCTTACTGGTACAATATGACATGGATTGTTTTGTGATATGAATACACTCAAGTAGGGATATCCCAAGACTGCAATTCTTGTTCTTCTTTGGTCTTCAATGACCCTTTGTTGAAAGTGTTGCTTCAGTATTTAGTTCATGTCTCTCTCATATGCAATAGGTTAATTGCATAAGCTGTTTAAACAAGGATCTGATGGAAGGTCTATTAAGAGACACTTCCTCTTCTAAAGCCCTGCTGTCTAATGATGGCTTTAGTAAATGTGAGGACTTTCAGGGGAGTCTGGACTTCATCACTTCCTCTCATGAGAGCTTTGACCCAGAGCACAGCGACCAAGCCATCTGGGATTTTTTCATTCCTTTCTCAGGCCTTGTGTCATCCTAAATTTGAGAAGTTTTGTTATATTCAGCTGTATCTGGTTGGAAGCATTTTATACCAAACAGGTATCAACATTTACGGTTGCCCAGGTCACCGACTAAGAGGTTTTGGCAACCATTTTGTATTGTCCAGTTGCCCATGTTGGCAATTAAAAAATATGTAAATAAAAAACAAACTATGCAAACTATTTTTTTATCTCTAAATAAAATGCTGCCTGGTTGTCTTCTCATTGCCTGGTTTACCTTCTCATTGCCTTGCAAGGGTGGCCTGCCTTTACAAGATTATCTCTCACCATTGCAGAAAACCCAACAATAAAATATTATCTCCTCCTGTCCTCCTTTAAACATAGCGATATGCATTTTCATCATAAAAGACTGCAGTATTCATAATGAGACTTTATATATCCCATATGCAAAATTCTTGTTGTAACTACTTAATCTAATGTGTTTGTAATTGAGAGTACTGGTGCCAATCAATATGTGAACACTGTGATTGGAGGAGCAAACATGTCTCTGATCCTCCCACCTCTGTGCTGTGTATCACTCTCGACTCACACCCACACACACTTCAATGAGACACCGCTCCACTGGTGACCTTGCACTCATCAGCCTTGCCATCAAGTGAGCACCAAGCCAACCACACATTTTATTCAGTTTATTTTTTGCTTTATATCTTTCCATATTGAATCTGTGTAATTAGAAGAGTGCTATGTTGCTTTGGTTTGGTAGGTTTGAGGTTTAATTACAGTGTCTTCAAATCAACTGAGCTACTAGCAGGGCAAAGCTAGCTAGTGAGTGCATGCATAGTTTGCTGCCTACCTCAGAGAGGCAGCAGGGAGTTGCTAATTTAATATGAAGGCCTGCACTGTGATGAGACAGACTCGTTTTACTTAACTTACTAACTAGTTTTATTTCTAGTTAGCTGGCTGGTTCAGGTGTTGTTGATTTTTGAGCAACATATGCACATACTGACACTACACATATAATGATCACAAGGTCCACAACTCCAGGAATGAGCTCCTAACCCCTACTCTCGTTGCACAACTCAGATCTGATCACTAAGGTCATTACCAGTTGAGCTAAAGTAAATTTACTCTTAATTACATAGTCAACAACACTAACTATGGAAATGACATTACTGCTGGAAGAACTCTACAACATGCTACTCTATGGCTTTACTCAAGACTCACACAAACTACTGCTTTCAGCTCTGCTATATACACATTATTTCATGTCCTTCCACTCTTGTAAGGTAATAGGTAAACTATGTTGTACATATACAGCATTCTCTTGTTAACGTTATGAGCAATTGCCACCTAGTGACCCTAATTTGCATTGTAAAGAAGAGATTTGAACTTGAGAGAAATCTACAAGTCTACCATTTCCTTTCCTTCCCCTGACACAGTATTGAAAAGATTGGATAGTATTATTTTATAACTTTTAAAGGGTGCCCAAAGAGAAGAATCCAAAGTTGGGACACACTTGAAATAAAAACAAATTACAGCTAAATTTGACCATCTAGCTGAAACAGATTTAAGTGAGTGTTCTTTTGTCAGAAATTTACCATTGTGGGGGTTTAGGGGATCAAAATATGTCATTTTAAAACATTCAGGAACATTTAAAACATTCAGGAACCCAAAAACTGATGACATGTTGCCCAGTGTGGCAACCACATTTCAAAGTAAGCATCAAGTCCTGCTTAAGGATGTGGATAATTAGACCTAAATTTCCACAATATCCAACTTCTGTACTGTTTAGCCTAAATTTGCAGTGGAACAAAGCACTTATCACAGAACCAGAAGAAAAAGCAACATATTTCACAGCTAATCCAGTATTTACAAGTAATTTGGTCTCCTTTACACTGGATCTCGGTTCAACCAAAAAACTTGTCAATCCAGACAGTAGAATGAAGACTACACAATGCATAAAAAGGATACAGAATGTATGAAAAGGAACACAGTACCATCCTTCAAAGCACTTTGATTCACATCATTTGACCATTTTGGAATCATGAACTGACACTGGGCCTATGCAATGCGGTTGGACTTGGACTCCATCTGGATCTATTTCAATGTGACGGAAGTCGAAGATGTTTGGAAAATTGCTTCGATTATAGTGTTCACGTGCCATTGGATTTTTATTCCAAGAACATGGGAACATCCAGCCAAACCAGACCAATAAGTGTTGGCCAATCTCCGGAAACCCATCCTTTCATTGACCACATGGTCCTCTTTAAATTGGAAGCATTTTATTATTATGGAAATTAACAGTGTCTCTGTGTAATTCAAAAATGTTTTTCCTAGTTGAATTTTTTTATACATAAATAAATTAGAAAAGGAAGGCCTTTCAAGTTGTGTTGTGGCTTTATAACAACTTAAAGAAAAAGTGAAAGCACTTTCTCATAAAATGTTTTCTGAAGGAAAATAAGACATACAAACATTGAAACAGCCACAAACCATGAATACCTTCAGTACAAATGGCAAATTTAAATCTAAGCATAATGTGATCAATAACCCAACTATGAAAACTAAGGAGCAGAACCATGACATGGAGAGGTTCCCAATGGCAACACAACCCATTCACTAATTATACACATTCCAATGCTGGCCTGTGAAAAGTATGTTTTTTTTACATTTTTAATATGAATCAGAGCCTCTCTGAAGTACCTTTTGTCAGTGTTGTGTTAATGGCTCAGAGGGTTATAATTGAATCAATAATGTTCTCATTCAGTTTACGAAAAGAATTATTTTAGCCTGAATTCCCAAAACAAAAATACAGTCAAATGTAGTCCCTCTAAAGAATATGTAGAAATCTGTCACATACGCATGCACAAAGTTTTGCAAGACTGCAGTTTGTAGTTCATCTCAGCAGGGAGAGTAATGATAACAGTATATTATACCGCATCAAACTGGCTGTGTGCAACACACAGGGATACATTTCACTTCAGTACCAAATACGAATGCGATGCAGTCTCAGGCTAATGAAGGCATTTAAGTGCGAGAAGGAAAATGCTGGAGGGCTTTAGCACAACACACAAAACACTGCAGCCCAGCCTGCTCTGGAATTTCAGAAGTTGCAATTGTTTGGCCAGTGTTTGAGAAAGAGCAGAGCTTGTGTTACAATAGGAAACCCTTTGTAAGAGGATCTTGCCGAAACCCATCTCTCATCACAAGATCAATGAGAGTAGCCCTCTCCAGTCTTTAAGCAAAACACTTGCAAATGCCTTCTAAAATCACAAGAAATTAATTTCCTTTTGGAAAAAGGCATTCCACACGATAGGTCTTCCTGTCATCTGTGTAGCATGAGTTTAGTGCTCTATTTATAGTTTTCTCTTTCTTCCTTATGGCACTGGGGCCTTTTGATGTCTGTCCAACAATGTTCAGGTGATTCTGATTAAGTAAATTGTAGATTGCAGGATGTCTCTGATAAGAACAGTTCTAAAAAAAAAAAAAAAAAAACCTTTTGATTAAAACAGGAGGGAAGCATTTCCGATTAAATATTCAGTTTGATTACTTATATACTCAGAAGCTGATTTCTGACCTACTTGAATTTAATTAAATTTATTCTCATGTTTCACTCATTTAATAAACAAGGATATTTTTTCTTATGCAAAGCCTTTGAAACTGAAACATTCTGGAGGTGGAAATGGAGATATGAATCAGCTAAGCTGCTGCTATGTCTTCAAAGAAACACAAAAGTGGGGACTACAGAATGTTACATTATTTAGTTCAATTTATTTATCCATAGGAAGCTTTCAATATACATCCTGAAAGCATGTTTACTGTAACTCCATTTCCAGTGGTCAGATGAAACGCAGAGAGGCACTGCTTTTTCTTGAGAATGTGGAATGCTTTGCAGTGCTTTCTGTTTTTGTTCACGCAACTCAGGGAAAACAAACACACAACTGGAAAGCGTTCCAAGGGGCAAAATATTAGCCATCTTTGCAAGAGGATACACCATAGAAGCTGGGGGTAATAGAGACCCATACTACCCAAACGAAGACCACTGTATCCAGACACTTTCAGTACGCATTGCTTTCAGTATGAGTGCTCAAAAATAACTGAGGGGACTCTGGACATTGAAAAGTGCATTGCACAGCATAACTTACAGTTATGAATTCCTGTAGGGAGCAGAGTGATATAATATAGACTTTGTCATTTGGAGAAGATAACTGTCACTATAAACTACAGCACTATACACAGGTAGTGGCAAAGACATTTCTTTCTTCCATTCGTATTAATTGCATTAATGGTATAATGTCTGATCCTTTATGTGTGACAGCAGACTGATATTTACTGTTGTCACTTTTAGGAATCCTTGAGGCTATCGTTGATTTGAAAAGTAACTGAATGGAACACATTCTACTTTTAGAGTATTCATATAAAATAATTATTACTGACAAAGATATATGCTTGAATCTTAAGATGACCAGACATTTATCTCCCTAACACTTTCATTACAGTATAATCAAAGCTCTGCAAAGCCCTTTCCACTGTAAAGTGAAAGCTTCCTTATTCTGCTTCTGAACATGCAAGGTTTCAAGCCTGTCTAAACACCGTTTTCAACCCTATCAATGAAGGTAGCTCTTCCAGTTTTCACCCCTGGTACATCTGTAATGAATTCATAATGGTAACTGCCTAAATTCAAACAAAAACTGTAAACTTTGCTATTCATTTAGGTACCTGGATAGACTCATTGAAACATAATTTGAAATCAGAAAATTTTGTTTTAAAAACAGAATTTTAAGACCCTCTTCATGGCATTTCTAAATATCAGAGATACCTTACAGATATAAGTTTAATGGGTCACAACTGCATCCTACAGAAACAAAAGTCTTGTAATAGGTTGTGAAAGTTTCACATGGAACACAGACCTGTTTGTTTTGAGACAGACGGAGAATGAGAGAGAGAAATAGACTGAGTGAGAAAATGTTAACAATATTACTTTAGGAGCACATTTTTCAGGTCACGGTAATTTTAACCAAAGATAACTAATTGTTCTGAGCAAACATTCAACTAAAACCACAAAAGAATCCTTTACACAAACATATAATTCATACTCGTTTTTAGAGGGTTGTAAACAGTTTGGAATGGACACAAAATG
Source organism: Megalops atlanticus (assembly GCA_019176425.1). Taxonomy (NCBI): domain Eukaryota; kingdom Metazoa; phylum Chordata; class Actinopteri; order Elopiformes; family Megalopidae; genus Megalops; species Megalops atlanticus. The sequence goes on from CM032886.1 coordinate 24,202,429, forward strand.
GGACAGAAATCAAAGTGAACTTTTTGTAATGAAAAAGCGTTTGCCTCAGAGGTCAGTCCCTTTGCCTGGCGAGCTATGTGGAAAAGCCTGGGAAACTGCTGATCACATGTGCAGTGAGGGAATTTTTAAGCCAACAACCTCAACACTTTTTAAACAGACATCAGAACCTGGAACTGGGTCCTGTCAAACAAAAAATGTCAACAGTGAAAAAAAAGAAAGAAAAACATCTGCTGAAAGATTACACTGGGAAAGATAAGGCTTCATTAAGAGTGGACCCACTCCAAAAAGTACCAGGTAGCTTGCCAAAACCTTAATATAGGCCCAAGAATGTGAAAGGCTACTCATGTCTGGGATTAAAAAAGATGCCTCCGTTGGTGTTGTGGAACCAACTTATTCTATTGTTTTACGGCTAAATTCACGTTAGACTGGATTAAGTTTAAAACAACAACAACTCCCCCACACCCCCCAGCCACAAGCTTTTCAAAAGAGCATTCTACTGATTGCACGTACTGTTGGGCCAAAGACTGAATTTCATTTGAACTTTCAGAATCCTAATCACCACAGTGGCCAAGCAGCTGTTCTCTATCCAGGATGCTCCACTAAAAAATCCACCTTATTTGCTGTTTACAGTTAAAAAGGAGTTAATGAGAAAACATTTTCACCGTGGGAGGGTGTTGTCATAAATCACTGTGAGGTTTGGTCTCACAGCTCTAGCATACGGTCCCATTGTCGGAGAGACGGTTTCTTCTCACTGCTCACAGCATGGCGGGTGTTGTGACTATATTCTTACTCCATTCCACTCCAGTGAGCGTTTGAGGTGCTTTGCAGCATATTGTGGAAGACACTGTTCAAACAATGCCGTCTCCAAAACCTCGCCCACATAGCTATGTTCTTGAGAAATGATCGGTTTTTTTTCTTCATTGTTTGAGACAGACTGCAGACACTGCCTCACTTGGATGCGGAGACCTCAGAGGGAGGGTGTGGCTGTTTGAGATCCTTGTATTGCTGTGACATGACATATTGGCCCAAAGAACTAGGAGCCATATCTGTGGCATTACATTAAGTGTATGCCAGTTGGAGCATTCCAAGGGTCATCTTGATGTTCATGAAATCTGGACAAGAAAAGACCATTTATTAACTAAACATTTGCTAGGGATCCTTAGCAGTTGAAAACGGCAGGGAAAACAGCCTCCTTTAGAGTTTTCCAGTGTTTATGCAGTTCTAGTTTTTTTTAGAGCGACTTGTAGATGCCACACGTTGATGATGGAATGTAAAACAAGAAAACCACATTTATAAGTCTAATTTTTAATGTAAGGATCAAAGATAGACCTACAGGCATGTTCTTTTAAGGTTCATAGAGGACACACAAGCATATATCTTCAAAAGAATCATTGCCAAAAAGTCCATCACCCCACTCCTCAAAACTTTGATAACACATGAAGCCTCAATCATGTGGGAAAACTGACTTTCTCCTCTGGAGCATCTAACTGTGATTGCATAATAAGGTATTTAATGTCCCCACATGTGACAATCATTATGTAACACCACAGCAAAGGGAACACTCTCCCCACCCCATTTTCTGCATGGTAATAACTTCACTTTGAACACTTCAAAGTTTAATGACCACCTGTAAAATTGCTCACTCTTGAAACCATGGGACTGCCACTTTGGTCATCAAACCCTATCATTTGATCCTCTCCTGGAAAGCATTACAGAGAGAGAGAGAAGTCTGGATCTGACTGAGCTTCCACAGTGTGGTTTTCAGCTGTGTTATTATTAACAGGTGAGTTACATGTTAACCGTTCAGGCACAGCCAGTAATCAGAATAAGTGGTATTTGCATGATGCACCTATCAATAGTCATACATATGGTGAATAAAACTTAAGTTTACTATGACAAAATGTAAACAAACATTCTTGGGGAAAAAATCAGATCATCATAAAAGAGATGTATAGACTGTGAGATTGAGATTGAATGCAGGCTGAGCACTATGGCATGGGTGTGATCCCAGCTGTATCCAAGCAGACAATGCCTGGTAGCCCATAGCAGTGGAACAAATAGGTGGCCAGGGTGTCCTTGTCTCACTGCTCTCAGGAACCCTGCAATTCATCAGGCACCTGCGAGTTGCTTAGATGATGTCAGTGGTGTAGGGCCTGTTGTCCAATGAGTACCCTCTGTAGTGCACTGTGTGACTTGTAGTGTGGAAATAGCAGCTAGCTATGTGTAAGTGTATTGGTGGACTGCATTCAACTCACCTCAGCACTCATGAGCGAATATAATCTTGTTCACGTCAGACAAGCCTAGTGTACAATTGGAGATTTGGGGTTTCGATAATAATAATTTGGTGTACCTTTGTAAGTTACTAGAGTTTTAACATAGATCATTTGGGGAAACAAGAGAAATGGGGATGGTAGATATGCCACCTCCTAAGTTATGGGTTGGCATGGCTAGCCCCATGCCTACAGTATACAGCACAGAGTTAAAACCTGTTCTTTATGACATTGTCTGGAATACGAATTGCAAGTATTCACATGCATGGAGGTAGCTTCTTAACACATATCTCAGTTATACTGAGAATCAAATGATTCATTGTATAATTGAGTACAGTATGTATTGGAACTACATACTCTCACAGATGATACATTTTTTATTGTGATTTTCCCTTGCCAACCAGCAGTGACAACTGTCTGGACCAGTGTTTCCCAACCCTATTCCTGGCAGCACACTGTCCTGCATATCTTCTGTCTATCCTTGCTGCTTGATTAAATCAGGTGTGCTCAGCTAATCAAATGTGCCACTGATGAGTTCAGTCAGGTAGGTAGAGCAAGGATAGATATACAGGACAGCGTGCCACCAGGAGTAGGGTTGGGAAACACTGGTCTAGACTTCTATGTAACTTTCTTCTTTTATGACTCTGTTCAATTAACTTCCCCTCAAGCCATGTATGAATGGTTAAAGTTGGTAAAGGGGGTATTAAAATATAAGGAATGGTTAAAGTTGGTAAAGGGGGTATTAAAATATAAGGAGTTTCCCACTCAAATGGCCACTCAAATAGTTTCTGGGTGTTTACCAAAATCTTGAGAACACATAATCCCAGCATTAGGTCCTTTGGGGTTTCCTGTAGAAATAACCATATTGACCCTGAGGGCTGACTCATTACAAACATTTACTTGGGTACCAAGTCAGCTCATTGAAGCAAACAAAATTTGGATACTAGGTTGGATGCAATCTCACATGGCCATACAGTAATTGCCCAGGCTACAGTAATCGCCCTGGAATTGCCCAAACTTTCTTGTCCTTTTACATCAAAACATATCTGCTCCCCCTTTTTGTTTCTCACCATTAAACTGTACTCATATTTAGCCAACTGCAACATGGTTTCAATGCAGGTAATTCCAAGTCACGTTCTGCTCTTGCCAGAAAAGCTTGGTTGTGCACAGAAGCTAGCTTGCTAGCTAAAAAATTCAAAAACACTTTCCCTGCCGTTTTCAATTTCACAAAATTGCCTTTTTGTTTACCCATGACAGATAGGTCTTAACAAACCCACTCCCCATTTACAACACATTGCAGTTAAAAACAGGTGCCAGGCACATGGCTAATTGTGGGGTCATCAAGATTGCTAGACAGGTAACTGGTTGTGTTTTCAGTCACTAGCTAACTGAATGGCTCAGCAGCTAACTCACTAGCACATTATTTTCAGCCAGTCTATTAACCTAGCACACTAGCTATCTTGCTAGCTAAATAGTTTGCGTTATACAGATCATTGCTTCCATTAGATGGTGTACATCGGTTGTTGTGTACACCTACCTCTACAAGATTTTGTGGAAGTCATGTAAAATGATACATTTTTTTCTGCTTGCACACAGCTAATTAATTCTCAGTATTACAGCACATATTCAGATACTAGCAATCATACTCCCAGCTGCAAAACAAGCCTGCAGTATTCTCTGTTTATGGAATAACACTTTCTAAGGCATATGAAGAAAAAAAAAATTCACCACTCTTGCACTCTGCTATTCATCAGGCACATGCAAGTTGCTTGCATGACATCAGTGGAGTAGCGCCTATTCTCCAACAGCTGCCTACTTCACTATGGTGCACTCTGGGATTTGTAGTGAGAAAAATAGCTGTTGTTTGCATGTAGGTGTATCAGATGATTGCATTTATCTCTCTTCAGCACTCCTACATAACTGCACAGGTTGTCATGGTGAGATAAGTCTAATTTGGTATTTAATGACTCCAAAATGGGGATGGAAGACAGGGAAACGGCATTAAAAATACAGAATTTACACCATTAAATCCTGTTCATGGGAAATGTAGAATTTACACATTAGAGCAGAGACACAACACCAAGCAATACTAAAAACTTGTCTCTGGTAAAGAATACATGTCCAAAATTCTAGATTTTTTGCACTACCTATATCTTTATGTATAAATAATTATTACTGACAAATCCCCAGAGTCTTTAAAATAGAAAACTTTGTTAAAAATGAAGATTTAGAATATATGTCAAGTTTTTGATTTATTTTTGAAGCCAAACTAGTGTCATGATTATGAGCTACAAGTGAAACATTCAAGGGAACTGTATTGTAATTAAACTTCACACTTGTTCACACTTTTCTATTATTTTAAATCTTATATTTTTGGAAGTTCCAAATATCTATTATATAAGTTATATCACAGTTGAAGCAATGAAATATCATGAATGTCAGGACGGTGTACTTGCAGGTACATGGCTTAACTCATACCTAAAAACACCCTTAGGCCTGTCAATATTCATGATACATGACAGCCTTTCCTGCCTTATTGCTTAAATAGATAGGAGCCTTTTTTTTTTACCAATGCCTGATCGAACACATTCCATGCAAACAAGGTCAGGCTATGAAAACATCCCCACTGCTACTGCAGGTCTGAGCTGACCTTTCAAAGTAGGTGGTGCAATTAGGTCTTTCATAGATCAATTTCTGCATATGGGTTGTATTTTTACATGTCCTTAGGCCACATGGCTTGTCCTGGTTTTAGGTGCTTGGCAGTGTTACTGTACATTGTTTGTTAATTTATGGGTGGGTTTTTCTTTGCAGTTGCCTAAATGAAGTGAAGACAGTAAGCATTTGTTTTTCATGTTCATTTGTGAGATGGGTACCACTGTTAATGTCTCCAAAAATGTATATATTTTGTTTTGCCAATACATTGAATACATTGGTGTGCATGGTAATATGAAGTCTTTAATGCAATAATTGTGAAATCAGTGTGTGATTTTTCTGTACTCAGAAAAAGTTGTGTTTGACATGTCCACCACCTGAAAGGAATTGGTGTAAATATGTCACTTGAGATTCTTCTAACAGATAGTCCATGACCCTTGCTGCTTTGTTTTTTCCCAGTGATATTTACAGTATAACACAGATTCCCAGATCACATTGTTTATGCCCTAATAATAACATGAGATGATGGATCGCAAACTAGTTATTTTATTGCTAGCATTTTCCCATAGACCTCAAGTCTCTGAAGTGTCACTACATTAAACAAAAGGAAACGCATACTATTGCCATATATGCACTTAATCTTTTCCACTCACTTTCTCAGCTGTTGTTAATTCAAACCCAATGAAAACTCCCACACTCGGTCCATTTGAGCAGTCAATTGTCATATTTCAGGGCATCTGTAGTTATTCTGCCTCACCCACAGAGGCAGAACTAACAAGTTGAGCTCTAACGGTGAGTCTGTATTGGGCTGGGAATGCATACATCAAACAGAGACAGTTTGTCAATATTAGGGTATGGAAAATCAACATGCTTTTTAAAGGAGCAAGTTATATTTTTAATGTCAGGCTGACCATGCTGTTTCTGTGCCTCTTGGGGCTGAGTTAGGCATTTCTCATTTGTAGCGTTAAGGGAAAGGGGGTCCACAAATAAACAAATGACTGTGAGCAAGGTACCTTTGCATACAAAATAAACTGCAGTTTTCAGAAGAGATGTGAATGTGTTGGGGGGTAGGGTGGAGCAGAAAACTCCATAACAAATTGCACATCCTCAAGTTATATGAATGCTCTTGGGATGCATAGATTTAATTTGCATTTTCAAGTAAGAATTGATCAGAAAGTAATTTTTAATATGGCATGTCCAACAGCCCTGATCAGAACAGGAGAATCAAAAAACACCTGACAAATATTATTACACATTTAAATTATTTTCAAATACATTTTATCAGTATGGGCTTTTCTCTTTGATCTGATGCTTATCCTGTAGATTATGCCCTTTAAGTGTATTCATGAACTGAAAAAGTCCCACGTTTGAAAAAATGATATCCAATATTGTTGGTTCAATTTGTGTGCATTGTTGCAAAGAAAATGCATTTTATACTTTGTGGGTGAATGGTGTTCTCCCAAATAGATACATCCAAAAAATATCAAGAAAATTTGAAAATCAGCTACATTTTTGGTGCACATCATTGAGTGTGGACATGTGTGAAATATTTAGGTGTTTCTGGAGTAACTGTGGGAAAAGGAGGGACTCAGATGGGAGCTGTCATTCCACAGGTCTCAGCGGATGCTGGGAGAGCCGCCGTCACCACCAGCGAAATACCACACACATAAATGTCATTACATTACATTACATGCATTTAGCAGGCATTCTTATCCAGAGCGACTTTCATCACAATAGAACATAAGTGTATCCATTCCATTTAAACGAGTAACGTTGTCAGACCAGGCTAACAACACTCCCAGACCAGTGAGTATGAGCATAACACTGTTTGAGCCCTACCACAAGTTAACTTGTGCAATCTGACGGAAGCCAACTGTACTACGATTCAACAGTCAATAGATGTCATTACTTTCAGGGGCCTCACAATGGTGAAATGCGCTGTACTCTTCCAAAGGTGCTCCTCTAGTATTGCCTTTTTAGTAATTTATGTTTTTACGCTACCTTTCACCTGATGAGCCTGTAATCTCTGGGCAAAAGGCTGCTGTCAAGACAGCATGCTCTGTGATGTCACGCCAAATTGTATTTTACAGCTGGTATTCATTATACATGGTCAACATGACGGATATGGTCATAATATTAATGTACGACTGATAGATGGATGGCATTAATCATCACACTTTATTTTAAAGCCAATTTTTCATTTGCTTGTCACTAACAGCTATATATAAATGTCATTTGACGGTGGCCGTAAACTATTATGAAGCAGATTTTATTGTAGATTTTAACTGTTATCTACTATATGGTTATTTATGAATGTATCTTTTCCATGTCATATGCACTGTGGGTACCATCGTTTGCTTACATGCACATATGAGATTGAAAGGCTGGCCGTTCCTTTTCCTCTGTTACTGACATGTCAGCTGTCACTGACATAATCAAATGCGGTGTCTTAACAAATTAATTTGGAATTTAGGCAGATGCACAAATCTTATATTAAATATGCATGTGACGACAAGCTAGACTTCTCTTGTTCATGTTTGCCAAGTGCACTGTGCTCACTTTGAAATGGAGAGGGGAAGGCAGAAAGGCGAGAGAATCATTGTGCAAGGCAAATTAATGTGGAGATATCAAAATGAATAAACTCACCTTCATAAAGTGAAATGCTAATAAAAGCGTGGCAGACTGTTACTGGCAGTTCTACCCTTGGGAAATCCAGCTCTGAGATGGAAATGTAATGTTACACTTATTTACATTAAAAAAAATAAATGCAACACAATTACTGATCATGGGCGACCAATCCCTCACAGGTATCACGTACAACAGTCATTCTGAGAGCAGGAGCGCTGCAGGGCTGTTGCAGTTTAACCTGTGTGAAGGTGTGACTCACAAACAGCAGGGGCTTGCCACAGTAGAATAGTGTGTAACACCTCCTGAAGCGATGCTACATTTAACATTGTCTGTTATTTAGTCTCGGTGGGGATTGGCCTTGTACTGAAAAACAGCACATGAGGAACACTCGCAACCACACAGAGGGACAGTTTTTTTTTTTTTTTTTTTACCAGTACATATGTACACTCCGAGAGTTTTATCAATAAAAGCAGGCAAGCTGAGGGTGTAGAAGGAATCTTCTATACAAAGAAATCCTAGGTCATTCCTTTGCATATGATGGTGCACTTCAGCTCCAACATCTAGAAAGAAATGTGGAGTAAAGACAGATTCCTTCATTGCAAAATTCCACTTTCTACAGGGGCAGCTGTGTTATTATTTAGCACATTTATTTTTATATCAGAAAATTTAAATGGATGCCATTACAAAACATGGTATCCCTACCTCTGAAAGAATGGAATAGTGTAACTGTAATCTGTGTATGATTTACACATTAGACAAATCTTGATGGTGAGGGTTGGCTGGGTAATGGGTTGGTTTTGTGTTGGAATGGGACACACCTGTCAGGTATATTGTGCTGTACTTGCATGTTGGGCCAGGCTGGGCCATGTCTCAGCCTTGGGCGATTGATACTTGCTCTTGTTCATGTGTGGATGGTGGTGTCCTTGTTTGTGTAACTTTTTTTTCTGGTGTTCTGGTATTTGTTGCTGTTTCTGATTGATTTTTGATCATGAATTATCATGACGATATGTGGCAATTGGCTGAACATGAGACACCAATTATGCATAAATTGTTATACTGCAACATCTCTGATGTAATGCAGCAGGAAGACTGAAATGAAGAAAAAGAAGACGGTGGAAAATCATCAAAGATGTTTATTGTGTGGCTGTATGAGATTGTATTTGAATCATGTCAAAATGGCACAGAAGTGAGTGTTTAAAGAGTCAGAACTTAGGGCCATTGTGCTTATTTCTGTAGGAAACCCCAAAAGTCTTGGTGATGTATAAGTTCGGGACATATGCCCACTCACACTTTGGCTAAATCTATTAGTACATGTTCATGTAATGCATACAGACATGATATGCTATGATGTTTAGTGGAAGCAAAAAGATATAACATACACAGAACTTTCAGCATGTGTCTTGTAAATTATAGAATAAGTTGTTTGTGCCAACTTTTTACATGCTATCTTTTAGAAACATCTTACAAATGGTAATGGCTCAATGACTGTGTTTTGCCTGAGGGTACAAGATTTTTGTAAGCGCATTACAGTGCAATATTTGATATAAACAGTAAAATCAATATCTTCAAACAGTCTTGAACTTTGAACTAGCAGTTCCAATATGGCTTGCATGAAAAATTTTGGTCTGTAGTCAATGAAATAAAATTGAACTTGAGAGGCAAATTAAACTATAATTAAACTATATATATATATATATATATATATATATATATATATATATATATATATATAGACTGCTATTCCTTGGATATCTAAGAATTATGATGGCATCTACATTCTGACAGTGCTTCCCTACATAACCTGCATATCTCCTACCCCCTACCCCTTCCCCGCCTGGAACTGAAATGAAAGCAAACTAGAATTGATAGAGGTGAATCATTAGAGGCTTACTCCCCAAAATGACATACTACCCCATTATTGCATGTTTTTTATAGAGGTACCAAAATTCTTTCAGCATTATTTATAAATGGCTATTCTATACCTGCTCCTTATCTTGAGAAATTGTAAGGATTATAACATCTCTACATTTGAGTTGGCATTTTATCAGATCTGCTATTCAATATTTAGTAGTACTTTAAAATTTGTAAAAATGTTAAATGCCTGAGGTATAAGAAAGAGGGAATCATTCGCATGCAAGACACCTTAGTTACAAAGCTGGTTGAAAAGTTTACTTTCTGAATACTACAGGGATAGTTTAATAATATGATTATTATATTATGGTGATATGAACTATTTAATCAATAAAATAATATGTTGCCTCTAAAGGAATATAAACCCTGCTCATGTTTCAGATGGAACACATAACCAAATGATCCTTGATTACATTTCCTCCATATGAGTCCATGTATTTCTCTTCAAACCAAAGAAGAAACAACACAACATCTTTGACCATAAAAATTTAGCCCAGGGTTTTAATTACCATATGTCTCCCTATGACACCTCCCTTTTCTAGAGAGAAATACAAAACTGCTGCTCACAGTTTCTTCCAATAACTTACTTTTACCCCTCTTACTTCAATTTACAAACCCACAATCCCTTGAGTTAAGCAATAATTAATTACCACAAGTGTACACTGGAGTGCTTTTAACGTATGTTGTAAGCATTGGCTTTTTTGAAGAACTATCAATTAAGGAGTTCCTGAACTGGACCAATGCATATTGACAGTGAGTGTCAGGGTAAAGTACTATTGATTGTTTCGCATCATGTGTATAGCAAAACCAATTTATTTCAAGTGTCTCCACTTAGTTGAAATACATTTTAATAGTCTTTGGACTTGTCTTTACAGCTGAATGTATTCTGTTGCAATGGTTGTAATTTAATCATTCACACAAAAACATTCCCTATCTATGATTACATTTTTTCCATACATATGATTTGATCTGCTTTGATCCACTTTTCTAAGATCAGGTTCAATCAAAGGAGTATGACATTCTTTTTGTGGGACTGCAGTGTGGTCAAGTTTGAGTAACATGGTGAACAAAAGCATGCATTAAGTGTCTTTTAGCTGTACGGTGAACATTATTGTCTTTGTATATTGCCATATCATTTCTAATAAGGAATACAATAGCATTAACAAGGGAGTGCCATAGTAAAAGATTAAACTGAAAAATTACTCCACAGATGAGCTGGCTCGTAAATTATCCTGGTGAGTTTTGTCATCAGGCCATTAGTTTAAGTCTTAAGTGACTGCGGGTGACTGCACCAGTGCCTGCAAACTTTTTTCATTTCAGATTTCCTCTGCCCCTGTCGAGTGCTAAGCATGTTGTGGAGACTATGAAATGGAAGATTAATCATTGTGACATTGCACATTACCCATGTTTATTTATGTCATTCATCTATGTTGAAGAGACCTGAAACTTGAAGCTACTTGTGCTGCTACAATCCTCGAATGGAAACTGTCATGTGTACTACTGAAAATATAATGTCATTTTGGTAGGGAAAAAAAAACTAACAACATTTAAACTAATAGCAGAGTTATTGCAGTGGTGTTGGCTTTGTGCAGCAGAATGCTTTGTACTGTTGAGAGAATGATTGGTTGTCTTCAGTTATGTTCTTGGCACAATAACACCATCTATAGTGTACAAGTATGCTGTACAAGTTTTTTTTTTATATTAGCCTTTTTATATAAACCAATTGCATATACATCAGCATATATAGTATTAACCTGGCAATCATGAAGAAGAAATGTTACTCTAATCAAGATAATTCTGACAACTGCTACACGTTACACTGCATAACTCTAACTTTTTTAACCTGTTTTTGTGTACCATTAGACATGGCTGTATGTAAAATAATGTGTGTGAGGTCATGTATTTAGATGTATCATTAATTTACCCAAAAGTCAGCCTTAGGGGGTTACATGTTAGTGTGTTTACCTCAGTTATTAGAGAAAGAATTCCCATGATTCCAAGAGGCATTTGCTTTTGTTTTGGCTGTGTGTAAACAGTCATGGTTTGATTCCCACCAGTCCAGGGAACAAATAGCTTCTTCAAGCGGCACATTTCACCATCAAAACAACTGTTATGCCTCTTAGCTTTTGATGCAAAGGAGAGGAATGCTACAGACACCTCAGAACAGTCCAGAATGTATACAGAAGGGGTCATTTAAGGAGAATGCTTTGAAAGAGTGGTGGGCAATACACATGACACCTGTAAATGTGAGTCACTACCTCTAGGATTCCTAGAGTGACAGCAGTGTTGACTGACAGCTGCCAGGTTTCCAAATAACCAAGTGAATACAATATTTTCCAAGCAGACAATGAACTGACTTATTTTATTTCACTGACAGTATTCCAGTTTAAATCACTGTAGTTGATCAGGGTGTAGTCAGACATTACAGTTACTAATCCAGAGTGATTTTTTTTTAACCCTTTTCCAGTTATACAGCCAGATATATACAGAGGAAATTTGAATTAAATGCCTTTCCCAAGGATACAACACCTGTGGCTCACCTGAGAATCAATCCAGCAGCCTTGGAGGTTAAAGCCTTTTTCCTCAGCACTATACCACACCGCTGCCCTATAACACAGCAGCTATGATATATATTATTTTGCTCATTATATTTTCTTTTTAGTTCTCTTCAGGTCTCTTTTCTCTGGATTTTCCTTTTCTCCACAGAGATGGCATGCCCTGTCAGTGACCTCTGATTGGTTTACAATCAGTTTAATGCAATTTTCAGAAATGTGCCACAAGATATTTCACAATTCTGGCACCCGGACCACTCGGCCATTAAGACATCCTGCCATTGAGCACTCATTGAAATAATGACATCCATTGATTTTATAATGAGTAATGATAATAATGGATTGTATTTTTATAGTTTCTTTCAGCCTGTCAAGGTTCTCAATGTACTTTACACTGAAGGAAGGACCCACCTTACCACCAATAATGTGCAGCACCCACCTGGGCTGCCATTTTGCACCAGAGTACTTACCATACATGAGCTGAGGTGGAGAAAGAGGGAATTATTTAGCAATTTACTTTGAAGTACTATTTTATGGCTAGATTGAAAAAGACTGATTGGGAATTTATACAGTGCACCCCCTGCTCTTTGCAGGAAGTGTCATGAGATCTTTAATGACCACAGAGAGTCGGGACCACGGTTTAAAATCTCATACAAAAGCTGGCATCTCCTACAACACAGCGTCCCCATCATTGCCCTAGGGCATTAGTCTCCTGTAAGGTCCAGAAGGAAGACTGTCCTCTCCTGGCCCATTCACACCATTTCCAGCAGAAGCCTGGATTTCTGAGGAGGTCTCCCATCCAAGTACAAACCAAACCTTAGCTTCAACCGTAAGGCAGAGCAGAGTCAGAGGGTGGTATGGCTGTTGTTCATAAGTGCAGTTCATAAGAACAATTCTTCCCATTATTCTGTAACAGTAAGAATGCATTCATGTTACAGAGCACATCTTTGCCTTACTTCGTACAATTATGTACAATAACCCAGATCAAGAGTCTGGTAATTTCTCAACCAGACAGTTGAGATATGAATTAATATTGCAATTATTAATTCATGGTTTGTATAAACAGGCTCTTATATTTTCAAAATACAGCATAACTTCCATGACTAAGCATATAAAATCATTGCCATTCTTTGGATTTGTAGAGAAGTAGAGAAAATCTAATAATTACCTTGTGAAGCATATCATCATACAATCTATGCAGTAATTACATAGCTCATTATACTCTTTAATCATTAATATCAACTTTTTAAAGATGTTTTTTAAGGGAAAAATAGCCTTCATCTTGAGAGAGATGTAGCTTAGATTTCAACACGGGGAAATAAAAAAACAGTTCAAAAGTACCTTCATCTTTTCAGAGAAAACAAACCACACTGAATTTGTAAAACAAATCCAATAGATGAGTATGATAACAAAGAAGGTGAGAGGTTCAAAGTGAAGGATCTTAAATGATGTGCAAATGATTTTAGAATTAGTGTGACGAAGAAAGGCAATAAACCATTAAAAGGCTCACGGGATCTGACAGGCTAAGCTTGTTGAAGATGGGAGGTAAAGGTTTGTGAAAAAGAGACAAATGGAAGACAAGCAGTCTGTCGAGGGGGGAACAGATTTGACTTGCTTTTTGATGATGCCAACCTCAAAATAAATACTGGTTGCGGAGTGATGTATCAGGGGCTTGTACTGAACAAAGTACAGAGAGGGGAAGGGATTTGATTTATTTTTTGATGACGCCTACCTCAAAGTAAACATGACTTGCAACAGGCAGTTTGAAGGATCACAATACCTGTCTTCCCCCCATGGCTCCCCATGAGATCTCTGGTAGCCTTTGTAATCAATGACTGTGGGTGGGGTTTCTACATGTTGCTGACTGTGGAAAACTTAAAACAATGAGACCAGGCCTTTTCTGTGAAACTTTCAAAGTAGCACATCATATCCTTGTATCTGCATTCTAAGATGTGTGTTGCTTCACTGAAAGTTGATCATTTCAAAATTTGGATTAAGTCTCCTGTGATAGCCCTGATTATCTATCCTTTTTATTTCTACCAATCTGACAAATCAATCACATTTCATTCAGTCTTTCCAGTGACTTCAGCTATGTCACAAGCAGCACATCCTTAAAGAAAATGTAAAATTGTGTCATACAGTTGCATATTTGCAAATGACAAATATCTTTCCTTTTTTATTTCGAGTTGAAAATTTCAGCAGTAGTTGTATAATTCCATAACATTGGCAAACTTAATAAAGCAATAAATAAATAAAGGCACATAAGACAGGAATGAAGAGAGGTGGGTTAGAGTCCTCTGCTCAGAGTCTCACAACCTTTTTCCACATGAATACTTTCATTACTGGGACAGGCCTGTGTTAGTTTTTAAGACTGTACTGATATTTGATGTCACACAAATGGAAACATCGAGCTGCACCTAAAACGTTAATCACTGTTTGATCTCGCCAGTCTTCCAAATGTTTCATTTATCTGCCACTCACTAATACAGTCCACATTAGAGGTGAGAAACAAGCTCACTTTATTGGTGGTGACTTGTGACCTGCCTACAAGCTCTATTCATCAAAGTCACCAGTATTCTTCCAGTTTCCCAGGCTGTTCTCTCACCTATTATTACTGTGTTATTCTGTTTCCAGCATTGTCAAAGCAATCTTCACCTACATGGATACATTACTACACTTCACCTCAGTTCAAATTTTCTATGCCTCCATAAATTCCTTTTGCGTGTGTTGCTGACGACTTCAGTACTTGTCTCTGAATTAATCTAAATGCCTTAATAAGCCCAAAGGCGGCAATGACTTAAAGGAAATAGCACTCACTTTTCTCAGAAAAAGGAAATCCTATCTTCATTGTGCTGTACAAGAGCAAAGGGACTAAAGCACATGTGGTTCTTCTCTGTTGTTGATGAAGAATTCCTTTGAATGCTGCCTTTAATGTTGACAGTATGAATGGCGCAACAAAGAATCTGTATAATTTAGCCATGGGAGTGACATGGGGATAGGATATACCAGACTTTTTATATAAAGTGATATATTTTGAAGTATTTATCTCACTAAGGCTCATGCGTGTCTCAGATAAATACCTGCTGGTATTATTAACGCTACATGTCTTTCATTTTTCAATTTTGATTTGAGGAATTTTTTTTTTTTAATGTAGTGAGGTTCTGCTGTGTCAGGTCTATCTGTATGACATACTAATATGGAGGAATGAAACTGTTGTGGGTCTTTATATTTGGAAAATATAATAATTGCCAGTTATTCATTGTTTCATGTACCAGAATGTCCATTAAAATGTAAGCACCATATTCAGTAGAAAATGTTTCCAGACAAATGCATTTGATGTGTTTGGGCTTGGTGTCTGGGATTGTACTTGGCCATAAGAATGAAGTGGTTGATCCCCCTGGTGATGTCACTAACAAAAAATGTATAAACAGAGGTAGAGATGAGGAGGGATGCTGGAAACAGCAGAAAGGAAATTGGGTGAGGACACAGGTTTTTACAGGAGGCTAAGGTAAATATAAGGTAAATATAATATATTTAAGGTACATTGAAAAGTGTAATCTGTTTACAGTTTTGATTATACTATAGAATAAAATGCCATAATGGACAAATAATGATCCCATTCATGTTTGAAACATGATTTACTATTATGATTTATAATTGTATAATTTCAAGCATTTTTCACATCTGAAGGTATTGTGGCTTCAATCAATTTTAAGAATATCATGAATATCATGGAAAGGGCTTGATTTCTGCTAGTCACATGTGAGACTTCACAGTCATAATAAATGAATGTGTTGTAATTTACATTATGTTTGATATATTACTTTTACTCACTTAATTTAAATTTCATCTTTCCAATACACTGATAGCTTCTCCTCTGTGTTGGCAAGGGTTGGTAACGCAAAATAATAATAATAATAATAATAATAATAATAATAATAATAATAATAATAAAAACATATATCCAATCAGAATGTTTAGTTTGCGGTCACGGGGGGATCTAGCTAACTAACTCAGCCATTGATTAGGATTTCAGCATTTCAACAGAAGCTCTCTGCCATTCCTTAGTTTCCTTAGCCGATCATTAGGCTATTTTTCCTATGCTCTATATAGATAACCTTTTTGAGGGACATCTATGCATAAATAGCTGGTTAGGTAGCCATTCAACGATATTGCATTACTTATGCTGTGATATTAGCCAGCAACATTAAGTTATATGAAACTGAAATGAATCTAAATCCTAAAATATTGCTATTTGGATATTAACATAGCTAAAGTACACTGAGCAGGGCTGCCAACTCTCACGCAGATCTCACGCTCACACGCCACACATGCCTTTTCTCACATTAACTTTTCATCTTCGGTTCCTCCGATGTAAAATTTGTGATTTTTAAGCGAAGGAACAGCAGTGCGTGCAACAGCAGCCAATCACAATGATTTTGTGGTCGAGCAACTAACCGCTGAGCATGAGTGGGGCAAGGCTGGAGGAACAAATACAAGAAGGTAAGTGCAACGGTCATTTTCTAATTTTATGAATTCGTTGGGTGTTACTCAGGATCTGTCGGTGTAAAGTTGGCTCGCCTACGTAAAGCAAGGTTAGCAAGCACTTATTTACATCGTTTTATGCTTAAAAACATGATAAAACATACGGTACCAGACAAACCCCTGGACATGCCTAGTAGTTAACGTTAGCTGCTAATTGTTGTTTTCTAAAGAAGACCACGGCTGTCAATGACAGCTCAACTCAAGTGATCTTATTTATATATAATATATTCATTTTCATGCTTCAAGTGGGCCGCAAAATCAGCCACCAGCACTTACAACAGAGTAGGGATGAAATGGTTAACGGCTTCACGGTAAACCACAGTAAAATTGCAGACGGTTAGTATTACCGTTTCAAATTTTAATTATCATTCAAACCGGGGTTGATTACCGAGCTTTGAAAAACTCACGTTAAATACTGTGACAGGATGAAATGGTTACCGGTTTCACGGTAATCCGCAACAGTTAGTATTACCTAGAGGTGAAACGGTATGAAAATTTAATATCACAATTATAGTGACCGAAATGATCATGGTATCAGTATTATCGCGGTATTGTTAAAATGTGCTGACAGTGTTCAAAAAGTACTGATACACAAACTTGTTCAGCATGAACCAAAGTTACCAAGTCTTCCAGACACAGAGGCGCAGTCGCAGCATGCAACGTGGGTTTGTTTTGTGGCAGTGAAAACATGGCGGAAGGCAGTGCCAGCGCTCCCGAGATTTTTCAGCCTTCTAAGAGGACTAATTTGCTATTAAGAATGAATTCCGTGTACGTTTGTATTTGCATATTATTGAAACAGAAAACTGTTTAGACCAGTTTATTTCCTCCTTCTGTATGAATTTTCTGATGTGACAGCATTATTTGTATTTGTATTTGAAGTTCAGTAAATAGTTGAACTCCTACGAAGTCAAGAGTCAATTAGCCTACTTTGCTGTCAGGGGGAACTGAACATTGGAAAACACTTCTATTTAATTTGTCCTCTTCAGCATTACCAGACTGTTCTGAAATGACCTACAAATTAGCCTATATATAATACCAAGACTTTAGAAAACAACATGCTCAAGCAGACTCGACTCTTCCCTTTGTGCTTGATTTGCCATAAGGCATCCTTAGCGTCCTCAGTCGGAAATTCATGTCTTCCTTACAAGCTCATTGAAGCAACTGGAGCCGTGCGTGGGAATGTTGGACCAGGTAGCTTAAGTTTTGCATTTAAAAACACGTATCTGCACTTCATTTTAGAGTGTTTTTGTAGCCTGAGAAAGTAATGTCTTCTATAAAAGTCATAGTAGACTATTGTACGATTAATGTTTATGCAAATAAAAAAATGCATAGTGCTGCTAATTTTATTTGTGGTTTTCAATAAAAAAAATTTAAAAAAAACTTGGTGACTAACTAAAAAAAACTAGGTTTTTTTATGGCTAAGCACATCACTGTATAACAAAAATAAGTATTACCCCCCACAGGAACAAATCTCATTCCAAGCTGAAGTCAAAAGTTGGCAGCCCTGTAGCTAGCAGCATAAACCAAAATGCAATGACTTACACTCATTCTATATATTGTCACATGCTAAAGTCAGCTAGCCGATCAAAGCAATTCCTTCACTCGGCACTCACTCCTTGTTTAACATGAAAATTCCTTTAAGTAAAGTGTATTATAGTTATTTGTTACGGGATGTCATGTTTCCTTGTACTGTGTCTAGTTTTGCCTATTTCACAGCCCACTGCCTCTGTTGAGCATACCCTTTCCATAGAGACACGTACAGCAGGAAAACAAGCTGAACAATCCCTTGTGTTGCAACTGGCTTCCATTTCATTTGAAAAAGAGCTTCTCATTTAGCTAAAGGATACAAACAGACTGCACTACGAGGCTATTCTTCGTTTCATCAAAAAAAAAGAGAGGATGTAGGCCATTTCGTTTAAAAGTAGTGCTTTGGTGATTCCTGCTGCTGTATTTATTAATTCAAGAATAACGTTGATCATATAAGTGCAGTTGGAGGTTTAGATGGTCTGACGTGATGTGAATCTAATTTGTATGCTAGCTGGCTATGAGGTGTGTGACGTGCTTTGGTTTACTATCTAGATAATGTTGTGTTCATAAGTATTCAATGATGCCATGGTTTCTCTGCTGGATTGTGTTATTGCAAGCAATAGTAAGTGCCTTCACTGTCTGGATGATTGATGGTTGCGAGACTGAATATTATTGTTGTTGTTATTGTTGTTTATGCTAGCTAAAACAGCAATTATGCATTGTGGTTCTCGAGACATGTACAAGGTGTTGAAGGCAGCCGGGTGGGCGGGGGACAACTGTTGTATTGAAGGCCTACTTGGTAGCTAACAGCTAACAGCACGAGCATTGTTCATTGTTTGTTGATCAATATGATTCATGAAAAATCTAATAGGTTTGACAAATGTCGACAAAAATGAAAGACAACAGGATTGAGTGAAGCATAACTGGAAAAGCATGAGAACACACAGATGTTAGTATTTATATTGAATTCTAGACCTTTGAAACACCATTGAGATAGCTTGAATGTAGTTACAATTCTAATATTTGTGTGCATTCCTTCCATATTTTGCACGTTTTGACATGGGTGGTGACGTATGGTGCTAACAGGACCAGCAGCCAGATGCAGAGGGTTGGATACTTGATACACCACCCTGCCTTCCACTGTAAGTGATGGAAAAGGGTAAATTGGGGTGTGTTTGTATCCTTACACCTTTGGAGTCGCTGAACATAAAGGCCCCAAACAGTGAATGAATCAGTCCACACTACACTGATTAGGCGAGTGCTTACGGTCTGTTCATTCATCCAGTTCCTAAGTTTGTGACTATGTCTGATGTTGTTCACTACTGATCTGCTCAGTTCTTCCAGTTTGTGCAGTTTTTTTTCATTATGCAGCTATGTAATTCTTATTCAATTCATTGTATATTTCTTTACCTGACCACAGGGTAATTCCTCCCACAACTGCTCATGTGGCACTTGACATCTATATATGAGTATACCTTCAATATTTATTCATACCCCTTACTAAATATGAACAAAAACATGATGTAAGAAAAAATATATAAATTACTTAATTTGGTTTTAATAGCATTGCAGAGAGCAAGCTGATTTTGTTCACTAATAATAATAATAATAATAATAATAATAATAATAGCAATAATAATAAATGTATTCCATAAAACAGCCCATATGTGTGTGTTTACCTTTAAAATTATGTGGAAAGATTTTGCTGCTACAATTATTGTAATCATAACTCCACTACACCATTATTTGAAGTAGGCCTATATAAGATAGATAATAACAAAGACTGTTTAGAGGTGTTTATATGTTGCAGTATTACCTTCATAATATCAAGCAGGAGCGTGAAACGGAGTTCCTTCCTCCCTTCCTTACACTTGCTGCTTCAGCATGGCCAGTATGCCTCTTCGAAAGGCTGCTGCTGCTCCCTACAGTTTAAAAATGTTTTTTTTTCCTGTTACACTTAGGCTGCTTCCATTCCTCTTTTTCTCTTCTCTCTCTTTTCGTTCTCACACTCTGTACAGCTCTCTCTCTCTCTCTCTCTCTCTCTCTCTCTCTCTCTCTCTCTCGATCTCTCTCTCTCTTTCTCCCTCTTTGTAGGAATCAGTAAAACCCAGTCACTCTGCTCCAATCAGTGGCAGCTTGAACACTTCCAAAGGCTTTGGCTAGTAAATCCCACTTGAAGAGTGGATATTTCCCAATGTTCATATAGTTCCTGCTTGGTAAATTCGCCTTGGACAGGATTTCAAAACCATAATTGTACTTCAGACCATCAAATGTAAATACCACTGGGAAAAGGCATTAATTATCAAAAAAGTCGAGCTGCTAAATGTACAGGAGGAACATTTTATGACCATAATCTTAATAACTCTGGGGCTAATGATCTTTACAGAAGAATTTATCTGTTCTAATAGTACTTTTCCCTCTGTATCACTCCTTAAACACTCTTTGTCATTAAGCCTAAGCAGCACTTCAGTAAAAATACTTTCTTTGGGCCTCTTTTCAAGGACGTTGCCAGACCCGAATAGTGGATCCTGCACAACAAAGTGGATCCTGCACAACAAAGTCTGGAAATCTCGGCTGCAAACTCTTTCGAAACATTTTAAATCACCTTAAAGTCACCTAAGCAGTGCTTAACATCAGTACAGGATGCGGTAGGCTCCACCACCTAACTGTAAATTACTTTATATCGTAATTATGGTTCTGACAAGCACAGCCACTGAATAACATGGCGATCTGTCCGCATTAATTATCAATAGGACAGGGCGACAGGCTCACAGGAAATGCACTCACCCTCCAGAGGAAACCCATGTCGGTGTCTTTTGCTGCATTAGCAGAGCTAATGTTGGGCCTGACATATGGTACTTTATTTGCAAATTCCATGTAAAGGTGCCCTTTAGAGACATCCCCAAATAGTCAGGAAAGGGGGGCTGACAATGCGCACAAGTAAAGCTGAAGGTTAGTACATTTAAAAGTTACTCTTTTGTAACAACTCATCGAAATTGCAGTCTGTCTTAGAAGTTACCCCTCGCTTAATATTGTAATACCAGTTATGTGTGTGTTTTTTTTTCCTGCATGGTTTAAGGCCCTCATTGCCAGCAGCTCCTACCCTAACTGCAATCAGACTGTCAGACACCGTATCCATTTCCACAGAGCCGGCACTGCTTCATGGTTGAGAATTTTTTTTTTTTTTTTTTTTTGTAAGAAAGCAACAAAAACTTTTGTACTTCCTTTCCAGCCAGCAATGTACAAAGATTTACTTGCATGTAACAGGCCTCGCTTATTTAATCTCTAGATGTCATTAGCTGTTAAATAATTTCTTTGCGATAGCATATAAATGGGAGGAATCGTTTTAGGCACAATTCATGTCTAAATCCATTTGCGGTCCCTTATTTTTTTGTATTACATCTAAACGAGCATGTTTGCTCTGGAATGATGTCTTTCCTGGGGGTGCCCTTGGAAGCAATAACAGGGTTGTGGGAGTCCTGTGTTGTGGGTGTCACTGGGGACTTGGCTTTGTTTGAACTGGCAAATGCGAACGTTCTTGTGGTGCATCAGCAAAGACTCACAGGAGAGGGTGCAGAGGTGCCTTTTCATGGCTTTATCCCGGTTCCATCATGTCTGTATTTATCTTTTTCAGAGTCTCTGCTTATTTTACAAAAGGGGCATGCAAAGATTTTCAAATGATACATTGCCATTTTCTTTTAAAACTCCATCAGACACATGCAGAACAGGCATCTCTTTTCTGAATAAAGGCAACAGTGAACAAATTACAATAATTATTATATCAGTCCCAGTTCAGTGAAGATAATGTTGCATGTGTTTAGTGTTGCAGTGTTTTTCTTTCTTTTTATCACTCCATAATATATAGTGTCTAAATTTAATACATTTAATGTTTAACAAATTTGTATATATACACACATACACATGCAATGTCACTTCCAGTATTATTCTCACAATGGGCAACATACTATTTTGAATCATTTTGAGGAAAAAAAAACTTTATATTTATTATGCACCTGGTCCTTTATGTGGTTTTGCCACAAAGCAGTGGTAGAAGTATGATCCATCAGGTGTTCTCCAGAGGAAAACAGTAAGAACATCCTGAATCTGTCTGTAGGCGGTAGGCCTAAAATTCAGTACAGTTCAGAGAGCTCATACATTTAACATCAATGCATAATTAGGATTATTAAGGACAAAACAGATTTAGTTTAATGCCGTGTGATTTTAATTTCAGTTAAAAAATTAGATTGCGTAAAATTTCAATTGACTACCGCGAGGCACAGATTGGAGTGGTGACAGTGAATCTGGAGGTACTGTTAGAGTCATGGCACTATGCTTTTTGGCTCAATGCAACTCAATCTGTGACATGTTTGTGCATACTTGCTTTTGTGCTGTCTGAGTGACATATGGAAGTTGAAAAAAATGTTGAAACTGCCAGAACGGTGTGTATGGCACTTCCATGTGCTCATTAATTAAGTGGTTTGTGATTTTCATTAGAGAACTGATATGTATGATTGTTGTATTATTTCAGAGGCATGTCAGTGTATTTATTGTGTATAATTACATGATATTCCTTCAAAAAATGTTATGTTGTAGATATTTTTAGCATTTCATCACTTACAAACACACCTTAAAAAATAGGGATGTTTTTTATACTTGTTTAATGTTGCCATTTACAAGCCTGAACATAATTTACAATTAATTGCAGCAAATATATTTTGCTTTTATTTTGTACTGCTAGTCATTTTATGAACATCAAAATATGTTTCAGAACTCAAAGGTCAGTAGAGTAGAAGCTACTTTTAATTTTTTCTAAACTTTTCCTAAACTTTCTAAATTTATGATGGAAGTTAGATATTGTGACACTTTTCCACTTGTTTTACTCTCCAGTGTAATCAGATTGGGTATATCATATTAAAGTGCAAACAAAAGAGTGTCAATCAGATACACACACTCCTTTATCACTTCTTGGCTCAGTGTGAATGCAACGTACATTATCTGCACTGTGAATCCTTCTTTGCTTTTATGTGATAATCGTCACTGCTAAGCAAGTCTGCTGTGTCTGAGTCACAAGGAAAAAAAAAACACTTTATAGGAAATGAATGCAAACGGTACATGGTGCCAACACCATTTCACACAAATTGAGAATAGATTCATTCCCACTGATGGTCGTCCAAGAGCACAACATATTTTAAAATGGTTAAAAAATAAAACATTCTGTATTTCAGCATAAGATGCATTAGATAGGTCTTTTTTTCTGCTCGTAACAGCTTCACTTGAACATCTCTCCGGTTAAAAAGAAAAAAAGAGGGTTGGGGGGGGCATTCAGCTGGGGCCACCACCGAATTTGGCACAACTGCACAGCATAGCAAGTATGTGTGTGTGGGTGTGTAAAAATCTGGAGGCTCTCAGCTATGGTGTTTTAGTTCTGCTTTACTCACCTTACAATCAGTCGCTGTGAAGCGCATGTAATATATTTAATATCCAGGCATGAATCAAAAATTGTTCGTCTGCCGGTCAGTATTTGTGTAACGTTTGCAACTGTTGGTAACGACATAGGTCAAAACTTAGACGGAAACATCTGCTGTGCAAATCTTCTGTTGATGACATAGACAAAATAGTGACATAGATGGATGTACCTTCAGATCTATTGCATTATGTTATGCTTTCAAGAAAGTATGATATTTTGCTATTAATGATGTGAATGAATGTATAAGATTACATGTATTTTTGTTTGTGATATGAACATGTTCTGTATATTGTAAGCACATTTAAAATCACTCCTATATTCCTGCTTCATACACTGGGTCTTTTTATTACCTCAGACAACAGCCTGGGCCAGAACAATGGATTCTGCACGTTGCAAAACTGAGTCACAAATTTTACTGATGTGGTAAGACACAGAAATTAGTTTGTCTCAGTCTTGCATGTCAAGTCCTTCTGTTGACATCCGAGTCCAAAACTATTTCATATTTGAAAAATACTCAGGCAGCTGGCGTTCCCATATCCATGCTGTGAATTAGCCGTTTATATACTGTAACTCTATATGCTCTGCACCTGGGCATCTGATGTGTCAGGTGGCATCTTTTGAGGCACAAAAAACACAACCTGTGTGTGTGTCTGTGTGTGTGTGTGAGTGTGAAAAAGAAAGAAAGCGAAACAGCTAGTGGAAGGAAATCACGCACTCGTATTCCTCTTGCCTTTTATAAAAAAATTATGTTAACACCTGTCATTCTAAAATTCCTGTTAGTGAGATTCCAAATCACCCCCAGGGACCTCCCCCTTTCCAGTTGAGTGGAAGCAGGCTGAGAAACAGAGGACAGTGTGTGAAGGTCCTGCTGCCTCCATCCAACCCCCCCCGGCCCGCTCGCCTGTCTCTGACTCAGTCTGTGTTCAGCTGTTTGTTCAATAGGAGCGGGGAGGCAGGCCAGGCACGTACGACTCCGCTCCTCCAGAGGGCCTGCCGCTTCTGTTTCGGCCTCTCACCAGCTCCAGCCGGGTCAGATGTAGAACACAGACCGCAACATGTCGCCTTCGCGCCGCTATTCACCACGGCGGTTTGTCGCTGCTTTATTCAGGGCAGGTCTCTGCTCCCCCGACTGCCACCCCGTCCGCATCTCATGGATAAATACAAATGTGAAAATACATTTTCATGAAAATACATCATCCTAAAAATGCAATGTTTATTCCTGATACAAAGAAATATATAAATAGATGATTAACACATAGGCCTATGTAATGTAAACAAAGGGCATACACAGTAATTGTAAGTGCAGGTGAGTCAAGAATGCAGTTGCATGTACCATAAAATGCTTCTTTTACCAAGTGGAAAATTACTCAGTTCTCTTCTTTATACTATGCTCAGGAACTAACCCCTCTTCTAAGGTTTTTTTTTTAACTTATTTTCAAACTGAAAAAATATTTTCTTTCGACACTACAGTGCTTCAATGCATAACACAAATGAATGGGATATTTTGAAATTGATATTTGTGATATCAACATTGGATTGTAATGAATGATTTCTGGCAACATTTACACAATAGCATCGGTTATGTTGATTTTTGCCAAGTTACCATGGTAACTGAAATGCACCATAAGTAATACAACTGAACAGAAGCTAAGGTTTTAAATACATTGTCAATATAATTAACATTTACATTGATTTCTAAGACTAACATGTTTTAGACAAAGAACCTCATCACTAATTAATTTTTACCCATGGTGTCCATGGTAACGGGATGTCACTGAGTGGGACAGCCATATTTAACCTTTGAACCCATTGGCCAGTATGTACGGCTTATGTCGTTAATTGTTCCATCATTGATAGAGGAGCACATATGGCATATGGAAATGTATGGCCGTTATGGAGATTCCAATGCTGCAAACACATTGAACACTTTGTAAATAACAGTGTGTCATGTGGAGGTACGCACGCCACAGGTGCGTATCATTTTCCTCAGGTTCTTTCCTGCATATAAATCACACTTAGTGAGACATCACTTGTTGCACTGACAGTGATACAAACGGCATTGTGCTGTGCAAGAAGTGGCAGCGTCTTGTATGCACCTGGGGATGCAGGGCACCTCAGCAAAGCTAGGGTGTATGGTAGAAACTGTCCCTTGCATTGAAGAAATTGCTGCATTCATGTACCCAATTACCTGCCCATGCAACTGTATTTCATCAAAAAAGGATTTTATACTATCTCAAGAAAAGAGAACAATCTAATCTGAATTACTGTATCCATACTTTCAGGCATAGGCATATGAATAATAGCAATACAACACAATATGATTCAACTAAGCTTTTAAAGAAATGTACAGTATTTAAGCATTAGTTCATTATATGTCATTAAAATAACAGTCAGTATGCAAAGATAACAAGGATTGTCAGAACTGCTCTAGTTTCCTCTAAATTGCTGCAATACTATGAATAAAAAAAATCAATGGCATGGATCAGTCCTCACTTGGCCTCAGTGTTTTTTCCTGGTTTGGATTTTTGATAACAATTGGAGTACATGCATAGAAAACAAACATTCACCTACATGTAGTGTTTTTTAATGGTTTAAAACTATAAAACAATGTTTCTTTATGACTACTAGTGCATCCAGTATAGTGTAGAATCAGCTTCCCTAATAGCTTGATCTAGACAAGATACATTTAAATACAGCTTGCCATAAATCCGTATTTCATTTCAGTGTCAGGTTTGGGTTTATCTGTTAGATAGCTATTTTATTGTGGTCAGTTACATGGTTTTGTAAAACTTACTTTTTTATCTTGGTGATATTTTGCCAAGGCTCCACTCTGGCTGTAAGCCTATTAGTTTTTTAAAATTCATGGTGAAGGTATACTCTTTGGAGATCTCCATTAACATTTTCTGTTCACCTGCATCGAAGTATGAGGCTCTGCCACAGGAACACATAGTTACAGTTGGAAGATTAGACTAGCAGCACTCATGCCTTCTTAAGTCAAACGAGCAACTGCAATTGGCCTGATCATTCAAGTCTGTCTTGAGTTAACTAGATTTGCTCTTGTGAAATGTAAATAATCTGAATTCAGTTAGCAAGCTCACTTAATCTGGTTAACTGAAGAAAAGCTTAACTTAGTTGAGCTTGCTTTGTGAAACATTCCCCTGAACACAAGATGTAATTGACTCAACACAAGCTTTTTGTAAGTTAAAAAGTTAATATTTGTATTTAGAGCCACATTGTAATGCTGTAACTGCACACTTCAAACCTAGTTTTACAGTGAGACTGATATGTTCACTGTCTCCTTTTAAGATCTTCCTTATTTCTGTGACTACAGTAATACCTCTTCCTTTTCTGTCAGCTAGAAATCTAAATGTCAACTTTCCAGCAAAATGGGTCAGCGCTGATATGTTTGATATGAATGTCTTTCTCTCCATTGTTGCCCTAGTGGGTGTAATGAGAACACAATCAGTTAGACAATACTGGAGTACTAGTCCTCTCTTCATTACCATCTTCTTGTTGCACAGTGCCTACCGCTGTCTGGACAACACAACTGCCCAGGGAGTGGATAGGCAGTATTCCCTAGTGATGTACCCATTTAACGATCTCTGCATCAATGACACAATGAGGATTGATCTAAACAACATCATTTTAAGTAGTAAAGCCCTGTTGCCACCAAGTACCTCATGAAGGTGATTGTGCGCTCTGACTTTGTGCATGGTGATGGTGTTGGCTCCTCCAATCTCCTTCATCTCATGAGCAAGGACACTGCATGTGGAACTGTGTAAAACAGGAGGTGGACGCACAGCTATCGTCAAATCAGATCAGGACAAAAATGGGTCCACTGGTTTCACTACTCTTGGCTCCCTGCAATTCATCATCGCAGCAGTTCGGGTATGTGATCTCAGTGCTTTAGCCAATACTCCAATTAGTAGCCTCTGCTACTTTCAGGGCAAAAAATTGTTGCGCTGGTGTGCGTATGTATTGAAGGATTCCTTCCAGGTCACCCTGTGCTCCTACGCCAGTGCAAAGGTCATGGTGGGACAAGCTTGAAGTACTGTAGCTGAGGATGAGAAAAAAAACAGTTGTAAAAAAAAGGGGGGACAAGTAAAAAGTACTTAACTGTATTCTTATCCAGGGCATATGTTTGGATATAATTGAGGGGTGCTTCAGGGGGATGGAGGCAATGGTGGGTGCGTGGTGGGAGGGTTTGGAAAAGTTATGAAATATTCCAAATTTAGCAGATTGCAGTGTGTCCAGCTTGTGACTAGGTAATTATACAATAGTTTGAGAGATGTTTTATTTCCTCGGTCATGTGATGTGATTCCCGAGAAGGCCCAATTTGACCTTGAAAGTAAAAACTGATCAAAGAATGCTATACCTTTTCATGCCACTTTGCACTTTACAATACCCGCAAAATCCGTCCCTACCTGACTCAATATGCTACCCAGCTTCTGATACAGGCCTTGGTTATCTCCCGCCTCAACTGTTGCAATGCCCTCCTAGCTGGCCTCCCAGCGTGTGCAGTGAAACCACTACAAATGGTTCAGAACGCGGCGGCGCGTCTGGTTTTCGATCAGCCCAAAAGGGCCTATGTCACCCCATTGCTCATTGAGCTCCACTGGCTACCCGTGGCTGCCCGTATCAAATCAAGTCTCTCATGCTTGCCTACACAGTGACCTCTGGGTCTGCTCCAACATATCTGAGCTCAATCATACAGGCTTATGCTCCTTCTCGGCCGTTACGTTCCTCCCAGGAGCGTCGGCTAGCATTGCCATCCCTACACACAAGGCAATCTCAGTCCAGACTATTCTCACATGTAGTTCCCCGCTGGTGGAATGAGCTACCTTGTGCAATGAGAGCAGGGGCGTCCCTCTCTATCTTCAAGAACGTCTTGAAGACTCAGCTCTTCCGAGAGCACCTCCTCTCCTAAACACTTCTTACAACTCCAACATAATTCCATCTGTGCGCACTTATTGCCTCGCACTTTTTTCTCCTGTAACTATTTGTTTGTTTTCACCTTTCACCTTGTTTACCTTTGTTTTCTACTTTCCTTGACTTAGTTGAGTTTAGTTGTTTTAGGTTGCACTTAAAGCTTACGCTAAGGTCTTCTACATTACTGTAGCTTGCTTGCTGTTCCTCACTTGTAAGTCGCTTTGGATAAAAGCGTCTGCCAAATGACCTAAATGTAAATGTAAAAGGTATATTGAATATGACAGTTCACGTTGAATGTCCATTTTCCGCTATGCATTGAAAAAGTTTTGTGAATTTCTAGAATGTCCTCTTCTCTCCAATCATAGTGGCTTGAAAAAGATATACATGTTCTATACATCTTTGAGTGGCCATGCAAATGTTTTCTGTGTTGCATTCATGTGGCCACAATTATCAAGCACAAGAATGAAATTGTGCGCATTCATGCCCAGTGTATATTGCTTCACTATTAAATAGCTGAACGGTATTTTCTCTCCACCTCTCAACACTAGATCTTCATGCATTTAGTATGTCTGGATGTTCCATCCAGAATCCCTTTCAAACAACTCACACTGTCACAGTGGCATCCGGCCACGTTGCCAACACTCCTTGACAGTGGAACATGGAAGCAAACAGGCAAATCAGGTTTGTCTCACTGTTCTACCTTCAGGAATGGCTTCTTCTTGAAGCACTTTCAACAGATGATGTGCTGTGAAGTAATTGTTCAATAGTAACTTGTGATTAGGCATGGGGATGAATAGACTGAGTTGCAGCAGTATACCCTTGAGCCAAGTGTTTTCTTAGCCTGGGGAGAGATCTTAGATGTCAGTTGACTCTGCTTGCTGAAAAACTCATGGGCCAGGCCACATTTGCCACAGAAATATTAAGTTTTGATCACCCAAGAGGTTTTCTCCTCATGTACTGCCTCAGAGGGCTTGCCCTTGATTAGTAATGTCTGCTTATCAATGCATAGATTTTCCTCTGGAGGGAGCTTGCTAATGGCATAATACCGGAACTATATATGAGAGCCATACTGCTTTTCATCTGACAAACCCACATTTTTACAGTGCAGACATGTACAGAGGTGCAATGCCTGGCTGAAGAAATCTGCTCTTTTTACACTTTCCCCAGTACATGCTCACACAGGGATGTTTTACAAGCCCCATTGCCAAATGAAAACCGACCACAGCTCCAGTTCATTAAATAAGGCATCTTTGTATGTCTTTCTGCTGAGTGGCATACAGATTTGATGTGGGCTGTCATTTGCTGGAACAGATAATCAGGCAGGTAATGCCTGAAGTACTCAACATAAAATAAAATATGCGGTTGGTTATCCACCATTAAACATGCATATACTCATAATAAAAAAAAACAAAAAAAACAAAACCAAAACAACTTCCCCACTCATAAGTGAAAGTCGGTCATGTTCACAGGTTTCATTCAGTCATTGCACTTGCTCCAATGTCTTCTATATTATTTTCTTTGCTTAGTATTTTTTTCCATTAAAAGCTTAAACACAGATGCATCATCACACTTGTTAGAACATTAAGACGTGATCTCATAGCCACTGCCTGCCCCATCTGTTAGCGGGTGAGATTTAAACCAAAATGCCAGGCTTATGCTGAAATGCATTTGTCTGACTTCAGATAAGAACAGTTTCCTCTGAAGTTTGATCAAAGACATACAAAAATGTCTAAATATATTTTAAGCATACTTTAAAAGCTCCACGTTAAAGATGAGATAGTGTAATGCAGATTATTATAAACCCATAACACATGTCAGCCGGTCTACATAAAGTACTGAGAGTCTATTCTTTCCGTTAATGAAACATGCAGATAATCTCCCTCTGCAAAAATAATGTCGTTGTGTGCATATCAGAATCTCACCAGCCACAAAGGTACACAGCTCATAGCTTCATAAATTCTGCAAGATTTTACAAAGTGTACTGTAGGTACAATTTTAAAAGTCCTCATTGATATTAATCCTGATATTTGGGTGGACTGCTAGGACAGAAGTAGAGTACTTGAGTTTAAAATGAATGGGGTCATTTAATAAGGAGGAAGACATTTGTAAAATAATTCAGTGCACTAAGGCAACCGGAGCCCCCAAGGCAGAGACTGGTCATTCCATCCATGAACCTAAATTTAACATAATTGTGCAAGAAGTGAAATGAATTACATAAACATTAAGTTTCCCAACCTGTTTCATCGAATAAATCCAGCACGCTCATCTCAATTGAAATGGCAAAGGAAAAAAAAAGAGACTTCACAAAGGATGCATTTGTTCTGCGTTTTCCTCCTTTCTGCCTGACAGCGATGGCCCCAAACACAATTGCAAGCGTTACTTTTAGTTAATCAAGCCCTTAGCAAAGAGATGCAATTTGACACCTCAAGAGACAGATAAAATATGAAACATAATTAAACAGCAATTCAATTCAATCTGACAGTAAAATAAAAATATCCACTGTGATGTTAATGTGGAGAGGGACATCAAATGTCTGAGTTCCCATTACTGTGAAATTTATACCAGTGTGAAGCGAGAGGGGGGCACAAAAATCGATACATATTTCATATGATAGCAGGATGTGCACATTCCTTAGTGTATTTATTTTCCACCTTAACTGGTACACACAGCACTTCAGTGTAATAAGGTTATCTTAACCCCCTTACGCAAGGTACTCTACTGTAGTTTTCATGAGAAGACCAATAAAAAATAATAACACACATCTCAGCACACTACACTCTAAAGTGTAAGTTAAATATCTGGACCATGTGGCCATTAATATTTAACATACACAGAGCGTTGAAAAGATGAATAATATTTGTGGCTGAAAATTAGCATTTTACTGTTAAATTACACATTAATTACACAGCCTCATAAAGGAACAATATAACTTTGAAGCTTTCAAGATGGCAAAGTTAATTATTTCCAATTAGTAACAAAATTGCCTCAGTGACATATCAAACCTTTTAATATCAGAGAATTGATTTATTTATTTATATATTTTAATAAGCTGGAGAAAAACTTAAGGGCTCCTGTTGTGTCTCTCAGTCACATGTGGCGAATACTAATTTATTGGAGATCATACCTTTTCTTATATGTAGTGCTTCTTACTTCCTCAGAGACAGACAAGAAAATATGAAGATGTGAATATATTCAAGCATATTTCAGGGGTGTATGAAGAATTTTAGTTAGGTAAATGCAGTAAAGACAAAAAAAAAAAATCAAAATGTGAAAATTATAATGTTCTTTTAACAGGGTAACGGTGTCCATGACAAATAAATATCAAAAAGGATCTTAAGGTTGGGAGTATTAAAGGTAATTAGAATCAGGATCTCACAGTAACAATAAAGAACATGATGCTTAAGGAAGACTTCTGTTAGTGTTATCGGGAATTTCTCTTCTGATAAGCCTCAGTACAAATGTAGTGCATTTACACACATCATACACATCTAATTATTCACTGAACTCCTTCTTTCTGCAACGTAAAGGCAGAGAGAACTTCTGTCTGTATGCATTGCTGTTGCTTCATCACCTGATTCAATTTACCCCTTGACTTAGCTTCTGCTTTTCCCCCTTTTCTGTTAGAACAGTTGCGTCACTTTCATTTGCTTGCATGCAGTGGGCCAGAGACCACCTGAGCCCACCTGGGGAGTGACATCAGGAGCAGTCTCCCTGATCGGAGCTGAGTTAAAAGCCGGGTCTACAGAATGCTAGGAAATGCACTATCCATCCAGCCACTAATACAGATGAAAGTGCAGGCCTACATCTTATCAAAAGCCATGAGAACATCCCCAAAAACTCTTCGGATCTGAGGGTCCTTTCACTCATGAAACCTTTTTTGTAAAGAGAAGGATCTGTAGAAGATCTAGGTTAAGAACTTTTCACTAATAACATAATGCAACTGAATAATGTAATAGATTACAGGATATAATAATAAAAAGAGCAATAAATCTCATAATGTAATAACTTGATAATGTATTAAGTAGTATTCAAGTTATCAGTTAAGTATTTTGGGGTAATGTAGTAACTTTACCCCAATAATACTTATAATGTAATGACCCTCTACAGTCACCCCAAACATAGGTTTAACTTACAATCTTATATATTTTTTCACAATGATACTGTTCTATTTTGCAAGAAGTGCTACTAACATATGAAAATGATAATTGCTTGATGAATGTAAAACTGATTTTTTAATACACATTTTATATTTGGGATGATTTAATCCTACTCCTTCATTAAAAGGACAATTCATAGGTACATTTGGACTATTCTACCATTTCAGAGGTAAAGAAATGGTATACATCAGGTTGCTGTGATGTGATGACTTTTTACTGATAATCCCAATGGTTTGGTTTTAGGTTATCTGTTGAATAATCATTTATTAATAAATAATTTAGTCATTTTGACTGATAATGTAATACACTAGAAGATAACCTGTGATATAAATGTAAATCCCAATTTCTATTCATTAATTCAGTGGTCTGTTTTGCAATTCATTTTGGTTACATGAATGAATTATTCAGTTAATATGAAATTATTATTCTAGAGGATTCCACTAATTTGTGGAAATAAAACAACAATTTAAGAACTTCTAAATTCTTCTGCAATGAAATCTTAACACTTGCTTTAATTCTCAGCTCTCTCCAGAGACTATTTCTTTTAAATCCGTATGTCATTGTTATTTGTTCTTTTTGTCTGTGTTTACATTGAAAGTTGACAGTGCACTACTTCAACATTAACATTATCATTTAATTCAGCATTAAATTTATGTTATTAATAGGCTTCAACATAGACCTTTGAACACATTTTGTCTGAGAATCTGGCCTGGAATCTGGTATCTGCAAACAAAATTTTCAGCCTTTGGAATGTTCTTGCAAAATAGAACAGTAAATTATAATCATTGAAAAATATTGGGTGATTTCAGAGTATTATAGAGTACTAACTGATAACCTAATAAGTTATCACACCATTTTTAATAGTGTTATCCAGTAATTTATTACACCAGTGTTTCTCAACCCTGCTCCTTGCGGCACCCTGTCCTGCATAGCTTTTAGCTATCCTTGCTGCTTGATTAAATCAGGTGTACTCAGCTAATAAAATGTGCCACTGATGAATTCAGTCAGGTAGGTAGAGCAAGGATAGATAGAAGATATACAGGACATGGTGCTGCAAGGAGCAGGGTTGAGAAACACTGTAGTACACTATCATGTGGTTATTTTGTCAATGGTTGCAACACAGGTATTCTCAAAAACAACTGAATCCATCATGTTCTTTTTCCAAGAGTCACTGTAGAGTTTAATACTGTTATCAGCCTAAAAGTGAGTGAGCTGCTTTTACATGGCACTCCTGTTGTCTTCTTGTTTTCTTGATCGTTAGGTTTCTTCTAATAATTATTACTGTAATGGAATGAACTTGGATATGGATATGTGCTCACTTTCTTATAATAACTAATAAAATATGAGTGTGTTAACAAGCCAAAGTAAATTTCAGTACAGGTTAATATCATGAGTTGAATGCTGATGAGACAGAAGTGTAGTTTTAATTACATTACTCTCAACATTGTGGGGGACATGGCCCTTCCCCCTGACCTTCCATCTCTGTCCCTCCTTGAACCTGCACTCATGGCAGTTTGGTTCTTTTTGGTTGTTTAAAACAGCCTGAAAGGCTGCTATCAGTACACCACTGGAGGAACTCCACATTGGATAGGTACGCAATATAATACAGTATGCAACATATTTCAACAGGATTTACTCCCTTGGTTTAACAAAAGAAGCTCATTTCAAAGTTGTAATCTCCAAGGAAATCTGCTGTTCAAGGTCTAAATCCTTCCTTCAGCATGATTATTAACATAATGCATGCAAGTGTGTGTGCGTGTGAGTGTGTGCATATACGTGTGTGGTGGATGTGTGTAAGAATGTGTGTGTTTTTTTTTTTTTTCTTCCAAATAACTGAATGAGTGCATAGTCTAAGCAGTTGATGTTGTGATCTTTAGCATTACCACCCGTTTTCCCTTGGGAGTCAGTGACACTCACACTTGGCTAGGAATTGTGGGACACCTTCAGGTGGGTTCATTTCATATTTGCAAATATTATTGAGTGGTAGTTGTCAAAAATGCAAATGCTCAACTGCTAAAGCAAGTCAACGAAATGTGGAAATACAAAACATTAAAAAGTTTCTGCAGGTACCATGGTGAGTGCACCAGCACTCACAACGATTACAGTGTTGCTTTTAACATTATCGTGGTCAGCATATCATAGCATCAACATTTACATTTATTTACATTTATTCATTTGTCAGATGTTTTTATCCAAAGCGACTTACGAGTGAGGCAGAGGTCAGAATTAACATACTTCTTTGCAAATGCAGGCCTGTTTTACATTTTTAGTACAGGAAGAAAGCTCCTATTCAAAACTCAGTGCAGGTAACTGGAATGATGTGACGCAGCACTACGATTGCAACAAACCAACTGCTCTTCCCTCGTGTGGAGCGGGAGTGCCAGTTCAAATGAGTAAAGAAATCAGGGAAGCCATAAACCCAAATTAATTTGGAGCCTGTGTCGCATGTCTTCATCATTTAGGCACTAATTAAATCTGCTATTTGCAGGTGATGTCCCCTCCCCAGCTCTTCCCCCCCAACGTATTCCCAGCGGGCTTGCAGAGCAGGCCTCCCAGCGAGGCCTGTTAGAGCCGATCAGGTGGTAATATGGAGGGACAGATGAGGCTGTGCTGACAGATGGTGGGATGACCTGGAAAACCTGCCCCCTTTTTCTGGGATCAGGCAGCAGCTGACAGGTATTATTTCATAAACTAAAGTCTAAAAGGAATTGCTGGAGTCCCCCGCATTAATCTGGGACTGCAACCAGCCATGTAACATTGATGTCAGAACAAATCTGTCTCTGCGCACAAGGAGAGAGAAAGTGATTTTTGATGAAGTTGTTCATAAATTTTAATATTATATGTTGTGAATATGATGTATAGTCTCTCGGCTGGTTCATATTTTAATGGATTGGTATATGCAAAAATAAAAGTAAAACAGCATGAACTCCTGCAGCTGATATTGTAAATCATTCAAAAAAAGTCTGGAAACAAGATTTTTCACATGCAGGTCTATTAGCAGCTAAGTGCTTGTTAACTGTAATAATCAGAGCAACTGTTTTCTCTCATATACTGCATATGAATTCTTTCTCAGGCTTCGCTTCATATAAAGATATATGTCATACATGGAATGCAAAATACTCAGTTTAATAGTATGTGGTGTCTAGATAGGACTTTTTTGCTGTTTTTTATTATTATTCTGTGCCAAGTCATCTGAGCTCATCTAGCGCTCAGCCTTGACTGAGCTCTTTTGAACTGCCCAGGCATGAACACTCCCAGCTCTCCTTTCTGTCTCTCCTCTCTCTCTCTCTCTCTCTCTCTCTCTCTCTCTCTCTCTCACTCACTCTTTTTTTTCTTAACGAAACCACTTCACCAATGAAATTTATCAGAGATGTTTAATCCTCTTGAAGAACTTTAAATAAGTGCGGAAATATGTAAATTGCTGAAACATTCCCTTTGAGTACAAACCATGAGAAACTAGTAGATTAATTAGGATATTCAGAAATAACCATATTATCTTCTGTGGCTGGCTGCAGCAGAACCAGCTATGCCAATGGATAAGTAATTAATACCACATGTTATCAGAGTTATAGGTGGCAAACTCACTTTTTTTAAACTTTTTCTCCCCCTCCATAGATATGAAACATTACTGTTCCATCAATTGATTTATGTTGCTTTAAAATGTAGGTCTCATAGAACTCCAGGAATTAAGCTGCACTCTAGGGCCAATTAACCAAGCCTTTGCCTCTCACACAGTCACTCTGATGCATCTCAATCAATCCAAATGCCCATAGGTGAAATGCCAGATCTGATAGCAGATCACTCTTCATGAATTCTAAGCCACTGCGTAGCCCTAGGATTATTCATCACTACAATATGACACTGTGTGTGTAATTGTTGAGTAACCTGATACTGTACTTCTATTGTGTATGTCTGGTGTCTGGTGTGCTCTCATATGAGGTAGCATGTACCATGCTGTCTGTTTTTTTTTTCTTCTGTGAAACACAAACATTGATTTCATAAATAATGTGTGGAGGTTGTGGCTTGTACTGCCGTAGTAGTGAAAGAACTGAAGTGATGTTCCAAAACCTTTTACATTCTTAATGTGAGTGCGAAGATATTAAAGTCTGAAGAGTTTCTTACTTTCAGCTGGGATGCCAAAAAGATGATTGTAATTCCTGATTGTCTATGGCAGCGTTTCCCAAACCTTTCCTGGAGGACCACTTGTCCTGCATGTTTCAGATCTCTCCCTGCTCCAACACTGCTGATTCAAATTATCAGTTTGTTATTAAGCAGCTTCAGGAGTTCATAACGAGTTGATCATTTGCATCAGCTGTTTTGGAGCAGGGAAAGATCTAAGACATGCAGGACAAGTGGTCCTCCAGGAGAGGTTTGGGAAACGCTGGTCAATGGGAATCAAGCCAGTTCCAAGCAAAAATACCCAGATACGTCAATGCTAAATCATAATCGACTATATATGTTTTTTTTTTTCCAAGATGAATCCTTTGTAAATTGATAGATGTATAGGCTGTCTGTGAGCATGCTACACTTATTTCACCAAAACACATTGATGTACCCTTACATGGCCCATGTATGTAATAGTGTGAAATGGAATGCCTGGTTGTAACATGTTCAATAACACATCAATGACATACGGTAATCTAGCTAGCTGGTCATTTAAATAGTTAGATTGACTTGTAACACAATTTTGCAACCCATCTTAACTAATAGCTGTACTAATCATGTAGCCATCTGGCGAGCTAGTAACTTTAGGCACACTATAGAATCTAACTGCCAGCTAATGCACCCAAATTTACTAGCTATATATGTGGTTATATGATATATGATTATATATATATATCTCGCTTGGTATTGAAACTAGCCAGTCATTTTGCCTAGTTAGCAAGGGACATGAGCTAATGATATAGCCATTTCATGCTTGTACTGATGGTAGTAAATTACATATTTAGGTAGATAGATCTCACCAGCTAGCTAGCTATAGCTTTAAAATGTAAAATGATAAATGTTTTCATTTGTCCAGGACAGCCATCATGCTGCAATGGCTCATATTGAGATCATCAAAACACTGATTTGTTACATGTGTGAAATCACGTATGTAGTCTTTTCTAATTCGTAGCTAAGGAAAAATGTAACATTGTGACAGAGAAATGAAAGGGACACTTATTTGACCCTGACAAACTAATGTGCACACTTGTATACTTGTGCTAAAGTAGGGAACAAATATATTAGTCCTGTGGTTGATGTTGCGTTAATGTGACTGTGTTCTGCAGACAAACACAGCATAGACATCAATTTAAGCATGTATTTCAGTAGAAAGTGGGAAAAAAAATGTTACATTCATTAATCATTGAATGCTAATGTTGAATCATTGAATACATCCATAGTACATTAGCAAATAATAATAATAATAATAATAATAATAATAATAATAATAGCCTATTTTCCAACATACAGTGCAATATCAGCATTAGGAAAATGTATGAAGAAAGTAAGTTCTCGCAGTTTGGTCATTGAACAGGATATGTGTGTAGAGT
The DNA here is from genome assembly GCA_019176425.1 of Megalops atlanticus. Classification (NCBI taxonomy): domain Eukaryota; kingdom Metazoa; phylum Chordata; class Actinopteri; order Elopiformes; family Megalopidae; genus Megalops; species Megalops atlanticus. Next base: position 24,240,601 of record CM032886.1, read on the forward strand.
TGCTGTTGGCTCTGTGTGCCTGCCTCACTAGTCTGTCTGTTTGGAGGGCTTTTGGCTTGATGGCAAAGTGGTAATCACAGGAGAAAAAACTATGTCTCGAAACTAAATTACTGTGAATAAACTCAACAAAAGTAATAATGCTAAAATAGCTGCCAGCAAGCAATGTGTGAAGATTGATAAGTAGCTTTCAGGGCTCTGTGTTAATGTCCACTCACTATTTCAGTGACAAAAATTGGAAAATGGAAGCATAGCTTACTAGTTGTTAAGCTAACTCACGGACATTGGCAGGGGTAAATAGCTAGCTAGCTAAAATGGAATTAACTGGCAAATTAGAGAGGCAATAGCGGCAGTTATTAACATATTATTCCATTAATGTTTATCAAGGAAAATTCCCTTTATGTGGTAGCTGTTGTGAATGTGTTTGTGTGTCATCACGTGCTGTATAAAAAAAGCAGCCAGCCACCATGGTATTAGAAACATCTGATCAGCTAAGGGAGTGCTCCTAGGACCACCACACTTTTCAAAATCATCATTCCTTGGCACTCGGTAACGGCTGTGTGGGTGGCTTCCAACTTTCCTCCAATGTTATATGAACATTGATAAGCAGCAAATTTTCAATTATGTTTTGGCAACTGCGCTTACAGCTCCAGTGACTTGAGGCGTTGTGAGTTTTGCCTCATTCAAATAAAAAGTATTAATCTGAAGTAATTTATGTTAACTTGGAGGACAACTGACAAACAGTATTTTTAAGGCTTTCTTTACATACATGTTTGATAACTAGAGGCATTTTATATCAACCCATTAATTAACCTCTCAAACATGCATACGGCTCCATTACTACTACTTTAAGTGCCTTTGCTTACTCAGTGATAAATATTGGCAGTTATATATCCACAGTGTTCATATACTGTATATTCTGTCTCATCTTGAGTGCCTCAGATGCATTGCAGTTACTTATGTCAAACTGATTATAATTCTACGATGATATGTTGGATGTGGGCAGAATGCACTGGGAGAGCTTGGTTTGCCCTCTTAATGGTATAATGTGTTCCAATGTGCACAGTATGACCTTTAATTAATGTATACTGCTGTCTACGATCATAACCCAGAAGACCGCGACCAGATTTTACAATTACCTAATTTAACCTGCTGTATGTACGTGACCTTTTTACAAGCACTCACTGTGACCATCTGAGTCCTGACATGGAGGACATCTGGTCTGGCGTCAGGGTGGTTGTGTCTAGTGCCCTTGTCCGGAAGGCTTTTGGAAGATGTGAGCCCCTAATTCACAAAAGGGGAGTGTTTTACGAAGCTAACCAAAAATACCAATGACAAATCAATTGGTACCTCAAAAATAATCTAAATCACGTGTATTACACAGTCACTTTACTGTTTTACTTCACAATGAAAACATTTTGTAATAGGCCTTTTTGTTTTCCTGGGTATTTCAAAAAGATCTTGTGGAACAGCTATGTTGTACTTAGGTAAATATCAACAGGGTAAAACAGGGTAATCACTACTATCTTTTTAATTAATTAATTTAACATATTTTAAATATTACTACATATTACAGATTTATACATGTCCTGTCATGCTCTAGGATACTCCGTATGCCTAAATATACTTCTTTATACATATAAGTCACTACTACATGAACAGTAAATGCCTATTATGTATGCTGTAATGTACCTATGTGTTGTACATTATCCTATAACTTGTGCATATCTCATATTTATTGTCACATGTAACTCTATATACCAAATAAAGCAATGGTAATTTCATGAATATAGTGCAGCATATATATATTGCCTCCAGTGTATGAATTGTAAATAAAGGTAAACAGTAATCACAATACAGATCATTTGAATTATATTTACTATAAATGTATCATTTATTTTGTGAACGGTTAACTTGTCCTTTGAAGCACATTTCGGACAAACATTTTAGCAGCGCGTCGTAAAAATGTGTTCATCTCTCCCTGTTTATCTAGATACTGTATCTAAAACAGCACATTAACATCTGCACACCATTTAGACGCAAACACTCGGCTAATAACAGTGTCTGCCGAGTGCTCACTCTAGCCAAATCCCACAGCTGAGCAGTGTCATCCAGGTTTCTGGGCCTCTCCTAACAGTTATTGATTAGGGCTTTATACAGCTTCAAGCTGTTCTCTTTAAAGGAACAATGTCAGCGGAAATCTGCGTTGTGTACCACATCCAACGGCTACCTCTGTCATACGCCATGCAATCTAGAGCGACCCTTCTAGGGGCAAAATTCACAGCTTTAATCACAGAGTGAAGTGAAAGCAATCAGATACTGTGCACTTCTGATGACTCGTTTCAGCTGTGCAGGTCAGAAACCCAGAGATGGTTTTACACTGGGATCTTATTTCAGGTGAGAGTCAAACAATGCATTGAGCTCGCAAATATGAATATGAGTCTCAATATAATCATTATTACGATAATAGTAATTCATTCCTTTCATGTTATTGATCCTTTACAAATATTTTCCAAGGTATCTTAATTACTCTCAAGAAGCAGTTCTTTGGCTGGTGGACAACACAAATAAGTTGATTTGCATTTCTGTGTTGTGAGTGTTTTGGCAGTCAGCACACTAGTCCAGATTGTAACCCCTATTTCTGCCTCCAAAACCTGCCTTGGAGGAGTGTCCACAGAGGGATTAGGGATTTACTGGGGAAGGTAAGTGTGACTACAAGCTTTGGCTAGCCATCTGCTCCCCAGCAGAGTTCGGGCCAACCTGTGCAGCCTGCAGCAAAGACCTGGGCACTGTGCTAAATCCAGCCCGGGCCAACCTGGCGCAGTCAGCCAATCACCATCAGTCTGCTGATTAGTTGTAAGAAGCAGTCCATATGTAGCAAAGTTTTTTTTTTTTCCTCCCATTTTTTTTCCCTGTTTTTTTGCATGAATAAAATATACACAGTATACATGTAACATGCATGTACGGAGTGGACTCTGACCCCGCAGTGCTAAACGAAAGCATCCATGCATTCCTCCCACTAACCTCTAACAGAATAATAAGCCAGAGCCCAGGCCCTTGTGCTTTCGCTGGTCTGTGCGACGAAACAAACGACAGGGGTTTGGGGCTGTCTCTTCACCCCTGGGTAATAATCTAATTTATTTAACGACGACTTATTAAAACCGCAGAAATGGACAGGTTGCCTTACAGCTGCCGGGAGTTGCACCATGCCAGGATATAAGCAGCTGATACCTGCCATCTCCCTTGTTAGACATCCGAGAGGACCGAACAACATGAGTAGGAGGGGGACAAGAAACATAATGCTCATTATTAAATTGCAAGCAAAGCCTTTGCCAGGAACCTATTTCTCATCATTAATTATTCATATTTTATTTCAGTAATCCAATACTCAGGTGAGGAGGGCAGTGATAGAATGTGTAATTTTAAAGCGTAATGGTGATGTGGGTTGAGCGAGGGATTAGAATAAAATATAACTCACTAATGGATGTATAAATCTGAGACGCACATTTACTTTATCTTGTTTTATGTTTATTTTCTTTATTGAAGGTTTTTATTATTTATTTATTTATTTATTTTGCCAGAAGGAAAATGCTTTACATTGACCTTTTCATATGTTTCAGGAAGTTCCAATTTGGAACTGATTATTTTTTCACAGCACAATAACAAAAGGATCGTATGAAAATCAATGACATATTGCACATTATTTGATGAAACATTAATCACTGTCTATCATTCCAGGTTGAAAAACAGTAGTCATTGGAGACAGAAAAAAACTTATATTTATGTGACTAATTCATTATATTTGTATGTGTATATTTATGCATACACATATACTGTATAGAAAGATATGGCATTATTTGCATTTTCTTTCAAACATAAAGCATTGTTCATATAAAATCTCATATATGTAAAATATCAATCTTAATTAGCCTGTATTTTCAAATGTAATTTGAAATTTGCATTTTGAACTCACATTTTATTATAGAAAATGCAAGTCATTTGTAGGCCAAATGCCTACAGCCATCAAGATGTTTAATATTTAATAGAGGCTATTCTGAAGTTGTGATCATATATTATATTGATTGTGTTACGGTGGCATTGATTGTGTTTGCTTATGAATGATGTCTTTTCATGGGAATGGTTTCACCTGAGGATTCTGTTAGGCTCAGCTGCTTCCTTTATTTTCCCTCATTCCTCTGCTCTTGAGTGTGTAGTATAGGTCTCTCGTATCTAACGCCTTACACATTTCTGTATAAGAAGGTTATTTCATTACCCAAAGTAGTAGCGGTTCACTAGGCTAACAAAGATTTAGGTGTTATTTAGGTTCCCCCTATAGTGCACTAAAAGTGTTTATCTGGAAGAGTCCTACATTCCCTCTAAAAGTAACTGTGATTTACACATGGAAACCAGGCCTACTCCATGCTTGTTACGTTTTCATGAAAGAGGAATGGTGTCGTATGTTTAGATTTTTACTTATGCTAAAATGTGTGTGCACCATGCACACAGTGTCCAAAGCAAGTCTGTTCTATTAATAATGTGACAGAATGTGAATCGGAGAGATTATGGACATTTCTGGCAACAACGCACCCAAGCCTACGGCAAAGCCCTTTTCACAACACCCTTTCACCACCACCTGCCCTCCAAAAAAAAGAAATGCATCTGCTGTATTTCAAATTTTAAATAAATATCCATTTCCTTTTGAAATTCAGCTATGTCCTATACCTGTCACTACTGTGTCATGCCAAAATGCCTGTACCTGAGACCTGGCAGACAGAGATTATAGAGTGAGTCCTAATTTATCCCTTTTAGTTGGCAGTAATGGCAGTAATAAAAATCCATGCTGATTTTGTTATTTGAGGACCAGCCTTGTCATTTTACCAGTATTGATGTTTTGCAGGGATTATCCATCTTATTTCGTCAATTATTAATCTTGCCTGTTTGAATGTTTCAAAAGCAAATACAACTGTCAAAATGATCTTTAAAAGAGAGAGGGGGCTGTTTTTTGTGGAGCATGTGGTATAGTGGTTAGAGTATTGGGCTCTGGGCTTGATAGTTGTGGGCTTGTGTCCCATGTTAGGCTGTGTTGTAGATGAATTGGAAAAAGGTACTTAACCTCAACTGCTCCAGGAAAACACCAGCTGTTAAAATAGTCTGATAATATAAGGACAAAAGAACCACAACTCTAATTTGTTCTGTAATCTTAATATAGAATGTGCAATTTTAACATTATAAGCAACATTTTTTTTTAAAACAGATGGAGCTTGTCGACAAATTCTGACATCACTAGTGATGAGTGTAGCAGCTGTTATTTTCATGTATGAAACACAGATTTCCTTTTGGCACATGGAAAAAAATAAGCATCATTCCTGACATGAAAACCCTTGTGTACCATTGGTCTCATTGAGGAGGAGAAGGGTTCTACTGTGCGTGCAGGAACACAGGATAATAACAAATAATAGTAAGCTGTACAAAAGCATCATAATATATAATTTAAATAAACATTACCTATATAAAATCACTATATTGCCCCTTAAGTGCACTGATCTGGCTCTAAATAAAGATGGTACCTCTTTGGCCCTGTATATAATATCCCATTATTGTATCTCAGGTTCTTGTTAAATGATTAAAGAAAATATTCAGATCCAGATCAATATTTTCATCACCCAACTATTTAGCTATGCTAATTGGCTCAATTGGGATGCTCTAGAATACAGAATTACTCTGCTTCTCTTCACTTGATCTGTTCCATCAACCATGCTATGCTGCAAGAACAGGATGGTGATCGGGATACCTTCTGAAGATGGCATAGTAACTTTTACTATGGTTCATATCTGTCTTGGTAACTGTGGGCAAAATATGAATCAACACCGAATAATAGTTTTGTTTTTCTTTTTTACCAATAAAATTAGAATGAACGAAAACCAAATTAACAAGGCAGCACCCCCCACCCCAACAGGAAAAAGCCATTAGGTCACGGAATATGCATATATCTCACATGCTCTCTTGTCGTCTGCAATTTGGGTAAAAAAGTAAAGGTCAGGGACGTTAGTCAGATTGCGCTCGACAAATTCTAAAAAGGCTCAGTGGTCACACCGAATGGATTCACTGCAACATAATTAGCCCCCAGAATTCCCTCTCTGCTGGCTCCCAGGCGTGTGCCAGTCAAAAATCGCACCCCCAAACTGCCTTTAACCTCTGACTGCTCCGCCAATTCCCCCTTTTCTCATCCCACCTTCGCATTGTTCCAGCTGCGCGGCACCTAAAGTTGCCACAGATGTGGCGACTGATGCATAAATTAGTCATCAACATTAGCATTACCCTGTGCATGGCACCCGATGCCAACTGCTCTCCGTGCGGCCATTAAAGGTCATGTTTTGATGACTGAATGCCACACAGGCACCTTGGATCCCTGGAGGAGCGTTCCCCAGGTGCACGTGAAAGGTTAAAAATTACCTTCCCGGCAACGCTGTCTCTGCCCAAGGAAATAATTAGAGGTTTTTAGGAGCGGCAGAATGCCTCCTGTCAGATGACAGAGCAGTACCTAATGGCCGTTTCTGGGGAAGAGTCAAACAGGCTGTCAGTCCTGACAGGACAAATGAGCATAATAGCAGCGTGAAAATGGGCGCCTGTTCCTTTCAGGGGGATAAAATGGCAATGTACGAGTGGAATGGTGTAAGGCCTAACCTTTGCATAAATCTGTTAACACATGTATTAGGGGTCTTTTAAATTGAGCCTCCCTCGTTCTGTGCTCTCTGGAGGTGCTGCCTGCTCATGTTTATTGTAATTGAGTGCTTTCGATGAGCTTTAAATGAAATTAAAATGTACAATTAGGATTGTTGCACCGATCCACTAGAAAATAATGCCCTATTTAGTAATCATTTATCAGCTGCAATAAAAATTTTATATTGCAATATGCTGTCCTGGGTACTTTTTAATATTAGTCATATTAGTTGTGGATTCTCTAATGTGTCTGTGCATCCATTTTTAATAACACATATTTACCTTGTGGTAAGCCAACATTAATAATGATAATTAAAAATAAAATTTGATTAAATAAATATATAAATAAAACATAATGATGGCAAGATGGCAAAGGTTAACTAGGTCACTTGTTTACTTCATATTTCAATTTGCACAGTACCGACTGAGAAGCCAAGGGATCATCTTGCTACATGCCAGCTTATACCACATTTTTTCCACAACTAAAATGAAAGCAAAAAAATTATTAATGGACAATGCAGTTAAACAATGCATATAAAATATTCTTAATTGTATTAATTTTTTTAAATGATTGTTATTATTTTAATTAAGATATTGCACTATTGTTACAACAGTACTAGCTTTCAAGCTGTGTGTTCAGTTTAACTTCTCTAATTTTCTTCTTCTTGTAATTCTGACCTTACATATTTCATTTTTGTGCTGTGTCAGGGAAATAACACTGGTCCTACAAGCCAGGGTACAAGCGAGAACCTACGCTCAGACTGTGGAACATTCTCTGGCATGGTGGCTACATTTCTCTTTCTGGCACACATGTGTCAAAATAACAGAGGGAAAAGCCTTCACCGTGTCCTGTGCTTTTTGACTCAGCCAAAGCCCTGCTCTCCCCTCAAGCCAAAAACATGTCAGTCCAGGTGAATCTGCTCATCCCTGGCACTGTGTAGCCTGTGACATTGACATGTGTTGACCTTTTTTCCTCAGCTGCTACCTGGCAGTGAAGGTGTTAAGTGTGGTGTGAAAAAAAAGGCGAACAAAAGACCTAAACATAGGCATGCTATTCATCATCTACCCAGGAGCTCCTAAGATGTACTTAACTGGGTTTTCTGAAGATCCTGGCATGCCCCATTGATGGCATTTATATTCCTACCACAACATCCCGCGCGCTAATAGCAGGGTTATTAACATAACAAACTTAAACGTTCTATATAAATAATACTGTTTCAGGATGCGCCCGTTCAGCTGACACTATTTAGGCAGCGGCTCAACATCTGTTTATGAACACTTTGCCTAATGATATCATCCGATATCATTAAGCGTGGCACAACGCTACGTAGCAGCAGGTGCAGCTGTTTCGACTCCCCATCACAGGCGAAAAGAAAGGAGCCGCACCCCCCCCCCTCCCCTCCTGATATCCGCCAAACCCGTCATTAGGACAATTTTCTTCAACAAAAAAAAAGCCGCCCTGTGATTTGAGTCTGTATATCACCTGTAATTGTAGTTTTTAGCGAGCGGCTGATTCCATACATTTAGGGGTGCAGTGCGGCTGGGGCCCCAGTGCTGAGAGCACATTTGTGCAGCCAGCTGCGGGGCTTTTTTTAGACGGCTGTTTTTTCCACGGGCAGCTCGTTCCGTGAAGGAGCGCCGAGGCTTTGTTTCCTCTTCCCGCTCGCTCTGTTTAGATGCTCACAATTATGGAAATTATTGATTATTCGCTCCCCGAACAATGGCAAGGTCCCCTCGCTGTGACTGACCAGCTTTGGAAGAGCTCTCAGGTTGCTCGCGGGTTCATTGTCGTCCACCGCTAATTAGGAAGGTGGATTATTATTATGTTCCTGTGTTGTGCGTCGGTGGTGTGCTGGTCCTTTCATAAGACGCTTACAAATGGAGCTGCTAATTTATGTTCCCAGTTAACCAAGTCACGGCATCGGCACTGTTCGGCATTACAGTGTACAGCATCGGTATGGGACATATTGTCCATTTCTCCCTAAATGAGTTACAGAATAATGTACAAAAAATAAGACACCTGTGTTTGAACTAAAAATCAACCTTTCATATTACTGTGTAATTATTGATAATTACATCTTTTCTTTCTTTTTTCTCTGCTATTATTGTTTGTTTCGCCTTGATGAAACTTGCTGCCGTTTACATTTTTTTTTTTTTGTGTGTGTGTGTGTGTGTGTGTGTGTGTGTGTGTGTGTGTGTGTGTGTGTGTGTTTATTTCCGACTTATCATGCAAAACAAAAATCCCAGGCACATTGACCCTTGGAAACTCGGGACTGTGAGCTCGCTACCAGCACTGTCAGTCAGAGGGGGGAATGTGAACTGCCCCCCCGCAGCTGTTTTCTAAATGTTGATTACACAAGACACGGGGATAGCTTTCCTCTCTGCCAGTGCAGTCAGCCGTCACCCAGGAGGCCAGAGAGTGGAACTGCCTGACCTAAGGTGCTTGTTGACCCAAGAATCAGTTCAGGAAGGGGTCCTGTCTGTAGGGCTGTTCAGACAGGCTCTTATCCCCCAAACTCTCACAACAAAACATCAGTGTATGCATGGAAGAAAATGCAGACAGGACTGCCCGGGGATCTGGCGAGAGGCAAAAACAACAGAGGAATTAGGAAATAGTTCCCTGTAAATAAATATCTGTGGTGAGATTGTACAAGAAGAAAAAAAAGATGAAATTATGCAGATATTTTTACAGCTTTCACAACAGAGCTATAGGTCCCCATTACGGGAATAAAGCAGAGTCTGCTGTCTCAATATGGCATCACTTAAGACTGCAAATGCGGTTTATTTTACACAACTTTTATTCTATTTCAAAAGAATAATGTTTCATTTGAATCTTGGGGGATTTTTGGCAGCGTGTCATTGAAATGTTTCTTTTTTCTTTTATTTACAGCTGTATGGAGTTCTGTAAACATTCCAATGGAGGGCCTAAAAGAAACCTTGTTTCTCACTTCACAAGTTTCTAAATAGGCAAACCAAAGAGATGGCAGGGTATCCCTTAGCAGTGGTGCCCTTAGGCGTATCCTGGAGATAATAGCAAAATTTCAGTTCCCCTAATGGGAACCCTAACAGATATTCTTTGAGCTTTCCCTGCTACTGAAGAAACAGTTAGTTGGCTGTCTTCTGAGATGGATTGCAAAGTAAATCTACCCTAATATTAACACATTTCCATAATGACAAACAGCACATTGGCATTAGGTCGATTCAGTAATGTTTTAAGACCTCAATCCAGTCTAACCACAAAGTGCTTTGTCCTTAACTTTGTTAGAAATACAATCACGTGTCATATGGTTTTCCACATTATTGTACTTCAGTTTCTGTGACAGCCATAATACAACAAACAAAAAAATGATAGTGAAATGTTAAAAATTAAAGCACATTGTGATTGTATTGATCCGAAGCCTAATTCTGGATTGTTTAATGAAGTTAGATAATGTTTACACTTTTTAACATGTGAAAGTGAAATAGTCTTCAAGGGGATACTACAAGTATTAATGTAGTGTGAACATGAGGCTTTACAATTGAGCTTTAGTGATTTGTGTATTTAAACTGTTTATATAATACATTTCACACCAAGAAGATTTTATTTCCAAAACCCAACAAATCAATAATTCTATGCAATGCCAAAACGATCAGCGATGGGGTACACAGCAAAAAGTTTTGTAGCGTAACATAGTCTTTCGTTTCTTCCTATGTATCGATACAGTGGATACCAAATGTTTCTATGTCATCTGAATTCTAATTTAACTGGAAGTCTTAAGTTTCAGTAAAGCGTGGGGAGGAATTTCGATGAGTTGTGACTGTCGAAACGAGGGACATGGATGAGATCTGACGGCTTCGTCTGCCACCTGAGGAAAGAAAACCTGATGATCCCTCCACCATTTGAGACGCTGCCGACATATCAACCCTAACAAGTGTTTCTATCAAAAGGACTGCTGCTGCCTTTGTTATTTCTCTTTAGCAAGTAAATTACACTTTTAGGATTTATTAAGACAAGAAACAATTTTTGAGTAGCGGGTCAAAACTCTCCGTGGAAATCCGCTCATTACTTCCTAGCCCGAGGCGCTTTTTCTCGGCTCAAATGTATCCATCTTCTTTCTTTTGTTTCTGTATCTATATTTTCAGGATCATGTTGCCATGCCTAATGCTATAATGTCACAGCACTTTGTTCAAAGCAGAGCAGTGATTTGGGCTCTCAGCAGGTGCTGGCCAAACTCTGATCAATTATAGAAGTGAGGGGCTTCATGGAAACATCACCATCGCTGCAGCCAGTAGATAAAACAGAAAGTCTTTTTTGACATCACATGCATTTCCTCTCAGTTTACCAAGACAAAGCTGAGTCCTTTTACTCGATTCTTTTGTTTTATTGATTTATATCCTTCCTCACCCCCTCCATTTCATACATGCGGTTTATATGCATGAAAATATGAGAGATGAATTTGTACCCTTTTAATTTCATGTGCAGAAGCAAAGTTATCTTTTGATTCTGGACAGTTTCAGTGAGGTCATTTATATTTCCTGTGTGATTACCATCCCCTCGGGATCCTTAGAAGTTCAGCTCTTTTCAACTTCCCTGCCTCTTTCAAACTGAGAACATACAAAACCCAGTTTGATTTATAAATTATAATAGTTTCTAATGACAATGACCAAATAGACTTTAGCAGTAGGACTGATATATAAATGGTATAAACCATGCCACATGTCACATGCTGTTTATATAATATATATTAGACAGGCTTTGCTTTCTCTCTGTTTCAGTCTCCTCTAACATTACCAAACTGATTGTTATTTTATTGTTTTATCATGATTACTATTTATTTTTATTGCTTATTTATGTTTTTAATGTGGAGGGTATGCATCAGGAATTAAGTGTACCACTGAGGCGGAAGTCAGCCTCTAGCATGCTTCAGAGTTCAGACTAGCCGATTAATGTTCACAGTGACCAGGTGAACGCAGGGAGAGAAAAACAGTTTCTCAAAGCTTAGTTGAAAAACAAAGTCTAGAAATCCGCAGTCATCATAAAGTGTGTGTGCTGTGCTGAAAGGCGACGATAAGGTCAGATCCACATGAGGCGAGCTGCATTTTAAGCGGAGCCTTTAAGTCAAACCTATGCAAGGGGCCAGGCTGCTGCGTGTGGCCTGGCAGGCCCTTTCGGCGTTCTCCGGGATGCTGCTCAGCCGGCTGCAGTGGCACGGAAAAACTCTGCTCTCTGGGCTGTGGCCTGTTGTCTTCTCACTTCTCTGAATGCGCCTCTTTAATGGCTTCCCTTGTTGTGCGGGCTGACAAATCGACGGCTATGTAAAAAGCGGGCTGTTACACTGCTGCTGCATGCTTGGGTAAAGAGACGCGGGGGGGTCAGTGTGCCGTGTTAGTTGGCTCTCACTGAACAAAGCCGACGCAGGCAGAAGTTTTTCTTTCTGCGCTACTCAATTAATTATAGTGAATTATATCCACAGGTTGATAGATAGATAGATAGATAGATAGATAGATAGATAGATAGATAGATAGATAGATAGATATTTCCTTGCACTGACAGGCCTTTTGTATCAGGTCTTTACTGCAACATATAATGTGTAAGTAATACTATTCTCTGGTTGCACTTGTCAACACCATCCTCAGACGTTGCATGTGAATGCATATCTGCAACATAGTCATGCCCTGAAGCAACATCCTTTTGCATGTCAACACAGCTAAGTACGCTTCAATCACAAAAAAGCTTACAAATGCAGTATAATGCAGCTCCCAAGCAGCCTCTGACACATTCAACACATTCATTTTCAGCTTCACTTCTGAAAAGCGTTTCATATCTTAAATGTGTTTATTTTTGCACAACGTTGTTTGAGCATAACATCTAGAGGATTTTTTTTTTTTTTTTCAAATTAAAACTTTCAAAACGCATACGGCAGGGTATCACTGGATCATATGGTTCCCGCGGGGTTTCTGCCCAGCTTGTTCTCTGGTTAAAAAATAAAAAAAGCTGACAGGTCATGCACATTTACTGAGTTACAGGGTCCTCTCTTGTTCTCCCTCGACTGAGGCTTGAAGTTATTTTGAGTGAGTGTACATGCCAACAATTTCTAATTGCACTCCTTTCCCACAGATCCTGTGCGTTTCTTAAACCAAATTCCTTGTGTGCTAATTAGGCACGGAATATTACTGTAGATATGGCTGACAGGTGCTGCTGGCCTGTCGGGTCACACAGAGTGAGCCTGCACTCGCAGCATTAAAAAGAAAAGACTGAAGAATAACAAGAGACGAGATGTGTTCATTTCATCTTCCATCTGTTAATACAGAACCGATGCCAATGTTTCCGTGTTCGGGGGCGAAAACCCGGCAGGAGGATGGGAACATGTTTTTTAGATTTACAAACAGTCCTATCCAATCATCTGCCTGCAAATTCTGTGTTTGAAGTTTTTAAATGAATGATGAATCAAAGTGATTGGCATCGGACTTGGGGTCAATTGACGTGTATTGCTCATGTGATGTCAAGTATTTGTCTATTGTTTGCATATTTGCGGGATCTGCTCCAAAACGATATGCGTTTCATCTGAAATGCACTCATCTGATCTGAAAGCTTTGCATTTTTACACACTGAACTATAGCTGCTTTCATTTTTGTGTTTTGGTTGTTATTGATTAGTTATTGTTATTTTATTTTTTTCTCATGCATACATATAGTTGAATGGTGCTGAAAAATGACACATCTAATCATTCAATCAAAAATGGAAGGGGTGTCTTTTGAGAATTTTTTCTGTCCCTGTGGCTTTCTGTCTATTTGTAAGTACTTGTACAGAGTGAAAGTATGTGAAATGTCTTTGCAATGTAGTCAGTACTACAGCTGGAGTATTGCAGGGCAGAACAGAGTTTTTGTAGTTTATGTTTTACTCATAATTGAAGAGATTGATTAGCATTTATACATTTTTGAATCTGTTAGGTATAGAGCATTATTGTAATACATTTCAACTGGATATATATTTTTGGAAAGATGATACCTTACAATAGACAATGCAAATGCAGTCTGTTTTTCGCAATTCAATAAAATGCATATACATCGATTTATAATGCTGATGGTTTTCCCTACTCTGCTGTGGTATATTGTACAAATGGAGCTATTTCTTGCTTCCGTGTGGTGGCCATGTCTTGTTTCAGACAACATCTGATATTTTCCTTTCTTTGTGCATGCTACATTTGACCTGAACCAGATACACGATGGGAAATATCTGGCTTGGAGGCACAAGCAACAATGATCTGGTGATTGACAGGTTTTTTTTGACAGGCAACTCAGATTTCACTTCTTGTTTTGTTCTGAGCTCTTTCCATGAAGATGGCACAATATTTGGCATAGTGTGAGTAGTTCTGAGTGCTGACAGATTGAAAAACAAAGTGCAGGTTGGGTAGGACACTCAGAGAGGGTGTAAGGTGGTGCTGTATTTTCCAAAGCTAGGATTCACTGTGTCAACACAGAGGGTTACCAATCGCTGAATGATAGGTGAACTGGACAGGAACCTCTCATTGTTTTCTGAGTGGAAAAAAGAGTGGGATGAGTCTTTCACATACTTGGAGAGACAGTCTAAATTCCTTCACAGGGTGGAGGGTGGTATTCTGCTCACAGCGTGCCAGAATATACATGACTTTAACGTGGCACCCCCAGAGAGCTTAGGAATGTTTCATTCCTTTTTTTTTATTTCGATAGTAGACAGAAGCAATGAGGCGTAAGAATGTGTTATATATTTTGGATGAGGGGAAACTAAATAGTCAATACACAGCCTCAGACGAACACAAATGCCTCCAGCCATTCGATCTCGAATGAGAGCTTCTGGGGGTATGGGAATGCAGATTATAATTGTTTGTTCAATTATTTTTTCCCCCCCTTGAAATGGTGCACCTGCACTTCACCAAGTGAACTCCGGAGAAACGCTTGCAATTAGGCCCTGTGGAGCCGAAAGCTTAAATGCTGAGAAGTGAACCCAGTGGGCGAATCAGATAAATACCTTTTAGTGCGCAAGGTAGAGCACAGGGTGACAGCACGAGGGCTCAGAGGGAGTAATTTCTGCTTTATTTGTCTTCAGATCTGACCCTTTCCTCCCAAGGTTTCAGCTCTTCTGTCAGAGCTGTTATGGTATCTTTCCACAGTTTAATCAAAACCTATAACCAATGTTATACAAGAGGGAAGCCAGATAAGATGTTACCTTCAACACACTAACTGTGATGTTCCCAAAACATTCCTAATGCTTGAAATTTCATGAGTTAACTGTATTTTCAACCAGCAGCATGAGTGATCTCCAGCATCATGAAGCATTCTAAAAGTAAGGCATAGGAATCCTGAACACTGGTTTGTATTTTGAAGTGGGGAAAGGTCTATCTCTGGCATTGTATATTCTTATCACATTTGGAATTCCAGCTGTGAGATCTTGCACGTATTGGAGCCTAGTGCTGGGTTCCATTGCTTTGCTATGTCAGTAACATCTGAATATTTTTGTCAGGGAAAATATATTACTTGTTCCAAAGGTCCTTGAAGACTTGTTTTAAGAAGTAGTTAATGTTTTATTTTTGTGTTTAGCTTTTTTTGAGCTTAACCCTGATACTAAATATGCATATCCTGTAAAATGGAACTCAGAAAAACTCAGCATGGTAACATATATTTAAAACCTAAAGGGAAATGCCTCACACCCCTAAGGGCTTGATTTATTTTCACTTACGGTTAAAAAAGGGCAGCAATCTCAAGCATCAGTTGTTGCTGAATGGAAGAATCTGCAGAACATTTGACCGAACTCGTATTCTGGTTAATGCTGATCTGCAGCGCTGTTAAAACTGTTTATTTGACGCTCCGCTTCATGTTACCAAAGTGATATTCCTGCCCTTCTGCTGCCATACTCTGGGACTTCTTGCGTACAGTCATTCTTACAGTACCTTTCTGTTTTAGCATTGGGTATGCATGGGAGGAGAGAAGGCGCAGGGTGGAAAAATCCCATCTTAAACCTCTGAGAAGTGGAGTCAGAGGGATGTTACAGCAGCTGAAAGTGTCACTCACAGAATTATAACTTTTTTTTTTTTTCCTTAAAGTTCCCTGGCAGTGCAGCTGCTTAAATGAGAGGGATTAAGTTAACACCCTGCTTAGAGGAAGAGCAGGGCAGGATTAGGGCAGTGGGCTTGGACATAGCAACCATTCAAGCAGGGACCGCAGCTTTTTTAAAAAGGGAAAAAAGCAGTCTTGCGCAGCCCTCATGGGGCCTCACAGCTGAATTGCCTGAACAGATACACAGACAAGTGCAGCGTTGTCAACAACATGTAGGGAACACGCACCCCCCCCCCCACACACACACACACACCTCCCTTTCACGTCTTGCCACCCCGTGCCCCTTGAACAATATCTACAATGGAAACGTGCGGGGTAAGGACCCTGGCAATACGAAAACACACCTGCCCCTCAGACCCAACCCAGGTACTCTCTCTTGTCCTCTTGTCCTTTTCCTCCTCTCAGGGGTTAAGCCGCCTGCGTGGTTTACATGCTGTTTGGTTTTGCCTTGTTAATCATTCGTTGTGATGATTGCTGTTGACACTCTGTATTCGGCAACTGTCAACATTGGCCTGTTCCCGGTTCCTGGAGCAATGTTTATGGCCCTAAATATTTGTTATATCATAGAGGCAATCAGACTAAATGTTTTGATTTAAAAAAGGCTCAAAAGGTTGTGCAGTCTGTGTTACATGCACCCTTAATAAAATTATACAGTAATTATAGTTAAAGCATTCCCTGTTTTAATGCATAAATGTGAATTTGAGACAAACCGTAGCACAGGAGGTGCTCACTCCATGCTACATGAACATGTAGCCCATTCTAAAAGAACATAGAATTCAGAGGGGATTGTGGAACGGTCTTATCTCCTTGAAAACAATGAAAATCCTTACCTCAAGACCATTCAAATATATATACTCAACCTGAAGTTGAAGTCGTTTTTTGATTGTATCATACCATCTTAACGCAGTGAAAGCTTCGGCCTTTCTTTTTGGTGTAATACATATAATTATAAGATGTCAAACATCACAATAACCTCTCTGGTCACCGGACAGATGTTTATGCTAGGATCCATTTCGCCAAGACTAGAGCTGAGCTTTGCTCATGTCATCTTCACTACCTCAAGACAGCAATCACAGAGCTGTGGAGACACCAGTGATGGATGCCTTTTTTTCATTTGGAGTCAAATCAAATCTTCTGTTCAGAGGACAACAGTAATTGCTGGGACAGGTGACACATACAGTATATAGAAGCTAAGATATGATGTGAAGACTGTGTAGGCATCACATTCTGATTTTAAAATAAGCAGGATCCTTTGTTTTATATGATTTGGAAATTGATTTTTTAACACTATATAAATGAATAAAGTATATGGCAAACCTGTGTATTATTTTTAATAATCTTTTACTTTTCTGTGTCTGTGTCAATGCACACTGTGTCAAAGCAAAGACTTTATAGTGTGTTGAAACCTGATACATACTGTAAAAGGAAGAACATTCTCTATCGGCAATAAATTACACTGAGAACATTCCTTTCAAAAGACAAAGTATGTTAAAAATGACATTTTTTGAAAAGCTATTTGCAAAGTTGAGCAAATTACTCATTTTTGCTCTTATCCGAAAAAAGAGCCAAGATTGCAAATCAGTACACTTGCATTACAAATTCCACAGAGAGGTATGTTTCACACATACTGTTTCAAAGGAAACAGTTATATGTTCCTGACTCCCAAGATATTTATTAGAGCGGAGTGTCAGCGATGGGGGCTGAGGAATTGAATCCCAGATCTTCACTGCTTCTTCAAACCCAGTGTTTTCTGAGCAGTGCTGTATGGGGAGGGTGTGTGATTTTTTTTCCCAACTAATAGAACAGGCCCATAGGCCAAGTGCAGAAAGCAGCTACATACAAGCCCAGGGGATCCAATATCCAATTGTGTTTGTCAAGGCTTCGATTCATCATGTCATAGGCCCTAATGTACTCCACACTCTTTCTTTTGCATGCTCTAAGTATTTTCTGTGAAACTAAGGCTGTCACTGAGAAAACACACATAAAAACTATTTTGCAAACACTGTTCACTTCTCGGAATTCTCCAGAGCCAGGAATTTTCCCCTCTTGGTCTTTATCTCGTGGTAAATGCTGACAGACCACTGAACCTTGTTGTCAGCCATGACAGGCTTATAGCTATTTTGTAAAACGTGTAGCAAAACAAAGGGCCTCTGGTGCACTGGTTAGCTATCAGAGGAGCAGAGCTTTGAACTTGGAAAGGAGTCCTCATGAACCGCTGGCGAAAGCTGCATAACTGCAGCCCTTTACGGTGCTGTGAGAACGTGCCGCACACACGCTCAGGCGAGCCGAAACTTTGTACGCTGATTTTGTAGCCTAAAAGTATATAGTAAGATGGTCCAGGCAATATGTGCTTTTTCAACATACTGGTATAAGAAAACACCATCTCTAGGTCCTTTACTGATAGCCCTTTAAAAAACATAAAAGTGGCACATATAAACATATCTTAGAGTAAGTTTTGGTGTGATATACAAAATAAATACAGCACAGTTTTATAGAATGGACATTTGGTGCATGGTTACACCCTAATTGTCTCAGAGGACATAAAAATAACTGTGATTTGAAGGCACAATTGCACACCCAAGCCAAAAATGCATATAAAAAAGAAACAAGATCCTTAAAGGGGTAGGTTTAGTAAGCATTCTCTGCTTGTTTCTCATGACTTCCTGTGGGAACCTCATATGAGGAGTGCTGTTTCCCACAAAGCCATGTGTAGCACAGGTCTGAAATGTCGCTGCAAAAAACACAAGGCAGCCAACACAAAGGTTTGTAAAGGTGAGAACAGACAATGGAAAGCAAGGCTTCCGGGGTTATGACCCAGCTTTAGTACGGCAGTTTGATGATGACAACTTTATCCTGTGAGGATACTGCCCAACTGGAATGAAGGAACAATGGATATGGCTGTGCTATGTGGAAAATGGGGAAAAAAAAATGTAGCAACTATATTCATTGAAGTGATAATTCTACACACAGTCCTGACATTTAGATTACATTCATATAATGAATTAATATGATTATTATTTTTTTAGGAGAACCAAAGTGAATTCATGACATGTAGGGCCTTTTTACAGTATTTGACAGGCAAATTTACCCTTTACCTGCATAGCATGTTGTGTCCACAGAGATGTATTGAAAATAGATATTTGATAGATATATATTTTTACTATGTGAATTACAGTTATCAATACATGATTAAATATCATATCTTTAAAAAGCATTTACAGGAGTAACAGTGTTATAGATTGGTGTGAGACATTATTAATAGATTCCAGAATAATTCATACATAACTGATCTGCAACCAGTATTTTTTAAAGCATACCCAGGACTTCAACTCCTTCAACAATAACCTCATAGGATAAAAATGTAGCACAGGAATAAGCCTGATTTTCAGCAGTCTTGCAGGACATTTTATTCTAAAGGATGTTGTTGCATGCTAAATAATAGGTTAGAAAGGAAAAAAAAAGCTGTCTGACAATGAATTAGTTTAAAAATTCACAATTCAAAATGAGATGCAGGCAGTAGAGGAGATGAGATGAAATGGTATTTATGAACTGATTATGTCCATTCTCCGTACTGCAGAGTCCTTTTCCCAGGAAGCACAAAAGAGTGATTCATAAAAGTTTGCATCAGACCCCGTTATCAGTCTGACAAGTCATTTGGTTCCCATGAATTGAAGATGGAAAAAAAGGACAGGTTTTTTGTTCTTGCTACCACGGCAGATAACATTCACATAACTTACAGTGAAAAGCAAGCTCATCACCCCTCTCTCACATCCTAAAGTAAACCTCTCTGTCCTACATTTCCACCCCAGCCGTTGTTTTTTCCGATCTTGGGAATTCACTTCAGTTTAATTGTTTGACAGAGTTTTCCTGCTTTTTTCCTACTTAGAAGGTGCACATTTCTGAAACAGTAATAACAATCCACTGGTGACACTCCCTAGAGCCCAGCCTTATTACTGCTTATATTCAGAAAAATAAACTCTTTTCAGAAACAGCGATTTCATTAAAAAACTGAGCGTGAGATTGAGTGTAAGGCACGTGTTTTATGATCTATAATTTTAAATTCTGCTTATTCTTTTTGGTTGCTGAAAATGGTTTTCACTTACTTGAGACAGCAAAAATATTATCCTGACCAGATTGTCAGATCAGTGTGTAGGAAATTCTCTCAGACTGCTATTGAGAAATGTAACACCAGGTGGCAGTACTGCGGCTTTCTCTTATATCACAGCAGGCTTGTGCCAGCGCTGTAAGGATTTGCATGAAATGTGCTACTATTCCACTGCACTCTGTAATAAATAGAGACCAGATTCATCAAGTCCTGGCATTGTTCTATTTGCACCAACTGTTTTATGTTGTCTCAAGACAGGAAGAAGGAAGAACTGAGATTTTCATAAAAAGAATTACGCAGTACTGTACCACTGATTTCATGGTGTGTAAATAAAGAGTGATCAGGAGGAATACAGTAATCACAGAGTATTGATGCACAACACTGTTCATAAAATTAAATTGGTGTCACATTAAAAAAAAAAAAAAACTTAAAAAAATAACAAATTTTAATTTTAATTTGAATTAAAAAAAAAAACTGAATTATGAAATTTACAAATACACTGATGAAAACAAGAGACCCCATTAAATCTAGCTTAACAGATCTCTCCTCCTTCCCATTTCATTTATTGTAAACATAAGACAATCAAATTCAATGTGTAATTTAAATAGCTTCATTAAAAAGCAGAGTCGACCAACATATGTGAAGGAGCATTTTAATGAAAGTAGAAATACATGTATAAATGCTGTACATTGTAGCAATATGAGGATTACTTGGAGTCATTCAGAGAGAGATACCCCATGCTGGAGGGAGGAGGAAAATGTGCTGTGTTTTCAGGGAGATCCAAATTGTAACCAAGTCTGACAAAGTGTTCAAACCTGGCAGTTCAAGTGAAGAAGCGAAAAGAAAGTAAATCACATCACAGCTAATAAGATGATTAAAAATGACAAACCAGTGTCATGTGTAGTGCCGGCCAGTTAATGAGATGCCAAGTGAACGGAGCGGACTGTAACATGCAGAGAGAGTTCATTACATGTCAGTCAAGACAGTTCTCTGTTTTTCCATCACAGGTCACATCATTTTGACCTGGACCAGAAACCTGTGCCCAGAAAGAATGATGTTGTATCCTCCTGTCTTTGGAATAGAATTTCATCATTTGTTCCTAGGATCTCTGTGACATGCAGAAACATTGTAAAATAGACATCATGCATAAAATTTCATCTCATTTTTTAGACAGAAATTTCTGTGGTTCACAATATATATTATAAAATTAAGATGTTTTAAAGCAAAAAAAAAAGTTTTCATCTTATTCGTACTGTGCAAATATTTTCTTTAAATTGCTCAATGTACTGTACATGTGCATTATAAGTATCATGATGTGCAGGCCTGAAAAAATGTAAACCACATACGTAAGGGGTCTAACAATTTGTAATTGTTTGTTGACATATATTGCACATCTTAAGATATATTACTAATTGTAATTATGTGATGAGTCTATCAACACTACATTCAACAGCTTTAGTTATTTTATTTCCCTATATGGAAAGTAAAATGTACTCTTTTATTTTACTTCATTTGTGGCTGTGTGTATGTGTCTGTCAGTATATGCACACACTCATGCATGCATGTATGAATGTATGTATACTTCTATGTACATACATATACAGATAAATTGATAGATACCTTATCCTTGAGGAGGGTTAATTTGGTGGATGTATGTTATGCTTTAGTAATTGATTACATCATATTTTATGGAGTAAACTTCTGTATTTGAGTGGATACCTGAAAGAAGCATAGCATTTCGGCATAATCGGTAAAAGAAAGAATTTCCATTTGATAAGGACAGAAGATTTTTCATAATCCTCAATATGTGCAAGTAATCTTAATTTTTTTCCATCACAAAAAAGATCATGAGTTATGAGTGTGGGGATGGGATATGAAAATGGTTAACGATAATAAATACTAAAAAAAGAATCTAAAAAAATCTAACCACATGGCACAGAACCGCACGCCTTAGCATTCCATAATGAACCTGTGAGAAACTGATCAAAAACAAAAATTAGAAACATAAATCTTCTTAGTCCCATCTATCCTTCATCTACAGGATCTTTTGTCCTTCATTTAGCTGGACAGCACTTAAAGGGGTATGTCTCTTAAATTACAAATTGCTTCTGCGTGCTCTAGAATGGTACGGCTTTAGGAGCAACTTCTACACTAATTTTAATCCTAACATTGACTGACAATGTTGTCAGACCTCAGGATGGGTTTATACAGTTATTACAAGCATTTCTCTGTCCATGGCACTTTGGATTATTCAAGATTATGTTGTAATCCCTTTAATCCTCATTGCATTAAGATTTCAGTCAAAATACTGAACAGTAAAGTACCACTCAGCGCCAATGAAGTCTTAAGCATGTTATGAGATCAGGAAGCTCCCTTCATTTCCTCATTTTTATGATTATTTGTTCTTGGGAAAAGCCTCCATTGTGAATGAATTGAGCAACAGTTTAAATTCTTCCTGAGCGGTTTCCTAAAGATTATTATTATTTTTTGAGCAACATAAGAAAGCCACAAGGATATTAGGTGGTCTGTCATCTACCGACAAATAACTACGGAAGAATTTAAGGTGATAGCCCTCTATCACCTTTCAACAAATAGAGGATCTGAAGTTTTGTTTTTCCTTTTTTCCTGAGCTGGTCACAAAGATTTTGACACAGTGGAATTGCTTTAAAGGACATTTAGAAATTTCCTGGAAGTTTGGTCTAATCTCAGAAATCTTCATGATAGAAGGAATATCCCCCACTGCTCCTCAGTCTTTGACCCAGGGATCCTTTTGTTGCGAAACAAAACTGATGTATGCACTTGTTCCTTTATCTTTGTCTGGGCTCTCCCCGCTGTGTTCCTGAGCGCTCCTCCAGCATCGGTTTTATTCCACAAAGACCTGGATGAATTTAGACTCTCTGTAGATAGCAGAACAAATGGAGAGGGAGGAACAAAGACACGCATTGCAGCTGGTGTTGATTCTTATTGTACAATGTTGTTGATGACTCAGTTTTTTAGGCTTGGCGTGTCCGTATTAGACCACGGCTCTTCTCATCGTATAGGTAAAAGCATGGCCTTACTGTTGTTGTACTCTTTATAATTTTTAATTGTGTTGATATGCATGTGTATGAGGTGCACATGCAGCAAACAACTTAAGGTACATTTTCAAATGAAATGAAACTGATTCCATGCAGTCACCAGAGGAACAGACCCTACATGAATCACACAGGCAAGCCCGTCAAGCTAGGAAAAGGAACAACTGTCTGGAAGGAGTTTTACATCAGCTGTTCTGATTGTCAATACTCTGCTGTGTTGTAAAGGCTATTAGTTTTAAGAGAAAAAAAAGAGTGGCACATATTTGGCCCTAACTTGTGTTACTCCTCAGCAAGTCTGCAACTCAGGGGTCTTTGAAGGACTGGTTGATACCGGTTGGCGTTGTACTCATTGGTGAGACTTGTTGGAGTATCATGTCATTACAGCCCCGGGAAGGATAAACTAAGTGGTGTCGATTGTCTATGGCTTGCTGTTCTTCACACTAGAGAGCTAGCACTTCTGATACAGTCAGACTGCTACAGCAGTGAGATCTAAATGAGTAGGGCTGAGGAAGAGGACTGAGAGCCCTGTGAGACCTGAAAGAGAAACAGGTGGAGAAGGAGAGAAGGACTGCTTCACTGTGCATTTCCCTCTCTTTGAAGTATCCACCTGACCTTGGTATGGTTCAAACCTCAGAAAGGCCAGATTTTTAGCTTTTGTTGAAAACAAAACATTTTACAGTACAGTCCAGACATTGTTACAGTTACTTTGACTTCCCAAAGTCCTCATCTGTCCACATTCGTTTACCAGATGCTGCACTCCTATATATATGATGATAATACATCAAACCATTGTAGGCAGCTTTAGACAGGAATGCACCCAAAACTAGAGTGGCCATGAGCTAGCCATCTCCTGTGCATCCAGTGAGAATTAATCCCGTCGCCTCAAACAATGTCACACACAACATCCACACAGTCCCACAACCATGTTACTCGGAGGTCATGTGGTCAAAATAATAATTTCTGAACATTTTAACTGCTGCATTAATATACATTTCCACAAATTGCAGATCTTTCTGGGGGCTACTAAGTGATAATAATAAAATTTCCCATTTCAATGGTGAGCACCAGAAACCTTGGAGTTTCATCTGTCATAACTCTCATGGAGGACATTGCATTGGGGAAAAGTAGGTTACAGTTTGCTTTTAGGACATAAGACCCCATGACCCTGGCTTGGTTCCTAGTTCCAGAAGCCTACAGCGGTTGGATGTCTTGGCCTTTAGGACACAACCGCCGGTCAGAGTGCACTGCAGCCTAGAGAGGCTTTCACAAAGAGGCACGCTCAAACTTGTTCCCCTCGTCTGTAGGAGCGTGGCATGTTTTTGCTCCAAACACGGGCGCAAGGGCTCGTCCCTCCATGCCATCTAGTGACGGCCACCCTCCTATCTGAGGTGCTATTGTGGCCTGTGTCCCAACCATCCTCTTTGACATGGTTTGAGTTCTAACAGTTAAGGTCATGACAAGATGTGAAATGCGCCGGTCTGGCCCGTGTTAGTTAACGCTAGCGGGTCTGTGTTTTTTAATCAAACTCATTTAGTGCCAGTGTTCAATACTGTCTGACACATTGAAATCACAAGTGGAAATAATGTGCCTTGAGAGATACCTATAACTAGTCAAAATATATTACAGGTCACATTTTAATAGCTTTGTTTTTCGATGTTAGTCGAACTCCCCGTACAAGCAGTTACGCGTGCATGGTAACCTGGAAATGGAATCTACAGATTTTGACACTAGCAAAACAAAAATATACTTGTGTTTCCTGAGTTTATATAAGATACAGCACACACATGGCATAACAGAAATAATGTGTCAATAGGCATATACAACACATTCTTACCAGACCTAAAGCCTGTGGGAGCAGCTTTTTAAAAGGTTGACACTGTAAATAATAGTGGTTGTTGAAATCCCCCTTGAGTAGAAATACCCACTTGTGCTGTGGGTTTCTGGAAGGGTGTTTACTATTCCTCAGCTGAAACACTCAGCCCTACCTCACTGTAAACCTGCACTGCAGGACAGATAAACAGGATGGCCACAGTCACTTGGACACACGCCACATTCTAGATTTCACAAAGCACTGTTTTTATTGAACCTGGAGTGGTTTGGGATAAATCCAAAAAAAGAAATAAACTAACAGTTTATTAAAAAAATAAATAAAAATAAAACAGTCTGCCAGTATAATACAGTGCTGGTGTTATTCCTGTGGCACAGCACCTTTATCAGGTCCACCTACAATTTAGAGCAGTGATTTCACCAAAGGTTAGTGACAGACAGTGCTCAAATTTAATATTTACACTTTGGCAAGTCAAGGTAAGAACTCTCTTGATGGCTACCAGCACACCCAGCCAAGCATAATTCAGAATCTCAAAAAAATATAATCTATAACAATGAACACAAATACAGGACATGATAAAACTTTATGTAATAAGTAAACGAAGCTGACAAACTCCTCCTGTTATCACATGCGTAACATGGATCAACATGAAATATATTATATTAATGTATCGTATACATAACATAATATTGGTAATACAGATTGAAAAAGGGAAACGCAAACTGTGCTGTGACAGTTTGCCTTCAAAGGTGAACAGATGAAGACGGAGGGATGAAAGTGCAGTAGATTCCTGGTGTTTGCAATCAGAAGAGGCAACACGATATCAACCGAAAGAAGAAAAAAGGCCAGATCCCTTTCTAGTTTCTGTCAGCATATAATCATTCTTAAAAGAAACTACTCTGAAATTAGAATTTTCACACAGTTCCTTCATTTCCTCATTTTTGTCTTTATCCTCTGTGAAAATAAAGGTATTTTTTCTTCAATAAATTGAATCCAAACAACCAATGGAGTTATTTGAAGGGAAATGTGCTCTGAAGATGCAATTGCAGAAATAATTGTTGTGAAATTAGGCTTTTAAGACAAAAGCTATTCGTTTTACATATTATTTTCTTTTTATGTGGCCACAGCAAAGTACTTTTAAAACCATTGCAGGACAGAATAAAACCAATGAAAAAATTACAAAGAAACAAAATTGTGGAGTTTCACTTTTTTACTTCATTGGCTTCTCTTGTCATTGTCATGCAATTGATATAACAGGAATGATTTTCACCTAAGGCATACGTTAAACATGAAGAAACGTGTGGGCACATGTGGAAGACATAAAAGTATGTACCTCCAGAACTGAATCAGTTTACAGAGATTACAAAAAGCCACAAATTCTGAAACCATGTGCATACTGGTACCTGTGAACCACAGATGACAGACGGGATGGTGACTGATAAAGTGATAATAATTGAAAATTGCCCCCTTTTAAAAGGGAGCATTTTAAGAGAGTGTTATTTGAGAAACCTGCTGGAAGCACAGTCATATGTTCAGCATTTCATGGCAGCTTTAACAAGTATTCCAAAACCACCAATCAATATCAACACCAAGGCACATTAATCCCAGGGAGAAATCCAAACTAAATTCCACCAAGTCTACATCAAAATAACCCATAAATACAGATTTGATACAATGCTCAATAAATCCACTCTGTGTTGCATTGTTATTGAAAGATGGTGACCTTCCATTCAGTGATTTATAAGGATACTTGGATACCCCAGTTTTGCTAGGAGGCAAAGAGAAATAGTTTACTTTGAATAAACACCAAGTAAAAAGGTTGTACAATACATTCTTTTTCTCTATAAATAGCTTTCCATATATAAACATTCTATACATACACAATAGTTCAGCTGTTTCTTATAGGCTAAGTGCAAAGTCATTTAATATTCTGAACAATATTCCTGTAAATATCATTTGTTCCAGCCCAAAAGTAAATGCTGTCCATGACTTCATTTAAAACGAGGTGGCTTATTTCAGATGTGACCGAAGCCCATTGTAAAATTCGACAACAAAATGTTTCCAAGATTTTCCTGCATAAATGTAAGCCAGACAAGAAAACGTGTTTGACAGTGGAAAAAGAAGGTTTATACAATGAAAACAAAACTGAGTACCAAACAGGTTACATCAATGACTGATGTATTTAGCACATGGGTGAAAAGAAGAGGTACTGCCAGTGTGGAATCATATCCATGGTACTGCCATTGTGTAGTGAACTCCACATCATCTGTATCAGAATTAAATTAACTAAGAAAATACATTTAAGCCTAGATCTTCAGTAATACATCAGTTTGGCATTGATAGTAACTTTAATATGGTATTTTAAATATTTAAATAATTGTTTAAATAAATGCTGTTTTACACATACACACACAGAGAGAAAAATGAATATCTATTTATTTTTTATATTTTTATTTTTTCCCGCATGTGTGTGCTAGTAAGCACATATGCAGCTTCGGAGGGAAGCACGTTTCCCCTGCACAGCATCACAGAGAAGCACGCTTCTCCTGCCTGCTGCAGACACGGCGAGAGGAAAAGTGCTGTAAATGAGTGTGGGCAGAGGACTTGAGCCTGACACGCGTTTCATGCTGCCTGGTCCCCATAATGAACTGGGCTGAAAGTGACTTAAAACATGTGTCTCATAGACCTCTCACTAAGGGGAGATCAATAGGGAGAGGCTTTGATAATTGCTCTGTGCTTCATTAAAAGCGTAGTGAGCTCGTCAGAGGGGCCCCACTCTCCTCCGACAGGCCCACATCAGAGTGGGCGGATTAAAATCGCGCACTTAAACTTCTCCGCATACTGGTAAACATTTTGATTGCTTTTTGAAGGGATGATCTCCAATCCCCTGTATCAAAGCAAGTTAATTTGCCAGTTTCAAATATGAACACCCAAGAAAAAGTGGAACTTGTTCATTTCTTCTGTCAACTTAAGTGTGACGCGTACATCTCTAGTACCGTGCTGTGAGCGTGCCTATTCATCCGTGCATACACACAGTTCTAAATGTAGTTACAGACATCACCAGTTTTAGTCTCAAATTATTATTGATTTAAATACTTTGAACAACAATATGAAGTGCATACATTTGTTATGTATGATATTAAAACATCTAATTTTGTTTAATTGTACGCAACAGTATAAAATCAGCATACATCATTTTGAAAATGTATTTAAGCAATATTTTATAATCTGACCTGCTTGAGTTGTGTTTCATTGTGTTTCAAGTTGTTCGGAAATGGTTAATACTTTAGAGCTACTTGAGCAAGTAATTCATGAATTGTGCTAAAACCTTCCACCATGCATGTAAACATGAAACATAAATGGTATCCCATACTAAACAGTTCACAACAATAGTTTGGTGCTTTGCAACATCTAATACTGGTATATGAGTCCTCTGGAAATCAAAGAGTAAATGTCACATATTGATCTGTGGCTGGTGTTGGAACATTGACATTCTCTCATTTTACAAGGGAAGGAAATCAGCTACACGCCAATTAGATCTGTGTACTCTGGCAAGACCTCGAGGATGTGCCAGGAATACACCCCTCGCAAACACAAAAGGTTGATTTTCTCACTTTCTGGAAATCACAGACGTGTTGTAACGGATCCATTTCAGCGGGGCTGTTGACCGTAAGCACGCTTAGAATTTATCCCTCGCTGTCCCTCCGCTGACGCTTCCCAGAAGCAGCCCCGACGAGCCCTTCTCTGAATGGTCTCCATCTAAACATGCCACGTAAAGTCTGTCACCTTTGCTGTACTTATTTCTGCACGTCTACCCTGGCATTGTCCTATTTTAGCGAACAGCTACTGTACACAGTTCCTCTGTCCTTTCCCTGCTGTGACTGAGTTAGAGCCCGTTCTCTGCACTCAGACCAGTCACCTGCTTGCTCATGTGACTGCGCCACAGTCAAATCAGCAGTAATTTGCCCCGAGTTTATTGTCCCTTATTTATTTCGCACTCTCCCCCAGTGACCGCCCGCCCTCGGTGATAGGTGACAACTTTTCCGCCGAAAGGGGAAAACGGAGGCAGGCCTACGAAAGAATGTCGCCGGCCCTGTCCGACTCAGCGGGGGTTATTGATTGTGACTCGCGCTTGCAGTGCACCTTCCCAGTCGTCTGTCAGGCCAATGTGGGCTGGCAGGTCCGCCCCACCCCTGACAGCCCCCGCGCGGCGGGGAGGTTGAGGGGGGGATGCACTGTCAGATGCCAACCCGTGTCACCCCAGACAGCTCGCAGGCTCCCTCCAGCTGCCCGCAGAGGTGAGCGTGTGTTTTTTTTTTTTTTTCCCCGCTCTTGCTACAAGGTGAGTTCTGCTGCCTGCCTCGGTTAGCTCCTCTTTGACTGTACACAGGTCTGTCACAATGGATCTTTATTTTTTTTTTCTCTCTCCCTCTCCTGTCGGCGAATGGCCCCGGGATTGGGACGATTCCACTCAGAGCTTTACATTGCTGTCTGTTTTTCACCGCAGCATTTAGTACACAGCTTTCTCCTGTTTAACACATGTGTTTCCAGGAGGCTTTTTTTCCCACTCCAACTGGTACACAGGTAATGAATTACTTCATGCCTGTGAGGTGCACAGCTATACCGTTGAACAAGTGTGAAATTACCTTGTGCTGCTAAAACAGGGGAAAATGGGGGGTGGAGGGGGGTAACTGTGTGTGCTTCTAGTCTTTTTCACAGGCGTAGGCATTGTGGAGCAGCTTTCTACTGGCACTTAACAGCACAATGCTTTATCTCAGAGGTGGGTTGGGGTGGGTTGCATGGGAACAGCAAACATATGTCACGGCACCCCCAATTGTAATGGATCATAAGTAATAAGCAGAGAGGTCTTCAAAGGGTTACGGACAATAAACCCTGTATCTCGATTCATTCATCTCGCAGAGGAAATGACTAAATCCAATACAGTTTGATAAAATCTGTCCTGTCCGTATCTCCCGCATGTGGATAATTTCCCTGATAAACGCTGTTGCTTCCTGCCCTGTTCCCTCCTTCTTCTGGAGGTTCCCATGGTCAAACTGTCAGCTGGCCGTTAGAGGAATGACTGCAGTGGAGCACCATATGGCCCGGCCGCCAAATCCGCTCCATGACCATTTTTCTGCGCCCAGTCAGTCCCAATGAAATGTATTTCAGATATATACGGCATAGTGAGTTCAAATGCGTACCAGTTATGTTAATATGGATGCTTTTTAGCTGTGGAAGTTTTTGCATGTGGAATGGAAATAAGGAGGCGAATTAATATTAATGTCTTGTTACTATTCAAAGTTGAACTATGACCGCCAAGGGTGAGGGCAGGGTAACTCACTGTAGGTTTTAGAACTTTGTACAGTCTTTCACTTGAGACACTCTGATCCCAGAGTGACTGTGGTGTTAAGAAAGGAACAGACTCCATTTGTACTAAGGAGTACAAAGGAAACACACTGGCATGGTCATTAATAGATAAGAACTGCCAGGATGCTATAAACACAGAAGTGTCTTTCATATCTGAATTACACTGTACACCAAACAGTAGTATAGCAGAAAGTTACAACAACAACAACAACAACAACAATAATAATAATAATAATAATAATAATAATAATAATAATAATAAAGTGTTATTGAGTGTTATTGAAGTATTTTTTGAGCTACCAGACAAATTACTCACATAGTTGTAAAATACCAGCTGATTATATTTTACAGCTTTTTTATCCAGAGTTTTTATCCAGAGTTTTTATTGTGAGTTAGGACAGTGTACATCTAATAAAATGGCACAAAACTGGTACATACAGGACACATACAGTATGATTCTTCTTGCATAAATCAGTGTACAAATTGCAGGAATACTAATTATATATTAAAGAACTGGAAAAGCAAAACATTGCTATACTGTGAAACGACTACATAACTAGGTCAGACCAGGAGGCCACTGCAATCAATACACTGCACGCTTGATGTTCTTGCTGTTTCTAATGGAAGTAATGCGCATGTCTCAATTCAATTCACGTCTCTACCCAGGCTTGCTAAAGACACCTAATTTCATACTTGTTTACGCAGCTCTACTCAGATCTGAAGTTCAAAATCATATGCATTTTAAATTCTAAATTAAGCCTGATAAATTCCTTGTACATGTCGGTACTCTTGACAAACATCACCTCCCCTTTGCGGGCTGCGGGATTATGGAGAACAAAAGTTAACGCACTGGAGATACGCAGAAATCCAGCCTTCCTGTCAACGCTTAAAGCTATTGGGGACAGATTATAACATCTTAACCTCTCAACGAGAGAAGGCACACATTACCAGCACGAATTCAGAAAACTTAAATAACTTCTTAATTGATGGTCCTTTCTCAGGCATAAATGTTGGAGAAGAGCAACATGAATCTGTTCTTCCAAACAGGAACACTAATATGTAATATTTTCAGAGCAAGCTTGTGTTTAAAAGGTGGCATCGTACCAAGATTGGAAATGCAATCTAAGTGTTATGCACATGATTTGTCATATTAAATCTGTCCTAAATAAAGTCAATATTCCCTGTGAAACATTAATCTGGAACACTTGCACAAAACAGAGCTGAATTTCTTTAAAGCTGCCAGCATGAAGTGAGATGAAAACTTCATCACCATGGATAGTATTGGATATCCATTATCTATGGATAGTATTTAAAAACCTTAATAATTGCTTTCTGTTTTTGTATGTACACCAAAGTAACACCTAACCCAGCAACTGTTGATTCCATTGCACTTTTTATTCAAGATCTTAAAGGTTTTGTATAATCAACCAAACTATCACGTATTTTACGATAGGAAGAGAAATAGATAAAAGTACATTACAAAAAGTAAGTAGAAATGACAAAATGATGTATCGAACTACAATGGGTCTCAATTTGGTTTCTTGGCTCCAGGTTAATGGAAGGTTTGATTGTGCAGAGTCTTGGGTCTTTAAAACATAGCTCTTCCAGATGGAGTACAAAAGGGCAGCCATGTCTTATCACACACTGACGGCAGCAGCAACAGATTCCCTGAGAAAATTCTTTCAGAATCTCTGCCGTTTTCTTTGGTGGGATTCCCACCCACTCTTCATCACTGCAAACGTACAGCACTGGATGCACCTGGGTTTCTCTAACATTTTTGCTGTGAAAATGTCCACTATTCAGGAAGTTTTTAAAAATTAAAATAATAAATAAATTAATTAAATAATATCATTTGCTCATCACTATTTCAGAAAGTATTTAGTTCTGCAAATAAACCTATCAAGAAAATCCTGAAATAATGGCATCTGCTAAAATGTACAATAAACAAATTATAAAGTTGCTGATGCTGAAAGCTGATAAACTGATCAATTTTTTGTATGATGACCACAACTGACCACAAAATGTAATGACTTTTAAATGATTTTAAAACAGTACTAACAACAATAAACAGCTATTGTATTAAATAATTTTGGATGGAAAATACAAGATCTAATGAACTTATACAAACTTGAACTTTGACCTAAGATGTTTTTCATCTCTTTAATGTAACAAATTAGAATGCAAAGTAAACAAGGCTTCTACATTTCCTCACCAATAAGAGATTAAGTACGTCTCCTCAAACAGTTGTGTACAGTGCAATGACACTTTTTGCTTAGACCTCATATAAACAAATGAGAATTCAGAAAAAAAGTCTTCCACAATAATAATACTGTGAGCAACCTCAAAGATTTCCAGGCCTACACATATATAGAAATATTAAGAAGCATTTTATGCAGTACGTACATCAAAGGATGTGCCTTTGTCCCCATGTATGTGAGTCTGTCACTCACCTGCACCATAAGAGGATTACATAAGGCGCAGATCAGAGAAGTGGTTTTCATGCACATCTGCACATCAAGATGTTATATGAGTGAGCATATTTGAATTGTCATATAAAAGGGCTGTCAAAATACGAATGTCTGTGTAAGATTTCAAAGCTCTAAGAGTAAATGAAAGGAAGAAATTTAGCACGTATCAGTTTATTATGCACTCAGTTTAGCAGGCATTCACAATCCACAGAACCATATGCCACAACCAATTGCCAGCTTTACTTAACTTATCAAAGTGATGTTGCATTATGAATCTCTTTGTAAGATCTGATGGTTATGTGAGTGGCAGAACAAGAGAAATGGCAAAGATGTAAGCGTATAATTACCACCATACACTACCCTTGCAATGCTTTTTCCCCTTTATGCAACGCTGCTTTGGAATTATAAATTATTTGATAGGCTCATCTCACCATAACAATCTTTGCATTCATACAGGACCACTGTAATGGGGCAGATGCCATCTTTCAATACACTTGCATGCAGCCAGGTATTTTTTTGTACCACAAGTCACACCATACATCACAGCAAAGTAGGTACTCATTGGAGGATAGGTGCTACTCCGCTGAAATCCAAACAACTCACAGAGATCTGGCAAATTGCAGGATGCCTGATAGAGGTGGCATGAGGAAATCCAGGCCAATCTACCCACCGTATCCCCAGTGAATGAAGCCAAGTTGTCCTGCTGTTATGGACTCTATATTATTGGCAGATAATATTGGCCAGTTTTCAACCTAGGCTTGCATTTAAGAAGAACACCTTGCCACCTGAGCTGCTTCTGAGCCCATTCTGAGCAGAAAGTTACTAAAACAAAAAACACAAGATAGAAAAAATATATGTAAAAATACTTGGATATGACACAAGGTTTGTGGAAGGTTTGTGTGTGGTTCCATGCAGACAGTACGATGAGGGAATAAAAAAACAGTAACAGGGTTACTCAAGGTTAATAATTGAGTTACTCAGAATTTAGGAAAGAATGAGTATATTTTAATAGAGCTTGTCCAGTTGCTGTTCAGTAATGTTTCCTGAAACATGGCTACCAATTTTATTTGATAGCAATTAGAATGCCAGACTTGACTTATTCTACTGACTTAATAAATACTTATTGGTGGAGATATCATTTATTTTGGTACTATATGTTATTAGATGATGATACTCTACACATTAGCTAATGTAGTTGTGATGAACATACATGCCTGGTGGTAGCACTCGTATTTGCATATGATTAAGTACATATTTGCATGAAAATATAGCCTGTACGCAGCTGTTATTATTTTTGGTTTAGTCATTTCATAGTCCATAAATGGCACAGCTTTAGCAAAGTTGCTTGGTTTGTATGCAGCAAGCTTAATAGCTAGCTAGCTCAGACTCTTTGTCTGAGGACTGGCTTGTTTAATACCTGAATAAACTGACATGTGATATTTATTTATGAAAACAAAAATATTGTTAGTTAAGATGATTGACATGACATATAACTCAAAACAAACTCATCTTACATTTGGACACCGATCCCCTTATTCTGATGTGAGACCTCATTTCATATTATCTTCCCACAGTATGATTCCGCACTACTGAATACCACCCCCAGCTAGGTAGCTAACTAAGGAACTCGCTGACTCACAGAAAATAAAATTAGCTGACTGGCTTCTAAAGTGAAATACTATGTAATGATTTAAATGAACTTACTATTACAGTAAACATAATTCAGATGTTGCTCTACATTTTCATTTTTTAGGGAATAATCTCTTTTTTAAGGCTAACTTTTGGGGAAATGGTGTAAAAATATAACTAAATTATCCAGCTAATAAAGCATGAATTATTTCCTTATGGTCTTTGACATTAGAAGTGAAATTCCTCCATAAGCTTAATTATTTTGCTGTAAGAAGATGCATAGGATGTGATGTAAACAAAATGTAGACAAACCAATAACGTGATAAATTATTGTGATATCAAATTCCATTGTACTTAAGATTCCAAAGACATTCTGCAAAGCTTCATATATGGTTCTATTTCATCCAAATGCATTTTGATGAAAATGTTGCTGTGTGTGGTGTGAATTAATCACACAGGTGATTGATTAAGTAGTCAACTCCTCCTAGACGTCCAGTGCTTCTTTGTTTTGCGAACTGCAGTAAGAAATACTTGGTCTGGCTTGCAGCCCTCTTTAAGCAGTTTGAGATGATAGGTTGTTGCTGGTCATGATAGTGGTTAATGGATAATGGTTCATCTTTTTGGATAGGAGCTTAATTGGCTAGCTAACTATCTTCAATGCAGAACTGTGATGGCTGTTACATATTTTCTGCCAAGAGCAGAAATTGACTTCCAATTAGCTACAATGAACAGGTGTGGCAATTGGCTGAATATGAGAAGAGACCAACAGAGAGAAACATAAGTTGGGGGACCAGAACATTTTCGATGATGCAACGTGGCAGGACAAAATTATGAAAGAAAAAGAGGAGAGTTATGGTCCAATAAATGGTTCAAATTTAAGCATGTATTGTTTGGCTATATATGTATTGTATGTCCAACGATATATATCATTTTTATTGGTACTTTTGTACTTTCACCCACAGTCTCTCTTGTCAACCAGTTACATAAACTGAAAGCACTTCTCAAACACAGACAACAGAAAGGAGCTGGTAATATTAATGTGATGTCATCCTTCCTGTTCTCCTTTACAGACTCACAGGATATTCTTCTGTACTGATGTCACACAGGATGTGTGGAGACTCAGCCCTCTGATAGCAAGATATCTGAATTAAGGAAGACAGGAAAAACAAATAATGTTATTCCTTGTTTGATCAAATCTCAAATTATATCTGAGAAAACTACATTACATTATTTATATGCTTAAAGGAGATGCCCTCATTCAGGACAACTTGTATAGTTTTTATTTTAAGTGAAATTGATTGATACTTCATAATTTTTGAGAAGTTTTATAAGTGATTCATCATCTGTTCCTTTGCTTGTTTTCTACCTCATGGTTTCCCATACAGTAAACAATGTATTGGCTGTAAAGAAGATTCCATTCCAAGTTGCAAAGACAATATTTGCATTGTAAATGAGCAGGTGAAAGATGTGAACATGATTGGCTGACCCAATCAGTCTTTGTAAAGCCATTTTTGGAGGACTGAGTGGATGGAAAAAGTTCAGACTGTAACCATTAACCAGAGAGTGCAAAAAAAGACACAATATATGGAAGCAACAATAATCACCTTTTCATAAAAGGGCCTATTGGGGATGTATGGCAAACCTTTCGTGAAGGTATGGGACTATGGGTTTCCAGTGTTCCATCAGAGAAGAAAAGGTTCTTCAGAGACAAGCCTGGGTACAACAAATGAAGAAATAACACAAACAGTTGTCCAAATCAAGTTGCAAGCCAGCTCTGTTGTACTTAATTCAGCTTGCAGAGGTTATGTTCAAACAAAGCTAGACATAGAATGCATATTATCACGTGTTTTGTTGCAGTTTTACAGCTTTCTTAAAATGTATCATTTTG
Source organism: Megalops atlanticus (assembly GCA_019176425.1). Taxonomy (NCBI): domain Eukaryota; kingdom Metazoa; phylum Chordata; class Actinopteri; order Elopiformes; family Megalopidae; genus Megalops; species Megalops atlanticus. Next base: position 24,276,749 of record CM032886.1, read on the forward strand.
CTGTTAGTTTTCTTTGCGTTTCATTATAAAATATTTTGATCACATCATTTGGCAAGGGGATGCTCTGTTTCAGTGACTGCAGAATTGTCAGCATACAATGAGCTGGTGCATATGTTCCATCGTTTGTAAAATATATTAAACTGCATATAGGGAACACTGGCAGGTGAAATCGTGTTCATTACATTGTTTATCCAAAGTATGATTTTGGGGTTTACTTTGATATACATTCATGATTTTGAAAATTGCATCTTGTGAGATTGTTTAAGGATGCTATGTAACTGGTAATCATCAACATCAATAAAACAACCCATTTAAATTCTGTTGTGAATGTATTTACTTGCAAATGTGCCAGACTGCTTATCTGCATAGTATTAAATATCTACAGAAATAAAATACATTCTTACTCCTGTTGATCATAAATACAGAAATCAAATATGCAATTACTTCTATTCAACATTTGTATGCCTTATGTTTTCGTAAAATGTTCAGTCAAACTTAGAAAATCAGTCAACAGCCAGTCCCCTCTCCAAATCCAACCCCTGAATTGCAAAACCTAGTTTATTTCAAGACTCAAGGGAAGTTCTGCAAGCCCTATCACTAACTTCAGCTGAACAGCAGGAAATCACATGAGCAATGAGACTGTCCATCTATTAAGTGTGAGCCGGGATTCCAACCAGAACATGTTCCGAGGTCAGAATTTCTTGGGATAACCACATGAGGTCAAGAGGATCATGCTGATGAGATCATATTTGAAACTTGCATAACAACATTTACATGTTATGCTAATTGCACAATTTATTTTTATTATGTATTTTTTGATCTGGAACAAAATGAACATAAGTGACTTGATCATAGGCAATAAATAGACAATACGTTTAGTATGTGCTGATGATTTTGAGTTAAATAAGAAAACAAAAAAACGTATTATTTACTGTAATGTGTGTACTCAGTATTTATTAACATAGTTTTCCTGTGATGCAACAATTAAATGGTTTAATATCTTTCAAAAAAAGATCAATGCACACGGCTTATTTTGTGTAATGATGTATTTATTTTCTACATAGGTGTATGTAGGTGCTTATGTGGAGTTTAGCTTCAAATTTGATTGAGCTTAATAGAAAACATAAATAATTTATTAAATTAAAATATTATATTAAAATAAATATTTTTAAATGCAATATAAATACTAATATAGATTTTATCCACATTTGCTGAACTGTCCAACACAACAAGCAGCCGAATGCATTCTTCATCGGATTATCTCTTTTAAAATGCAGACGTACTCTCTGTTGCTAAGTAAAGATTGTTTTTTTTTCCTTGACCCTGATAGGGTAGGCCACCGCTGGTCGTTGGATTTCAGGAGACCACTCCAAGTTCACAGTGCAGTGGAAGATACAGAACCTCAGGCCACCAATCTGGGGCAGGCAGCAAAACAGCCAGAGGAGATATTCTCCTCAAGAGCCTGTAAGTAAGCGTGTCTGTGGGCTCTTTTTTTATGATGTTTACAGGGATGTTTAAGGCAAGGTGACAGAATAATATACAAGAAAAATTTTGTAATTTCCAAAGAGCTTTAGGTGGAATACTTTTGGAAACCTTCCTTGCTTACCTAACCCACTAAGGGAGCAGCCCTACAACACTCCCGAGGAATAGCTTCCAAGCATATAAAAATGCACTCTGACAATCCTGCATTCCCTCAAGGAGCAGATGCCAAAAACTACAATATTTCTTCTGAAAGCTCTTTTACCGAAGATGCCGGGGATTAAGAAAGAAAAACACTGCAGGACACTGCAGTGTCACCTAACATTAAACAGCCTTAATCTTTCTGTTATGAGATACTTCACAAAATAGGTCAGGGGATGGAGCGGGAGAGAAGGGGAGAGGAAGGGGCTTTATTTCCCTCTGTGTTTGCCCGTCCTGCTGGTGCGTACGCCGATGGTTAAGATGTGGGATTGCGGGGTCATTTATCTGCTGCCAGGCTTGGCTGTTTTCCCCCCCATGCTGTGTGTCAGCGTTAGGGGGCGTCGGGGCGACAGAGGACCAGCCACCTGTCCGGGGGACGAGAGATCCGGCTTGTCAGAGAGCATTTACCCTGACCGATGCGGGGCAGAGGCAGGGCTCAGGGTAAGGTGCACCCAGGGCAGCGATCCACTCCTCCGGCTCCAGTCGGGCTGCCTTCTTCGTCAACCTTGCCTCCTCTCTCTCACGGAGTGAATTATGACACCGAACACTGCGTTTTCCAGTGTATCTGCAAAACAGTGATTCTTGCTTGGAAATAAGATATATCAAACAATGACATATGCGTGTTCTCTGTTAGTATTTTGGTACAGTTTATGCCTTAATCAGGTTCCTTACCATGCCGTGTACCTCAAGTGAACTGTGGCTGGCTGCACGTTTCAAAAGTGTTTTTGATAGATACATTAGTTGATATTCAAAACATGTCCCCAAAAACAACAAAGGCACAGGTTTACCTGCGAGCTCAATGTTATGATTTCCTGGAATAAAATTATATATTCAGAGAAAAAAAAAAAAAATGAAAAGGGCATCCTGGTTTTACAAAGTAATAAAAAATCATATTGTAAAACAATGCATGTACAGGTGAATTAAAATATAATGAAATGTAACATCAGCAATGTCTATTTGTAATGGTTGTTTATTCGTTGTATCTGCTCGGTTTTAGAGCTGTGTGTTTCTTCATATTAGCAGTTAAATACATGGATGAGGGGCATTGCAATGCCCAGCTGGCAGGACACAGAATATTGCAGTCTGTTGCTTTTCCACTCTGATATGCTGCATGGATACATAGCCTCCGAGAGACCCAGCAAACAATGGTGGGGTCTCAACAATTGCAAATTACATCTGAATCGTCAGACGTCTTTCTGTGAATCTTCCCGGTGCATTATTAATGAGTTCAGCAGCAAAGTTTCCAGTGTGCTCTCTGGAAAAAAAATATTTAAACTTATCTAACGATGGTAAAAGAGACACAAAAAAACAATGCAAGCTGTTTTAGATGTCTGAAGCTCTGAGCTGAAAGAAACCCAGTAAAAGGCCAGTAGAAAAGCAAGTAGAAAGGCAACTCAAACATGAAAAAAGATGTGTAGTGTTTTTAATCTTAGCCCTTTAATTCTCCTTTCACAAAGCTGTCAGTCACTGCTTATCTGTCACTTGTCTTCAACAATTTGTTAATGAAGCATTAGGATGATCTTTTTTCCTGAAAACTGGAAAAAAACTCAGGCAACGTTGTCAGATGTTTTCAACATTTTTTGAAAAAGAATACAAGATTACCAAAAGGCAATGGCTAATTCCAAACATTACAGTCCTTTTGGAGACATGTGTTGTGGCCACTAGATTAAACTTGCTGTCTTATATACAAACATTAAAAATTTCATGTATTAGCTAAATTAATTGTATTTTTTTCAAATTCAGCATGATCTGTATAACTATGTAAGGTTTAACTATATAATGCTTTTTGTGAAAGTGAAATATAGAAATACTGTATGTCATAAATGTCATAATATTATACTATATTATAAGAATATTATGTGCACATTGCAATGTAGTAGCCCCTCTAAATTTCTCCAACAGAGCCAGTGCTCTTTAATTGTCCAGTCTTCACATCAGTTGCAATACCTCCGGTGGGCATTGGTAAGTGCACACCTAAGCGTTTAAGCGCAGCGTTTAAGCACCTGCAACCGCCCGGAGTTTGTCTTCCTGAACATTCCCCCTCGCTTCCTCGCCGTTCCCTCATAGGGAGCGATTGTATGGCTGCCAAAGCGGTGTCCTCCATTCTCTCCACAGCGCAAGGAGAGGCCTGGCATGTGTCCGTGTCCACAGGAGGACATGTCCCCAGGGAGCTATAATGAGCCAAATTTCTCAAAGAGGGAGAACTGGCTCTCTCACAGCTGGGGCTCCGGCTCGCTCTTATTATGTGCTACCCAGATGACACTGACGACTGAACCATCGCTGGGGTGAAATGCAGTTGAGATCCTATCAGGCCTCGCGGAGATGAAAAGGAACAACATGAAATACAAAAGATACAACAACAATAGGCTTTTATTTTGGTCCCTCCTATTCAAGTGTGAACTCCCCCGCTGCCATTACTGTAAGCTTATTATTGTGAGAGAACGGCCTGTGATGCATTCTTCAATAAGCACACACTTTTCAGCGTTTTTACACCAGAGTGACTAGTTTTATTGATGTAGTTTATGATATACTCGTAGTGTACAGTGTTTACGCTTATTTCTCTTTTTTTAAAGACGTGTCAAATGAGCACAAATCATTTTTTTTTAAATATATTTAGATTTTTCACATTTTACAGAACTAAAACAAAATATCACATTTTGTCAACTCAGACAACAGTTTTTTGTCATTATCATCTGCACTTTATCTTTGCATCCAATGGTTTCAGTTGTATCAGTAATTTTTCTGAGAAAGCACACTCATGTAGTCAAATATTGTGTTTAATACTTTCACGGGAAAATGAATATATTGACATCATTTTTTGTTGAATTTCATTAAAATCCCTGAATTATACCATATCGGCTATACGTATAATTTCTCAGTAGACTTAATTGATTGTCAGAATAACACTGCATGTTGGATGTACAGGTATTACAAAAGTTACAGTCTACCCTGGACTTGGACAAGGAGATATATCTCAGTAGTGCTATTTGTTAATCTGATTTAGAGGGAGTGTATTGCAGTATTTACTCTTACCATGGTGTTGCCCTGCCCTCTACTGTTGCCACAATGAAAGCTTCACCCGCAGTAATGTGGTGCTTTTTTTGCTGCAGTGTGTGTAAACTACTACGCCCCTGTCATCTCTCACTTCTCCGGCAAGTTCAAGGTCAGAGCCCAGCTATTTCCGGCTCATCTTTACTTTGATCCATGTCGCAAAATGACAAGGTAACACAATTTGGGGTCAGCTGCATTACAGGAACGCTTACATAAATCGGGAAAGTGGAAATCAATCCTGGCTGACAGTGTCTTCAGGATACTCAGACCTTACTGTGCACCGACTGTCAACCCCCCCTGCCATACACACACATACACACACACACACACACACACACACATACACATACACACACACACACACACTCCCCTCCCAACCACCATGAATCAAGCGCGTGGAAGCTCTGTCGTTTCGCGTTAGTGGAATCGTTTTCACTTCTGGCAAGGTAAATAACCCTTTCACTCTGCTCGTCATCCACCGTTTGCTGTCTGCACAGTTTTGATTTTCTTCTGACACATGGGGAAAACTTTCTGGATTCAGACTTGGTATTGTTTAATACACCTTGAAATATTTTATAGAGGACATTTCTGGGCTGTCTAATATTCTCAATGCAATTATTCTGAATAACACTGGAACATTTAAAAAGCACATAATGGCAACATACAGTGGGGTAACACCATGACATGTGCTGCCATTGCACCAGGCCCGCTGTGCTGACCATCCAGAAGTTTCTTTTTATTGTTTTCAGCTAAAGCTGTCTAGGTAGATAATGTGTTGTTCATGCTGATATGAACTTGAACTGAATGTAAAGGTGACTATATCAGCTGCTGGGATGTTAAATTAAGAATTGAGATGGGTCTTATATACAACAAATGACAATTCCACAGAGGTTTTTCATTATACACCAGACTTTCACAGTGGGTTTTGTTGATTCAATTGGTATTAAAGCAAATTATCAATGTGCTGTTTTATTTGCACCTCCCCTCTGATTGTTGTCAGTCACCTAATCAGTGGGGTGGTGATGGACTTATGGTACCTATATAACTGACAAGTCTGTGAATGACTGTGGGTCATTTTTTATTCATTTATCAATCTGATACTGCTACAAATGTGTTATTTCTGATGACTAACCTAACACTGGGAGCAGCAGTTACAGTATAATACTGGAAGCGCTGGTGGGTTAATGTTACAATTTGAGAAAGTGAATGGGTTCGATTCCAGCTTCAGATCCTCAGAGATGATCCTCAGTCTCCTTTGTTTCCATTTGGAAAATGCACACAGGCTGCTTCTTATCTGGCAGTATGACATGAGATGGCGATGTGGCCACAGGCATTCATTTTATCTGACAGCGTGCGGCACAAGCACCGCTGTACTGAATGACTAAACCAGTCTAAATGAAGAGCACTGTAACAGCCCAACTATATTAGAGCTTGTGCTGGTCTAACACTGCTACAGCGACGTTGCCGTAATATTTCCATTCGGTTTGAAACGATCAGTTTAGGATTTTAATTACCCCTATACTTCTGTGGCAAAACTATGCTTGGATTGGCAGCCATTTGACTCTCTCGCAGGTCATTGAGCATTCTGGTTAATTACTGTGCGAATAGCCTGTTTTTCTCCCCTCCGGAAACAGGCTACCGATGGAGGACGGGGGTCTAACGAATGTGTCATCTGCATAATTAGCTGGGAAACAACATATAAAACATTAAACATGCTTTGTGCCGACGACAATCAAAACATTTCATTTGTTGTCAATTATTCATCACTTTGAAGGTTCTGAAGGGGTTGTTAATATGGAAATCAGCCCAGATGCTAACAAGGTTAGAGGATCTGATTTAGGACCGAGATCATTTGAACACAATTAAAAGCAGTTTTCTTTTTTCGAAAGCACTTCTTTCATTTTTAGCCTCATATTTCACATCCCACCCTCCCGCCCCTCCTCAACAGTACACTTTTTTGTTATTCATGGCGAATTTCTTCAACAGAAAGCTGCACTCTGGCTCAAAACAAGCTTTTCATCTACTTCTTTTAAATGACAAAGCCTTTGAAGGAAATCTTTGATAAATTGAAGCAGCAACCTATTGTCCAGTCCTTGTAAAATGGGGCCGGAGTAAATTTTGACCTGCTTTACAGAGTCTTTCTTTATGAAAGTTCATATAAATTAGGATGTCTGTAACGAAACATTGAATGGTTGTCTTCCTAAATTGTCATTGGCTGCTTTTCTTGTAAGTTATTTCTGCCATTACTTATCTTTTTTATATTTAATTGTTCACTTGGGAAAGGTTACCAGGTCATCTGTGCATTGGATGTGAAGGAGTAATAACAGCAAATGCTGACCAACTTAAATACCATGCAGTGCACCAAAATCTTGCTGTGTGATACCTGGAATTGTGGAACTGGTGAAAATTATTTAAGTAATCAAATTCAAGCCGTTTTAAATGACACATTTATATCATTTATTCTAAGGTAATGTGTGTGATCTGAATAAAATTAGTGTAGAATGGCTTATTTCATATACTGACAGTTTGTGTTTTTAAATAAACAATATTACCACATTAATTCACACAGACACACCGGAAAGGTGCTGCGATATCGAAGAATGGATGCAGAAGACCCCTGCTGCTGTGGTTTGGTTCCCTTACAAATCATTACTAAGATGAAAATTCCCATAACTTGCTTCTCCAGCTACCTTTACAGCTGTAAAATCAGGAAGACATGAACTGCTGAAATGAGCTCAGGGGTGAGCTACTTAAAGTAATTAAATTTGATGCATGCGCCTTTTAATCCCTATTACCTGCAGGACCGTGCACTCATCAGTGCCTGCAGCAGTGCAGGCTGGGTAGCCAAATTTTCCATCTCCAAGAGCACCAGCAGTTAGAGAAGCACCGACGTGTAATCAATGGCTTTCATGAACAGCAGTCATACTGGAGCTCATGGTATGGCTTTGAAGTTACACCGAAGAAAAGATAAGCACTTGGGAGACAAAAACATGCACACAAAAAAACAGATACACACACAAACACACACATAGACACATATGCACACAACAGTGCACGCAATTACTCGTGCTGACTGCCACAGTTAATCAATCTCCCTGCCATCGGTGTCACTTTCCTGGAATATCAAGACCTTCTCCAGGACAGTCTGGGGAGTGGAGCCCTGAAACAATGCTCCTAGTTTGATTTGAATTGAACAGGGTCATAACCTTGGTTTCTTAAAAAATGTGGCCAGGAACACTTTTTTCAGCTTTTTTGAAGAAATGAAAAAAAAACCCAATGCATTCCTCATTATACTGGGGGGAAGGGGCAACAGCACACATTCTGAAAATGTAGGGAATGCAGTTACAATGCACTATAATTCAAATGAATCTTCTCTGCAAATTTCCTCATGTTAATTTATAACATGAGGAAATGTTATATATGCAACATGAACATTGTGTTCATTTGACAAAGATAATTGTCAAAAATACCTAACAATCTGACTAACCATACCACATGTATTTTCATCTTCAATGTTACAATCAAATATGAATTTTCCAATATTTATTTATTTATTTTTTTTTAGCCTTGCTAATGCCATGCTGTTTTATACACTGTTATAAGTACAGAAAACCTAGGGGCATGGAAAGAGAAAGATATTCACTGCCGGCTGTACAGTGAGGTTTCAGATGTGGTTTAGATTTTGTTTAAAAGGCTGGCTCCCTGGCTTTGTGGATGGATTGCTCTGCTCAAGCTGCTGTTTCAGTCTCAGTGGTGTCAAAGGCCAGATGTTTTACAAGGGCCTCTGCTGATAGTGATTCAGCCGACACGGACATACCCAGACTACGGGAATCTGGCGCACAACACAAATCAATGTGTCCTCCTGGATTCTCGTGGATGTAATGCTGGAACACCCACAAACTGTGCTCACTCCCAGCATCACAGACCAGAGCAACAAGGCTGCCTGGTATGATTCAAATGCAGAGATATTTTTCCAAAAAAAAAAAAAAAAAAAAAAAAAAAAAAAAAACAGGCATGGAAATTGAATTGATCCTGGGGGGGGGTTGTCATTCAAACATCATTCAGACATCATACATCAAACATTCACAATAGACATTTCTTTATGTATGTGCACTGCCTCTTGTACTACTCAAAGAATACTGTATACAATAATTAGTCACAATTCCTCATCGTATTTGGTTTCATTTGGTTAAATATGTATTTTTTAATTTAGTAGATTTATTTAACAGTGGGTTATGTGTTCAGATTTCTTTATTTTACATACTCCAGCTTGCTTTGACATTTTTTTTTACCAAAATAAAGTACAGGGTATGAGATTCTCAAAACATGCAACATGCACTTATTCAGTACAATACCTGTATTGAGACACACACAGACACACACACACACACACACACACACACAATGGTTCATTTCTGTTCACTCATCACAACATTTTGTGAAAGGTGGAAGAACTATAAAGAATCATTACATGCCAGTCAGTAAAGCAGACCTTTGCTGTGACACTACCTTGGAATTACAGTGTAATTATTATTCTGCTCATGAAATGTAGTCCATCTTCCTTATGCCTGATATGTGCAATTCATTACTGATGATATATAAAATATCACAATGGCAAACAGATCACCTTTGCCCACACTACTAATGTTTTGCATTCTACAATTGTTTGTATGGAAAGATTTTAGGGGAAAGTTTAAAGCAGGTAACAAAATGTCTGCCTCATGTATTTTATTTTCTTTATTTATTTCTGTCCCCCCCCTCCCAAAAAAAGTGACAAATGCAAATGATACTCCGTTCACCAGCTGGGTATGGAAGTGCTCATTAGTTTTAAAGAAGGTTAATCCATTTAGCTTTCGCATATTGATATGCCAATTATGTCTAATTGTAGAAGAGGCATCCATCAAGGTAATAGTGCATAAACACATGCAGGAACATTAAGAACATCCCAACATGTAGTAAAGTAGGTGTTAATTGGTAGGCGAGTACTGCAGGCTACTGAGGTGTGTAATGCTGGGAGAGATGGATCACTTGTAATTCTTCTAAATAATTCTACTTGCAACCTCACGCTGTGATGTTTTTCAGGCTTCTCCAAAATGTAAAAAAGAGGGAGGGAGAGAAAAGATGCAGAAACAACTTGGAAAGAAATGGTCTTATGAATGACATGATTACCAAGAGATGTATTTTGCAAAAACACTTTTATTTTCTTTTTGAGCAGACATGCTACCCTTTTGAAAGAAATTAAAGAATTAGTTCATTCTTAGACATGTTATTTCACTGAATTTGGTTTAAATTTGTAGGAATGTATTCAGTTTCACTCACTACTAGTTCACTCAGATCTGGAAATGTTCCAGAGTTATTGCTGGTTGAGGTCATTCCGAAGACATAAAATTAATTATAGGCACATACTCGGATAAGATGCAGCTGGGACATCATTATTAATTGTGAATTCTGACTGACAATGCCCTGTGAAGGAAATCTAGTGACAGGAAGCCAACATTTCCCACACTCCAGAAAATAACCATATAGAGATATGGGTGGATCATACTACTACTACTATTATTATTATAATTATTATTGTTGTTATTATTATTTTAAATTTTTGCACATACGTTGTTAATGGACCTCTGCCTGATCCTTTTTTTGGACTAGGTTAGGACTGATGGGGAACCATTAAAGGGAATTACATATCTAATTTCACTACATGGTTAATTATTCTTGTAAGAAAATGGGAAAAAATACATTCAAGTCTTGAATTTATTGTCACAATAGATTTTTGTTTTAGGTATAATATATTATGTGTCTGTCATATGATTGTCTTATTATATGTGATGTTTGAGAAATATGTGCACTTAAAAGATGGTGCATCTTGAGATCAATAATCATTTTAGTGTGATAAAGATATATCTCTTTTTAGAGCTCTTTTTTTTTCAAAGGCTGTAGTCATGGAATGATCAATTGTTGTGGTTTAAGCAGTGGGATATATTTCTGTTAAAAAGGTTGCTTTCCCACTCTCAATGTGCAGTATAGTTTCTCATGCTGCGCTTCAATGGTCTCTAATGCTATTGCAAGATATCGCCACTAGAGGGCGATGAAACTATAACTGTCCTTTGGTTTTTGTTTGCAGGGATGCATTGTGTGTTAACCAAGCATACATCATATACTTTATATATTGTTCACATTTATTCGGGGAGGTAAAAACTGAATATTGTCATCTGATGTATTACATCAGACAGTTGTGCATATTTGTTTTTGGACATGTTTAAACTTCTAAACGTGTTTGAGGCAAATAAAAAAACGTGCAGCACAAAATTGTCACTGTTTCTTAGCGAAATATTATGTCTGTTGTGGGTTTATGCGTTCTGGGCTCTTCACTACGGAGGAAAATACGGTCTCAGTGAAAAGCAGCTGCTTGCTACAGATTTTCATGAGGACATTATTGTGTAGTGTATTATTGTGTATTTTGTATTGTGGAGAAGATTCACTGTTAGAGATTTGTGGTCCTGAAGGTTTGAGAGATGTTTTATAATAAGACATGGAATAACACCTGGAACAAACAGCTGTTCAAATCCCATAGCACTGAATGGCACCTTCATACAATACACTGTATATTATTTATTTGCTTAGCAAACACCCTTATCCTTACATAGCTTCCATGTGTAAATGCCAATTTATACAGTTGTATATTGAAGCAATTGAAGCACATTACTCAAGGGCAAAACAGGAGTGTCCCAGTGGGGAACTAAACCTGCAATCTACTGATTACAGTTCTTTAATCATCATGTCACACACACATGTCACACATTGCTACTAGCTCCAGTTAGGTAAATAAGATCCGAGCTGGCACAGAGGATGGAACGTATGAATCACTAAAGACAACCATGTGACCAAAGGATTTATTGCAAACACAATTTAGTATTTCAATGTATTTTTCTTTACCAACATCTTGTGAAAACCATATGATATATGTAATGGAGCAATGTCAGTTTTTCTATGAATGCAATATGGCTACGACTAACATTTGATATGGACCCCTGCTGTTAAGTCTCTGTGAGTAGAATATAGAAGCAATTAATTCATTCATTTACATTCATTAATTTATATGGATGTAAAGGACAAGGTTAACTGTAGTGACTTTACTCACCCACAAATCTAATCTTAGCAGCCCATATCACAAGAATGTGAAATAATTTTAGACAGCATTGTAATATAGGTTTAGTAAGTTTCTACATCCTCTTCTTTCCACTAGGCCCCAATGATGAAATAAAATATGGTTATTTAAGCGATAGATCTACATCACTTTAGCAAGCGACTAAGAAGACAACAGTTACACTCAAGGGTTCTGCTCAAGACAGTTATTCAAATATACCAGTACCAATGTACAAATAAATGCAGTTTGCAGAAGTAGTGAGGGATAATGTTCATAGCAGGATATACTGAAATACAGTAATTCACAGCATTAGAGATTCTGAATCATCTCTCTTAACAGCACACAGCAATATATAAGGGAGTACACAGACTAGTATTTTAAAAAGTATGTATGTGCAAGTTAATATTCCTAGGGGTTCCTTAATATTCCTGGGGTTCCCAATACCAAACTATCATTACAGCACAAGGGTGATGTGTTGATAAACAATCAATAGACAGTGGCATATCCTTGTAGAAAGTCTGCAACAGGGAGACTTACTCCCACTGCAAATATTTCACTTCACACAGGTAGGAGTAACAAGTGACTTCAGCCTAGGCATCAATCAACATCAAGCACACAAAGAAACAGGTGCAATACTGCTGATCCAGTTGTTGTGCTTCCTCCCACTGCACCGAATCTGTACAGAACTTGCTTTGAAGTCCTTTTTTTTAATTAATGCAGATATCAGGGATTGGCAAGTTGTCAACATATTGCTCAAATTGTTGCTTGCTATATCTCAATCAGTTGCGCTTACCTGGGTACATATTGAGCAAAAAACAATTGTGAGGTATTGGTAAATGTGACAGACCTTGAAAACAACAGCAAAATTAAACAACATTATGGTATGGATACCAAGGGGCGCTGAGCTGTTTGGGGGCCACTGGTGCCTTCTGCACACTGGCTCCTTCTGCACACGACACTGGTGCCAAGAACACCACACCAGTTCTTGCAACTCTTAGCCAGAAGAGTCACCTTAGAATGAGAGCAAGAGTGTTTCCTGCTGTAGTGTGAACTGACTGCTTCTGAAAGCGCCGTCACGCCTTCACCTTCATGGTTGTACAGAGGCCTGGTAGACAATCCCTGCTTCCAAATGTCCTGTAAAAGAGCACATTTCTTTATTTTAGGTTGAGAGGAATGGGTGTGGGTGGGTGATGGGGTATCTCCTGTAGTAATCTGGTTCAACACAGGTTTGGCCCTTCCAAACTCATGTTCTTCTTCAGAAAACACCTCTTGACATGCAAGGCACTGATGCCGCTCTTCTGGGAATAGATTGGCATCTGGTAGGTTTACACGGTGCCTGGGCTGGGTTAACTTGCTCTCGGTGTGGTATCTGGGGCTCTCATTGACAGGTTGTTTCTTCCTGCAAAAGTGTCTGCTGATCACACCAGGGAAAGGTGTCCTAGGCACCGGTAGCGATAGAGGTAGATGGGTACTTTACTAATGCTCTTTACTCTGGCCTCCCACTTCCAGCATGGGCTTCTTGAGAGAAAGGTACAGTCCTCCTCCAGGGCTCTCTCATATCAAACTCAAGAGCAGCATATCCTGCTCTGGTGGGACCTCAGCATTGGTACAGGCATGTGTCAACTGTGGGACGGGAAAGCAGGGAGCAGATGCTCTTATCCAGAGCGACTTACATAGGCTACAATTTTTTATGTGTTACCCATTTATATGGCTGGATATTTACTGAGGCGATTCTGGATTAAGTACCTTTCCCAAGGGTACAGCAGTAGTGCCCAGCAGGGAATCGAACTGGCAACCTTTCAGTTATGAGTCCTACTTCTTATCACTATGCTACACTGCTGTCCTCGGTGAACATCCTGACCAGTGGCTTCTCAGGACATGTCACCATCCCTCTGTTTCTGTGCTTCGCGTGCAGCCTGTGTGTTTGGAGCTCTGCCGTTTCGAACAGGTGGCAAGGTAGAGGGGGGCTTTTCTCTAGGGTGGAGTGGGCTATGGGAGAAGCCATTGGTATACCTGCATTAGCGAGCATGGTGTCCTGCAGCTTGCCATATGGTGTGAGCCCAACACAGGTTGTTGTGTGCTATGCTGTGGTGTGGCGGTGGTGGCAATTAACCATAGCTGTACACTTTAACTGCATGAAACGATTTGCTGTACCTGGGTTCCGGAGAGGAGGACAGTAGGAAAGCAGGGGTAGCTGAAAAGAAGAATAATATTGGTTCCAGTACATTCTTTGAAATCCTGTCTTTTGTAAATTGTAATGAATAAAGACTGCTACATACCTAGTTACCTCTGTGTCCATGATCTTCTTGGAGCGGGGGTAATGCAGGGGTGGTGGTGGTGTTTGGGGGTCTGGGTGGCTGGTGGGGTGTTCTACAGCTCCTGACTGTACACACATAGCATACCTCTTGCTATGCAAACCAAGCCTCTTGGCTATAGCTCTTTAGGACCTGAATCCAGACCTTCTGTCTCAGTGGGTTAGCCACTGACTGTGTTTTGCATCTTTCAGCTTCACTATCAGCTTCACTATTTTGAAAGAGCGACTTCCAGCAGTGGCAGATCACACACATGACTAACAGGTCAGGAATATGGGGCAGACATTGATCCCTCACTACTGCAACCAGACTCACCACTGACGGTTGCCCGGTTGCCTGTGGCAGCTGAATTTCACCGATCAAGTGGTTTTGGCATTGATTACATGCCCTGTTGCCCATCTTGGCAACCAAATATAAAAATAAGAAACTGCTAACTATTTCCTTCTGTTTTAATACAGCTGTTTTCCCTTTCATTGCCTTGCAATGGTGGCCCACCTTTACAACACTGCCTCTCAACATTGTAGAAAACCCTACAACCTACTTCCTCCTCTCTCAATAAAACACGACAATAGATAGGCCACTTTCATCCAAAAAACTGTGCCATTCACAACATCATGTGATTCTCATGTTTGAAACTCTGGTAAATGCTTACTCTAGTGAGTTTGTAACTGACAGTACTGCTGCCAATCAATACATGAACACTGTGATTGGAGTTGCCAGCCTATCTTTGATCTGCCCACCTCTGCAGTGTGCATCACTCAAGTTAAGAAACTCCCGCTACTCATTGATTTTTCCCCATATATCTTACTGTATCAAATCTATTTCACTAGAAGTGCAAGTTACTATGTCAGTTGCTTTGCGTTGGTAGACTTGTGGATGCATTGTGGCGTCTTCAAGTCAACCGAGGAAGCCAGCCAGCAAATGTGCGTATTGTTTGCTGCCTTCCCAAGAGAGAGGTAGCATGAGGGAATTATTTAGCCTAGTGCGTTCGCATGAACTGTTATGAGACAAACTTATTTTATGTAGCTTGCTAACCTGGTTTTATTTCTAGCTACCTGGGTAAAAAGCTACATTACATTCTGCTTGGTTCAGATTTTGTTGACTTTTGAGGAGCAAGTGTGCATATTGATGACTTTATGACCTTTTGACGTCACATACTGCCAGACGAAAAGGGAGACATAACAACAGGGAGAACTTTCATTACTATGCCTGAAAATACCCATCTCCCATGGCAAGTTCATGCAGTCAGATATTGACACTCTATTGCTGGAAAATTTCCCAAATGCCTCCCGACTACAGCCAAGTTGTAATGCGTGGTAGGTTTAGTATGTCTGTTTCCATTATATCACTCGGTTCTCAGGTGACAGACCTTTAACAGTATAAACTGTGGGACAAGCGTTTCAATGACTGAATGCACACATTGAAAGAGAAAGCACTAATGATCAAATAAAATAAGTTTATTGAGACAAATAACAAGTCTGTATCACTATAATGAGCAAGTAAGAAGGTAGCAATTACAATCAAAGGGTTCTTGCCTCTTGATAAGGCACACAATTATTCAAATATTCAATGAAATATTCTGTGTCAATGAACACAGTCTGCAAAAATAGTGAGGGATAATAGTGTTCAAATGTGATAATTTACAGCGGCAGAGATTCAATATCTCCACACAATAAGATGAGTAACTCAAAAGAGCAAGGCCCAGTTACAAGCTGACTCCACATACTACAACATTTATATGCTTTCCTGTTTTTCTGACAACATTCACAGATACAGACATGAATGGGCACAGTGTCATGTTAACATATCACAAGCAACTGCTGAAAATGGTAACAATAATGTACAACCACAGCTCTCAAGAGGGGACCCCAGAACACTGATGAAACAATGCACATCTCTGAAGATGTCATTACAGAGTGGTGCAGAGCGGTTCTCTAAACATTGGGTTGTTTAACCCTCCTATTGTCTTAAGAAATACTAACACCTATTACCTTTGGGTCACTATGATCCAGGGTCCAATTCATCTCGTAACTCAACTAAACCTTTGAATACAAATGTGGAATTTGGCACAATGTTACAGCTATAAGTGTAGAATACAACCAAATAGTCATAAACAACATCAGCTGTTTTGTTAACTCTCTAGGTCCCCCCAAAGGTCCCATGCACTGCAAAAGCATGAAAAATGTTTTGGATATAGGTAAAATTGTCATAAAATTCCCCAAAATACAACTCTTAGCCTTTTAAGATGTAATAGATTCTGATATTTATGAATTGAAACCATCTCAACATAAATTAAGTCCATATGGCCCCCTTTTGAAGTAGCCGACTATAACATCTGAATGTTCAAATTTTGTAAGAGAAAGAAGCTATAAACTTATGAATGCCAATGAAACTATCTACAGACATATTTAAACTAAGTCAAGGAGGTTGTGGTTCTGTAATATTACCATGAACACATCTAAACTGCCCAATGGAAGTGTGTCAATTGGAATTCTCTCTTTTTTTGCTTCAACCAAGACAAGTTGATTTCAAGACTGATTACAAAATCTTTGAGTTACTGCTTTTTCCAACATCCATATAATCCAAACATACACTAATTCAAATGAATAACAGACAAAAAAGAGCTGGTCTTAGTCTAATCTCTTACCTTTGGCCTTCCTGTTATGGTTGGACCTCACAGGGATTGGTACAGCCCCTATCAGTATAGCTCAAATGATCACTGAGACACTCAAGCTACCCCACCTCGACAAGGTGCCTGCTCTGTATTGGGGTAGATATGGGTAGGTAGGGTAAAGGGATAGTTTGGTAAAGTTTGGGGGGGGGTTTGTAGTTTTTTTACATGCAGTCCCTCTTATTACACAGTGTGCTGGCAGTGTGTAGAAAAATCATGAGGTGTTATCTCAAACACATGACTGGCAAAAGTTGAAAGCATGTGTTTGCATGTCACTGTCAGTACTCCGGCCCCCTAGCTGTTGTTTTGGTGTTCTCCCTGTCTGTCAATGTGGTCCATGTGCCTTTGCTTACTGTTTTCCTTGTGTTCCAGCCCTGCCCTGCTCTCCGCCCTGTCCCCGCCCACCTGATTACCTGATCTCCTCCACCTGCCTGCCTGCCCACCTGCATCCCATCTCCTCGTCACCCTAGCCCTATATCTACCCTGCTTGTCTCTGTTTTGTTGCCAGTTCATTGCAGTGTTGCTTTGGTGTTTGGGCACATCTTTTTCTTGCCTGAATCACCAGCAATGCTGATGGTACATTACATGGAATGCACTCCCTCTGTGCCATGACGGGTGCCACGAGATCTTTCTGTAACTGTTAAAGGAAAAGTCTATGCTTGTGCAAAGTCAGCTTCTGTGCTGCTAATAGTTGAGAGTGTGTAAAATGCCAAGTCAATCATTAGAGGTTAGGGGGCATCAGTGGTTTTGATACAGTATGGAAAAACATGGAAATTGTGTACTGCTACCAACCTAGCATGCTAAACTAGCACGCATGCTAATATCTTTGAAATGGCCCTAATTGACCCTAAGACAATAGGCGTTACTTTTTTTGTGGCAGCTACACTGAAAATGTTTTTTTTTTTTTAATTCCCCAAAATTCCATTTTTGGGGTCATTTTAAGAAGGTACATAGGAGGCCATGTACTTAGATTAATGTTTTATATCATTTTCTTAATTTTGAATATGATTTCAGGTCATTATGACCCCAGGACAATAGGAGGGTTAATGTCATACTAGAGACAAACAGGAAACTTTACCTACCCTCCCCCTTCTGCTGGACACTGTCACACAAAGAAAGCCAAATGCATACAAAATGGTGTAGGATTGAAAGTAAATGGGAAGTTACTTTAATACTTAATATACTTTAATGAATACTGTGGTATTTATTTATAGTTAAGGATCAAGATGTTTTCCAAATATCTGGATGGAATTAACTTCATATTATTATTATTATTATTATTATTATTATTATTATTATTAGGTTGTTGTTGCACTGTAAACCACTCATTTATGCCTCAGATAAAAGCAAACTGTCTCCTCACTGTCAGTCCCCAAGTTCTGCATTTCCAGCATAGTAACATCAGCACTGCCTTCTGCACTATGAAGTGCTCTGTGCCATGTGAAGGGAGTCTGTCTGTAATGTGTTAATTGCAGCTGTTTTTTCCAGACTCTTAAAACACATACATCTTTTTCAATGGCTTTACTAATTCAAGCAAATTTAAAAGTACTTAGGACCAGCTCCGAACATGATATTACTGATTACATCTGTCAGGAGCAGAGGAACAGTGGCAGAGACTCCCCCAGAAAAAGCAGCCTTATACATGATACATCCCTCCCATCAATCACTGAAATCCCGCCACACATATAAAGTCAGTGTAACTTTCCAAGAATATTTCCATGGTAAGGAATAATGATGGCAATGCACTCAGACAACTGGAATGTATAAACATTTACACCCCCAGGGAATAAATGTACACTTATGTATTTATATTGCCATAATATGACTCAGATAATGTTAATTTACATGTAATGATTGACATTGGGTTGGTTTGCTTTTCCAATGCTGTGCACTCTTGAACATCAGTAGAATGGCAGGTCAGTGTCAGTTGTGGTGTACTATCCATAATTACTACACAGAACCTAATAATGTGGTGTGCTGTCCAAAATTATGTGATGACTGTATCAGAGTCACAAAAGGATGTTCAGTTTGGCATACTGTTATGACAAGAGTATGGCTGGAACGCTGTTACTCGGAGGGTTACTTGGACAGTTTGACCCATTTGGGGGTTACCTTAAGCAATAGCTGCCTTGGGGTCAGATTCATTGCACACATGTATTTATCTACCATCTAACGTCATTTTGATATCAATATGATATGCCACATCAGTAAAAAAGGCTTCATACATAGTTAAAAAAATCAAGATGTAATGCACAGATAAAACAGAAGGGAATCTCTTTACCTGCATTACTGCATCACTACATGTGCTATTCTGCATGTTTGCCCATCATTGATTGCTTCCAGTGTGTATGCATGTCTGTATACATCTGCTTGACTTGTGTTTCACTATTTCTTCTGCATATCATTTTAAAATATAAGGTATTTTTACAAGAGGACAAGGCATCATACAAAATTTGCAAAAATTGATGTGACAGTCAAGGTATGACTAAAACTTTTTGACTAAGTACTTTTCTTTCAGATAATGCTTGATACATTGTTTAAATAGCTCTTTATCCTCCCACAAGGTGGCACTATTGCACAATTTGCCAACCAATAATACTCTGCTTCCTATCA
Organism: Megalops atlanticus; assembly: GCA_019176425.1. NCBI lineage: Eukaryota > Metazoa > Chordata > Actinopteri > Elopiformes > Megalopidae > Megalops > Megalops atlanticus. The sequence goes on from CM032886.1 coordinate 24,296,223, forward strand.
TACATTTATTGTGCATGACAGGGGACAGCATGCACAAAAAAACCATTCAACTTTCAGTATACTGAAAGAAGCCTCCACTGAACTTTCAAAAAACAATGCTGGAACATGGTTTATTCATGTTATTATTATGTTTCATTTATATTTGCATATGTATTTCCTGTTTAATAAGGAGCATGAATTAATATGGAGGATATACAAGATATACAGTATAGGTAAACATATACATATGTAAACATTCATTAAATTTCCACTGAGGCTGTGATTCAGGATGCTCCCAGTTTTAAAACGTTTCAACTGTTAAATTACCTGTAGATTGAACAGCATAAAAGATTTGCTAAAATTTCCAGGTAAGGCTCATCACTATGTACACCTGAACTGCTTTACTTATTTGCTTTATAATTTATTCTGATATGTACAGTTAAGGAGAATGTGGCTTCTACCTTGTAGTTGCTATCAGAGCGCAGCCCTCAAGACCAGGGCTGTTCACAATGTTTGGCAGAAGATAGCCAGGTCAGCTGCTGAATCTCCTCTCCTTCATTGTCTCTGCAAGAGGTCTGGGTGGATAACTAGTTTTCTCCCCTACCTCACAGAAAATGCAGGGCCCCCCCTGCTGCAAGCTGTATTGACTTATCGGCAAAATCAGGAAAAAAAGAACGGGCTGGTTTGAGAGACCTTATCCACAAATTCCATGCAGTAGACCTATTTCACAGGAATATAGAAAAGATAGATGCAGTATAGAAAACCTTCATTTTCCAAATGCTTTAGTGATGCAAATGTGTTGAGAATGTTGCTGCTCTTCTCTGAGAACACCAAGCCAAAGTCATGTGCTAGCTTTCAACGTAACATACCAAATCAGAGCATTCTGTCCCATGAAATTGAGCCCTATTTCCACAAGATGGCAGTGTTTACCAAGTCATTAAAATACAGGCATTCTTGACGACGTCATGCCTTGCATAGCAAAAATAAATGTACAGTAATGTGTGCATGCTAAATAAATGGACATAAATCTGACATCTTGTTTTTAATTTTAAAGTGAATAATCAGTAAAAGTCTGATTGTGAGATGGTGACATGTTGAGTGATACTGCAAGCCTATGAGATGTCACAAAGGACTCTAGTGTTACGTTAAATGACTAACCAGTGTCCAGTCACAGTATGTGGCAGAAGGCAACACTGCACCATGATGTACAGTAATTATAATGGCCTCCATCCATCAAAATATGATTCTGATTTTTCTAGAACAATGTCTTTAAATGCCTGAATATATTTTTCTGAAACGCAAGGACTCAATCAAATTGATACGAAAAATGAACACAATCAGTAGATTCTTTCCTTTTTTATCCTTCTACCAACTCCGCAGGCTGGAAGTGATGAGAACTAAGTTATTACAGTGCCTCAACATAGACTAGATTGGAGTATTGCATTAGTACAAGATAACTGCTTTAAAAGAGATTTCAGACCCCACTGGTCTGTGTTACCCAAGGGCTAGGTTTCGCCTTAATATTTCCTTTGATAAAATACAAAATTTCATTGGAAGCTATACCAGAGGGTAGTACCCAGCATTCAGTTTGTAACACAAATCTATGGAACAAATTTATCTTAGGCCGGAAACTTGCTGGGTTGCTGGGCACTGACAGGCATCATCAGTATCAGCTGATTAGAAGCCTTAACTTCTAATCCTCAGAAGGCAGGTATTGATAGCTCCCATCAGGCACATATAGTAAACACTGAAATACATGATGTACTTGCCACCCTCTCCTGTACCCGAGCTTCCACCTACTCTTTAGCTTCACCTAACTTAGTTTCATCCTGGGTCACTCAAAAAGGCAAAGTCAATGGCCATGACTAAATGTTACAGTCTCTACTAGGTTGTTGAAATGAAGAAAAAGCATTTTTTAGTCTGAGTCCAGGATTTCTCCTAATTAAATTCATTGAAGTTTTTTGTATTGTGTCACAATGATCCCCATCTTGACCGCCTTTTCCACCCTTGCTACACAGTGTAGCAGGTTTTTCAGCAATGACAGTTACAGTATAAATACTACATGACTACATATAAATACTACAATGAGCAGGGAAAGCTAAAATATTTAGTTCTTTTATGAGATTTGTGAACATGTGCATGTCTGTGTATTCATGAGTAAATAAGTATTTGTGAATATTTGAAGTGTTGCGGCTCCAGGCAGTTTAAATCATAATCCCGTGTTTTTTTTCTGAGTGACACAAAGCCACAGTCCGGTCAATCCGCACATGTGCTGGCTGCCTGTGGGCAGTTAATGGAAAGTAAACAGAATCGGGCAGTTGCCCTGACAGCTCAGTGTGAGCCTCGGCCCTACCTTGTAAGAGTACCAGCAGGCAATGTCTCTCCCCCCGCACGTCCTGCGGGCAGAACTGCACCGCCGTCCGCCACCTTTGCGGAATCAAAGGCCGCGGAGCGCCGCTGGAGAACAGAGGCGCAGCGTGAGCCCCAGTGGCGGGTCTGAATGGCACAGCCGGGGCGGAGAGAGGACCGGGGGCTAATCCATCGCATCCCCACACCCTGTGACATCTTCTTCACTGGACCCGCTGCGTGCGGTTTGATTACCTCAGGATGGAGATACTGGGAGAGGTGGGGGAGCAGAGGTTGACGTGCAGGTGGAAACTTCATGCTGTTGGGGTTTGACAGCGTGTTTGATGAAAATCGTGCGTGCCCTGGGGTAAGGCAAGGGCTAAGCAGTAGGGGGCGCTGTTGGCTTGTAACTCAGATGTTGTTGTGAAGGAAAATATCTGGAATGTGTGTGGGAAATGCCAATGGAAGAGGAGGTGTAGTAAAAGGGTAGTAATAGGAACATGCTCAGCTTATAAGCCCATATAGCTTGAATGTACCTATTTTTCAAGACTAATTTGCTTGTAAGACACCCTTATGTAGGCTAAATTACGAAGCTTACATTTCTACATATTTCATATTTATGCTGTATTTCCTGAAAAGGACACAGCCACCCTAATATGAAGTTCACCACAGTTGTGCCTACTGGAGTCCTATCAACCAAACGCACAAAGCCAGTAGAGTGCAGAGTTCTGAACTCGTAGCAGAGCTAATGCAACCAAGTGGTCCTGGGCACTCTGTGGTCCTATAGTATGGGAATGCTAGTGCTTCTTGCTCCTACTGTGATCCTCCAGGACATGCTTTGTAGTCTGTCAGTTCCATGTCCTTCATAGTGTACTGTCCAATTACAGCCTTTTGTATCAACTTTCTACACAGTCACAGCCAAAGTAATAATCTCTAGCTTCACCTTTCAAAATCTAAAATGATCCAAGGGATAAAAAGAGATCTGGAACCTGGAGCAAAACCAAGAGCAAAAGACCCTATAGACACTCCTTGTACCAAATGTGAAGTATTATGATGGTAATCAGACATGGGTATAGACAAGATGTAAAAAAAAAAAAAAAAACAAATGTGCTACATACAGTATGTATGTTAAACACCTCTGACCGAATGAAAAATAGCATTCACTACCTGTCAATTCCTCATGTCTCCTTCCTGGGCTTATGTTGCGCGTTTGCTCTGTATTGAAGCAGTGCTAAAGATAGGCCACCAGAGGGCAGTGCTGTCACAACAAGCTACATTCCCTGAGACGGTTAAACGTCATAGTGTTGATTCAAGTGCAAAGCACAGCCCAATTTTTTTTTTTTTTTGAATTTCAAAATGGGATCAATTCCAGGTGTCAAACAGAAATGAGTCTGAAAGAAAATGGCATATAAAAAAAATCCTTTGCTCGTTTCACATTGTTACAAGGGAAGATCAATATTGAGTTTTAAGTGATTTAAGACCAGCCCAGGGGGATCCTGCTAATGAAGCATCCATAGTCTCCTGACTCAGGCTCTTCAATACTGTGACATTACCTCTGAAAATAGGCACAGCATGAGCAAAAGGCACTTCAGTTTCCAATAACCTCAATACAGTACCTAAAAGAACTGGGCCCCTTTGCTCATCCCAGGAAGTACTGTTGGAAAAAAGGCTTTGCCTCGCTTCACTGTTGCAGTGGGAGCAATATACAAAAGCTGTCCGGTATAGCGCTAAGCTGAGGATGACAGTCAAACCCCATCACCTCTTAACTTGCCTTCCTCGTTGCCTCTTAAAATTCCGCCCGTTAGAGGAGTGTCCTCCCCCTGGCAGCAGGCATTTCCACTGTTAGCCCAGCTCAGCGGTCTCCGTAATGCACAAAGGTCAGAGCTAACACAACAGTCACGCCTATTCGTATGTCCCTGACGAGAATCCTAAAACAGCTTACCAGGCCGCGGTATAAACATTTCCCTATACAAGGACTTAAAAAAACAACTCCCACATGAGAGTCCAATCAAATGCGTCTCTGATCTCTAAACAGACTTTCATCTGATCTGAAACCTCACCATTTGATGCTGCTCATCCTGATTCAATCAGATTTTATGTCGCAGTGTATATTCCACAGATGTAAATGTTATGAATTAATTTGATATCAAACTGTCAGGGAGAATCAAGGGAGGTACTGAGAGCATTACTGCACATGAGGCCTTACCTGTTTTACTTTTATCAGTGGCATGCTTTGCAGATGGATTTTAGATTACACCGCTCACTGCAGCAGTCACTGGATACAAATTACAATACTTACTATTTTTTTATTTAGTGTACTATTTATTTATTTCTTACATGTATTTACCAGAAGTGTGATTATTCATTGTAACTTACCAAGAATGTATATTAAGATCTCACAGTTTGAAAGCCATGACCAGCTGAGAATGCTAATGTGAAATGTAAAAGTGAAATGTTTAATTATTTTCACGTGAAAATAATTCTTTGCCTTCATGAACTGAAAGAAAGGTCTTCTCCAGAGATCTCAACTGTTTTGAAAGAAATATTCCAGTTAAAGGTGTTATGACAGACAAATACACAACCATTAACATAGAAACCTAATGCTTCATAACTAACAGAGGATTCTATAAAAAATACAGTTTTGGAGCCTGTCAAACTGTCAGAGTTTTGTTGAGTGTAAAACCATCCAGTAAATGTACAGGAGCTCAGTCAAGCCAAACAAGTCACAACTTCTTGATTAATTTGAAAAATGTTTATTTTAATAACTGCTGTCAAGATGATATTAAATGAAATCAAGAATTGCTTTGGTCTTGTGGTATTAAATCCACTCTGTTGGGGGTAAGCAGTTTCCGAATACTGAACAGACATGACGAGCATTAATAAACCCATTTTGCAAACTTAATAAAAGCTACGGTTACCAACAATATTCAACACAAGCTCATCTGTTTTCAGCCCAACACCAAGGTTGTGAGCCTTCAAGATGACCATGAATACCTCTGTGAATAACAATAACATTCGGCAGTATGACAAATTAGCCAAATCATTAACATTCACTTACAGTTGGGATTCTATGCTAATGAGGTTATTAACTTTGAAAGAACTCCTTAATTATGAAATGGCCAAGGGCCTGTTGTGATCATAACGCTGTAGATAAAATGGGGGGAAAAAAGTAGAATGGCTTACTCCTTTGCCCACCTGTCTAATTCCTTACTGGCGTACTTCTTTGCCCTTTTCCCTGGGGTCCGAGTGCATTTCCCACTACGGTACGTTCTGTACCATCTGCAAACGAGAAGTTGGCTGCTGAAGGGGTAGCAGCACATTAGTGCAATCCCTGACTGTGTCTCATTCAGAGAAGAGGGCTCTGACCCTGAGAAGATGTAACCTCTTTTTACAGGGCAGGAGTGCCACAGAGGTCCTTCCTGTTTAACACACTTCAGGGCACTGCATAAATTGCTCTGATGATTTGATTTAAGACCCCCCGAGCATGCAGTGCATGTCAAGTGGGAATGAAAAAAATGTGCTGAAATAGCACAGCTAAAACAGTGGTTTGCAAAGAAAATCAAAATTTATTATTAAATAGAGGAAAAAAAAACATAAAAATGACTAAAAGTCTGATGTCGACACACACAAGCCTTTGTAAACAGGCATGACCTTTACAAGACATCTGCAGTGTTTCCAGAAAATAAGGCCCCTCCAAACCAGCACGGTCTTTTCAAATACATGCACTAATAAAACATGCAACTAGAGGCAGTGTAATAGTGATTTTAGAAGGTGTTTAGGGTGCCATTCATGTAAATAAAATTCTGAGAATATTGATTTTCCCCAAAGTGTATGAAGCTGTCTGACAGTTATTTAAGAAAGTATGTACACATCCATTTATTTATTTAACTAGAAAGGAATGCAAGCTAAACAAATGCAGGCTGTAAATACAGCCGCTATAGCTATTCCATGTCATGTCTTTATACAAATTTGAAGTCATAAACTCAAACTAGATTGAATATTCTTTGACCAGTTATTGATTGATTAATAAAAAGTGAGTATGCTGTGGTTTTAACTCGCTTCTTAAGCATCATTCAAACCAAACTAAAAGAGAAATTGACTGCATTGCCAATTTTAGTTCTGGAATACCAGTGCCTACATTAAAAAGAATCTATGTGACAATGTGGAAGAAAGACACATTGTTTTGTGACCAAAAGACCCAGTTTCTTATTCTAGAGGCATTATGGCCATCTCTTTCTGAGTCACCTTGAGTAGTGGACTCCAACATCCACCAAAAAAACTTTTTTGCAACAGATGTGTTCTATTTTTCACCTTTATTCAACTGTTGGATGTTACTGAGAGGAGAGCCTGAGAGCCTCTACAACAGAGTTACTCTTTCAGATGAGTGCAATATATGAGTACAATATCAAAAAGAATATATGATTAATTTCAGTTCTTAACAATACTATGTTGGTAGTTATGTTGGTTTTTGTTGGCTTCAACAGCAATGTGTGCCTCTGAGAGAAATTTGACTTACTTAAATTTAATCTTACTCAAGGAATTAAGGTTAAGGAACTTACCAATTAACCTAACTATACTAGATTGCTGGTGACAATTTCTTGAGAGGAAGATGAAGCTTAATTGCAGCATCAAGCTGGCTCAGTGCTTCTTTTCATAAGATTATCATTATAAGTCCCATTAATGGACTTATTTCATTTAAATGATTTTCCTTGATAAGTTTTTCATGTTCCTTCCTGCTGGAACTGATGGATTTAGTCACAATTTGGCAACCCTGCACATGGCTTGTGGAGCACATGGCTTCAGAGGACGCTTTCATTTTGGAGACATTCTTTTCCTGAAACACAGACTGCACCTCAGAGCCACCACAACAGCGCCTCTGGTTAGTCTGTACAGCACTCTCGTTTCAAACTGTTTGAGCCTCCCTGTCTCAGCAAGCTAGTGAGATTGGGATTGGAGAGCACAAACCATGTCCACCTGGTGAGTTTGTGGTCAAAAATTCGATGCAGGCAAGTAGGTGGTTCACTGCAGTCTTTATTCACGATGCCGGGGACAAGTTACATGCACAAACAGTGCCAAGCAACAAGTCCATCTTCTCTGAGACTGAGAACCATTCTTATACCCAACACATCCTGTATACATAAGTCACATTTGGCAAAAACATGTCACCTATACCATTGTTCTGTTTTTTGCAGATGTTGGCATTCTAAAGGGTCTGTCAGCACTTTTGCTTGGTCTAGCCTATCTGGCCACTCATATGGTGTGTTTCCTTGGTCTGGAACAATGGGGTGCCTGGACAGACAGGAAACAGACTCCTATATTTCTGCTGGTCTCATCCTTTAAGGGAGAGTTGAGGAAATAGGCACAGAGACATGTTCACGACACCAATGCATGTTAAACCTACACCATTTCATTAAATGAGGAAAACTATTCTACTTTGTTAGGGTTAATACAAAATCTTTCCCACAAGTTTTTAAACTCTTGGGAGTTAAAAGAAGCAAACAAGTAAGGCAACTGAAAGAAAAAAAAAAACTCACCTGTTTCATTAGCCTGGTCTGACACTGTTGCTCGTTTAAATTGAATAGATCCACTTATGTTCTATTATGCTGCTAAATGCACATAATGTAATGTAAATGTAATCTGTCACTCTTAATCCGTTGTGCAAAATATAGTTCAAAATCACTAACATAAAATTATATTATCATTGCACAAGACAATAGGCACTGCACAGCAGTAATGAAGTTGGTAAAAGATTCTTGAATGAGTCCTCCTAGACTTCTGTTTATATGAAGCAATTTGACAATGGAGTGTATTTTTAGAATTTTTACTTCTGAGGGATGAAGAGATAAAGCTAAACAATATGAAAAAAAAATATCCAAAACACTTAAAATGTAATGACATTAGTGTCATGACCCATGAGGTTGTTAAGAACATGACAACTATTGCTTTGCCTTCCTGGCCATTGGAATGCAATGGTCCACCATGCATGCTTACCATCATGGATGGTACATATGCACCATTGTACTCGATGGCTTCTGAAATGTACCTCTGCTCTTGGTAGGGTATGTTATTATTTTTTTTAATAGAATTCAGAATTTTAACAGCACTGACCCCTTTATATCCTTTTTCATGCTGTGAAGGAAAGCCCTCACTTGCCCCCCACAAAACTGTTTATTAACGTATTGTTAAATGTGTGTTAATGAAGGATCCTTTATATAAAACACTAATGCCTGCCTCCAGATAATTGATCCATTCCCATCAGCTTCACCTCAAACAGGTTAATTCTTTACTTAATTGTGCCTGGACCAGCTATTTGTTAACAAGCCACATCTGCCTTCCTTGGCTGATGGTAGTGAAGTAGAAGTAACTGTAGTGAAGTAGTGAAGTAACTGTACAGCTCAAGGCTGATCTGAGATAGCGTGCTATAGCTGTGGTCAGGTATCTTATGATGTACACCCCCCCTCCCCCTACCATTTTTTAAAATAAAATAGTAAATCATTACTTTTTGTTTTTTGTGTGTGGTGCACTGGCCAGCATCATAACATTTGATGTCGAAGTGGGATTGTACTCCCCTGCAACAACAGACTGATCCACTGTTTTTCATTTCTGATATTTTGCAAGCAAGAACAGAAGGACAGCTGAGTGAGGAAACCAGATGAGTGTGTAACTGTGAAGGGAACCATTGTGGATCAGAGGAGGACCTGGAAGGAACTGCAACAGCTTGGAGAGCCCTCGGGTACTGGCAATGCCATGAGGGACTGCTGTACACAGGTACAGCTGAAGGGAAGCCTTTTGTGAGCCCAGAGAGGGAATTCCCAGTGACCAACAAGAGGCCACCCCATAATTGTCGGTGGCTTAGGCGGAGTTTGACATTTGTGCTGGGGGGAAGGGCAAACTGACGTCAGTACACAGTCCATATTGCGTGGCGTGTTATGCATATACATACAGTAAGAGAAGACAATAGTGCCAAGCTTGCCATAAAGCTAAACTACACAGCGCATCAAATCAAATATGGTCTGTGGGCCATAGCTCAGGGGCCCCAGAAGGTTAGATGTAGTGCTGAAGTTAGCTGAAGGAGGTAACTGAGGACTGGCTGTCTGCAAAGCTGGGGGAGATAATGTCTTCAGGCGTTCCTATGTTTGGTGAGACCCCAACTGAGTTATCGTTGCCTGTTTAGTGTGGAAAGTTATGTGATATTAAGCCACAGCTAGGATGTCTCGCATTTTGTGAGACTAGGATAGGGGGAAGGAGATGGGAAGGGCACAGGGGTGAGCTGAGAAAACAGTGCTGTGGCTGTGTTCAGGAAACTTCTGGTTTGTGTGTGTTTTATATACAGTTTTTGGAATACCCACATTTGTCATTGACCCTTTCAATTTTCAATGAATAATATGTTTTCTGTTGTTACATGTGCCTTTCAGAAGGTATGTTGCAGAAATGCTTCATGTGTGCCTTTGATACAGAAAGGTACTGAAATTTATTTGGGTGAAGTGTATATCCTCCAGCAACTGTTGCAATGTGGTGTGAAAGAGCCTAGTCCCAGATTCATGATTTATTACTTAACTACTTAACATAGGTTTAATTCTCCATGCTTGGACAGCTGAAAGGGCTTTTTTCACAGTCAAAAATTAAAATGGAAATGAGTAGAAAGCCTATTCCAATGGGGGGAAGAACATCCAATCACAGTCATTGTACAGACTTTGTGATTAAGATGGAGAGTTTCATATGGGAGTCCCAGTGAATTCAAAAACAGCCTTTTAAGAGCAACCGAATTGGATGACAGCCTAACTCAAAACTCAAATCAAATTCACCCCCCTTGGTGCTGTATCAAAATAATATATGGCAAACTGGTCTACAACCAAATGCCTTTAGCGGTGTATTCAGATTACAAAACCATTACGCTTCTGATGATCGCCAGCTTCTTTCTGCTGTAAACAAAACAGGCAAACGTTATCTCCAGTCCTCTGCTCTTGTAGTGGAAGAGCCCTGTTTATCCCTTTGAGAAAGGACAGCCTCTGGCTGCTTTCTGGAAGTGCAGCATGTGCCAAAGAGAAGAAGCAAAGTGTGTGTGTGTGTGTGTGTGTGTGTGTGTGAAGTGCATCCATGACCCTAATGCTAACAATAGCAGTATCTCTCTGAAAAATTATCAGCTGTCATTGAGCATGTTTGGGTGCCACCCACAAGTCCAAACTCTGAACAACTGTGGATTTCATGAACTGCTTTTTCTACAGTGGAGATTGTGATGATGTGGTTTATTGCTCTCAATTCCATCTATTATCGATGGTGAACAAGGACTTCATGTGCTGTGACTCACTTATTCAAGTCTGATTTATTAATCAAGTCAGATTTATAAAAAAAATAACATTCTTGTTCTGTTTATTGAAAAAAAAAATAATAATGACCTTGTCTATTTCAGATGTACAATTAATTCCATGCTTTGCGATAGGAGTTTAACAACATTTCATTTGACAATTACAAGATGAATTCATTGTGTTCTCTTCTTGTGAATATTCTATATTATATTAAACTATCAAACATTCTACCCTACAGTGAAGTGCAGAAGAGCTGATAATAAAATGTATGAAGCAGACAAAGCCAGGGACACTGCCTGCAAACAAACTGCTTAGAGATGTGATAATTATTTTGCCTTGATCCATCACCCTTTTGTGTCGTGAAAAAGTTCGCTTTTATGTTGCAGCCCACCTCAGTTCAAAGTCCCCTCATACTTGTTTAGGACAAAATAAATGCATTTTTTAACTGGTTTCATAGAATCTCAACTTCATAGGCTAGATCTAAAAATGTAAATGAAGCCACACTTATGCATATACAACAAGTTTCATCAAAGAATTGTATGAACTGAAAAAGACATAAATTACATGAAAAAAATTCCTTGGTAATATATGAATGCAGGATACTGTATTTTAACAGATTGTAATATGTAGTGGGGCTTTGGCCTCTTTAAATCACACATTCAATGTAATCCAGAGTGAAACCACAATTCCAGACTTAAGCATTTAACATATTGTAAACTATTCATACCTGGCTTGCTGATATTTGGACAGAAAGTCATTATCAAAGATATGATGTACAAAATGTCTACCATATTCTTAGTAAGAGCATGGCTCTGACTTTGGAATTTAACACACTTTTGACATCTGTTTTGTGGATATCCTTGTACCACTGATTTTTTAGGTAAATAATTTGATTTAAATCAATATTGGAGTTCATATTTGGGAAAATAATGTTGAAGAAATTAATCATAAAAATAAAGAATAGTGCATTGATGATAACTATAACTCCAACTCCTCCAATTCCTACTCTAACTTCTCCTCCTGCTCCTCAAAGAAATACTTTAAACAAATTGTTCCTTTCTTTCTTCTAAGAAACAGAAGACCTGGACAGAAACACATTATATAAGAACTAAATTGTGATGACAAAAACCAATTTCTACATTAAAAGTGAGTAAAATGTTTTACTCTTCAATTTGCCTGACCTTTAAATTGATTCTTAGCTCTAAGCTTTTTTTCTTCTTTTTTCTGCAAAAAGGTGTCATGTCCTTTGAGATTGCACACTTCTCCATAGCAGGTGTAATTACTCTTTACCAGTAATCCTCTGGTACGTATTGAGACACAGTTTAATTTGTGCCTCTTGTCTAGAATACATAGTTATGTAAAAATTATTAAACTTATTAAACCTTTGTGACTTCTTTTGTTCACAGAAATATGTGAACATCCAAGAGATAAAAGAGACCAGGTTACTGGGAGATTGTTGATACCTTTTTAACACACACATTAACCATTAATCTAAATTATGATCATAATTCATAACATGCAGATACAAAGAACCCAGAGGGTTGCATGATCTTTTAAGAATGTATGCTTTCTGTGATGGGTAACACTCTCAGAAATATGACTGACTTTGTGTGGATACAATGAGTTGGCCTTTAATTCCCAGGTATCTGCAAAATGGCACGAAAACAGTTCTGTGCTTTTATGCAAAATCTCTCCGTGGTCATATTATCCATCTGTATAATTTCAGGGAACTGTTTGCATTACAGGCAGCTAGGATACTTCTTAAATATTAAATATTCAGGAGTGGAGGATCCGGACTTATTCGTAAAATATACATTAACTTTAAATATACCACCAAAACACAATCTGAACTGTTTAGATGAACACAATCAAGATCTGCTCTTGTTGAAAGCAAGATTACCTCTCTCAAACAGCAAAATGACAGATTGTAAAGTATCCCCTTTGCCCAAAATAAATAAATAAAGGATATGAATTTATACTGACATTTAGAGTGTATAGCATGTATAGACTGTATAGCATCTTGCAATCGGGGCGTCCTCTAATGGAAACTATAGACAGACTTTTTAAGCAGCTGTTTGTGATCCAAATCCAGCGATTGCAAGACCATAAGAAACCATCTACAGGAGACATAAAATTTCCAAATTCAATACATATTGAATATGTATCTGCGATGGTCGGCATAGGCAGTAACATGTGTTCAGCAAAGAGGGGAGATGGGATCTTGTTCTCTGAGATATGTACCAGTGGCAAACTCATCTACCTATTTAATTTATTGTTGAAGAGATCTCTCGTTGTGTCTTAAACTCAATGTCATTTGGACACCAATTAAATGCCTTTAGTAAAAGTAATCAGGTAATGAAATATACAGCCAGCAACAGTCATCAAACCTTCTCTAATCCAGTGCAAATTTGCAATGTTAGAGATCAGGTCGGGATTTTGTAAAGGCCAAAAACCTAAAGAAGAAACGTTAAAGAATCCCTTTGAGAACTGCATCGTGAAACTAAGTCCCAATGAATTTGCTGATTCCATTGTTCCTGTTTTCTCTTCCTGTCAATGAGAATAGATGAGTTACTATGTAGCTTAGAATTTACAGGAGATAAGAAAATAATGTAGTTGCAGTTGTGGTGAAGGGAGAACAGTTCCTCATGAACTCAGACAGGCTTAAGTGCAACATTGGGAAAATAATTTGGCCTTCGCCCACTAAGGTCGGACCTGTATTGAATGTTGTTTCTTTTACAAATTCCTGTGAGAGACGTTTATTTGTGGGTAGCAACCACATTTGTACCTTTTCTCCATTTTTAAACAAGTAATGGCAAAAAGAAGGACAACTAAGTGGCTGTTTACCATTTTAGTAAAAGAGTAAAAGAGAAGTGTTACCACCAGAGGTATTTAATCAGGGCTGCCAACTTTTGAGTTCAGCTTGGAGTGAGATTTGTTCCCATGGGGGGGGGGTAATTTTAGTAGTACTTATTTTTGTTATACAGGGATGTGCTTAGCCATAAAAAAAACCTTGCATCACAAGAAGTGTACATTGTCCCCTTACATTTACTGAGAATGTCAAAACATTTGACAACTGAACAGTATTTCTTTAAATGAATTGACAACATGGAAAGTTCAACTCACATTTCTTTTTGAGGTTGACTGTCCTAAAACCCATTAATACCCTAAAACCCACAACCAGAAAGTTTAACAGAAGCAGGTTCTCAAATTCTCATGTGCTCTGTTGTAGAGATGAAACGGTATGAAAATTTAATATGTATTAACCGGTATGTATCACGGTTTTTGGGCCACAGTAACGGTACGGTTTCAGTATCTTTATATTTAAGGAAAAAATAAAAACAGGTCACCCTTTAAACGATGAACTCTTTATTTAGCGTCATTCAGAAAAATGGCAGCATGACTGACTAGTAGGGCTGCTCGATTATGGCAAAAATCATAATCACAATTATTTTGGTCAGATTCACTGACGTGAGTTGAGTAGATCCTCCCTCCACCGCAGCGAAGCTGCAGACTCATGTCTCGTCAGTGGATGTCAGGCTTGCGCTTCATTAGCATACTGAGCACACTGCACAGATTATTTGACGATTCATCAAGACAAGAATAAGATTATTGCAATAAACAAGCGGTTACACTTGTTGTTTGTTTTGTGGCTGATATATTTCATGCACATGTAAGGCTTATCATGCTAATTGGCTCAGTTAGCCTAGAGTTGACTGAAACATCACGGACTCAGCCTCGCGCATTTAACCGAGTTGAGTGGATCCTTTCCTTTCCTCCACAACTCAAAACTGAACGGAACTGAGTTGAGTGGATCCTGTTTCCTCCACAACTCAGGAACTGAGTTGAGTGGATCCTGTTTCCTCCACAACTCAAACACTGACTCAAGTGACTCAAAGGACTCAACACACCTGGATCAGTTTAGTGAGTGACTCAGAGGAACCTGACTCCATAAAAGGAGCCGAGTTTACCACCACTAGTTAGTTGCTCGACCACAAAATCATTGTGATTGGCTGCTCCACCTGAATGCGCATTGCAATGATTTGCTGTTGCACGCACTGCTGTTCCTTCACTTAAAAATCACAAATTTTACAATGGAGGAAGCGAAGATGAAAGGTTAGCGTGAGAAAAGGCATGTGTGGTGTGAGAGCGTGAGATCTGTTTCAATTGCGTGAGTCTCATGCTCAATGTGTGAGAGTTGGCAGCCCTGATTTTATCATTTATGATTTATGCAGTAATTGTGCTCTCCTGTACAACATTAGTCTGATAAAGGATGATAGGGATGGAGTTTCTTTGGAGACTGCTTTGGGATTTTCTTTCCCTATTATGTGTTGTATAGGGAACAATCAATGCTAAAGCTTTTTAAACAGACTTTTGAATACATTCAGAAAGGATAATTCCAGTTAACGTGTTGATTACTCTGATGATAATTAGCAAGCTCCAATTTCCACCGAAGTAAAATTTGTTCTATTTTTAGAGATAGAACAAGAGTCAAGAGGGGTACTGTAAAACGCACATTTCAACAATTAACACTGAATTTTTAAAAAATAAACAAGAAAGAATTAACCACAAGAGGAATGAGCTGAATCCAATTTTGCCATGAAAGATGTCAGAATCTACTCAGCGTGTGCAAGGATCCGTGCATCCAGAGGTCTTTGATGGGTTCTTGTTGTAAGAGTTAAAACCGTCCAGACGTGTGTTAATAATATCCTAGCGTACATTGTGTTCACTTTAACCTCAAAAGACCAATTATGTTTGAGAGATGTTATTGACTGATGTTGCTTTAATGATGGAGACACTGAGACAGATGAGTCCTGCCTGAAAAAGAGCTAGAGGAGAGAGAAAAAAAAAAACGTGATGGTTTGAAATGGCGGCTGTCATGTGCTTTCCCCACGCTTACGGCGAGTAAAATTGAAAAATTAGAGTTCGATGGCCTCATGCGGGACTAAAACCAACAACTATTACACTGGCGACAGTGGTGTTTTTTAAACGCAAGGACAAAGTTACACTCAGCTTCGCTGCATTTATGGAAGTATCTAATGTGTGTTAGCTATCTAGTTTCCCTTGTTTATGGTTTTCCCAAGTTAACTATCCGGTACTGTAGTATTATGCTCAGTTCTGACACCAGGATTATGAAACTAGTGCAGCAGCTATGGATGCTTTCTCTCCACGTATTCAAACATCGAAACATGTTCCACTGTGTCAGCAATTTCGCCATGACGGCGGTGAATTCCTCCAGCTTTGGGCGCGTCCATACGAGGTTATCCAAGAGGCTCATGGCAGAGGTAATGGTGTTGATCTAGATTTTGTTCTTGCTGCTGAACTTCCTACTTGATTTCTCCCATTACTTTTTGTAGTTTGGGGATAATTTACCTCGGGAAGTTAAACTAGATTACACAGTCACGAAAACAGAATATGCTATTGGACAGAAGGATTTTATCTCGTCTTTTCAAACCTTCCCCGATTCTCACTACAGACTGCCTAATGAATGGATGGATGTTTATGCTGCTGTTTGTCAACTAGTTAAAGAAGTGTTCCCTGTCTTTGGACGGGATGCTTCAGAATACATTAATTTGTCCAGATTTTTGGCAGAATTGGATCAGGGGCCCTGAATTAAATGTCATGAAAAAGGAGTGAAAACATTCTAGGAAGCATTTGATATTGCAACTCAGACCGTGTGCACAACAAGCTACTAAATTAAACATGCCTTTGCCTGTTCCTTCACAGCCAGTTTCTGACATTAATAAAATGCTGGGCACTTTCAAAATGTGGTTGCTCAGCTGGGCAACCATTGACCAGAGCCGATGATCTGTTCCCAGCGTAATGATATGGCAAAAACATGGCACATGGCATTTTTGCATCGATTGCATTGAGGCCTGAACTCCATCATCATTTAAGACACAAACCCTCTGTGAGAACAGATGACAATTTGGATGCATTCAGTGGTTCTTCAGTTTTTAGCACAATGGATTTATTATCAGGATACTTGCAGGTGCAACTGGATGAACAAGCAAGATAAAGCAAAGACATTTAAAACAGGTCATGCATTATATCAGTTTAAGGTTGTGCCAATGGGTTAGTCTTACAGGGACTTGGAAAGCGTGTGTATGTGGATGACATCAGAGTTTTTAGTAAAAGCTTCTTGGACCATCTACTACTTTTACAGATGGTATTTGATCATGTAAGGGCTTATAATTTTAAGTTAAAACCAGCAAAGTGCTGTTTTTCCACAACAACAAATGACATTCCCTGGAGACATTGTTTCATTGGCAGATCTGCAGCCAAACATCAGAGACATTCAGAAAGGAAAGAACTAGCCAACTCTTGTAAACCCAACAGAGGGTTTTTTCCTAGGCCTTTGCTGGTATTACAGGTGTTTCTGTGGAAACCTATTAACTGGGCTGAGGTTTAGCACGCAGTCAGTGTAGGAATGAGGTCTTACTATACGCGCAGCAGGCGCCGCTCTATAGTTACAGCAAACTTTTCAAATTATGCATGAGTTTGAAAACCTAGGTCAGGCCCAGAACAATTCCTGTGTGGTCTCATTATACTTTCTCAATTCCTCATTACACCTGCTTGGTCTTTCAGAAAATAATCACACAAACATCTGTATGCCGTTTCATTACCTGCTGAGGCTTTCAGGCCAAATAAACATTGACAGCAGGTAATGAGGTGCTGTCAGAGGGCCTAACCAAACACTGCACTGATTGCTATGACAGCAATGCTAATGTAAGGGGGAACTTTGAATAGGGGCTAGAGCCGTGTGAAAATGACCCAGAATTCTGATATGTGGAGGAGCGAACATCACATCTGACAGCAGCTGCTTGAAAAAGACAAGAATACTTCTCGGCTCTCGTGATGTTCATTGTTGTGCAATGAGAGCTGTAATCTGTGTTGGGTAGTGGTGGCAGGGAGAAAGGAAATAAAGGTAAAGGTTCAATTAGTAGCAAAGACTCCTGAGGAGAAAACAATGTATCGCTGTCTGTGGCACTGAGAATATGGCGGCCCTCCAGATTCCACAGCACCCCATAGGCGCAGTTCCCATTGCCGCACTTAATTAACTGCGGTGGCAACGCAAATGTCAGCAGTGAATATAAATCAGAAAGTGATCAGATAAGACTGGCACCCAGTCAGTGTCACCATGATATTGAAACCGACAGGGCCTCATGGGATCTCATCATCACAATTTACTAATATCCAGACTCACGTAATCACTGTCTTTACCGGGAGAAACTATGCAACCTCTGTTGATCATGTTAATCAAAATAAATATAAAAATAAAATATAAATAAAAATTAAAAAATTAAACCACCTTTACTGGAATTTTGTAAGTTTTTTACAGTTTCAGGTTCACAAACATTATGCAACCCCTGCATCACACAGTGATAGCTGCTCACTTTGTAAGAAGGGTCATGCAGTTAACTAAAAATCTAAATAAACTGTAAAATACCAGGCCAGTTAGCTAGTGAATTGACTGAAATAAGTTTTTTTTTCTTATTCCCAAATAAAGCTGCCAAATGTTCATCCATGGCATGTGCTCATATTATTTTAACCAAATGGATCTCCATAGGGGACATTTGGAATGGCTTGTGATTTGAATCTAACATTTAAGCATTTAAGCTTTCACTTAAAGCAAATCAGGATGTGTTTTTGTTTTTTTTTTTTTTTGAAAAATTTGTGGATTAATTATTGTAATAATTGACGATGAGATCAACTGCTTGAGATAAAAGATCAGTTATGGGTTAATTCTGCTAATGTTGTATTTCACAAAGCATCAATAAATTAATGTCTGTTAAAATACAATGGACAGGGTGTCCTGGTGCTCTGTTATAATAATAACCATATCTAAACAAGATAATTTTATTAACATAATTGGAAATATACTAATCTAACGAAATGGCCATGGGGGTTTCAAGGCAGGTGATGGACAGACAAGATTGTAATGGGATCCAATAGCTTTGTTTTTAATTTTTAATCAAGAGGGAAGTCTCCCAAGGCTGTTGGAATTATTGATAATCATCAGTGTCAAAGACGATGGCTTTACGTGACAGTTCATTACACAGGATTCAGTACACTTCATATTGGAAAAGACAGATTTTCAAGAGATTATTTT
This sequence comes from Megalops atlanticus, assembly GCA_019176425.1. Taxonomy (NCBI): domain Eukaryota; kingdom Metazoa; phylum Chordata; class Actinopteri; order Elopiformes; family Megalopidae; genus Megalops; species Megalops atlanticus. The sequence goes on from CM032886.1 coordinate 24,314,964, forward strand.
TTTATTCAAGACCTACAAAATGCCAGTTTACCCTGTTGTGAGGTATGGATTCCCATGAACTGTTAACATCAAATTCACATTTCAAATATTCATTTAAAATGATAAACACATGACATGAATTTCATATTTTTGAATTTACAGTGGTAAGTAAAAAATCATGTATTTGCAACTTCAAGTGCTTGCATGCCTGAAAGCTGATATACAGTATGTACTGCTGTCTTATAAACATAATGCAAGAAGTTAAGGTCTGGTGGGACATACGTGTAAAATGATTGGTTAAAATGACATGACTGTCTTCAATCCTAGGGCAAGGGGCTCAGCCTTCCTTCAAAGCAAACACTTTGCCAGCTGAGTCACTTTGGACCTGGCAAAGGGGGCTGTTTTAGTTGTCAGGAAATTGACGTGCCACAGTCAAAGTAAAGGTGAGTCCAGTGAGAGAACAGATTAATTAATAGTCATAGATGCCCATACAATCAAGCATACAATAGTTAAAAAAGTTCATGAGTGTGTTCACGTTTTACTGAAGTCTACACTGCCTGATGAGCCTAGCACCTGTGTGCTGGGTTGAATGCACTGTGTACCGGGAGCTCAAAGCAATTGTGCAGTTTGCAAAGCTCAGACATCACAAACCGTTGCACTGGAGCTGCTACAGAGGCTGAGCGCAGAGAAACATAGGGATAGAGAGAGCGAGGGAGAGAGCAAACAAGACAGTGAGAGTAAATGTATTTAAAACACAGTCACAAACCTGAGATTCTATTTACTCTCTGACAATATCTCCGCTCCCTTTTCAGTGTTGCATGTCCATCTACTTGTAGTGCCAATTTCATTGAGAGACTGAGTGCTCCTGATTTAAAGCCCTCATCATTTGGTGACCCCATCATGGTATGGCAGGACTGCTGTAAGGAGACAGTTACTCTTGGACAGACTCCCCTGCCTTAAAAACACCTCTTGCCTTTTTTTGTTTTGCCAAGAGTAGCTAGATAAATAGAAAATATAATAAAAAAAGGGGGTGGTGGTGGGGGTGCTGAGTGTTTTGGGAGGCTTTTATCCACACTCTCCTGAAGTCAGATTCACTATTGATGACTCCCATGTGACCCCTGCCTTCCTGTCCCCCGCTATGTGCTGTGCTGTCCGTGCCTGTGTTCATGCTTTTATGAGGAGGAAAAGTGCAGCAGCCGAAGCCATTTACAAGCCGCTACCGCAGAGCTTGCTGAAAATGGAACACGCAAGCCGAAAGCTTCGGTGTGGAAGGAAATGAATACTGTTGTTTTCATGAAGGTCTTAGGTGTGTTGTGTGACCCCCTCCTCACTTGTCATTGCATGGCTTGAGAAGGGACCAGGCACAGCATGTATCCGTGACTACGTGGACAGAGCCAAAGAGGGCTCTCTGTGCTCCGTGCTTGTCAGGTGCCTCTATTCTGTCTTTGTGTGGGAGGACGATATATATTTAATGCACAGGTTTTTACTTTTTTCAATTGTGTTGACCTAGATTTGACACACTGATTTTACCAGGCTGGTTCATATGAGGGTCAGGACACCTGGGTGGGGCTATGCAAAGATACAGGCTTGACAATGAATGCAGTTTGTAGATACAGTGTAAATGGATGAATATGATTAAATTGTATAAATGCGAAGAATGCTTCACTTTTCAAAAAAGCTTTATTTATTTATTTATTTTTCAATTTTGAGGCAAATTTTGAAATGTGTGCATACCTACTGGTTATACTGTATGATTCTAAATAATACTATAAAGCCATTTGCTGATTAGTAGGACCAATAAAATGATGTGGAATATGTATTCCTCATATTCCATATATTTATGTTTATTCCTCATTTCACAGTAATTTACATACTGGTAAACAACATGAAATTAAATACAAAATGCTAGTGTCTGATTTTTTTTTAAGACTTGTTTTTTTTGACCTAGATTCTAAGTGTACCTGTGGACGCTGTTTTGTTACTGTTGAGGTTCAATATGTGTTGATAAATGAGATTCTTTTTTTACAAGATTACAACAAAATGCCTAAATTAGGCCTCTAGGTGTTAATTATTCTTGAAAAAAATGGTTAATCTTCCAAACATTTCTCTTCATCTTGTTAAACAGCAATGCATCTTCAGCATGACAGAAGGAGAACAAATGTCCCAGCCTCCTTTGGAAACACGTGCAAAATTGCTTCATAATCGCATACTCAGAGGTAGAATATGTGTGTGTGGGAATTTGAGCCCCTAAGAGATGTAGCCGGCTAAATGCTAATTACTTTAATGCTAATTACTTTAAAATCAATAAGAAACAGCTAACAGCAGTTTTTTAAAAGCATAACAGCAGAACAATACAAAGACTATTTGATGTAAATTAGTACACCATTTTACCAGATCAGGTGGATTTATAATCAGTGTTGCATCTGTCTGGTAATGTAATTGTTGCAGCTGTATTTGTATTAAATTGCATTAAAAATAAATAAATATACAGAACAGTTTTACAGAAATGGATTTTGTGGATCATGATGACAGTGTGGGTTTACCTAGTTTAATAGTGAGAGCATTCCCAAGTAAGTCTGCTGAGTCCACAGAGGAAAGATTAGCCATGGCCTGTTCTGCAGTAAGCAACCAGGGCATGTTGAACACCAACAAAGGAGATGACGAGTAGCCATCAGCAGTCACGAAGACATTGTGACTTCTTCCTGACCGCAAAACATTTAGTGATATGAATACTCTGTGAAAGCCTTGGGAGTAGTGCTGAGATCTGATGTCTGTCACATACAATTTAAACAAGGATGGAGGGTGTATTGTTGGTGAAATTACACTTGAAACAAATTTTATTCCAGAAATGAGGCAAAAAAATGTTTGAATGTGAAAAAAATGTGGAAACCCCAGTGAAAATGTATTATCTCTTGACCATTTTTCAGAATCCAGATTGGTTTCCTGGTAGCATTCACAATGCCTATGGCATTATATGTCCAGTTTCAAATGTGAGACTTAAAATAGCTCAGAAAGGGAATGGCTGGCACAAACCAATTAAGGGGTTTGAACTCCAGATATTATGCACTTCCAACGCTTGCAAGGCATGATAGTCAACCTCCTTGCTGCTACAAAGTGAAAACTGACAGGTGAAAGGATCACAGACTCATGCAACAAGAGGAAATTGGTCAAAGAGTATAAATCAGAGTGTCAATAAAGAGTGTCAAATAATTACACAGTTTCTATTACATTTCTTCTTAGACTCCATGAGCTGCTGAGTTACTAACAACACAGAAGATTCCCTGGAGAATGTAAGGAGTGTAACTGCCCTAAGTCCCCAACAGCTGTCTCGCACAAATGATCTGTCACCTTTAAGTAAGACGTGAAACCGTAATCCTGAGTCTGTTATTGCTGAAAGTCCCATGATACTTATTGACAGAGTATTGGTGTTAACCCCAGCATCCTGGTCAAATTCAGTCTGGCCACCTAAACATTTCCCTTAAATATGCTTGTCTAAGTGGTCCCTCTGGTTCCCTACCTGTCCTGTTTCCCCAGATCATCAGGGTAAAATGATCAGTTGATATGCAAAGTTAAATAAGTGTCAATCACAAATAAAACAGCTGACATAACACTCCTGAAACTGTCTGCTGTAATCAATGGGGAGTCCTGGTAAAACTGGCAGTGACAGTATTTTCCAGTCTACAAGGTGTGTAAGTGTATATACTTTAATTCACGTAAATGTGCAATAGGTGCATCAGAAAAACAACAGTGGTTCATATGTAATGTTGGCAGCATGCCCTGCTGGATTACTGCAGTCACTTTTACTGGAGTACCACCAGTCATGTCATCAACAGGAACAAGATGTTCAAGATGTTACCCAGGGATTCATCCAAATAATGTTTAATCAGATACATCTTTTAAGATTTGTAAGTGAAATTATGTTACTAGCAATGTGAAATAACTTTGATGGGACAGTGTCAGAATGATGCCTTGTCCATATATTAATGAAGTCAATCTTTGGTGTTTGATCTAGTTGACGGCTTAGTATCTATTTATGGCTGCTTTCAGTCATGAACAGAATATATTTTAAGGCATGTGAATTTAATTTGTGCTTGCATAACATTATTTTCGGTGTGTTGTTTTGTGAATGTTGGAGAGTTAATTGCCCATACCGTTTAAAGACCAGTACAGATAGGTCAGCTGTAGTTTATCAGATAGCCAGGTAATAATTTCTACCTAGTTTGCCATGCGAGTTATGTAGTCTTGGTAGGACATAGTCATGAGCAGTCTTCTCCAATTCTACATGTAGAATTATTGTTGGCAGTCCAGCAAGCCACTCAGAGAGCAGGATGTTGAGGTAAACTTACTGTAGCAGAACTAGCAAAAGCAATGCTTGCAGCTTTCACCAAAAAAAAAAAAATGGAACCATGCTTTAGCTAAGTGTCAACAGCTAAAGCAATGGCAGATTTACTTTACTTTAAAAAATACTTTAATAAATATAAATCTCAAGAATTGCCAGGTCTGGCTTGTCTGGCGTGAGCAGGTTGATGTGCAGAGGGCTTGAAAAGTTCCAGGCAAACAGAATTGTTTAGCCCAGGGACACAGCAGGCCAAGCAAGGCAACAACATTGTCACTGTGCAAAAGATGTGCCTGTTTTTTTGTTTATTTATTTTATTTTTTTTTGTCAGAACTGGCATTTCACTGAGGTCCTAGAAAAATACTCAGAGTCAGCCCCTGTGCAGAGCGATCAGCAGTTTAGCATCCCAGATTCAAAAATAAAGGTCATGCTTGTTGCAGCTACTGTCCTTCAACTCAATGAAAAAAAAAGAACTGTATGGGGTTGATACATTAAACGTTCCTCCTGTGAAGGAGATTGACTTGAGAAGCCGGGAGAACACAGGTCAGGACCAGGTCTCTCCTGCAGTGTCCTGGAATTGAGCACTGCCCACTGGGATTGGGTTGGGACAGTTGGGCTGCCATCTCTCTCTTTCTCTCTCTCTCCCTACTTTGGTATGTGTAGGACTTTTTACAGTATTTGACAGCTGCCATATGTTTTAGGGGGATTCATTTATAAATAAGTTAACTGCGGAAGATGGGGTTTCAAGGAGTGGCACTGAGTTTTCCATGAACTGACATTTTGTATACAGGTCTGAAGACAAGCAGTATTGTTTACCATCAGTTTCATTTCATGATTTGTTTAGTTCTCTGCTTGCGCCATTTCTTGAATCTCAACTTGGAAAAAGATTTTCGAGATCATCCCAGGTAGCAGGCCTTTTACAGTTCCTTCAGCAGGATCAAATGAGTTCTGGGACCTTGTGGTTTGAATTGGCTCAGCAGGGTCAGTGTTTTGATGGAGGCTGCCTCAGTCCGCTGATGCTCAATCACAGTTGAAGACGGGGCGCTGCACACCATCCTGACCCAGAGATAACAATATCTCGCAGCCCTCCGACAGCTATAATGCTCAGCGCACGCTGCTAAGTGAAAATTGGAAACGTATTTTATAAAGCAAATAAAAAAAAACACATTCAGGAATTACCTCTGGGGCGCACATGCTTACACATGCACTGTACAGATATTTGCACATGTTTGTCCCAAAGTCCTACTCTCTACAGAGTTAGTGTATATACAGTATATACTGTACCTATTATTTGTACTGTGCAACTGATTTTATGACTTAACAGTATTGAGCCTCAAGCAAATTACAAAAAACTCATAAATGGGCACATATTAAAACAAGCGGGTGTATTACCGACTGAGAATTAAAAACAGCAGTGGCATGGAGGCGAGACCCAGTTAGTCTGGGTGTAGGCATACTCTCCAGCATGAATGTCAAAAAAAAGTCTTTAGATTTTCTGTTTCTAAGTCATATGTCTGTTTGTCTCCTGCAGAGCTTTTAATTACATTTTACAAAATCAGCTTGGATGTCAGTGAGGCCAATCATAATGTCTTTATCTGCAAGATGTTATCTACATCAGAATGTCACACCTAAGGAGGGGGTTTTGATCTCCCCCAGAGAAAGACAACAAAAGACAAGTGACACTCATATCAGGACTATGCAGTTCAGCATTGCTGCATACTTCCTATGTGTCTGTAACTCAGGTGGGAAAGGGAAGATGGCACACCTTAAATCCAATAGTTCTGGAGGATAATACAAGCCTATGTTTAGAACATATCTCACAGACGAAAATGTGCAAATTATTGTTGGTAACACAGAATGCAGAATTTAATGATGGGAAAAGAAGAGCTGATATCTTGACATAGATTCTTTGGATAACTATGAATTCATTAATCCATGAATAACTGAGAGAAACATTATCCACAAGCAACAAGGTGAAATATGTGCATCTTTTCACAGGTGTTTTCAGGGGGCATGTATTGCACTATATTGCAGCATGCTGTATCCCCTTAACGGTTATCCGCTTTAGACGGGACTAAATGACAGTCCCTTATTTGAACTTATTTATTCAGCACTTGAAACATGAATACATGTCCTCTATTGTCAAGGTCTGGATTTGAGTGTATCTAAAAATACAGAAGTGAAACACCCCCCTGAGGCTTTCTGTTCCCCCTTTTGTTATGACAAGTATGTGCCTGAATGATTGCAATGAGTACAGAATTGTTTTGGTAATCTGTCTATCAGCACATGATACCTATGGAAAGTGTCAGATTTGAGGAGCCAGACGATGTGTCTGCATCTGACTGCCAGAAAACACAAACATCCTCTCCTTGTTACAATACGTTGACATTCTAAAACAGTTAAAGAGTTCCATCACTTGTCAAGAGTACAAGTCACATCTCACAACTGGAAACTCTTTTCAAGTGGACAAAGTGTCCTGTACATAAGTGTCTGAACTGGTATTCTAAGCAAAATGAGCTTGTCTTGCTCTATCAGCTCAGACTTTTTTTCCTGTTGCCTTACCTCAGACCAGTTCCGTTGACTTTTTAGTCAGTGCGACCACTGTGAGTTTATGTATATATAATATACACACATATACATATACTGTACATATACATGTATATAGAATAGAAAGTAGTAGAAAGCAAGGCCTGCTGCTTGAATTGAGTAGATACAGAATGATAATAGAATGATGTGTTACTTTAAGACACCAAATCCAGCCTCAAAGCCTTAAGCACAGAATACTTTATATATAAAATTACAAAAAAAAAAAAAAAACATGGCTGGTTTACCATAAGGTCAGGTCTGAACCCAGCTTGGCATGACCAAGAAACAGTTAATCTTCATAAACATTAATGTGCACATTGTATTTACCTCATCACGTTACTCTTCATAGAGCGTCAGATAAGTAATCTGTGGTCAGTATGTCATTATGGAGAGGAATTCCTAGTCTTTCTTCTGTAGTAGACAAGCTCACAAGGACTTACCCCAGCCCCCGGCCCCCAAGAAGAAATCCTTCTGGAGTATATGTAACATGACAACACCCGAAAATAATGAACCTGCAGCAGGCTGTGCTTCTAACAACACTGTCAAGTAATTTGCCTGTGTGCCAGAACCACATTGTTCAGGACTCATCAGGTACAGTGAGATTATCATAAATCTACACACCATATATTGTAGAATAGTCTGCAGAAATGCAAATGTAATTTGCTTCCATTTTTGGTATGTGTTAATTCTCCACTATGAGGTCAGAATTTTCCCTCCCCCGATACTGATCCTCAAAAATGATCCTAGGGGAACACTAACACTGATATGTATATACATTTACAAATGGTCCCTTCCCAATAGTCTTTCTTCCTCAGGGCCTGCTGCTGAGTAAGGTTTAGGCTCTGACTTGCTCTCTGTTTACGCTTCAAGATCACTTCCAAAAGCACTAAGCTTGGCAGGTTACATTCTACTCTCTTCGCAAGGGTAGCATTATTTATGGACATACATTCTGCACAAAACGCACCCAGTTAGCTAGCTACCCAGCTAAAATTCACAACCTGTGTTTTCCCCTTCTACTTTCAACTGACTCAAAGGTGGTAATTATTCAGTCAGCCAAACCCCGCAGTAAGACACTCAGCTTGCTGGATAGCTGTCAGAGCTTTACTGTGGCAGTCCAGCAACTGTAAGTTCCTTCTCCCCAGGCAGCAGAAACATTCAGCTTTTTTCCTTTGACTCTTTGAGATGATATTGCCTTTCATGTGTCATTGAGTGCAACTTTTTTGCTCATTATCTGTATTGAATGTTATGTTTTTTTTCATACCTTTTATTGTGTGCAGTGGCATGCTGTCATCCACCTGAATGTGAAATTGTAAACACCTGAAGATCATTACCTCATGTTCCCATCATGCTGCAGTAAACAAGGTCTACACAGCAATGATGTAATGCCTGTATAACAGTCTGGATGGAGATGGAGAAAAGCAAGGGAAACTGAGTTTGGGGGGCTGTGGGTACAGTGGGAAGCTGTGGGAGGCTGTAGGGAGAGGTGGGAGACTATAGGGAGAAGTGGGAGGCTGTGCTCTATCAATTCATGCTGAAATGCTGCTTGGACTAGTTTTTGTGTTGTTTTAAATCTCACTGCCATCATGTATATTGCCATTTTGTTGTGAGACTGGCAAACAGCAGAAGAAGAAGAACACTTAGACAATTGTCAGGTACACTGCGTTCTGTTAAAAATAACCAGCTGTGATACCTCGTGGTAGCTCAGCATGAAATGCAGAGGGTGAGCTCTTACCAACTGCAGTTTACTTTGGAGGTTCAGATCTAATTGGTTTGCAAGATAAGACTGAGTGAATGTGGCTCCTATTAGATTAGATTACTGCCTCCCATGGCAGGTAATATATTTTATTATCCAGAAGAGTAAGCAGTATAATGTAAAGAGAGGTATGAAAACATAAATATTGTTGATGAAGTTCATGTGCATGAAAGGTTAATTTCTGTGTAGAATGTTAGAATGTGCAGTATTCATCTACAAGGCTTAACTAAGTGATTTAAAATGTACCCTTGAAAAGTTTAATAGTATCTATATGGTGGGAACAGAGTGTAATGTCATCATTCCTGAACGTGTTGTGGGTTTTAAACATTGGCTGCATGTTAGCTTATCAAGCTTAGCGAACAGTATTTAAAGCTAGCTCTTCTAGTATCGATTCACGCGTGACTCATTACAGGAATACAGAATTCACAGCAGGTAACACAGAGAGAGATGTGTAAAAATCCATATGGTATCCATGTATTCAGGACAAGGAGGTGAAGTCCCAGTGACATTTACTCTTCCAGGTTAATGATTGTGATTTCAAAGTGCACACCTCAAAGGGTTAAAAAAAAAAGTATATGCGCCTCTTAAATTACCTCTTTAAACTACTTTTAGGTTAATGCATTCAGAAATACAGTACTGGTATTTTGTGTTAAGTCCTTAGAACCTCTGGAGTTGCCAAAATAACTTGGTGTAGAGTTTTCATATTTCAGTATCATATAATTGTGAACCAACAGAACAAATGCAGAACAGGTGTATGGAAATGCCTATGATACAGAGCTGAATGTGAACTGTAGCTGGGAATACAATGATGAATGTGTTCATTCCCCTTTATAGCATAAGGCAGCAACAAGGGAGGTGGAGCCTGACCCATTTATTTGTGAAGGTGATGTAGGGGAAAAGAGAGAGGGCGAGTGAAGGAAATATGAAACTAAGCTCCTGTAATTGCCTCTGTACGTTCCCTCTCTCTAATCTATTATAAGATGATCATAAACATGCATAGTGCAGCAGCACAGTGCCTGTGACTGTAAATATGAAATGCATCCAGTCATTCAGGCAGATTCAAATGGGTTCAGCTTTCCCAAAATACACTATGAGGAATTTCACCCTTCTGCACTGATGTTCAAGAACATAGCTGAGGCTTGAGGTTGATTCAGCTCATTCATCATTAACTGCTCCCTTGGGGATGAAAGGCAAACTCACAGAGGGCAGATGGCCTCTTAGATTCGTCTCTGTTTAGATTGCTACCTCTGCTTATTAGGCCTCCGCTTGGGTAGGGACTGTCCTCTGATGGTTGGAACTGGTCAATGATGCATGGTGCTTCCATGGACTTAAAAAGAATTGCTCCTGATTTGGTAGGTATGACAAATTGCTTCAGTTCAGGTTAGGTCCCATATGTGTATAAGGGGTGACTGCCATGTTGACCTTGGCAATCCTGCTTAATAGACATGCCAGAGGTTATGCAGAGGTAGGCAGGGCAAATGCTGTGGGATTATATTCATAAAGACATAAGGTCTTAGTCTTGAAACTGCTCAAGTTCAATGTGTCCATATATTGATTGTGGACAATCATCAAATCATCCTCTCTCAGCTTCTTACACATATTATGTAGAGCAGGGATATTCAAAGTTTTTTGCTGGTCTGTGCCCCTTTCATCAAGAAGACAACGTGAACTAGGGCCCTAATCATACAACTGAAGGCAGATGATGGTTTTTGTATTAAATGCCACCATGAAATATCTCCAATTAAGCGGTAAACTTACAAGTGAAATTGTGGCTAAAACTGAAGGCTGTAACCAGCAGAAGTACTTTTAAAATTGGAAGCATTGCTGCCAGAATTTTGGCAGGGTATTGCTTTCTTTCTTACTTTTATTCATTTCTTTATCTGAGTTCTGTATTGTTCATTGTGACATTTAGAAGCTTAAGCGTAACATATTGTAACAAAATAGCGATGTGAAGGTTGATGTTGACCATTAGGTGTGAATGTAGCAGTGAAACCATTGCAATACAGAGTTCCATGGTGGAATGCTCTCATCTTGGATGAATGAATGGAACTTGGTACTTAAAATGAGACTGCAGTGAACAAATTGATCTGGCTCATGAAGTGCTTAAGAGCACAATGCAGCCTCCTTAGAGCGCTCATAAAACATTTTGGGTTTGGGGCATTTGGAAAGAAAACCCCCACAATTAAGCTACATACCCTGTGGGAACAGGAGGAGTGTGGTGGTCCTGCCTCTCCCAATTTTTATTTATTGCTTTTTCTTCCAATTTCTTTTTCTTGAATAAATAGGTAACAAGGAAAGCCAATATCACTCCTGCAGAGCGGATGACAGAAAGCTTGGGGTTGTTCTCCCCACTGGCTTTCTGATGCACAGTTCATTGTATCTTGAAATGTTGAAAATGCTTCAAAACCCCCAGTAAGCCAGCCACAGTTGAAGCAAGATGGAAAGCCATTATCATTATATTGTACAGCATGCCATTTCTGCCTGCACTCTCACTTCCATTTGAAAATTGATTGCAAACCCTTTCTGCCCCCACTTTCCATCAGAAGAGAATAACCTAGTTCACGTATTCAACAATGACACTCTAATCGTTCCAAAATCCTAAGCTGTCTGCTACCCTTCCACAGAACCAGTTCTATTCATACATGCTAATTGTATCATCTATCTATCTATCTATATATATATATATATATATATATATATATATATATATATATATATATATATATATATATATATATATATATATATTGTATATATATATATTTATATATATGTTCTATATTTACAGTCATATCTTCATATCTTCTGTTTGCTACGTATCTTCTATAGCTAGCTCTTGTTCAATCAAATTTTCTTCCTTTTATGGGGTAATTGGCCCATAAAATAAAGTTGTATAAGTTTTTTTTTTTTGTTCCTGGAAATATGAAACAGGAAAATCACAAAATCTAGTTTTGATATGAATCATGTTACCTCTTACCACAAGTGTTGGAAGTACTGACTGTTCTGTGTGTCTGTCTGTTCTGTAATGAATATTCATACGCTCACTTTTGATTGACAGCCCACTTTATATCATTGGAACTTTATCCATATGTGCTAATTAGGTAACACAAGCACTGGTCATTTCCTCTTACATTACATGCATGCTAGCTGTGGTGCCCTAACATTAGCTATCCCCAGCCACACTCAGTTTTAAACAGATAAGGTGATGGTTTAGATAGCCGTCTATTTTAATTTCTAATTGGTAGCCCTTACTACTGGAACATTCATTTGCAAAATAGCTCTTTCATCAAAAACAATGACTTGGCAAAGTCATTTTTCGCCCCAAATTATGGAGACATTTATCCATAAAATGTGCCCTACAAATCCTATTCATGCTCAAAATGTTTGGAGCTACACATACACCTGCTAGCAAATTGCTCCCTCTCCTTCTGAAGATGCATTTTCAGGGAGGCGTTGGTTAGGGCAAGAACTTGTTTTTTTTTCCTTTTGTTCAGGGAAAAAGTGAAGAAAAAATGTCAAAAACTTTTTTTTTCTGTTTTAATATGTGCAACTGTTAACTGCTTAATGTGTTAATTTTTCTCCCCAACACACACACAATCACACTTTACTTTGAATACAAAACTTTGTGAGAATAATTCTGACTGAAATAGGCTGGTTTCCATCTCTAAATCAAGTCAGTGTCTTCCAGACTTGAACCCCAGTATAAGCAATGTGACAGCAGAGAGAAGTACACAAATTAGACAGGGAATCACGGATGTGGTTTGATATTTTACTGAACATTATATCTAGTGAATGTCAGCATGTGTATGGGTGTGACAGGAAGGAGCCGGATCTGTCTGTACTGCCACATGAATCGGATTAAGTTTGTTCAGCTAATTCAAAAGACAAGCACAGTTCATTGAGGTGAAATGTATAGAGGAGACATTTTTCTACCTCTGGAAATCTTCCAATCTTTGTATTTTACACATACAGTGAACAAGATGTTGCATGATGTTTCTGGACATATTAATGGGATTTACCCTTCATACTGTCTTTATTTTGTCTGACATTATGCAATATAGCACTGACATTAGGACTTTTAATGGATATTTTATCATGTTTTGGATACAACTCTAATTTTGTATGATATTTTAATTGAAATGTAATTACAAGATTATCATAATATAATTCAGAGTAGCTGCACATTCAGACCTGAAAGTTTTCTGGAAATGTCCACTCAGGATAGAGTAAGAGAGGTCCATAAGGTTAATTCAATTCAAAAAACTTTATTGTCTATCCCACAGGGATAGAAAATTTTCTTTGACAGGAGGCTCAGTAAAATATTAAAAAAACATTCACTTTGGGACAAGGACATACACAGATTAATATATAATTATATTGCTAATAGCAGTTGGGATAAAAGTCCTCTTGTAAATGTTCTTTTCGACCAAAGGTACTGTGTACTGTCTCCCTGATGGAAGTGGCTGAAAGTTATGGAGGGGGTGGGAAAGGTCTGTTGCAATGAGGGGGGCTTTCCTTTTGACTGCCAGTGTGTAGAGTTCTGAAAGGGTGCCTGTTATCTTGCTAGCTTGGTTTGTGATCCTTGAAAGCCTGTTTTGCATTTAACTGAAAGGGAATTGAACCAGTGTGAGATGTTGAAGGTGAGCACAGATTCGACGAGTGATTTGTACACAGCTGTTAAAACGTCCTTGCTGATATTAAAACTCTGCAGCTTCCATAGAAGGCCTAGGCGTTGTTGAGCCTTTTTAAGAACACTGTCTGTGTGCTTGGCAAAGGTGAGACGGGGTTCGATCTCTGTGCATAGGTATTTAAAAGAGCCCACCTGCTCAACCACCTCTCCTTTAAGCTGCATTGGTTTAAAAAGTGGATGAGCATTATCAGCACCACAGCACAGTTCTTTGGTTTTGCTGATATTGAGCTCCAGGTTATCTGGCCTAAGCGCCCCTACCACAAAAATAAAAATAATAGAAATTAATAAACAAATATCCTTCAGATTTAGCTACAAAATCAATATTAAGTACCTAAAAAAAACCTTCAGCTGCCATGTATACGGCACTTAAGCGGTGGTCTATGCAGGTGGGCTGAATCTGCCCTTGGGGCACCCTGTCAGTCAGACAGCTAACTTAACAAGCAAATCTCCCTGGGAGGGAAATCACTCACATCTCGTTTCTAGACATGGAGCTCAGTAACAATAATTGAATAACAATGGGAATTGTGCACAGTGTTTTCTTTATTATGCAGTTTCATATACAGTAGATGCACTTTAAATATGGATGAGACTGAGGTATTGAGTAACATATGCTAGAAAATATCAAAGGGATACAAAGGTTGTCTGTGATGTGTGTTAATGATGAAAGCATTGTGTCAGTGCATCTAATTTAGAAAAACCTAAATATCTCTTAGAATTAAGCTCAAAAGAAAGCAGACTGACCGATGTTTCCATTTGCATGTGTACATACAGTACGTATATGTGAGATCTAAGCAAAACCATCTGGTAAGACATACTGCTTGATCCTTTGCTTGAAAGTTGCTCATGCATGACAGATTTCAGATGAAGCCCTCTCAGTATTTTTAAAATATTTTTCTCATCATTTGAATATCAATGAATTTTATTAATTTATATCATTTGGGCCTGGGCTAAATTTAATAGTACTTTGTTTGTTATCCATTTCTAAAAATACCTATAACATATATTTGTTATTTATTATGACATGCATAAGCCTGACCCAAGGATCTGCATAATTAATAACATTATTACATTATTTTATTATTATTATTATTATTATTATTATTATTATTATTATTATTACCTATAACATATATTTATTATTTATTATGACATGCATAAGCCTGACCCAAGGGTATGCATAAGTAATATTATAACATTTATTATTATTATTATTATTATTATTATTATTATTATTATTATATGATAATTGCCTCTATCAATGTCAGATGCCACTTCATATTTGTCTTGCATAGCCTTTCTCTACATCAGTGTCATGTCTTTTTTCCCTTGTGGAAAAATGTAGCTCATGGTGCAATTATTAATAAATACATGTGCTTGCTTTATGTGGTTCTCATTGTGTCTGTTAGGTTTGAGTCCAGTTTTACACCAGCCTATGAATCATGTATCAGACGAAATAAAACAATCATTGAAAATAAATGTGATCTCTCGGAATATTTCACCTGGATGCAGTCAAGAGAAAAGACCAAGGAAATAGGCTTGCCTCTCTCCGGCCCCATTGACTTCATGAAGTAGCGCTGGACAAATAACTGTGTGCAGTCACTCACTTCACCATACTAGAGCACCAAAAATAAATTCAAAACACTGGACACAGGCCATGGGTGGAGCAGAACATGGCCATTCCTCAGCTGACATTGTCGAAGCCAATAATCAGTCTCCCTCAAAGAACATGCACCACCGAGCCTGAAAGCCTTACAAATAGAACATAATCACCTGTTACTAAGCAACATGATTGGCAC
The DNA here is from genome assembly GCA_019176425.1 of Megalops atlanticus. NCBI lineage: Eukaryota > Metazoa > Chordata > Actinopteri > Elopiformes > Megalopidae > Megalops > Megalops atlanticus. The sequence goes on from CM032886.1 coordinate 24,330,104, forward strand.
ATTCTGTTTTTTCTTGTACAGGGTAAACAAACGTTGATTGCTTTCAGGTGATGCTGCCTCATCACAGAGGTGACTGTGGTAGTTGTATTTTTTCCCCCTCCTGGTACTGTCATGTTCCCAAGATGGGCACAAAATTGCAGCTTCTTGCTGCACAAGAGGTGTTCCATTCAGGGGCAATTGCAAGGATAATGTTTTAGGATGTGGAAATGACTCATGTAAATAATCGCTCACAAGTAGCAGCATTAAAGCCTTGTTTCTACTGCCAGTTAAGTAACCTAATTCCGATGTTTTGGTCATATCTTAAACATATGGGATATTTTTACTAAACTGTAAACACAACAAAACACGTGGTGTCAGCTATGGACATGTCAGATTTGACCTGTATATGAATGTGTAAGTTAATCCGATACAATTTTGATATCTAGATGCGCTGTCTGCATATGGATACTCAGATTGGATATTTTTAATAATCAAGTGATTTTTACATCAATCTGTGCTCATTCATCGATCCATTTCTTATGGCTTTGCATACATTGTGTACTATTGAATACAGTGATGCGTTACTGATCCAGAACAGATGTGCCAGTCTGCAGTGTTCTGCTCTGGTCGAGAAGCCACCATAGCCCAACTCCTACGTATTTTCGTATCGGGATTGACTGCCAAAAGGCTGCATCCTGGCAGGTGAGCCTTGGAGAAAAGCAGTTGCACAAACACTCAAATGTTAAATGTTTGTCCAGTCCACTAAATGTTAAACACTTAAGTGTTTCCTCTATATTTCGAAGTTAGCAATCCATCTCTCCTTGTCAAAGCCCCCCCACAACACGTTCCCCCATAGCTCCTCTCTTGCATCCACATCCCTCTCTGAACCAAAGTGGCAGTGATAACAGCCAGATATGCCAAAGTGGCAACCATAATGATGAGTTAAATGCAGGTATTAAATATGGACCACTTTGGAAAGTGAATAGAAACATAAAAAAAAAATCATATAGGGACAAAAAAATCGCAACTGAGTTTCAAGATCTGTAGTGTAAATGCTGCCTTAGTCACATGTTACTCTGTAACCTTAGTAACATTTTTGCTGACATATGTATATTTCATCACCTTCATACCACCTGAGATACCATTTGTGTCTTGTATAAAAGCTACTTAAAAATGACCTCTGGCTTATAAATAGTTTTGTTGTCTGTCAGAATCATTGACTTTATTTTTTATGTTACTCCTGTGCACAGATACATTTTATTTTAAAGGTCACAACAGTGTTGATCACAAAGCCAGACAATCTACCATGGCATATTTGATTTGGTGTAAAACTGAGCTTTGTGTTATGAGCAAACATTGATATTTTGGGACAGATATAACAAAATGGATGAACATGAGATGGACACACACTCTAATGGTAATGCTGAAGTGAGACTACTGATTTTTGATAATGAACAGAGGAAGATGAAAATGAAAAGAGGAAAATTGATTAAAACATGGAAGCTAAACCATATCAAACAAGATGATTTTGTGTGATTTTCATTTTACTTTTTACCTACCTGTTTTATCACCTTTGCAACATTATAAAATATACATCCAGTACAGCATACAGCATACAGTACGGCATCTCAGTGAGTTAGAAGGACCGATCAGATTCACTCGCTGTCATCACCCAGTGGCCATGTAGTTTCAGGTGATGGATGTCTAGAAATCAATGTAGGGTTAATGGATTAGGAGTATACTCCCATCAGTGCTTCTTCTCCTGTTATAATGTGAACCAGATATGTAATGAAAGTGGAAAATTAGAAAGTGCTGGCCAGAACTTGTATTAATTCTGTAATAGTTTTCCATGCATGTTCATCTGACGGCATGAGAAGTCCAGTGAGCAACCCCCCTCCCTCCTTTGTGTTTGTTCCCATGGTAACCAAGTCTGCTGTCTATTTCATTGTACCATTTTATGACATTCACTATAAAAAGGACATAGCCTTCTCTATTGATTACGAAGACTGCAAATTACCTTTCCTGCAGGTGTAGCACAAGGGCAGGATTGTCATGCCGCAATGTCTTTCTCCCTCATCCCCTCGGAAGACCTGCAAAGCAAGCCCCCTACACCCCCATCTCGTATACACTGGTGCATATTTCTGCAATACACAGTTTAGCATGATGCCAACATGTTTCTGTGGGGGGGGAAGTTATTCACCCTGCCACTTATACCTCCCCACAACCTGAAAGGAAGTGATTTCTAATCAGCTTGTTGAAATGACCATCTGTAGCACAGGGGCATCATTCACAAAGTTAGGTTTGTGGTATGTATTCAAGGCTCATGATTTTGGCTGGTGTTGCTCACAAATTTGTCTCAGCAGGAATAATTGAAAAAGTCTTTTTCTTCTGCATTTTGATTTCAGGAAATATAATTTGGAAACACTATCACAAGGGATTGAGCCTCGCAGCATCTGCTGATAACCCCTGTCACAGATTTAAATGGTATAGATTCATAATTGAATGACTTTATAAAACTGGGAAAATATGGTGAAAGTACAAAGGCTTGTTCACATCTTTGTTTGGAAAGGAAAATGCATGCTGTGAAACTGATTTAAAAATCACATAAATAGGAGAACCACACTGACGGGAATCAATATTTCATTTATGTGCGCCACAGTACTTTTGCTTCTCAAACCCTGCATATTTGTTGGATATTATTCATTTTTCCTGATCTCCTTAAGCTGTTCTTCACATTATATCTATGTGAGTATTTTCATATTTATGAGGCATCATGCATGGACAATAACTTGTTAACTCCCTAGGTCTTACAATCAAATCCAGCCCCTTTGTTGAACCTGGTTCACTTATAGTGTCCACCTTTTAAGTAACCATAAGGGGGACCTCTATTTTGCAGCAGCAGCAGCATCGAACCCAAACTATTTTGACCAGTCTCCATGGACAGCATCTCCACCCATAGTTTTGGAATAAGATGGATGTCAGGACATTGCCCATTTTTTTCTGACATATCAGTAGACATTTATAATGCTCTTAGAATGAAAATTTAATGAAACAGCTGGATATTATTATCACTGTATCACTGTCATTGTTTAGTTTGGGTCAGCCATATTCTGTTTCCACAAACTATTAAAATCAACATAAATGTACATAAATATGTATAAAAAGTTTTAAAGTTGCTTGTCTTGAGCCCTGTGAGTTAGATTTGATCCATGTCACAGCTGACAATGACTAGAAGCCCACAACAGTGGAATTTTTAATTGGAGTGAGTTTACTGTATTTCAATATTCCTCTTGAATTGATTGATAGATAAGGCTGGATTTGATATTAATATGGTCTTGGTGCTGGAAAGAAATCAGTGTAATTACAAAATTCAACATCATATTGCATTGGCTTCTTATTGTTACCTTCTTGAAGACCTCAGTGGTTCATTTTGAAAAGGCCCCTGTCAAGACATAATGTTTGTTGAATAATATCCACAATCATACAATAATATCAACAACTGCCTTTCATTATTATTATTTTTATCATAAACGTATACCTTATGTAAGGTATACACTGTAAGCAAGATTAAATATCACAAGACCTGGGGAGTGTTGCCCCTTTTAATCATCATAAGCCACCTTCTGTTCTAGTTGTCTCATTGTATTACTTTTCTCAGGAAATGCTCTCACCCAGAGTAACATTGCTTGCATTTTTACATGTTTGGATATTTACTCTTGCAATTCTGGTTATATACCTTGGTACAACAGCAATGTCCACGGGGAGTCAAACCTCTAACCTTTTGATTACAAGTCTTGCTCCTTACCATGACACCACACTGCTTCTGTTATACCACGCTACTGTAGACATTATTATTGTGAGCATCTTTGTTATTCTAAAGACAAATTCATTGTGCATTTGCAGATGCATAGAAATTGCACAGGGGAACCCTACAAATGGAATATGTAACAAAAATGACACCTTGTACAGTATATTATTTTATGGTCTTTACAGAGTATTCATCCAACTTTATTCATCCAACTGACAGAGTATTCACCCAACTTTATCCTTGAGCTCATGGATGGCCTTCTGCTGTAAATACAACAGATAACTATGTCTTTTAACCCTGAACTAGACAGAGTGCTGTATCAGACTATTTCAGCATAGCTGACAATTTAATGTACAGTGCAATACATTTCCCTAGAATGCATTTCCAACTCCTCTCTGCAAACTGTAACCATAAGTCGAGTTTAGATGAGTGTTGCCCAGGTCTTACTTTCTGTGGCCTATGGGCAAAGTAAGATTTGTGATATAAACGGAACCCTATAATTTATCTGAAAGCTGTTTCTGGATATCTGGGTGACATTTTCTAATGGGAAATGGCATTGGAACTCCATCTTGTGTTACTGCCGAAACAGTCAATTTGAATATAAATCACAGAGAACTGTTTCAGCTATTATGGACTGCTACCATCATGAGTATCATTTGCAGCCAGTCAGGCCTCCAGCCAACACAAAAGAGACAAAAGGCAACTTCTGCATTCCAGTCAGCAAAGAAGGGCAGAGGATCAAGCACAGTAACACTGCAGACTCTGATTAGCTTTGCAACTGCAATGTAGTAGGAGGGGAAAGAACATCCTATGGAAGGCAAGTTCTGAAAACAAGCTGTTTTCAGCTCACAGCTAATAACTGTGTAATGTGTGGGGCTTATACTATGCAATATAATAATAATAATTGATTATTCAGGCAGCTGCAAGCTACTTGGATGATGTCACTGGAGTAGAACCTATCCTCAAATGAGCACCTGCTCTGCTGTACTATGCTGTGTGAAAAATGGCTATTGACTGTGTGCGGGTGTATTGGAGGACTGTGTTTGTCTTGCCTCACTGCTCCTGTCCTGATGGAAAGGTTGTCACAGTGAGATGGGCTTAGTATACAGTTGGCAATTGCTAAATGGGATTTCACAAAAGGAGAGAGAGCACAAAATATACAATAGGAGTAACATTCATATTGCCAGATTGCAGGTTGATTGGCTCTCTCCTCAAACAGCAATTGCTGCACACCCAAGCTTTCTCATTTACTGCAATGGAGATATTCTTTTGCTGGCATTTTGTGTGTTATTTACCATGCTGTGCTATATGAGCACATGTCCTTGTTCTGCATTGTGTGAAATGATTCCAAAGCAAAGTTATGGTTATTCTGTATGCCATTGGTCATAAATGGCCAGATGAAAGGTAACAGGTCATGACTGCATTAATGCAGTGCATCTTTTACAAGAAAAACAAACAGCAATATCCATTTGAGAAAGGATTGGAGTGTGGTGGATTGGACCGACAAGCACCTGCAGCTGGGAAGGCTGATGAAGTCCCATTTGTGGTTATTATCCATACCACATTGAAAGTATTGATTTCCCCCAAATTATATGCAACCACTTGGATATCAGCCCTCTGGCCTTTTTTGCTTTTTTTTGCACTCTCCACACATAGAGATTCATAGATCTAGAAACTGGCACCTCTGTGGGATTCAGCAAATACTGAGCTCTGTTTTCTGACATTTTCTCAGGAGGGAGTGACTCTGCTGTCTTTTTTTTCTCCTGGTGGAATTAGGTCTCCGGGGACATTTTCTTCTGGAGAATGGAAGGTGACTTGCAATAGTTTGTTCCTTAAAAGCACACTCCACAGGCTTCCTTTCTGAGCCCCCTGGGCTCCATTTCTTTATCTCTTTTTCTCACTCGCTGTGTTTGTGTAGGTGTATGCGTGTGAGTACACTTCAGATCTGAACCTACAGTAATTATTAGATTGACTGAAGCTTGACCGCGGGCTTGTTTCTCAAGTGATATCTCTATTGCATATGAATGGCAATGGAAAACAATGAGACAAACTGTAAGAATTATACAATCATTTTGTAGAATATATGTAATTCCCTCAAGCAGTTCCTCTGAATTGTGCCTAACTGTGATTGTTTTCAGTTTATTCTAAAATGTGTCTTGTTTAACCTAATAACAAGAGGAATGTGGTAGATCTGTTAAATTCCTCAACATGGATTGATTGCAAGAAAGGCATCTGTATCTGCTGTAAGAATGACATTCCCATTTGACTCTGGAGACAAACAGTTTATGTACCCTTTACATGATGAACACGAAAACAGAGCATACTAAGAGGCATCTCCTGAATGTCTCCCTCTCCAAGCGCTGTGCTCAAATGCAAAGACCCATAGGGGGCGCTCTTGTACTGCAAACAAAAACTGAGTCTCGACTGCATCTCAGAAAAGGGAAATGAAAGGAGAGCTTCAGACCAAACAAGTAGGGGGAGGAGATGACAACATGCATTCGCTAGCGGGTTCTTTTTCCAAGTCAATTAGTAATGATATGTTATTGACTGTATATTATCTACCTTTAAAAAAGGAAAACCAAAGATCATTCTCAGGAGCATGGACAAGAAAGGAGGCTACCCTTAATATTAAGATGTGAACCAGGCGCCTGTGAAGGAGACTTACCGCGCCAACTGGAGCTGCAATTAATATTCTCCTGTGGAACGGTGGGCTTTGTGTGAGAATGATCACATGACCCCCTGCTCGCTCCCACAGCTCACAGAGGCCTTATAATTGCCTATTTACATTTCACCCCAACGGTTACTGGCGTTGCACACCCCTGTGCATGGCTGCCCTGGCCTCTTGCCACTCGTGTGAAAGGGAAGTTACAGGAAGGCTTATCGCCCGATGACCCAAAAAAAAAAAAAAAAAGAAACAAGTATCTCAATAAAACAATGAAGTAAAAAAAATCTGTGCAGTCTCCATGACAACAGTTCAAAAAAAGAAATTATTTGTAATATCACTACAAAGGATCAATTGGCATGCTTATGTGCCTACACTCATTAAAATGTCTGGTGCCGCTGAAATATTCATGCATGTATCAATATGAAACATATTTAGTCAGTGTTTTCTGCCAGAATGTTTTTGTAACCCCTTAGAATGGGGCACGGCTGAGTCGCCTTTCTCTGCGGCCAGTTCCTGAATAGGAGGAGGAGGAGGCGCAATCAGAGGAGGATTGCAGGATAGGCTTCATTCAGTATCAATTGTTTCATTTGCTTGCAGTCATTTCTTAGGTACCATTGTCCACTTCATCTCATCCCTGTCCCTTCGGAAGGAACAAGTTCCACTCACCCCAGTGGACACTAACACTCTTGTCAGGCACGATTAAAATTCAGAAATCTTCCTAGCCTTCAGCACAAACTGGTACTTTGTGACCAATCAGTAGACATGGGTAAAGACTTCTGACAGTCTCTTGATGACTTGGAGGTGGTGACCGGGGGAGGGGGACTGGAGGAGCTCTCATCGCAGAGGAAGTGATGTCAAGCGTTCAGATGAGTTTTGAATCCCCATAATTGGTCTAGGCAGTGAGACTTTCTTGTCACAGGGAGTCACCCAACCCACCTCTCCTATTCCACAGACGATCGAGCCCACGACAAAATGAAAGGGAGTCGAAATGGGGCTGGAGCGGGCGACAGGGGGTGTAATATCATCTCCACTGTTTCAGAGCGTAACAGGGGAGACCTGCTTTGAAGAAGTCAGAGTATTTATGTTGCACTGTGTCAGTGGAGCTCGAGGTTTGTGATGGAGTAGTGGGGCAGCCAGCTGGTCTACACACTCTCCTGCACTAGGTCTCTCAGACTTCACCTCTCTCCACAGTGTGGCCTGGAACACAACACCTTCCTTAAAGCATGGTGACTGACAGCACAAATGGAAAACTCTTAATATAAACACAGAACTACAATTGTCTGTTTAAGCATGTATAAGAGACAAAGAACACTTCACTGTAGCATCAGATTAAATTCTGAGATACATGTTTCTATAAAATAAAATTATATTGATCCACTTTGATCCCCTTCTAAGATATTACCTAAATGATTCAGCATGTTTATTTAATTTATTTTTAGGCATGAAGCCCCATTTCTAGAGTCATTGTCTGAATGTGTCCTTCTTTTCTGAACAACGTGGACAGGGTCCATGCACCTCAGTCAGTGACTGTATGACCCAAAATGAGCTTTTATAAACTGAAGCAAGCTGTTTGCTGATATGTAGTGTCATCTTTGTCTCCAGGGTTTAAGATCTGATCTGTTTTCTGGAACAGATCTCTGTTGATCGCCAGTTTTTTTTTGTTGGTTAGAATACCCTTTGTTATACAGATAGAATACTCTGTCCTGTGCTCCATTATGACCCATAAGCATGTTTCCCTAGATGGCAGTAGTAAGTTAAACATGCCATAGCACATTATGCAACGATCTAAAAATCTGGAAATAGTTTTGGTGTTCATCTATTTGGTTTGTTTGTTGCTTTATTGAGTAAACAAGCTGTTACACTTCAAACTGGATCAGAATATGTCTCTGACACTCATTCAATATTAATTAAATGTCACAATGTTCAGTTGCACTTTGGATTGATCAGTTCTCAAGCGTAGATATTCACATCTTGTTAGAATTGGAAATTCTACATTACTGATATTAAAATGCCTTGTGCTAGCCAAAATAATTTCCTAACCAAGGTTGTGTGTGTGTGTGTGTGTGTGTGTGTGTGTGTGTGTGTGTGTGTGTGTGTGTGTGTGTGTGTGTGTGTGTGTGTGTGTGTAAATTCCCATTTGATGTCAATATGTCAGGAAAAAATAAGCACATGGGGGAACTTAAAATTTAAATGATCATGCCATCATAAATATTACATTACTCCATTTCCCTTGCCATTTTTCTGAAGTATTTGCTATATTTTGTTGAGCTTGTTTTTTTTTTAAGTTTAACAAACAGGTTCCATAAATTTTGTCTTTTTGTCTTTTTATTCTCCCCCATGGCCATTACATGGCAAATTTAACAAGTACAAATCACAAATTGTGTGACATGAGAGAGGAGCAATATGTAAAAATAATTTTTATACATCAATGTTTAATTGACATCAATTCAAAACACTAGGATGAATCACCTGAACTCTTAATTACATTGCTGTTCACAGGAATTCTGGTTTTCTGAACACCATAATAGCCCTGATATTCCTCTGTATAAAATGTACAGTTCCCAGCTGATGTAGGAACAGAACAGAACGTGATGTTTCTCTGGGACTAACTGAAAATGCTGACTAATGAAAAGCTTGCTTTTTAATTTGTTTAATTTAGAGAGAAAACTGCAGTTATCACTATTTCACAAGTTAACTGTAATAACGGTGAAATAAGACTGACTGAAATTTATTTATTTTGAACTTCAGTGTGTACAAAGGTGTGTGTTTAGGAACTGATCCTTTGACCCATGTTGAATTTTGGACTAAAAAAGTCTAGTTAGTGCAAAGGCCGTTTTAATTGTAATCAGCAATAGTGATATTTATGTCTATGCCTTTTCAAAGCATGTGACAACAGACCCTGTTCACATTTCCCACAGGTAAGGTGCAAAAGGTATCAATACTACAGAACATCATACTTAACCCACAGCAAACGAAAGTAATTGTGGGATACATTACAATGAAGGAGGAGGAATAAAGAGCAATGAATATTCTGTCATATATTTTCAAAATATTGAGCAGTTCAACAGAAACCATTTGGTTTTTCTTCCAGCAATTTATCGTGAACTGAAATGCCTTCCAGTTGTACTTAAGTTTCAATATAGTCAGATAACCTTAAAAGTAATTGCCATAAAAAGGGGAAACAGGAACTACTTGTCCATCACTGAAAATCAACATCTTCGAAAGAATAAAATAGATTAAATTATACTGGATCCAAAATCAAAAGTTCTGGCATTTACATAGGCATCTGTGGGTTGCAGTAAGGGCCTCTCTCTGGACTGTTATTGTTCCTGGGTATGTCATTTGGTTTTCAGATATCCCCAGCAGAACGGATGCAGGTGCAGCTGTTTCACGTTGGGAGGGTGCGAGTCTCACAATTATTGACAGATACCAAACCATTTAAGTCCATCATAGGAATAATTAAAAGCAGCAAGGCGTGTGTGCCCTGCATTCAGGCAGCTTCAGCTCTACATGCCCAGTAGATTGTTAATTAAGGATAAAGGTGACACCTCCATTCAAAAAAGATGAGTCGATCTGGATGCATGGCTTTCCTCAAGAGCCAATCTCTGCCTGCAAGTTGTTGTCTGCAATAATGAGGGCAAAAGAAGCCATAATTTACATAAGTACCGGATGTTACAACCCAGAGGTACTCAGCTATTGTTTTGTTTAATGTGCCTCTTGACCATACTTATGTCATGGGCTTTCATGCTTATTAAATGCATCTTAAATGTCCATATTCTTTTCCTATATGAGTCACTGGTTTACATGAGGGTCAGTACATAACTTGCAAAACATTTTGGACAAATGCTTCTACTGCATCCCTGGGCAACTTCTTGTGTCCTTCTTATTATCTCCATTTTAGGAGCAGCTGTAAAAAAAGGAGAACATTACACAGATTCCATTCTTTTACAAAAATCAGGGAATTCACAATTTAAGACTATTTATTTGCGCTTCCTTCTTCAGTAGCCCCGTAGGAACTTTCTGTAAATGTTTGTTTAGTACAGCATTGATCTTTAAATATAAAAAACAGACATTACTGGACATTTTCATAATGGCTCTGCATTTGTTTATGTTAAAAATGTGCAGGCCGCAGATGGTTGTGCCTCCCAACAGATGCTGGAGTACAAAATGAACTAGTTTTCCTTTGAGCTAGCCTTAGGCTGTCCAGTGTGGGCAGTCTTCAGGAGACTTTGAAAACAAAGTTAACAAACTTAGAAAACTAAAAAGAGCTCCTAACAGTGCTTATTGGTAAGATGCCACATACACAGAAATAGAGATGCATACTTTTTTATAATAAACTTATGTCAGTGATATATGTTCCATAGACTCAGGTATTCTACTTTTCTGAAGATGTTATGTTTGATATGTGGTTGCATTCTCAAGAATACTACGTTTTGAAACATGTCATTGCAATTTTTGTACATAAATGAAAGAATTAAATTCCTGGGCTATTTCAGTTATGCAGTTATGTTTCATTCTGGTCAGTACCAGCATGGTAGAAAATGATTTGGTAGCTCAAATAGCTTGATAAATCTTATGTAAGTTGATGAATATAGAATATCCTCAAATTAATGTATCAATCTATCTTTTGATGTGAGACAATTGGAGGTCATCAAAACCAGGATTTCAATTTTACAACTTTTATTTCCCCAGGAGTATTATTTTATGATTTCAGCACAGCTAATGCTTCATCAGCAAATGTTAACAAAGTCCCTGGTTTCCTCAAACAGAAAGCATTTTCTTCAGACATGGGGCAATTTACTTCAAACAATTTCAACATGCAATAGCTTCAGGTACAGAAACACCATCTCCCAGTGGCAGCCATTTCAAAACTGATCTCAGTTGTCTTTGTCATAATTTCCTTTATGTCAATCTGTTTATAATTAAATCATTAAATATAAAGCACACAACATGAAATCTCATCTGTAACCAGTCCAAAATTATTAGCTTTTGACCATCTCCTTACTCGTTGAGTTGAGCTGTGTTGCCACTTGTCCTGACTAATGATCAGAGCATCACTAGCCAGCTACAGTTATCAAGGTCTTACTGATAGCTGCACAGGTAGTTGTTAATTTCCCATCTTTTCTCTTAGGCATTCCTGCTGTGTGACTGAAAGAGCGAGAGAAGGCAATACATGTCACCGTTTAATTGACTGGTCACAACACTCTGTGATTCCATGGCTGCCGCCTTTCCCTTACTTAATAACACCATTTCTTTGTTTGTCATCAATCTGGTGTCAGGCACACACCCCAAGGGCAGCAGAGTCCAAGATCTGCTCTGAGAGATCACTTGCATTGTTCATCCTGTCCTGACAGTAACCTCAAGGAGAGAAAATGCATTCGGGGAGGAGGGGGAATGCCTGCTGCTCTCAGTTGTTTTTAGGTTTTAATAAATGTCCATGGGGAGTTTATTTACAGTTTGCCACAGTTGGTTACTTGCTGGTATTCTCCTGGGATTACATGTTGCATTTCACCCAATCAAAAATACCCCATATGTTTGATATGACACTAATCTGATTGAAGGGAAATGCATGTCCTTTAGAAGGCGATTGTGTTTCCCCACATTTTTCTGAATACCCTACTTTTATCAGCATTTTTGGATGGCACTTGTGTTATAAAACATATGTGGAATGGATGTAGGGTCACGGTTTAATTCTGGTGTATTCCTTTCATCAAAAACAGTTACCAAGGTGGACAATGGAGGCAGTCTGTATTGATATAAAGGGAAAGGTTTTATGACTGGGGAGTTACTGAAGTATAGTTGCTTTAAAATTAAATGTAGAGTTAGTCATTAATTCAAGAATGAACTTGGCCCAAGAAATGTCATTTACGAGCTTGGCTGAATTGTACTTTTAATCATCAGGTCAGATATACATACATAAACTTCAGTTCCTGGTACTATTGTACTATACTCTGTTGTAATTATACAGTTCAAAATACAATAACACAGGGAATGACAGAGATTCGGATTGAAATGATGGGGCATGATGTCTTTGTACCTTACATTGTTTACGAGTATAGGAATCTGACAGAATCATGTCTCGTGTTTCATTCCATTGAAAATAGTGATCCGTATTGCCTCCACATGGTAGGGATTGGTGGTTAATGGACGTGATATATCAGGACATCAGGGGTGTTCAGCGGATCCATGTGATTAATCAGTAGCTTCCCAGCCTCTGGCATCTCGCGCTAACCCTTCGTGAATGATGTAAGATCAGACGCACTGTGCATGGAAAAGTGAAGGCGCACTCTCTCTGTTCTCTCCATCTGCCCCGTCCCCTCCTCTTCTATGAGTACCTAACGCCTCCCTCCGACCTCTCTCTCCTCATTCTCTTCCTCGCTCTTACTGTCTCTTTTACACTCGCGCACATACACACCTTGCAATCCAGCTGAAACGGGGAAAGGAGAAGTGCTGGCTCGTTTAAACAGGCGAAATTCAACTGACATCACGGCGCAAGACCCACGGCTGGATCCCGACTTGTGTGAAAGAAATACATGAGGCGGAGACTTCATTCTGCAAAAATGTCAGAATTCATTCTAGCCTTTCTAACCATATCGGGATTATTTCCAGTTGCTAAAGTGCTGACAGCAGTAGGCGCAGAGCAAGGTAAGACAGCCTGGTTCGTAAGGCAAACGGTCTGATAAAACTTACTGCGCCGACTTGGGTTTTAGTGCTTTATCACATACATTGGTTCTTATGAATAAAATGTGACCCTATCACTTTTAAGACACTTAAATCATCACCGCGTCTTTATTTTATCTTTGAACATGAAACACTTATATCACTCTGAACTGATTAAAATGCCGAACCAGTGTCGTGGATAGATTGTGGCATGATGGTGTGATAATTTCACGCCAGTTCTGAATTTCAGGAGTGCGAAATGTTCGTGGTGAACCCTTGGCACTATTTACATATTCTTTCCGTTTAGTTTATTCAAACGATTCGCCAGCAATCGTGTGTGTGTGTTACAAAAGGCTAATTAATTAGCAGCTATTCTTGGGCTGGATACAGCAGGTAGGCTACAGCGGTGCTGTGACACACGTAGGCATCAGGTCAGGATAGCTAAAACTGACACATGCGTCTTAAAAGCCTGCTTATTTGTCATTTGCAGCAATATTACCAGACTGTGTGATGTCTGTTTGATTGCTCGATGTATAATATGAAATACTTTTAAGCACTGAAAATTAATTCTTGAATCAACGCATACTGAAATATAAATGCAGTCAACGTATTCCTTTTCATACAGTATTTGGTGTTAGGGTAGGGCGATAAAGTTCAATCGCATACAATAATGAAGGATTACGAGCAAGCCTAAAATTTAAGGTGAAAGCCGAGTAGAAAATTGACATTTCATTTGGAGCAATGTTATTGTCAGGTTGCTTGGTCTTCGCATTAAAGTTATTTTTTAAACAAATTCACTACGCCATTCTATTGTTTTGCTTTGAATGATATGTTCTGTATCTCTTCATTTCCTCTATCTATAAAAATTGAAGTATTCGTTGTCTTGGCGGCTCGGTTTTTGGACAATTCGACTAACGTGACATAGAGAAATGTATGTTCTGATTGTACAACAAGTCCTCAGTCAACCTATTTCAGGTGCCGAAATACAGTTAGCCAGTCTTGCCGAAACTAAATTTAAAGCTTGTTTCTTGCTCGGAAACTTGCATAATACCCAGTTTGCTTGACTGTGTTTTCGTACAGACGAATGCGAAGCAAGGCTGACGGAAACCGAATCAGTTTGTTCTCCAAGGTGTGTGTGCGTGGTCCTGTGAGCTTTCACTGTAGAAGCCGTGTCAGCTGCATTCCGCCTGTTAACGACTCAATGTTGTTTTTATTGGTTGATTTGTACTGTGTAACATTGGATGCTGTGCCAGTGCTAACCTGCGATTAAATAATGAATGTGTTAAAAATGTAAGTGTTCAACTTTTATATTACACAGTATAACTCCTAATATAGCGCTCTCGTGTCGCTGCTTGCAAAGGGCATGAATGTTGCAGGTGTCTGTCTCTGCGGTCATGATATGCCACATATACGGCTTTGAAATTGCCAAAAAGCATAAAGCATGAAAACAATATCTGTACAATATGGTGAAAAGTACTTTAGTTTTCGATTTAATAATTGCTATCTGGATGCCAATTTTCATGACTCACTGTGGAAGTGAAATCATTATTGAGTATTATTTCCTAAACGTGTGACTCAGTTTATTGTAGGGTCAACTTGATTGTCAGAATTATGGTATTGTAGCTTTCAGTGAATGTTGCATATTATTGAAAGCGGTGACATTCCTTCTCAGGTCTGCTATGTAACATCTGTATACCATACATCATTTGTCCAAAATCTTAGAATGATTTGCGGAGAAGGTGGCTTTCCTGTTTATATAGCATTCAGTCAGAGCAGAAACTAAAAGTATGAAAGGTAAATGTGACATATAGATGTGTTTGAAATGGAATCCAGTCCAAGATTTCTAAAGACTCCAAGAAGTTTCTAATTTCTCCTTAGCAAGAACTAAATGACATCCCAGTTTACAAGTGTGCTGATTTAAAAAAAAAAAAAAAAAAAAACTTTTGAAAAATAAGTTCTTACTTGTTTTTACTTTTATTTCAAAACATAATGACAGTATCCTTGATATATATGCGCCATAATGTTTTTATGTGTATTTTGTGACGTGATGATGTGATTGTGACATTGCTACAAACATCCCCACCCTTAAAACAATCCTTTTATATCAACACAGACCTCATATAGCTGGAGTAAGGCCACTTCTGTAGCCAACTGTAAGGGTCAAATGACTTCAGAGGGCAACCTTCCTCACCGATGCTGATCAGATCTTCTGTTGTGGACACACGAACACTGCTGCACACAGGATTATTTATTCAACTCTAAGGCAAAAAGCTCCCCCACTGAGACTGGCAGCAGTGGTGTTAGTTCCACTGTTGGCAATATGTTCTGGGGAAAAAAAAAAAAAAACACAATAAAAACACCAATTAAAAGCAGAATGGCAGACAGAGATATGTTTGAGCTTAGAATTACAGAAATAGATGTTTGGCATTATTCACTAACCCCATGACAGAATGTAAATGTAGTGAACATCATCTGCTGCTGGTAGCTGTATGAGTTGACCATGAATGTGTGACTTGCATGCCTCTGGTATTTGTCTAGCACCTTAGCTCAGCTGCATCCTTCTCTGCAGAAGTATATTAGAAAGAGGCTAATGCAGTGTTTGGTGATACATACAATCCAGGATTCCTGCTATGAACTACATCTGTTCCATTTGCAGATTCACACTCACTGTTCCTGCACCAGCACCTACACTCTGACAAGTATTTTACATATTACAGGTATTAATTGCATGTAGATGTACAAGGAGTAGTCCAGATGAATGCAACTCCAATTTTTCAGACTCCCACACTGACATTGATGGGAATACCCCTTTTTAATACCAAGCCTGCATGTGCATGACTGAATATATCCTAAAATGATAGCAGGTGTTTACTTGTTATGGCATTCACTTGCTTAGTTAAACCACATTTGTTTTGCTGTGCTCCCAGATTTGAACTTGTGGGAGCACAGATGAGGTGACTGCAGTCCTCTGAAACACTCACATGACAACATGACTATTTTTTACACTACAAGCCCCACAGTCCACTACAGTCAAGTGGGTGCCAATTGGAGGATACAAGCAACTCCACTGATGTTGTCTGAGCAACTTGGTGGGAGCTCCATGAGTCACAGACTGGTGTGACAAGGGGACACTGGCCAACCTACTCACCCTAACCCCTGGCAGAGCAAAGCCAATTTTTTTCTGCCAATGTGAGTGCTCAGTCACTGCTGGTAGTTCCAGAAGTGGAACTTTTATTCAAAGTTAATGCTTCTTCTACGTGTACTTCTGTATTACATAGATACACACATTAAGTATTTATTTATTGCGTTATTGTTACATTTCATTTGTATTTGTGTGAAGAACAATTCTCGCTTTACGCATAATTCTAATAGAACAGAATAGATGATATGTGCCTATGCAGGGTGTCAAGAATGCATTCCCTCCAAACGCTAAGAGTGCCGTGTATATTAATTATTTGACCCGTCAACGCACTTAAGACAACCTTCCCCCAAAATATTTCAGGAGGGCATCTCCTTTGTGCACTCCATGATCCGGAAAATGGCCATTGGTTTCAGGCTTTGCATCATGGTTGAGTGCCTTTAGGCAATCCAGAATGATGAGTACCAAGGCTTTCTTTTTTGAGCGAGCCACCAGTGCGGGACCTGATTTCATCAGCAAGAAATGGTGATGGCTGCTGTGGTGTGGCTTCTCAGCGTTTACTGATCCGAGTCATCTGGGCTCATGGCAAAAGTAACCCCATCTCAGTGGCAATCCCTGGGGAAAACACACACACACACACACACACACACACACACACACACACACACACACACACACACACACATACACACACACACACACACACACACATTTGCACAGCCTCTCTCCAAGAGCTACACAAAACTCAGACAATGGGTCTGTACATATTAGTCAAAAGAAAAGGCAGAATAAGGTCTGTGTTTCAAATATTCAAACAGATTTATTTTCAATGGTTGTATAAATTGCAGGACTGCAATTGTTTTGCTAGATCCAGCTCTAATCCTGACCTGAAATGTTACCTTGAATTCTAAACAATCCAGGAACTTGTTAAGCATGCCGCCTCTCATAGGTTGAGCTGCATAACAATGACCCTGTCTTTGTGAATCTGGTGATTACTTGTATAAAAAAGATGTTTCTCTGAAGTGAGCAGCTTGCAGTTGCAAGGCCTTGAAACAAACTAGAACTGGTTTAATGCAATGTGGTCTGCCTTTTCATTTCACATTTCACAGGGGAGGCAAGAGTTAAAAATGTAAGCTGAATAAGCTGTAAATTCAATTCCAAAAGCGGCCGTGGTTTAATGTGTTAGTAGGTAATTTCTTTATTGGTTGTTGAGTGCCAGTATTTGGTACTCCGTATGCTGGTGATGTTCCATGTTTATCAAGTGTTTTCTGGATGTGAGGTGGCTAGTGCCATTATACAGGACAGATTTCCCATTTGACCTCTGGGTTCTTCTCCCAGAGCCAACAGTTCCCTTCTTTATTTTGGACTGAAATTATATTTTCTCCTGGTCAGGAGGTCATACACTCTGGCTTCCAGGGGGTTCTTTATCTGAAGGCTAAGAGCTGACAGCTCCGGCCAAGAAATCCAAAATATAAAATCTGTTGTCCTATAATTTCTCACTTCACAGTTAAAACAACATGCAGCATGACGGAATCAATGAAAAAAATACTTAAATTATAAAATGGCAAAAAATTGTTTTGCACACATCTTTGCTATGTGACATGCAGAAACATAGGAGGACAACCTCAACCTCACTTTCTGGGAAAGCAGTGTCTCCCCTGCATGCTTTCTCTGACAGAGCTGATTTTCACAGCAGCTCCCAATCCAATTAAAATTCCCATCAATGCCAAGGCCCTCAAATGCCTTAACTGCTTTAAGTACACCTTGAATACAAATTGTAAAACTGTTTTTAAAAAGTGCATATCTGCAGTCACAGACATCTTTTATAAGATGTGTCTGTTTGTGTGTGCGTGTGCGTATTGGCAGAATACTTTCATGTATGGTATGCTAATATTTCATACATATAGTGCTTTCAAATGTTTTACATAAATGTGTTAACTAAATTTATGCAGGTCTGCTGTAAGTAGCTATTTTATATATTGTATTTTATCCATTGATGCATGTCATTATGCCACATACAAAATGTACATATTAATCTGATGCAATTAGAGTTAATTCCTAAAATGTTACCTTGATAACCAAGAAGGAACATAATGTAATTGCACTGTATGTGTCAAAGCTTTAGCCTCCAATGGCCAACAAGGTGATTTTCAGCCTTTTCCTCCTGTAGTTTACAAATGTAATCAATTTCACGGTCTAAGATGGGGCTGTCTAAAATGGGGATGTTTCCATTGCTTTAACTGCTCAATGGAGGCAAACCAATTTGAGCACATTCAGCACGTGCACTCTAGCTCCGCTCAGCAAGTAGAATTTGGACAGACAGTGCTGTCCGAGTTAAATGCGGACTTGACTTGCTTCTATTGACTTTGCTCTACTGTTTTTCCATATAGACTCTCCAAAGTCAACTTCCAATGAAAACATAACCAATGACACGTAACAAGTAATGTTCCGTCTTTTTACTCCACAAACAAATATGCGTCTGACAGCTTCTGCAATTTTCCAGATCATTTGTCCATGGCACATAGCATTGTTCTGTGTTTGCCAATGTTGGTTTGCATGGAGAGAACTTTGTGAAAGGTTTTGTTGAATTTTATCTCCAGTTTCCTGCAGGCCTCTTCATTGGAAATCACAGCTTTGCTTTTTGACAGCAGATTGCAGGTTCCTAGGGTGATTTGGTCCACTCTTCTTCACATGGGCATCAGTGCACATTGCAGGGTGCCTGGAGATATTGTGTTTGATGGTGTTTTCTCATTTTCTACTTCCTGACACAATGGAAATGTTTCCTGCAAAACTCTCCATTGCTGTCTGTGTAAAAAAGGGAGATTTTTCCCTCTCTCTTTGTGGTACAGTATTGGCGCAAGGTGAAAGCGTTCAACCATCGGGTGGAGGATGCGTTTTACGCTAAGATGGGCTTGCGTCATGGTCATTTTTTCTGATTTTGAAATTTATTCTTTCTCAGGACCTTCCCTGCAATCCTCTGTAATAGCTTTCTTTGAATTTAGCCTTTCTTTATCATTGCCAGTTTCTCTAGACTTTCATTCTGTTTATTTTAGTCATTCTGCCTCTGCTATATTGTTCAGGTGACTGGTAGTTCTGTATCAATTGATAGCAGTACTTTTAGTTGGAATTAATATTCTTAGTGCAATATTACATGAGATCAAATAGAACAAATAACAGCATTCTCATAGCGGATAGCGGTCAAGGTATATTTTCAATCATAGCCAAGCTAAAGATTTTTTTTTAAATCTCTCCAAATCTATTTTTATTTGGGTGACATTTCACAAGGTATGCCATATCAGACCAGGTTTTTCTGTATGCCGTTAACACAGTCTGTCACGTTGAATCATGGCAACTCACTCCAATGGTACAAAACTCACCCTGACAGTTGCACCACAACAACATAATTTTCTTCCACTTGATTCCATTGTGAGCATAAAATGAACAGCATATTCTTAGTGTAAGTGTGGGATTGCATCACCCTGTGCATGGGAGTAGTGGAGTTTGAAATAATTTACAATTATATTTCAGCTGGCCAATATTACAGTCTTGGAAAATGTTTTATTGTAAAATGTAATATCTTGTCCTCCATGTGAAATTGTTCCAAATACATGTCTAGGGAACAATTAGACAATGTGATGGAAGTTAATTCCATAGCATTAGTTGTTTTTCTCTGCTGAGAATTTGGCCATTAAGAAAACCATGTCATTCACACTATATGTTTGACCTATTTACATTTGCCCTTGTTGAGAACATCATTCAGTGTTCATAAAGTAAGTGCAGAGTACTTTTTGAAAGGCATTTTTAGCTGCCTGAAGTCTAACTTAAGACAACTATTTTGATAAGAAAGTATGCGAGTGCATAGAGCATTTATAAGTCATGTTCAATTCTACTTTAATTCTTTTTCCTTTTAATAGTCATAAAATGTCCTGATAGTGTAGCCCCACATTATCAATTGTGAATTATGCAATTTTCTGAATGTGTGCCACAAAATTTGTTTCTGCTTTCATATTTGTCCTGTAAATCACAAATTTCATTGCAGTTCTTTGGATTAAAGTAAACAACAATCAAATAAATCCATCCAACAGATGGCGCTATAATTTTCGTGGTGTTAGCTGTCTGTTATATGTGCTAATGGAGAAAAGCCATGACACTTTTTCTCCTTTTAACCTTTAACCTTTAATAGCTATCAATCACATCAAGACATACTGTGTCATGTGTTGATAGTGGTTAAATATATATATATATATACATATAATTTGTACAGGTAGATGTTCTTCCTCCTAGGTTCTAGGCCTGTCGCACCTCTACCGGTGCCCGCTTGTTAGCTGCAGGGTCATCAGCCGGGGACCACCGCTCATAGATGTTTCGCCCCTTATCCTGGAACATCTCCTGGTGGTGGGGCAGTGAACAGGGATGTCTCCCTGACACCCCCTGCAGCTAACCTTCTTCAAGAGTTGGTCGCTCCCCATGTCTTATCCCTTCTCCTCAGCCAGAGCAAAAAGCTTGCCTTCTCCGCCTCCTCTGATACTTCCCTGGTTGCCTTGTGCAGTCCGGCTCCCCGTAGCCCCAGGCCCTTGAGGAGACGTGGTGTTGATTCTCCCACAAAGCCTCTAGCTCCCACCTCCACTGGGTAGAGCCTCACGCTCCATCCACCTTCTCTGCACTCCGCGACCAGGTCCGCATATTTTATTTTTGCATATACACACACACACACTCACATATATTAATGATACAGGGTTCAGCAATAAGTCCCCTTACCTGGGGCAAGTATAAACATATATTGGGCCAGAAACCTGCCCAATTGGGCAAGTAATGATTACAACTAAATTTAGCTATTTTAGCATTCCATGGTTTCTGTGTGCCTGCCCTCAGGCAAAGACACCGGTAGTTGTGTTTTTTATGGAAAAAAATGAACAAGGCAGATCACACTGGACTCCTGTGCCCAATCATACCACAGCACTTCACCGATAACCGGCTATCTGTGACAGTGGAAGTGGGCTAAATTGACTGACTAGTCTAGTGTCAGAGTGCTGTAAGGCATGCAGTTTTTTCTACCCTGCTTATGCGGTCACTCTCCTGGTCATTCCTGGCCATGAAACTCTCTAGTGGTTCTCAGCTACCGGGTCGTAACCCAAAACGGGCTGTGACAGTATCTCTGCTGGGTAGCATGAGAAAACTCCCTCTTTTAATGTTTACGATGTAGTAAAAAATGAAAATTTTAATCAAGCAATTGAACAGCAGTGACATCTACTATCTTCCATCTACAAGTAGATTTCTGACCCACTTATCTGACAGGGCAAGTGTGAAAAAACCTTAATTTTGAGCCCTAGTGATATGTGAAATTGTCTGCATTAAAATCATTTTATTACCTTCGGGCCTGCATTAGGGAACCATTTCGCTCAAAATGGAAGTTTTCGTTTAATTTGCAGACTATCTGACAGTAAGGAGGTGGTACATTTCATTTTGCTGTGTAGCCTAACTCTAATAATCATGTTTAAATTTATGAAATAGGAAGGGTGTTTTTATTTTTAAAAAAAAAAAAAGTTTTTATTTATTAAAATGGTGTCAAATAACTTGACTGAAAAAGGAGGCAGCATCTGTGGTCTGCAACAAATTTTAACAGTTAATACTTAAATTTTTTGTAATAGACAGTAAACATTTGCAACAACACAAAATGAAGTCAATAAAGGTTATGTTTAGAGTTTTATACTTTATTAGAATGAAGGGAGGGATGTGGGTATTGGTGGGGGAGTGGGAGGAGGGGTGATATACGATACTGCAGAAAATACTGTGAAAGTACACAAATATTGTAGTATACCAAAATGTCAGATGTTGGCCCAAGCCTGTGTTCATGACATTTATGGCTGTATACGCAGTCGTGATGAAGGGTATCATTTCATATATTGACACACATTTCATAGGTTCCGTCTCTGGTCTGTTCGACTGCTCCCCAGATCAACAATGTGATCCTCCATTAGGTTTGGTTCCACCAGTTCAGAGTCTCTCATTAAGGTCATGCTGAATCAGATGGAACAGCTTAGAGCTGGTCAGATTGCCTTGAGACTAGCTGGCACTGTGGAAACCTTCTGCTCAGTATTGACTCCGGTGGATTGATTTGGCAGGAAACGGGGTTTTGTGTACAGATCTGTAGATGCGCTTATGTTGATTTCTCATTTTAAGGGTTGAATTTTGCTTTTTTTTTTTAGGAGCATAACTGGATGTGCGGTGTGAAAGTGTTTTATTTGAACCCAGTCGAGCACAGAGTGGAACAGGCAGAAGTGTGAAACACAGTATTGCAGTAATAGTTCCTGTGACCTGTGAGAAGGAGCGGTTGACGCCGCTGATGTAGACAATGTGTGATGGTATTCTTGGCTGAAACGCACAAGCCTTGAGGAACGCATCGCGCTGGGGTTCAGTTGTCAGTTTGACAGGCTGGTGAGGCAGTGCCCACAGGAGCTTCCGCATTTCTGTGCGTTTAACATTAAATCTTTTTTTTCTTCAACATTTTTTACTCGACTGTTGAAGTGTGCAGAGGCGTTCACATGTTTAAGTGATTGCGGGGCAACAAAGATGCTTTTCTGACCTTGTGCTTTCCTTTAGTACAACTGAGCTGCACCCAGGTGTGATGGGGCTCTTAAAAGAATAAACCTTTCCTTAGTATAACTGAACTGCACCCAGCTGTGATGTTCCTCTTAAAAGAATAAACCTTTCCTTAGTATAACTGAACTGCACCCAGGTGTGATGGGGCTCTTAAAAGAATAAACCTTTCCTTAGTATAACTGAACTGCATCCAGGTGCGATGGTGCTCTTTGTCATCGTTCCTGAAGCCGTCCTGAGACCTGCACTCATAGCTGGAAATGAATCAAGCGAGGGGGGCTTGAAGGTGGCGGCCTCAGGAGAGCCCTGCTGTAACTGGCACAGCAACGGCTACGCACCTGTGGACGGAGCTGCTTGGGACCTGCCCCGGCTGCTTCAGCCACGCCGGTGGCGTCAGGGCTGTAGCAGCAATGGACCAGGAAAGAGACGCTGGCATCCGTTCACCAACAGAAAGCGCTGAAGCGAAAACCCATCACAGAAACGCCGCAGACTCACGCGCTATGGAGGGGGAAGGAATGGCGCAAACTCCCGAAGCGGGGTAAAGAACAATGGCCCAGAGAGGCAGAAGAAGGCGGTGCCGAGTATGGGCGACAGCAGGGGTAGTGAGATAACGCACAACTGCACTGATGTGTGCGCACCCTGGCTTCTCAGGGACGTTCGACACAAAACGCTTATCTGCGAATTCTGAGGAGCAGAAGAGGGTGAATTGTTGGGAGTTCATAGAGCTGTGGTCCAGGAGGGAGGACGGCTTTGCTGCCTCACTTCCCACGCGCGTCCACAGGCCACTTTGGCTCAAACTCAGCCAATTCATGGGCAATTTAGTGGACACAACTTAGTGGGAATGTTAATGCAATGACTCTGACTCTGAATATTAGAAAATGGAAAGTCACGGCAAAGCTCTGTGAATAGAATGAATGCCTTAAACGTCAATGCTGAATACCAATTATGTACATTGATATCATATTGACATCATTGTTTCTGGAGTGAGAGGAATTGATTAGGTGTGAGGAAATGAATGATGTGCCATTTAAAGTGAGTGGCGGTGCTGTCAATACTGTCATTAAGCAGTGATTACATGCGTACATTTTAAATGAAAAATGATCTCATACCTGCATCCCCACTTAAGTAACTCTGGTTCAAATGTCAATTGCACTTTTTTTGCACATAGAGAATGGCTTTTGTGTGCTGTAGTCACTGCCCTTCTAGTTTGCCTCTGTTTTGATTTCATAAGCCATTGATTAGCCGGCATACAGGTCGTTACTAAAGGCACTCTACCTTTTCAAAGAAAGTAAATTTAAAGTGAAGCATAAAAATATACTCCCCTTACAATACAGTTTAACATAAAATGAAGCTTGAATCTATTTTTTTTTTTTTTTTTTTTGATTTGTTTCATTGTACTTTGGAAGGGAGTCAGTATCTAGCTGAGAATCATCAGACCTTGTATGGGCTGGTGTGGATACAAATGATTACAATTACCTTTCATATAATAAAAGGCTGGATCTGCTCAGTGCTCTAAACAGATGTCTGTGAACAAGGAGCTGGTTAATGAAAATTATGGGCTCCTGAGGATATTGTACCATTTAAAATAATAAGAAGGTATTACTAAAAGAGGTCTTATTTCTCCCTAGCACCACATCTGGGAAAACCTTCAATGCATGCACTTATATAGCCACAGTTATTAATTATAGTGTTGGTGCATAAGACAGAATAACTTTCAGGGACATTTTTGAGCGGCAAAATAGACTTATAGAACTGTTTATAAGCTGCTATTTTTGACTTTCCAAAATACAGAACATGACTGAAAATTAAAGTATAATTACGTATTCCAGTGTTCTTAATAGTATACAGCTATGTGTTGAAAGGCCCACATAATTACCAAAATTATAATCATCACACATTTAGAAATGTGACTAATAATTGTAAATTGCTGTACTTCTATGTTTTAAATTTTGGAGGGTACAATGAATGTTTCATCTGTTTCAGGCCATTTCCTCACTCCTGCCTGCAGCACTCAAATGCGTTGAAAGTTTAGTTCTGCACCAGAAGCGGCTGTGTAGCATTTGTGGATGGTGTGTCAGCTGTAATTGGCTATAATTAAAGCGATTTTAGGTTTTTTCACTTACTGTAGCTCTGTTGCACTCTGTTTACACTCAGTGTGCTCTGGGTTTTAGGGAAGTTAATAAACTGCACATTGGAACTTTGAGGGTCTGGTCTGACATTGTGTTCTATCTTTTTGTGCCCTTTTACGCAGTAAAATTGGGCACCGTGTTTGGCTCTGCAAGGAAAGAAAGATCTCACGCAAGCAAACAATGTGAACTTACAGAACTAAAATGTGTCTCCAGCACAGCGTGTAAAGATCCGATTCTGTGTGACACAGTTTTATTTATTTTTCAAGTAGGTTAACATTATAAATGTCTTTCTGGTCAGTGATCTTTCAGTTAAGGAAATTCATGAATACAACTGGGTAAGTATAAATGGGCAATTAATCAAGTAGCTAACTAATACAGCAGTTAATTGCTAGGAATCGTCAATGAAATCTTTTTGTGGTCTTCTCCATGATGGATGAAGCCATTCTGATGATGTAAACAAATTTAGTTTTCATTTGGTTAAATAGGCCACACAGAAGGTTGCACATCATCATAAAGTGAGGATGGTGCATTTTTTGTTTCCTTCAAAATGCTGCCTGCAAAAGAAAAGACAAGGAAAGCATTTCACCTTGTCAGGTTTCAGACTGACTCTCCAGTACTGGAAACCCACAGTGTAGATTCTTATTTGAACATGACTTGTTCAACTTGTTGCTTGAGCAGTCTGTTTAACTTTTTATGTAGATTTATGTTGATGTTTAGCTAGTGTAGGTTTCAGTGACCAATCAATAGATGGATTTTGTCACACATGCAATGTATGTGATCTGACATATGGATGAGAATAAATCTTTCATTATGTGAAAAACTGAGGATGACATAATTCATTTTGTTTTGTTAAATCTTATTAAATTTGTGGTTACTAATTAATGGTGCCTGTGGAGTCCTGTCCTGTGGAGTACTAAACCAGAATTTGGGTTACAGCTAGGAACTCTTCTATTCTATTCTATTCTATTCTATTCTATTCTATTCTATTCTATTCTATTCTATTCTATTAATTTTGGCATATTTGCAAATTTATTTTCCATTAGAACTCATATTGTCTTGTTGACTCACATAGACTGTTAGTCCTAAGCTTGGAAACAGAGTAGGGTTTGTAGTAATAAGGCAATGGGGTCATGTAAGTAAAAATCATGTTACGTAGAAATCTTCACCTCATGTTCCTTTACTGTTATAGCTGTTTGCTGTGATGCCACACATATATACAGACACAGACAATGAATTTATATATTGCTACAATTAGAGCAGAATATCTGATTAAGAATGTACAGTGTGGCCAGAGTTTTGAAGTTATTATCTCACTGCTGGAGCACAGAGAAGAACTTTATAAGGTAGGCATGCATGCTCTTTTGCTCCCTTGCAGTGTACATATGAAGCATCTTGTTTCTGTGAAAGTCGTCTTTAACATCGGTCCACCATATTGTATATCAGGCTTGAACTTAAGTTCCTCAGTCAGTCAGTGTAAGGAAGCAAAGAAGCAAAGAAGTGGAAATTCAGATAATGGTGGTCACATTTAATTTAATATTGTACATTGTATTTAATATTGTAATAGTTAACTAGTTAATAGTTAATAATAATAGTTAATATTGTACATTGTATTTAATATTGTAATAGTTAACTGAAAAGCTCTAATGGTGTAACATAATGCAAATCTTCAAAACACAGACAGCCACATTCAAAACCGGAATTACAAAATTACGAAACAACTGTGATTGTGAGTTAATGATGTGAATACCTGTAAGTAAGAAGGGGAAAATTATGCATTCCTTTGTGCGACCTTTACACTGCCTATTAGTGACATTCTCAAGACACGTGAATTTCAGCCTCCAGCCATCTATTTCGCTAATTAGATGTAGTGGAAGTGGTTATACAAGAGCCCATTTACACAGGAAGGCTTGGCCAGACACACACATTATGGAGCACACAAATTTAGCCACCGATGCATCGCATATTTTATTGCAATATGTGTATCTGCAATGCACTTACAAATAACAGTGTGTCTGTAGGGAAAGGACTGGGTTAGATGAAGGTGCAGACAGCTGAATTGCGACAGGAAACACCTTATTTAAAGTGAGGCAACTGAAACGCCACTTTTACAAATTGAACGCTTGTCATTATAAATTGTAAAACACTTATACTGCAGTTCTTTACCTTTTTGTGCATTTATTTTCCGTTACTGAAGTGGTCCTAAACAATTTTATAACAGCTCATAATGGAACAAATGTGCAGCAACAGATATACCTGACAAAAGGTTCACCTTGTGGGGGATCAAAGTGATACTGACTTGTGAATGACCAGTTTAACAGCACTGCAGAGCAGTTGAAAGGCCTAATTTGCATTGGGCATGAAAGACAACAGCTATCATAACGACTGTCAGAGTTTTGTAACATTTATGTAGCTGACAGTGGCTTTAAAATCGTGAAAATGTTTTTGGTTTTACATTTTTGTGTTAAATATTTTCACAGTGGCAGTATGGTATTGCCTGTGGTGGTTTGCAAAGAAGCAGAAACTGTGGTCCCCAGGTACAGTCCGATTCTCAGTTTGACATTTGAAAGCGAGATGGAGGGTGGAGAGATTAATTCTTTGTGGCATTTAAAGAAAAAAGGTGTGCATTAAGGCCCTTACTTAATCAAAAGCTTGGAAAAACCTGCAGTTGCTGAGAAAGGAACACAAATTGCCATTATTGGATGGCAATTTCAGCTTTATGTCTGTGACATTTGCACAATGAATGCCATACAAATATTGAGAATGATCAATTTAAACATTAAAATAATGTCTCATGGAATAAGATCATGTACCTTTATAACATTATAGTGAATGGTTATACTCATCCAACATCATTATTTCTGGGGGAAAGTTTTTTGCAAGTTTTTTTAAACAAATTCTTTGATCCGTGGGCAAGGCTTAATAATGGATAGGATAGTATTTCTCAGCCACAGACCAATCACAGCATCTATATTACTTAACATTTATGCTTTTCACAGGCCATGTCTAGAGACCTGTATGATTGACAGGACAACGCCCAATCAGATACCTTGCACAGAACACAACCAGTGTGGAAGACTAAAGAATTCAGCAAGATACTTTGAATTTGCAGATGGAAACATGACGTCAGCAGGGCAGGCTATAGGGTACGCCATAATTTCCCCAAGGCCTTTTTGAATGCCAGGTGGAGGTTAGTTAGACCTGACTCATAACAAATGTACAAAAGTTATGCATCTAATATTGCACACATGTAAGACATTCAGTGTCTTGCAGTCTGTTGTAGGTGGCTGTCTTCACCTATGGGCCGATTCAGACTTGAGAGACACACTTGCAAGCCCCACTCAAGTGCATTAGCAGAGATGTGCGCAACAGGTTTCTACAAAATGCATTCAGACATGAGCAGCTTAAACTCTTACATGGTAGACGTGTGTTTGGGGTGGAGTTTACCAAAAATGAGGGTATTTTTGCTCAAAATGAGGGTTTGTGTCATTATTTTCCAATAATGACAGTATTTTCCAGTGGACACATAGACTCAATTTATTAATGAAGGTTCGACAATAAACTCGTCCTGTGTGGAAAAATTTATTTGGCTACACGACAGTGCTCATTGGTCATTACATTACATCATTTAGCAGATGCTATTACCCAAATAAGTGCACCACTATGCTAAGAGTGGTAATTGCGAAGTATTACAAGTGGTCAGTAAGATCAGGTCACTGAGTTAAGTGCTAAACTAGTGCAGAGTGCTTTTTTTTTTAGAAAATAGGGATAGATAGGATAGATAGAGATAGATGAGATAGAATGTCATACGTGCACATACAAATGTACGTACATACCTGCGAATCATGTTCTCTCTAAAATGGTGTTTAGTTAGAACAAATCACTATGTTTCCCATAGCCTACTGCATGCTCTTATTTGAGAACAACATTTCCTATGTTTTAAATGGTAGCCAGCTTCAGATAGGTCACAGTCATAAAGTATCTCTGACCATTTTTTCAGCTAGTAACCCAGCTAGGTAGAGGTCCACAGAGCAACATATTAAAATCTCCTATGTTTGGCGATGTCAACAGCAGTGCAGATATCAGACAGAGCCTGTACAGAGCGAGGGAGTGAGGCACGCCAGAATCCCCAGCCTTGTGGTATTGACTCACAGTGTTTTCAGCAGTTTCAGCTGGATAAAGGGGCAATTTATGATAGCTCTTCCCTGAAGACCCAGAATCTATACTGCAGTCTCAGTTGTGCTGAAAAACATCTTCTTAGTCCTTGCCATGTAGTTCCAGCTAGTGTCGGGGTATGTTGCAATATGTTTCCAAAAGCTCTAGACCCCAAAAGCTGTGGCAAAATTTTGTATAGCCAGCTAGAAACCTGTCCAGTTGTTCAGCAACACTATGTGTCAGTTGTCTCACGCTGCAAGCTACGCCATGTCCTGCCATCCTTTTCATGTTTGTGTAGAGTGAAAATTAAGGGACTATGTGGTGCTATGACCTAGCTAGGGAGGGAGGATTTACTTTTCAGTGAATACAGCCTGCTCATTTCATCTGAAAATGCAGTAGCTAGCTAGATAAAAGCAAATATACATTGCATTAATTTTCTATAATTGAAATGGTAGCTAGCCAGCAAGGCTACAATGAATATAGACAATTGGATATGGATTCCTACTGACACCCGTAGCAGGACCATTGTATGGGGCACAGTGCCCTGAGAGAGCCGACACAATTGTCCAAGCTAGCAGTCTAAACAACTAACTAGTTCAGACCATAGACAACCACCTATCCACAAGTGGCCATTTGTTTCAGCCAGTTTCCAGTCAGGATGCTAGGTCACACAGATTCCTTCATAAAATTCCTTCACACTTACCATTAAACGACTGTTTCATATAAGAATATGTTCGAATATTCTGATCCTTACGGCTGGTTTGCCTTTGCTATATTAAAGATTTAACATTACCCAATGAATGCAGGAAAAAAAAAAACAACAACTTTGAACTCAGCACCCTGTGCTGTTTTCCCTTAAAATAAATTTAAAAAAAAATTGATACTGACAAATACTTTATAGCCGCACCGTTTTGTGCTGAAGTATTGAAAAGACTCATCTTGGTTTCAGAACTGCTTTATTTTCATATTTTAGTATCTGTTCAACTTTTATGATTAAAGTGAGTGTCTTGAGACAGCGTTCTGAAAATATATTGGCCACCAGTATCCGGCTGGGAAGGTGTGGTTTTCTAGGGAGATTTTTTTTTATTCACAGGATGCAACTTTTCCCCACCCATCCTAAGAGAAATGTGGGTGCGTAAGTCAAGTCTGAATCCCAAAGACTGAAAATCACATAAGTGGGTTGTGCAAAAAACACTCAGCACCCATAGCTGTCACTCCAGATGCAAGCCTGGAAGTCATTGATGTTTTAATCAAAACTAAAGCATACATCAGCAGTGTCACATGTATATCATTGCCTCCATGTGAAAGACAGAAAAAATGATTTAGTATACAATAGCACTTGTGCTAATAGTGGTACCTGAACTATACTCAGATGAGGCGTCTGATTTTTCTTTTTCTTTTTCAATGTCAAATTTACAGTGCAATGACAAGCAAAAAACATGGATTGTACAGACACAGTGATACAGTTTGAAAATACACCCACATTTAATGAGGGGTATTATTCTGAAATTCTGAATTTTTCAAGGGTTACTTTTCAGTGGAATTTATGGTTGAGCATCATCAAGAAATTAACTGTGTATTTCACTACAGTTTCATCACGGACATTTTCTGCACACATAGCAGTTACATCCCTCTAATCACTGGAAGACACTCTGTGCTCATGCCCTTGAAATGAGCCTACAGCTATCGGTCATGTCTTTGTCTTCACTGCAATATTTATGTTTCTCACACATTCAAGCTGTCTTATATGTAAAGCATCCTTCATCCAAGATTTGTATGTGTCCATTGATAGGGGGCTGTAGTTTATAGATTAGAGTTTAAATTTCAGAAGCTGCGGTGTGATAAAATATGTAAAGTGTTTGGGGCAAAGGTATAATAGACTTTACCTTGCTATATCTGCTATTAACTGAAACATGGCCTGATTTTAACACATATATCACATATAACCATGTTTTTATGATGTTTTTATTTCATCAATATATGCAGTGTTGGGTTTTAAAATCAAAACAACTGAGACAGCCAAATCAATGTTCTTTTTTAAATTAAAATCATGTAAGGGTTGAAAAACCCAGTGTCATGAAGTAAAATGCAATGCAAATGACTTCATATTACATTTTTTTATCAGTTATATTTTGGGAAGACCCATCCCCCTGTTTCTTTTTTCCACGATTATACACACCAATCATTTCCTTCAGTGAGAAAATTGAATTTTTACCCTTCTTATTAGCCTAGCTTTATCTATCTAGATTATAATAAAGTATCACTCCTTTTATAGAGCTCTGGATTCAGAGAATGCTTGCCTTCTGTGGCACCCATCACTTCAAAGATCCTTTTGCAGTTGCTCAGGATTGAAATCCATGTTCAGCTCTGTTGCAGAGATTTGTCTGTGTTGATTTGTTCTTTTTTTCTTCCATATATTGTAACATTTACTTTTATTACACTTTCAAGGACTAGAGAAGAGGCCCAAGCTGAATGCTTAGTAACTGTAATTTCTACAGTAGAGCTGGAGTTCAAAGCTCCATGATTTTGCACTGTCATCTGTGCCATCATCAGTATCATTGTTACATTTTTCTGTTTTGTGGTTTAGGGAAAATGCTGAAAAGACATTCATCTGCTGCAAGTAAAATAAGGGATCAATCTCATGCAGGTTTAAAGAAGCACTAAATCTCAAAACAACGCTATTTCCATACTGTTCCTTGCCTTACACGTTCTTTGGCTTGCAAATGAAGTGTTCTAAATTATGTCGCGAGCTGGAAGCTCTACCATTGATTTCACAGTTTCTACTGAAGCAGCAACACGTGATGTTTCCCACTCCAGGAAGTGAGAAGTGAGTAAAAAAACGGTCTGACTCCCTGCTACAAGCCATTGCTTTTATTGAACTGATCCTACAGAGCTTGTAAAAGTAGCTGTCCTGGAACAGATTACCCATTTATGTTTAGTTGGTAAATGTGTTATTTCAGAATTCATCCATCATGCTTGGATTCTTTCTGCCTTGTCATCCCATGATGTACAGCAAGACAGTTCTGCCCCACCCGCAGTTCAAATGAGATCAGCTTTGAGATCAGCTTTTCTTATAGAACATAACTGCTTTTGGGCTGCTGTGCTGCAGGTGTTTGACGTTGGCATGTGCTCCTGTGAGTTCTACGATGAAGGCTGCAATAATTTCAAACTGGAACTGCTAACCAGCTGGTAACCAAATGCTGGTCCCCAGCTCCAGTGACATTACCACATCATTCAGTCCCCCAGCTTGATAAGGGTGTAATAATAGATTCTGCTGTCTCCCTTGTGTTACCATCTATCCTTTACCTTTGTTAACCATATCAACCATATAAAATACTTACATAGATCAAACTGGTGTTAGCTTTTCGGTGGACAAGTAAATATAGCGATTTAGCAATCAACGATTTCACACCACATCTGGACTCTCTGTCCTGGAAAATTATGACATAAATTAAGTGAAATCGGTAACCTTTTTTACCTGTCTGTTGTCTACTTTTATGTTACTTTTTGTTTTCAAATATAGGCACCTCTGTGTTTTCCCCCATTTCAGTGGGCGATTTTCACATATTCTTACTTCAGTTTTAGCCTGGTAAGCTGCAAGTGACAAAGTAAATTTGCATTGCTTAGTTCTGATCCTCATCTTTGTTGGCACAATTTACGTTTATATTTTCCGATGCGACTGACTGTCAAAAGTGTATACCTGGAGAATTTTTACGCCCCATTTACTATGTTATTGAAAGACATTCAGGCAAAAACAGCCCCAAGCAATACAGAGACTGGGGATTTCATGGAGTGTGCAGTCACTTCAATGTGAGTGTATGTGTATGTATTTTTTCTTGCACAAACTTTGTCGTCTGTTTCTTGACTTTACTGTAGCCCTGCTGCAGAGACACATGCCTACAGGTTGTTGGTTTTTGTTACATACAAGGAGGATTCATGGTCTTTGGGGTCTCTGGTGACGAGGCAGTCGAAAAACAATGCACTAATAGTTAAAAGGTTCTCCAACATAGCTGGTGTTTTAAAACCCTTCAGCCAGGGTGGGTACCTGTAGGATATCGGGAATGATATGGAAGCAAACAAAAACATTACATTACATTCATTTAGCAGACACTCTTATCCAGAGTGACATCCAGCACAATAGAGCATAAGTGTATCCATTTAAGCTGAAAGACCAACAAAACACTGATAGGTAACAACATTAGGGTCAGAGTTAAAATAGAGTGTGAACTGGTTTGAATTAGCCAATTTCCACTGACACAGCTACAGTCCCATTTTTATTTTTTACTAGTTTATTGTAGTTTTAACTACAGTGCCATAAATGATAACTTATCGAATATGCTGTTGTTGCTATCAATAACAACAAATGCATCAGTTCTTGATTATCTGTTGTGCAGTTCTATGATCGGAATCCCAGTAGTTTAATTCAAAATTTAACCCAGGATTTAATAAACCATTTGGTTCATTTTAACAGGATATGACACACCAATATCAAAGAAATCATTCTATTGTGAATATCTTACCATTCAATTAATTCAAATTACGGTAAGTGTAATTCAGTTAGTCACAGGATGCTTCCTCCTACTGTAGCCAATTAATTTTTCAATAATAAGTAGTGACATTTACTATTTATTGGTTAACACTGCACATTATGGCCCCTATTCAAGCAATGGTAATGTAGCTCTGGAATGCAAGGTGTTATAAATATGCACGCTGGCCAATCAAGAAGCCTACCGTGTTACCTTTAAAAGAGCCTTTGCCTGAGTGCCGCTGTGTATTATTATTTACACGTTATGGGGCAAAACAAGAAAGCCAGTACACCCAGTTATCTGTGTTATAACAGTGATGCCTGATATATGTAATAATTTAAATTAATTGTAAAAATAATTTAAATATAAAAACTTGCAAAAAAGCAAAAATGACACTCTTCGCAAAGGTGCAAGATACAACTTAAAAAAAATAATAATAACTGTCAATGTATGACACATTTTGATGGAGAAGGCTCAGGCCTAATAGATACGGGCTCAAAACATAAAGCAAGAACACAAATCCAGGAACTTAATGGCATTGAAATGAAAACCACACATAAAGTGAGATTATTGTTGTTAAAGACATTTAAGTGACTCCAAGGTGTGCTGAAATTAGTCCATGTAATACAATAGTTTTGTAGCTTTGTTTAAATTATCAGTCAGTGCAACATCTTGCATGTAGGTTGATGGAAACTGAAGGTTCTACTTGGGTTGTAATTCAGCTGTTGCATGTTTTCTGCTTCTTGTCAGGTACAGAGTTGTAGAGTTTGATTTGATTTATTATGGCTGGTGTATTTTCAACAGGACCATTGTGAGTGAAGGGTTTGTAAGGCTGTGTCCCCATATATAACATTGTCTCCCAACAGATAGCATTCACTGACAGTTCCACACTGGTCTGTCTACAAGTACATGGAACTCATATGTAAAATATGAGTATATGTTTCTGCTTCCACTCAGAAATAGCTTCTCATCTGTTAATATTACTGTACACGTGGTTTCATCTTATAGGATGTCATTTTCAGTGGGTGCTGGCACAAGAGTAAAAATTTGCCATTAACAGTGTGTATGGGACAGCACAATGACCAATGCAACAGCAACAATTTATCTTCCAGTGACACCACTGAGTCCCAATTATTACTTACTCCCATGAGTACTTTCTTAATCCAAAGACACAGCAGTGTAGGGTGGAAGACAATGCATTTATGGAGAACACCGACCTGACTTGATATTGCAGGTTCACTTAAACTGCCAGATTGTTAATGTCAGGCTTTCAGGTAGAAGGACCCAGGCACAGCCCGGGATGACAAACCAGGCGTTTATTGAAGGATGTCCAAAATCGTAGTAACAGAACAGTCCGAGTCAAAACCAGAGAATCCATGAGCAGAAAATCCAAAACACTAGGCAAGGGTCAAAATCCAACAAAACAGGCAGAGAGTCAAGAAAAACCAGAGCAAGCAAACAACAAACAGGCAGGAACAAAACAGACTGAAACACTGTGACAAACTGGCAAAGAAACAGAGCAGATAGAGGGGTATAAATACACAGACTGATGATGAGACAACAGGGACCAGGTGTGCAGGATGGGCTTCAGGTGGTGGGTGTGGCAGCAGGGCAGATAGGCGGGACAGGAGGTGGGGCGATGGCAGAAAACAAAAACAAAAGCACATGCACGCAAGAAAAACAAAACAAATGACAGACCGGAAGACAAAAATTGACACAAGCAGGACATCACGTGGAAGGACTGACAGTTAACCCAGTTATATACATTGTGTTAGTAATGTGATTGCATTATCGTTGCTACATAAAGATGATTGGTCAATGAAACCTGTATGTTGACCAATATGTTTTATCCATAACTGAAAGTGAAACATGAAACACAAAGCAAAAGAATCGTAGCATAATAAATCATTATTACACACCAGATTTATACATATTGTGTGGTTACTGTAGTTGTGTCTGTGTGTGGAAAGCGCTGCTACACCTTCAGTAAATCTCTGTTTCTCTCATAATCTCCCTCTGTTAGGTGTTCTGGTGTTACCCCTTGGTTACACTTTGTGATCTGCATTTGCATTAAAAGTACTCTGAGTGGCAGGTTTTTAGGGTAATTTAAATACTACTGTGCTGTGCATTAGTGGCAGTCTACACCCTGACTATAATGGTCACACCCCGATTACACCCACTCAGTGCAAGCAGAAAAGTAAGTAAGGTAGAAAATGGAACAAAGGCTCAGCTTCATTTGAATTTCTGTTGCTTTTTCACTTTGATTTATTTGGTTTTGTGCTTAGTAGTGAATTGTTTTTTTAGAGAATCATGTCTTTGCCTGATTGAAGGGATAAATTTGAGGAATGTACATTTTTTGCCTACAGTCAGCATATAAAATAATGAAATGCCTGCAACTGCACTAGAGATATTTAAATATTGTTTCATTCATTTGTTTATGTTTGTGCCAGTTTGTTTCAGAAACCATTTAAAGCAGAAGGCCTGCTTTGGTTCAGTACCTGAGTTCTCTTTTTCCAATGGTATTTTTCCAGACATCATTAACAATGACACAAGGTTATGGAGTGTGGGTATTTGTGTGTGTGTGTGTGTGTGTGTGTGTGTGTGTGTGTGTGTGTGTGTGTGTGTGTGTGTGCACATGTGCGCATGCACATGCACATGTGTGTATGTGTGTGTCTTAATTTGGTTTAGTAAATTCACAGTTAAGCCACTAAAAGATTAGCAAAGTGGTAGTATGTACAGACCAAAATACTACATGGGAAAGGAAGCATTTCAAATACACTGCCACATTGCTTGCTTATATTGAAAGTGGATTCTCCCACAACAGACATGTTACACCTGGAAACACAGTTTCTGAAATTACATACATTACATAAGTAGTTTGGGGTGGGGGTGCATTGGGATGTTGTCACAATGCAAGACTAGCTATGCTCTTACAGAAACAACTGTACCCTATACTGACAGCCCTAAAACAGATTAGCTCCGAATTTACATATAAAAGGCACTTGCGATTACATCCTTTGAAGGCTGCTGGCTTTTATATTGTTATCATTGTCAGCCTAATCGACTGGAGGACATCAGAGTATCCACAGACTGGGCACTCTGAATGGGCTTGTCAAATCATATATTTTACTGTAATGACAGGCTGCTCTTTGGGTCTGGCCACAGTGGCAGTCTCTGGCCTGTGGATTCACCTTTTGAAAAATTTTACCACTGGTACAGGCTGTGCTAGTCCTGGCTCACCTGTTACAAGTAATTACGGTCACAATTATTCAAGCTATTACTTTAAATAAGACCAAGAAATAATATTTTCTTTGCGATTGCTCTAATTGAACACTTATACTGTGTGTGCAGCAACTTACTTACTTTTCTTGCTTAAATCAGATTTTGTTTGGTATTGCTGTACAAGTCTTAGTTTATTTATTTATTTTTTTTAAGGTATCGAAAGTAGTTGGTAGAGGTTAAAGGCACATCTCTTCCTTCACTTCACTGATTGGAAATTGGCACCCACCCTGATGGAAGCACAGTTTTACTGATGTTAATAGCTTGCACTGAATGCACTCTTTAAAGAGACATCTGATTAGAAGAGACCCTACTGCTTCCAGTGAATAATTTCACTTTCTGTTTTAGTCTCATGGAATAATACACCGTATTAATAGACAAAAACAAAGGAACATACCTTAATGCAATAAACAAGTAAACAATAGGATGCATTGCTGGCAGCATATTGCCAACAATATAATTGAATTATGTCTATTTTTACCTCAGACTTGCATAGTTTGGCTAAATTTAATTCAGCACAAGGTTATTGCTTGTAGCTCATAGATTCTATCCAGCAGGCTAATTTGTTAAGTCCATATTCAATGTCCAGTAAAAGAATTTGACACATAGGGCACTAATGGAGGACCTTAACATCCAATAAACATTTTATGGAGATACCCTACTGTAGTTTGCCATGAACATTTTCAGAATATACACTCCCATATAAGAATCTGTGATAAAAAGGCAAGCATAGATGCACAGCATTTGTAAACAAAACTGGTTTGATACTGAAATCTTTTTTTTGGTAGAGTTTGCTTAAAACAATTACATAGTTCACTTGTTGTGTCTTAGGCAGGACATGCCATCTGCACAATCAGTCATGGGCTAATGTCTCCATTCCAAGACTATGACTATGACACTCAACAGCATTAGCTTTAGCAAATTCTAGACGTGGATGTGTAATGATGTGGGGCATTAATGCAGACCCATGACTCAGGTAAAATTGGTCAAATTGAACTTCCTCTGGATTTACACAACTGGTATTTGTGTTTTGGCCCACTATCTATGTCTCTGGTGATCACAAGTCACTAAGCACATTTTGCGAGAGTCACTCCCTTCTACCAGGATTTTGTGTCAGTGAATCAGCATTTTCCTCTGATTAAGTGTTGAGGATGTTCTTTACCAGCAATGGAGTGAGAGCATTTACAGCTATTTCAGTTTCAATTTATTTGTTTTTGTAGCACCTTTCATTCAGGAAAAAAGCACAATGAGTTTCACAGGCATAATAAAAAGAAATAAATCAAGAAAAAAGACAGTTTATAAAGTTTTACATTTACATACCAAAATCAGAGTGATATCCAGAATCAATTACAAATATATAAGAAACCAATATCACCCCCAGAAATGATTGAGAACAATAATAAATAAGCAGTAAATAAACAATGAGCTGTAATTTAAAAACTGGAGCTGAGGAACAGTGTCTCATAAATAAGGACGTTTGAGGGGTATAAAAACTAAAAGCAGTTGGTTTCCCATGATTAAAACAGACTAAAGCATAAAGGAATACAGCAGTAGCCAATCTAAGTGCTTTCTCTGGATTTTATGATAGAAGCATGTCCTTTATATAGTCAGGTGCCTTTTTACTTTCAAAAGCCAACAATAGAACTTTAAAACCAATTCTTAAATTAACACTGGGGTAATATGTTCCCACTTTCTTGTCTTAGTTTTGTGGCTGCAGCATTCTGGACAATCTGTAAATTTCTCTGGACTAGGAAGTATAGGCATAGGTAATCTTCTCAGCATCAGGCAGGGATTGCAATATTTCTGAAGTGATAAAAGAGCACTTTAGAAACATTCTTAATATGGTATTCCACATTAAGATCAGAGTCTAAGGTTACCCTCAGACCTTTGACCTTAGACTTAAAGTTTAGCATTTGAGAGATTGTTTTACATGGATCCTATCATCCCTATGACATCCTGATTTTTATGTCTGACAGACATTTAGTTAAAACTGCAATTGAAGGTTTCGCTCCACCATTAACAGTTAGAGTATTATCAGCACAACTATGGAAGGTCATACCATTACTATGAATGAAAGCACCAACTGGGAGCATATACAGTGAGAACTGTAAAGGACCAAGAATCAAGCCCTCTGGGACCCTACAAGTAATGCTAGCTCTCCATTACAGAATCACTGAGACTAACAAACATGTTTTCTGCTATTAAGATACAATTAAATCCATCTTAAGACTGTTTCACACAGTCCTATTCTGTTTTATTCTGATACAAACACAAACAATAATTACCTGAGGCAGGCTAAAAGAGAATACTTCAATTATACAGCTACTGTAGACACCACTATATTAGCCAGGTCTCCTCCTACTGACTGAATGCTGGTCTTATAAAGGAAGTCAGCCACTTTAGAACAAACCAAGAAGCATCAAATAAATCAATTAACTGAACAAAGGCAATAAACCAATAGGTACTGACATACAGTCATCTCTCTGCCATATTTAAAATGTTTCATATGTATTTTGCCTCTTTAAAACACAATACGAATCAATTAAAAGCAAACACAGGAAACTCCCCCTGCAGTCACAGCCCATGTTGTTCGGCCCCATTTGCCAGTGCCCTCCCAACACTACAAATCCCATCAGCCCCCAGCCCTCAGGTCCTTTGGCTGATGAAGTCTGTCCTGCTGGTGCCATTGAATGAACAGGTAAGCCATGTTCCCCCAAACCACAAATATTTAATTTACTTTAGCTGTGAAAAAGGTGCATATTGACAAAAAATGTCCAAGATTTAGAAATTCTTAAACATCCAGTTGGCCACCCTGCATGTTAAGATGTAGTGATGGGCGGACAAAGCCTTGTGAGGCTTTTGAAGCTTCTTCCTGATTGTGCCGAAAAAAGATCCGAAGTTTCGAACGAAGCAAGTTTCGAACATCAAAGACAGACACAGTGACATCTGGTGGTAAGCAGAAATTACAGCAGCCATGAGCTCGAGACTCTGGAGGAAGACTGCACACAACACCTGGTTGATTTCAGTTTCAGAACGTTATGTACTGTGAAAGCCTAAGAACGTGATGTGTCTTCAGTTTGATCTTCGATCACTCATTAAAGTCCTGCAAGAAATGTATGTTGCTACCTGTCTCTATTTGCTACAATAAAATGATGTTTAAATGTGTTGTCCTTGAATTATAGCTGCCATGACAGCATACAGTATAGCTACCATCGATACTTGTGATGACCGAGGCTTCATACCTATCGACTCAGGTTGGGCATGTGCCCACCTAAGTGATTTGACCTAGGCTAAAGAAACAAATTAAATATTAAAAATATTTTTACACATATAATTGTGGCTACAATGTCTGAACATTACAATTAATGGAAAGGTGAGAGTTTTCATGCATAGGCTTAGGCTACATCTCGCCCCCTCAAACAACCATCGCGACCCACAAGTTTGTAACTACGCAGGTCATGTATAAATCGGAATAAAGTCATAGTGTGATAAACAGTCATTAGTTAACTGCAAATCATGTTAACGATCAAAGTAGTCTACGTGTGGGTGGGCTAGGTAGCTACTGTCTTAACAATACTTCACTCAGACTCACTAAGTACGCTAGTCTCTATGAGGAATAACAATCAAATATATTGTTAACAGTGGTAGGTGATGGGATTGTGCTTACCAACAGTTCAGACAAACGGTGTAAGAGGGTTTGGGGAATGTGCTTGTGCGACACTTCAAACAGAAAGGAACAGTGAGTAATAGAATTTGGGGAACGTGATTGTGGGACTGTTGAATAATAACAATAACAATAATAACATAAAACGATACCAAAGGAAGGACCTCCAGCATCGCCTTCATCACTTTGGTTCATTGGGAGTGTTGCATGTTCATGCTTGGCACGAAGGTCCCTCAACATTGACGAGGTATTGCTGTTATAGGCCAACTCCTGAGGACAGAGCTGACAACGAACCTTAAAATAAGGAAAACACAGTGACAGTATTGAAATACGACCCCGAGCAGGATTAAGCGGTTCGAGAATGAAAATTATAGGCTACAGTATTAATGACAAGTGAAAAGTCCTACTGCAAAAGAATAGTTTTGTATTACCTTATTGGGGGATAACAGGTCGAAATGTTCCCACACTCGCGATCGGCGCTTTCCACTTGTCATCTCCATATTTTACGTATCAGTTTATCTCGGCTCACTATGAAACACCGAAAACCTTCTCTCTCCATTGTTTTTATAGCTAATGGGGTATGGGAGAGCGCCAAAACTTTGAATCGTTCAGTGACGTATGAAGCTTCGGACGTCATCAGTCACGTGGAAATGGCAATTTGATACAAGCTTCATCGCACTGTTTCGAACCAGTATGCTTTGCGAAAGTGAAGCGAGCCTCGGTGCCTCAGTGTCGAACGTCCCATCACTATTAAGATGTTTCAGCCGGTTTCCTTGATTGTTTGTAGAGTCCATGGTATGGGTGTGTTTGGGAGAAGGCAAACAAAGGAGTTGGTGAAATAAAATGTCTTTCCGTCCAGCTTGGGTTTCTGTGTATATTTGCCCCGGATATTCCTTTTCATTTTAAAAAAAGTCCATGGAACGGACATGCACTCTGTTGCAGTTGTCTAAAGACCATGTTTTTGAGTTCTTTACCATGAAAAAGGAGGGTCTAAAGTTACTTGGTATATCTAGGTTAGCCTTTTTGAGTAATGACTTAACTATCAGTTTTTAGGCTAGCAGGAAAGATCCCTGTGGACAGAGAACTGTTTACAATTTTTAGGACATCAGGTGATAGGTTTCTATAAGCTCCCTTAAAAATATTGGTTGGAAAAGGACCTAATTAACAGATTGCTGATTTCATCTACGAAATTGGAAGGAAAAGGAAGTTCTCTGCATCGATTTGAAGGAAAATGCTCAATTTCACTGTGGACTGGATAGCACTCAAGTTGTCATGTGATATTTTACCTATTTTACCAATTTTTTCTTAAAAGTAGTTCAAAAATGCTTCACATCTAACAGAGGGTGTGTTTGTGTGTGTGTGTGTGTGTGTGTGTGTGAGAGTGAGTGAGAGAGAGAGAGAGAGAGAGATGTTTGTTTGGTGTAACAAGTCAATTTGTATTGTTTTCATGAACATTATACACAATGAAGAAACATACTTGGGTATGTTGGTACTGTAGGAGTAGTTTATGTTCCCTCTTTCCTCTGTTCAATATAGCTTTATATTTCATGCTGTTAGTCTGGATTCTCCATAAGAGATGTGGATTGTCACTTTCCCCTTTGTACTCCCCACCTGGTTTAGTATTCACATTTACAGAATGCTTGAATATCATTTTACAGCAGCATAACAATAGGGTGTCTGAACTATGGCCCCAACACCCAATCTCAGCCAGACTTGTGAGAATTATTTTATTTTCACCGACATGGTCAATCATAGAACTGAAGATGAAAAGTGATGTAGTTTTCAGCTTGCAGGCCAACATTGTGTTCACTGGGAGTATTGGGGTCAGTAAATGCACTCAGAGGTTTTGCTCAGCAAAAGGCTGCTGTCACTGTAATTAAAACAGCCCCACTGGACATAAGCAATTTCTTTTTTTGATGCATTTACAGTATTTATGAAGTACTGATGTCAGTGTTAGAAATATTTTGCCATAGAAGGTTATGCAGAAGGTTATGGGATTTTTACTACATGTCCTTTGTCATTTATAGTGCATCATAAGTCAAACATTTATGGATATAAATTAGAATACTGATTAGTATACCTCAGCACGGAGAAGATGGATGGGTGTCTTATAGGTTTAATACATTCTCAATTACTGCACATGAAATTATGGTGTATATAATGGTTAATATTTCCTGACCCCTTCAATGACACATCCATGTCTGTCATCTAAGATTCAATAAACTGTTGATGTTTGAAATAAACTCATCCTTAAGCCACCTATATTGGTTTGCTCTACAGCTCTGCCAGCGTGGCTGCTAGAACGGCTTTGATTTATTTCTCGGTTGAACCTAACCTGTCGCTAACTGCATGTATGTGAAAAATCAGCTCGCCTCCCTGCCTAATGACATTGGAGGTTTGGGGTGAACACCTTTCGAAAAGAAGTGACTTGGTGCTGTAAATTGGATTTTGTTTTTTGTGGCTCCCTTTTATCAAAGCAATAAGTTAACATTGGGAGAGCTAAAACAAAGGTGATTGAAATTTTCTGCTTTTGCCCTGTCCTTTTATCAGTTTTATCACTAAATAGCCTGTAATTGCA
The DNA here is from genome assembly GCA_019176425.1 of Megalops atlanticus. Classification (NCBI taxonomy): domain Eukaryota; kingdom Metazoa; phylum Chordata; class Actinopteri; order Elopiformes; family Megalopidae; genus Megalops; species Megalops atlanticus. The sequence continues at coordinate 24,373,280 of CM032886.1, forward strand.
CTTTATAGATTTGTTGATGGATAGATGCCCGAAGTAAAGATCTGTTGATAAGAGCTGCCCCTTACAAATTAGCCTAAGCTGTATTTCTTATCACAGTAGGAACCACTGTCAATTATTTTTTTTTTATTTTCACTTCTGATGCTGTTATCGCTAAAATCCTCTTAGAATACCGTGACTGTGTTGATTCCTGGGAATGTTTGTTTTCCCACTGAATTGTGAAATCAATGTGGCTGGAATGATATTGCCATCCTTAATGCCAAACCGTGCTGTTCTTCAAGGGACAATCATTTCGGAAATGACAGCCCTCAAAACAATCATCTGTATGAAGGACAGCAGCACAGCTTCCATGGTAACACCAAAAGGATCTCAGAAAGTGTGAAAAGGAACTCTGAGGAAATATGGCTTTCAGTGATCACTGTTAGCTATTCTTAGGGACCTATTGGATATGGATTCAAATGAAGAATGTGAGTTTTGTCCTAAAGGTACATTATGGCAAGGCGGTCAATCAAAAAGCCAACTCATCCCTTCAGGGATGCAAAGCAAAAAAGTCAATAAAATGCTATTAAGGGTCAGCCTTATGCTCAGAAGGACTCAAAGTGCAGAAAATGGGAAGGAAGGTGTGGTTTTCAGCCAAGACTATTATTGAAGACCCCGTTTGATGAGGTTGTATGCAGTGTTGTAGCTCCTTGCCTAAGCAAAATGTTTAGCTGTCAAGCCAGGCAAACTGTCTAACTGAATGCCCAGGTACTAGCAGTCAGTAGAGGGCTGTTTTGGCTAATATAATTTTATGCTACTTTTACAATAATTTTGCAATAATATTAATGAGCATTTAATAAATCATATGCATTTGTAGTGTGAAATACCTGAGAGCGTGTTGATTTGGATTTGAATACAGTGACATAAGAGCAGCTCCACATTTTTGTGGGTGTGCAGAATAATCTTTATTAATTGCTCAGACAAGACAATTATTATAACATGTGCTGCATTGGGAAAACTGCATTTAACAATATTGTCAGTGTTTCCCTACCACTTTCCAACAAAGAAGGTACTCACTTTTAATGATTAGAGTGGTTGCTCTAGCCAGTAGGATATAAGCAATGTGCCCTTGCTGTTTTCCAGAAGTCATTCTTAACCAACTGCCTCTCTACTAATAAACAAAACAAAACAAAACAAGAAAAACAAAAACAAAACAAAAAAAAAAAAAAACAGTTGGAATTGCACCATCAGGATCAGGAGGCAGTTGAAGGCAATTGAAATCAAGGTGCCTTCATCACTCTGTGGGGACAAATGTTATCATTGGACACAAACTGTATTGCTGCGCTACAAATTTTCTCCAGTTCAGAAAAGTCACCTTATTAAGAGATGGCACCACACTCATTTTGGGCAGTTTTTGTTTGATTGAATGGCTCTTAATATAACATGGCACACATACATATTGATAATCGTGGTGCATTAGAAGAGAATATATCATGAGAAGCTGCTTTTATTCTATCTTGTAGATAGAAATTCAGCAGGCACAGAAACATCTTTGATGTTCAGCTTGTTACTTCATTTTATTTTTCCAGATCCATATTTTGTAGCAGTGCAGGCAGTAGCAAAGGCCCAAGAGTAACCAATGAACAGCTAATTAGCAAATTGGAAATAATGATTCTAATCCCACTTGACACATTCCTGTCACACAATAAACAGGATGACATTCAATCAATATGTTTGGCTCAAAAATCGAATGTGTCGTAACATTATTATTAGTAGTAGTTGTTGTAGTAGTCGTAGTCCACTGTATCATTTTAACTCCTGAAAGATTTGCTCAAGTAAAATTACAATTCTTTTTGTTTTTAGTGGACAGTGAGACACAACAAGTCCATGTAGGTACCCATTTTCATTTATTTTATTATTTAAATAATTCATTTTTATGTTCAAACATATGGCCACCATGAGCCATTCACATTGCAAGGGGTTCCAATAATTTCTTTTCACAGGGTCCCCTCTATTTTAAAGGAAACAGACTGTCAATTGCAATTCTGTTAAATCTCTTAGGTTACGTTTTGTAAACTCTCATTAGAAATTTTATCTTCAGTGGTTAAGCTCAAGGAAATGAGATTGTTCTAAATCTGTTTATGTGAAAGCTAATTAATTATGCATTTGTAACACACTATTTAGAGGTATAGGTCAATACTTGCTGCCATTTATGAGCAATCTCTACAGAGCGACCCAAGAGACCAAATTAGCTTGGTGCAAGACAGGAAATATTTTACGTTAGAATTAAAGGTGAAGCAACAATCAAAGGCTCTGGTAACCACACAGAGATTATTTCCAGTTGTATCATTTGTCCTTTGTAATGTTTTCTCTGGGAAAAGAGGTATTTGAGGAATGCTGGGCATTTAAATTTATTGGCAGATTATAAAGTCTTTGTTTGATAAAAACATTACTTCTCTTTACCTGCTGATCACAATGGACAGATTTGGCCAATCACAAAAGGGTGATCCATCAACAAATGCCTGAGTAAATGAATGTGCAGTGTTAGAAAAGATGTGTTGTAGAAGGTTGTGCTCCTCTGAGATTTAACCTTGCACCAATGAGAGCAGCTGAATGCATTATGCCCTCCTGAATGCAAGTCACTATGTCCTGTCTGCTTTCTTCTTTCTCAAATTAAGTGTTTGCTTTTATTAAAGGACAGAAGCTAACATCTCCAAATGCATTTGTCAGTTGCGTCTGTGTAATCTTCCTTAAGGAAAAAGTCCTTTCATGATTGGTTCTCTGAATGGCACTGGAAGTAATTAAAAATAAATCAATGGTGCTTTGAATGTTAGCATTTTGAAATGTCATTTTTGTGGAGTGCAGGTGAACATTTTAAGTCATTATTGCCTACAGTTCCTCAAGCACAGTATGATTAAATTGAGGTGATTCTTCATGTTGCTGAATCTTTGCGCAGCTGTGCCACATCTCTGTCTCTGTGCTAGGGACAAGATGAAATCCATGCAATACCATTACGCAATACACTGATACCATATTAGATGTATATTTTCTCTGTGCGGTAGCAAAAGAGCACACAATTCTGTTAGTGTCACAAACTCTTCACTCTTCACAGACCTGTGCACCCATACTGATCTTTAGTATAAGAGTGGATACTACTGAGACAAATATTTGCAGGCCATCTCCTCTGTTTCCTCATTTGGAATACACAGTGCTTCCAAGAAACTCCATGGTAAACTGGATAGTTTGGAATTTGTTCCCATTTTCCCATAGGCATAATGTTCTTGTTACAAGTGAGAGTCATGTTCCTGAGCACAGACAGGAACTCAGATTTTCACAGGTGAAAGTCTAGAGTAATACAGAATTAAGTCAATTATGCTTAAGATTTCAACACTCTTATCTGTGCACAACATGGAGTACAGCAAGATGTAAATAGTGGTCTTTGGACAGATAGGTGTATACTTGAAAGGTCAGCGACATCTGGTACACATTTAAAAGACAGTAACAAATTATGAACAAAGCTGCCTTCAGGTTCACAGGCTATCTACATAAAAACAAGAAACCAAGAAAGAGGCAATGCGGAAACCTTTCACAGACCCCTAATGGGGACTTTTTTCCAAACATTTTTTTCACTTTTTCATTTCTCTCTCCCCGTGCTCCCTCATCATAAATCAGATCTTTCTGTCACATGGTGTGATTTTGATAAATGTTGTAAACAGATTGATTGCGGAAGAATGTATAGCTGTAATTTGGGGACTACCTGTGCATTGGTTAGAGTGGCTTTCTCAAAATACTACTCAAAATCTTTTTAAAGAAAAATGCTGGAGTGAGAATTCATGGTGCATTCTTTGTTGGCAGTCATGTTATCCAATTGCTTCTAATCTCAAATGTCTTTGAACAAATAAATCTTGTTGTCTTGCTATAAACACATTTCAGATCCCCATCCAATGTGCAGTGGTGTCCATGGTCCTGATTTTTGAGACTACTCTGGGAAATTCAAAAGGCTAAGGATGCATTATTTCCTACTGTCTTGCTTCACAATATTATGATTTTGAAGCACAAATTCCCTGTTAAAGGGCATATTGTGTTGATATTGCTTTTGGCTATTACCTTGCTTGTAATTTGCATCACAGTGGGGGAGGGGGAATGGAGAAATTGTGTAATCCTCTCTTCATTAGATCCTTTTTGTAATTATTTCCCATGTGTTTCCCCCTTGTCTTCTTGTCAGATTCAGAGCATCACAGCATTACACTTCTATCCATGGCAGACTGAAAGAGTTCCGCCTCATTGTGTTGTGGTGGGTTTTTATAGGCCATTGTGTGTCAAAAGGGAACGTTTCAAGCATGCAAAAAAGAATCTCAAATGCTAGAATATAGCCAGTCGTTAGGCTTCAGCACTTCTCCAAGGTGAGAATCCTAGGCATGGTTTTGTTGTAGTCAGTGTTATTCTGGGTGTGAACTCAGGGAGAATAGTCTGTGCTTTACACTGTGAATCATTCTAGCTGGTGTCTGCCTCTGGGGAGCTATATTTGATATATATATTTAGTTATATCAGTCTAGAGAGAAGACATATTTGTTTGCTTTGCATTATGATTAGTTGTTAACAGTTCATACAAATCATTCACATACAGCGAAGACAATATTTTAACCTTTACATTTATGAAATAAATTTAGCATAAAGTCACTACAAGTAACTACAGCACTTAATGTTGTACAGAGGACAGAGCATAAGCAAGAGCCCTTCTAATTTTGAAGTTAGGCTTATTGTTTCAAGATTACCATTTTTCTATTTTGTTTTCTCACAATAAGATTACCATTTTTCTATTTTGTTTTCTCACAATAAGTTCACTTGCGTGGACTTATTGTGACAGATGCTGAACCATTTGTTTGGAATGCAGTATTTTAATGGTCATGAAAACTCAGCAGGTAAAAGGTGTCTTTAGCACAGATGCAAAATGTGTTCATAATAACAGCGCTCGACAGGAGGTGATTACAGGAAAAGTAAAGATTTTGGTACTTTGGGTGGTAGCATTTAAAAATGCCATTCTTTCGTTGGCTCATTCGTTCCTTTGTACCGTTATTTTTCTGCAGGCAGATGCACAGGCTCAGATTTCATTGTTTCCGGTTTGTCCTCATTTATAGTTTGATTAAACTGAAGTGATGCTCCATGTCTCTGAGTCTTTGCACACCTGTCCCACATCTCTGTCTCTGTGCTTGGGACAAGATGAAATCCATGCAATACCATTACGTAATACACGGATACCACATTAAATGGATGTTTTCTATTTGTGGTAACAATAGAGCACACAATTCTATTATCACAAGCCCTTCACTCTTTGGCTATCTCCATGTAGTAGGTCTACAAGAACAACAATATATTTGTGGATTTAATGCTGAAGGGTGTCATATTTACACTGGACGGAAAACTGAATGCAGGAAGAAGCTGCACCTTGACAAGTGGTTGCAGCATCTTCCTGCCCATTGGCCGTGCCCCCTTTCCCTAACCTGATGTAGTGACGGTAGCAGCCCTCCTTCAGTTCTCGACGGCCGGCTCATTTCAACACACCTGCAGGTCATTTGTGGCATTTTTTACAGGTTCAGCTTTGCCGGAAAAAGGCTCAGTATCTTCAATTTCCTTTAACATCCGCGCAGCACGATCAAACTAAGCAGGAGTTTCTGGACAAGCGTCTTTCCATTGGAACAGGTGGCTGCACAGGGATGACTGCCAACCCATTAAAGATGTGGCTCATGATACCAACATTGTATCCAGAGTTCCATGTAGAGGCTTTCATTGGCTGTCAGTGGCGTGCTGTGTTTGGTGGGAGTGTTGAGATGGGAAGGTTCAAAATGCACATCAGATGTTTTGACAGGTCGGGTGATACACTACAATGCAGCCCTTAGGTGAGCGCAGAAGCTTTCATCTCCTCACTGGCTGGCAGTTTGGCAGATACAATCCTGCCTCCTGTCGAACTGCCAAAAAGTTTTATTTTGCCTCTACACCTGAGATCACTGAACTGCCTTCGACTCCAGAGACCAGACCAGATTTCTCCTTCCCTCAATTGCAGGCAAAGAGTCACTGACACCCTCCAGTATCTCTAGCCAGTATCTTCACAGCTGAAGGCGGGGTGGGGGGAATGTTGCAGGTCTCATGGATGAGATTTAGTCGAGCGTCAGCCTCATATAGGAGAATGCTAATTTCCTCCTGTGTGAAGCGCTCTGAGTCTCAAGCAATATTCTCGTTCAGCTCTGTCTCCCATTGACATTTAAATAACAATGCGTCATGGCTGTGGTGCAGACGCTTATTTCGAGGTAATGTGGCAAGGATCCTTACTAGTCATTGTGTAGTTGATACATTAATAAATGTGTTACATTAATATATGTGATACACTAATATATATAAATGAACAAAAATTGGTTGCCCAAGGCTACAATGATCAGGTTGGTCATATACAACGTAGTCACAATACATTTTCTGGAATTTTTCAATCTGGAAAAAGAGTGTTTATGTTGGACTAAATGTGTACACTATACTTACCAATGATGGATAATGCAGTTATGAACTATTAATAACAGCATCATATTATAAAGTGTTACAATTTTTATTCCCTCATATGAGATATGTGCGTCAATAGTGTATGGGAAGACATTACAAGCCTGTGTTCATGAAATAAATAGGCAAATGCATGCCTACGTTTATCTATTGCCGATTTTGTCAGTTTCCTCATAACTATGCAACTAGGTGAGTGGTGCCGTGTTTCAGAGAGTAATGAATGGAAAAGAATATTAGTGCCCTCCACTGAAGCACAGAATGAGGAGTGTAAAAGTCAGAAATTGGGGCTGATAAACAGCCGGAGTGATTAGCAGCAGCACCAGCTGATGATGACTAAACCACGGGACTCGCCCTAGCAGATTGCACCTAGGAATCAGCTGGGTGTCTTGCATTCAGAGCAGAGAGTCACACAGGGATTAAGAACTTTGGTAGGTGCCCACACAGGGCTCTTGTTTCTCTTCAGTGATGTACGTTAGCGGCACTGGGACCGTGCACAGTGCCGCTAACGTACATCAAGAGAAGTGCTTTGTATGTGTCTTTCACCTGCCTTGTTGTTCGGCATTTGACGGATTGATGTTAAAATCCTGCATCCTACTTGGGTCTAGAGAGACTTTCAGGGCAAATGTTCAGGGTCAGACAGCCATGAATAATTCATTTGCTCCTGGATTCAAGAATGCTGTTTTTCCTGCGATTTAAGGTTGGAGGGGTTATACCTTAACATCATAATAGTACCATGACTGAGTACAGTATATATTACAAGAGTGCAAACAGTACACTGCATATTACCCTCTGTTTTCCACATTACTACTCTGATTCACACCAGCGATTCAGTCCCTGAGTTTTTAAATTAACAGCATAGGCCTGGAAGGCCAATGCACTTTTCCTTTTGCACTGATGTCACAGTAATGTGATATTTCCTAATGGACTTATGCAGGGATGTAGATACAGAAGGATGGCAAGGGAAAGACATCTTAGTAAATGTTAAACAAAAGATAAGAATTGTAAGGAAAGACATGTAAACCACCCCATTGGCTTCATTGTCAGTTGGGACTGACTTGTGCATTGGATATTCCCATTTGTAGTAAACGTCCTCAGAAATGACACGTCAATCTAAAGCACATATGGAATCATGAAGATAAATCCCCTGCATACATCTTCATCTTTAGCAGCTGTGAACAATTTTACATGCATATGCCATCATACTGAAATTCCTTTACATTCCATAAATGGAGATTCTAAAATGGACATTGCAGAATTCTTTCTCAGCTGAGAGAAGTCCACATGAGCTAAGTAGAAACCATATGAAATTCAATTCCATGGCTAAATGACTGCTTAAATTATGCATGGCTTTTTAATTGGTGGTGCTCACAGTGGACAAGGAGATTTTTTTTTCTCTGAATATATGAAATCAAAGGGGAAGCTGTAATGAGACTGTTGGAAATGATGGCCGTCTTCCACAGGTCATATATTACACCACTAGAGGGCATCGCACAGGCTACACTGTCTCACAGTGCGGTTTGTATTTATCCATACTGATAAAACTGCCATTGGCAGTTACATACCTCAGTCACAGCCCTAGCTATTTTTAATAGCAATGTACATTTATTAAAAATTATATTCATTGATATTTGGTAGGCAGATGTAAACAGTGATGTAAAGTCTATAATAGTACCAAGGAGCTGCCTATGTAGTTAAAGCCATGAGATGTATTTATTTTCTTATCAAACATTAACATGGATTTGTTTTGAAATTGAAATACAATGTCACACCTGTTTTGAGTATTCACATAGCAACATAACTTGCTCATTGGTTAATGTTCTGGTGAATTCTGAAATGTGTTGCCAACTAACAGGTATAATGCTGAGATGTGTCTGACAGGAGGCCTGATGTGTCACAGATACCCTTTATGGCTATACTGTTAAAGAAATTTTAGGTCTACTACACATGGTGGGGGGGGGGGTCCATACTTTTGAAAGAAAGGAGGAAAGGAAGTCTGAAGGTTCCAAAAATGTGTGATCATTTCTTGCAGAAATATTTTTGATTCACATTTCAGATGAGGTAGTAAGCATTTTTTTGCCATACAACAGTTCTCTTTAGCGTATAGTACTCTCAATAAAGTGGACACGGCTGGGCTCTTGAGTGAAGGGGCCAGTTTACTGTGCAGTAGTGTCCCTAAGGTGGAGATGGTTGAGCTATTGAGTGAAGGGGCCAGTTTACTGGATAGTACTGTCCCTAAAGTGGACATGGCTGAGCCCTTGAGTGGAGTGGCTCCCACTAAGGACCCTCCAGCTGTGTCAATCTCCACCAGCTGCCCCTGATGAAAAATCTTAACAGATGGTGCCCTTTTTCCAGTCTTTATTTTATAAAGCCCTGCCTACACTGAGGTCAAAGGTATCTAAAATTATAGGTCTCATTCTCACCCATTTTGGCAGTGGCTCCCACCCATGCTCAAGATTGCCAGAAGTTGAGCTGCTCCTATCATTAGTCTCAACATCTACTAGGGACAGGCAGTGCTTCTTTGTGAAGTTACTTACTTACATAACGGTGTTGAGGTGAGTCATCACTTCTTAGATCTGTCCCATATAACCATTTTAAAAGCTTTTAAAGGCACAGAAATAGACACTTACGGCTGTTGTATAAAGTTGTCATTAATCCCTTCATAAAAATGAGAACAGTTTTTCTTCACAAATGTCCTATTAGCCTTTCAAACTAAATTCCCAAATGATTATTTAGCATGTTTATTATGGGTTTCTGAATATTTGTATTAAAATTTAGTCAAGTCATTATGGTTATTTATGTACTCAATCACTGACCTCCACTTTATGGCTGCTAAACTGCAATTTGTATAGTGTTGAGGAATCTTCTTTCCCTGAGATGTCTTGTACAATATGTTTGATTTCCTAAGACACCTGAAAATATCCAAAAGGCAAGCAGATTATAACAATAGTATAAAATGCAGTGTAGCATTTATGTTATTGTTATTATTATTTAAGATTATCTTTACAAACAGATTTTGATTACATTTTACATCATAAGATCTATGTTGACATGGTTGTTCATAAGTTTTTTTTTTTGCTTTTTGTTTTTGTTTATAACGGCTTGAAAGTATTTCTTTGTTAATCAATGTATGGGTGATCCTAAATGTGTTTAAGTAAATCATATAAAAGTTAATGAATGGTTATGAATACTGTTGTTTTATCCAGTTCTTACTAAGAAATTAAGTGTGTAGATATGGCAGTAATATTTTAATGGTTGTTATGTTTTTGTTTACTTTGTATTTTCTACTTATTCAGATTCTACTTGTTCAGATGCACCTCATGCCATGTCATATCTTAATGGATGTGAGTTTACACTCAACTTCCAGGTGATGTTTGTTTTTGCACTTGCTGTGAGACCTTCCATAATATTTTTTTTCCTTAGTTATGTATTATTATGTTGCTCAATTTGTCTGTCAGATTTGCATATTGCTATTATGCAAGCTGGGTCAATTGGCCTTAAATTGCTATTTCAACCTCAACAGAATATCAATGTCCCCTTATCTACCAATGCCTAAAAGAGAAATTCATTTGATAGTTATCTAAATGATATTTCAGGGTAGATAATTGTAATAGTGATGTGGTCCATTTATTGGCTCTGTATTCACATATTGGCCATGGTTCATTTGTAGGATCACAGATATTAAACATAGCAACACTCAATCAAGATGTAAATCATTTCCAGAATATTTGTTGCTGCTTTTCCTCAGAACTGACTGATAGATATGTCTTGTTACATTTCTGCAAACACAAAATTAAAGGTTAAAGTTTGCTTCCTTTAATTCTAAGCAATCAAATGGAATTATGGGAAATCACAGGGTGAGATGGAACCGAAACTTGCTATACAAATCACTGCATTGTGTAAAAGGCACACTTGAGAGGTTGTTTAGATTGCAGTATTTTAGTATTAGTGTGATACAGACATCCTACACTTGATTGATGCAATGGAGTTTGCTGTTAATCAGACACATTGTATTTCGGTATGGGGTCATGCCGAAATGTGAGCTCTCCAGTGATGTCATTAGTCTGTCACATCCCTGATTGCACTAGGAAAAAGCACCCACTTTCAATCGATGTTTAGGTCTGTATGTGACTGAAATACAGAGCACATGAATTGCTCCATGATATCCACCTTCTCCTGAAAGCTACAAAAAAGGAAAACAACCCTAAAAGTGAGGAACTGCACTGGAAATGACATATTTTCGAATGATGCCTCAATGGCTGTCTGTGCTATGCAACCATTGGCTCTCCCGATTAACATTTTGAGTACCAGCTCTGTCATTTTATAAACTGCCCATTTTGTGACTCTTTCTTATGAAGGTCTTTAAAAAAAGAAACACATGGCTGGTACAGTATGCCAGCATAAATGGCGAACATACCCAAAAGATGTCTCGTCAATATGCCGGTATCAATGTAGTGCCACCTGCAAGCTTTTTTGGGGGTGCCTATCTGTGGACTGAACATGATGGGTAGACATCTGATGGTGTTGGCACCACCCCCAAATCTTCAATCAAATAACTCCCACATGCCCACAGGACTGGAGGATCTGATAATGACTCCATCCTCATATTGTAAAGCCATCTGCTCTTTGAAAAGCCATTGGGGGAAACATCAATTTCAATGCACAGACCACATATTCACACTCCCCTCAGAACAGCTCACACCTTGCTCACTTTTGTAGCACCAGGTGATAATGTAGCCCATCGGTCTGTCAGAAATGAAACCTGGACTTTAAGTCATCAGGTGCAATTCTGTAGCACACTGTACAGTTTGATGGGCTGGCGTCTTTGGAGCATGGAAGGCGGAGTGGCTTGGGCAAGCCAACCTGTCTGTTATTGCTCCAAAATTAGATCAATCAAATCACACTTTTTACCATATTTATACTTCAGGAATTAATGCTTGAAATTGAAAGTACATTGCATCTTGCGGTTTTATTGCAAAATCACAAATATTGTCAAGTTTTTATGGATAAAGCATGACTTTCGCAAATGTACAATAAGTCCTGTTATGTGTCCCACAGCAGCAATGATCAAATGCTCATGTTGGGATATCAGTTTTAACTATATATTATAAACTTATTTACATATCCTGTGTGACTAACATTTTGGAGGAAATTTATCATTTAATAAATACAGTAAATTGGAGGTGCTGTTTTCTCAGCGTGATGGCTACTAGTAACATTATCGGTATTGACATGGCTGTCACAGTTGTCAAAGGAGTAATCTGTTGTTCATTACCGAACGGTTGAGAAAGAAAGTCATTGAGCTTATCGATCTAGTCATTGTACTGAGAAAGCTGCCACCATTTTATTGCACATTAAATAAGAAAACACTTGTAGGCCTTGCACATATTGACTGGCTTCAGCTGGCTAGTCGTGTGGTCTCCAGCCACTTCCTCATTCTACTGTGGCACGAAGGGTCAGTTCTACCACACCTTTGCAGACCGTCCCCAACATCAAACAGCAGAGAGTCAGCACCTCCCTTCACCTCTCTGTGCAGAATTGCTCCCAACCTCTTTCACTCATTTAAAGAACACCACCACAACCACCAATAAATGTACAATGCTTTTATTCTGTTCCATCCATACTTCTATTACTGTTGCTTGGACAAGGCAGCAGTAAAGCAGAATTATGAAGAATTATGGACACCTTCCTGCATGTGGCACATGTGTTCTATGTTTTAATTATGAGATGGGCAAGACATTTGGTCTTTTTTAACCATCATGTTGATTTGTTCAAAAATGTTGAATTCTATTATGATATTTGACCAAGGGATAAAATGGAAAAATGCTGGTTTTATGTACTGTGTTGTTGTAGATTTGCAGAAATCCCTACTGATTTGATGTTTCAAACAGATAATAAATAAATAAATCACATTGTTCTACTTCAAAGGGGCTCTAAAACCAAAATTCACATCTCCTAATCTCAACATCACATCTGCTAATTTATTGAAGTTTCATATCTTATTTTTGAACTGAAAATGGGGTACTCAATCATTTTAATTCTGTATAAAGTACCGATCATATTGTGTCATATCAATCCAGCTGAATTGCTGTGCTATGTTGGATTTTAAAAGGAATCAGTGTATTCTACATTGTTTGTACTGCCTACAGATTACTGATGATCAAAGCTCTCTACTTCCTCAAAGCCATTGCCAGTTCTCACAAGATTAAAAATGTTAAGATCTTGACTATGTGGAAAACCTCGCACACCATATCTGATAGCATAGTCATGTATCAACATCAAAACATGCTCACTTGTGATTTTAAAAATAACTCTTTTAAAAAGTAAAGCATCCTAGCAGACAAGATTATGTAAAACTGCAAACACTGTACTGTCATTGCATATGAACAAGATTTAAAATAATATTTCCTTGTATTTTATATTTCAAGGTGTCTATACATGTATACAGTATATACTAAGTTAGACAGTATTGTAAGACACTTTTTTCCTTGTGATAACATATCGCCCATGATTTTGTACTAAGATTGCACCTTCAGAAAATTTTACAGATGTGTGGCTTTTTTTTCCATTTCTGGAGTCAGTTTCCTTGGGTGGAGTGTATGTTACAGTTCACATGACACTTTGTGTAAAGACACCTTTGCTGTCAGCATCCACACCTTCACTCACTAACCCCTGCAGTCATCCTATCCCTAGATTCAGGAACTGGAATTGATTGCTTGACTCTAGCCCTGTACGTCCACTGAGCTTTGAACATGTTTGTGGTGCCAGCTGTATCAAAGCTGTCAGGAAATGATGATTACAGAGAAAAATTACAGGGACATTTTTATATTCTGTTGCCACCCAGAAGAGTGTGACGTGCCACGCTTAAAGCCCATATATGTGTTAAGTGTATCTACATATAATTCGGTTACATCCAATGTGCAACATGGCAATAATGTCACATACATGTTTATGTACTGGTGGTTCACGAAGTTCGAAATTACAATATTCTGTTTTATGTCTAGTCTCAAGAATAAATGTGGAAAAAAATCAGTGCTACTATTGCAATAGCAATATGTGTAGTTTGCATGTTTTGACTGTAGTGGCTAGGACCAAATCAAGTATTTACTCAGAGATGAAACAGTCTGGATCTGTAAATTACGCCATTCAGGTAAAGACTCAGTTCAAACGGTAGGTTACAGGTTTGATTACACTCAGGACATTGCAGGAATCACTTTAGCCCATGATAAAAAGGACACTTTCTGTGACCATCTGTTGTTGAGCTGTATTTATGTCAATTACTGTGATCTGAGAAATAGCCGAAAGCACACTTATTTTCAATCCTGTGGCACCTTTCCCCTGTTACGAACTCTCATTATTTGATCCTCTTGACCGGGATTTTATTCTGCTAGTTGTCATTATTTTTTCTAATATCAATATCTAGGCAGATCCCAGCTAAATAATGTTCTCTATGGCTTGAAACCATCAAATTACATGAAATTATGCATGCCATCCCTGTTGGTACTTCATCTTGGAAAGGTCACAGCTGAATGCTGAAGTGATTTTGGAGAGTTCTGTGTTGATTGGCCAGCATCCACAGACACATATCTCCAATTGGTAATCGAGTGAATCCCATGGTCTCACCAAAAGTAAACATCTAGCTGCCTGAATGGGTTAACAACGAGATGCAAATAGTGTCATAAACTTGACCGCTTTGCCAGTTTGGCTGTTTGTAACTGATCAGTGCATATGTGGAAGATCTGATGTAAGTGCTTGTTCTGTTTCATGTGTTTTCAATTAAGTAAGCAATTAATTAATCTATCAGTAAGGTTTCATCTGTATTTTACGTTTCCTTCATAAACTAACATAACGACTGTACGAAAGACGTAATCATGACTAGAACAGTGAGAGTTTACTCCAGGTAATAAAATTACATTTAAGATTTAATATGTGAAGAGTTTGATATGTGATTCAATGTTCAAATCCAAATCAAATTTACCCCTAAATTTCAAACATTTAGTGTCAGTTATAAGACTAGAGCCCAGGTGAATGACATTTTGCTCCATTTCTGTTTTTGCTTATACACAAGAGTTTTGGTCACTTATGTCCTTAATTCATTCACATTAATTCATTGACATAAGCAAGTTAAATACACCACTGCATCATTTGCCACAGGGTGTCCACCACTCTCTGTCACATTCTCTCTTATACATATGAGAGAGAGATTTCTTGTAGGCTCTGATATCTTGGAATGTATCTTGTGTTGAGGCAGTGATGCCAGGCTGTAGCTAAAGGCATGAAACTGTGAGGAGGAGATTGGAGAGGGGGAATCGAGGAACAGCACATGGCACATCTGCTGTGCCAGGTATTCTCCGAGACTAATTTCCTCCCCCGGCATTGGCTCGATGGGGGAAATTAGGCACGAGCTGCATTAGTGTTATCGTCATCCCAGATGAAAATGAGCTCCCTGTGCCCAGTTTGTAGCATTCGTTTTTGTATTTATTTGCTGTGGATTTGGGGACTGTCTGCTGGGAGCTGTCAAGGCATATCCTGGAAATGTGAGGGGACAGCCTTGTGCATCTTCAATGATAAGGGGGTTAGAGGCCGCTGGGAAGAGAGCTCTGTGGGAGGCATTCCTATTGGGCTTTAATTTTGCAACAAATGTGTAATTTTCTGGATTCTTCTGATATAGAGTACCAGCACTGGCAGCGATCATTGTGGATGGAGACAGCTTGAATAATAGAATACTTTCTCAATACTTTGCACCTAAAACATTTTCAAAATGTGAACAGTCAACAAGTCACTAACTGGCCAGAGAGATGTGTAGTATGTGGAAAGCTGGTTGTGGTTATGGAGGCGAAAATGTAAACGTTTTTAAAGGCTGCAAACAGAGCAGTTCTGGATGGGAATTATTGCTTGCACAGTATTTACGATCAGAGGGCATACAGTGATTGGCCCAGGTAGTGTCCAAGGCAACAGTTTGGTTTTGTCGATGTGGAGGGCGGTTTCAGGTACAAGGATTGACAGGTGAGGAATGAGGGAGGTCTAAAGGATCGCTGAAGAGGGCCTTAAGGGGGAGAGCTGGGGACCTCAGACATTTATCCTAATATTCTCTCCCTGTCAATGACAAACTTCTGTAGAGGGCATTCTTTGCTTCAGATAGCTGGAATTCGATATCATGTTGTTGATTAAAGTTAACCGAAGGAAATATCACTGTAAATCGCATTGTCCTTTCTTTTTCAGCTTTTGTTGTCTTCATGAAATCATACTGACTCGGGGATCATTAATATAGCCTCACTGCCTAAGAACCCCTGCTATTTCATTAGGCTTTTTGATCCTCTGTTTCAAAGAACGGGCAAGAATCCTTTCACAAAATGGAAACAATTAAAGCTGTAACATGTAATGAAGACTGCAGTATCTGTTTTTGTGTAATGACCTCGATGGGGGTATAGTAAATGGCTCATTTTATACATAAATATTCTCGGGGGACCCTTATTAATTACTGGATATGTTAAGTTCTGCCTTTGGAGAACCAGTGGGATTTTAAATGAAATATCTAGATATGCTAAATTCAGAGATCTGTGTTTGCCACAGTCTCATGCTTTGTTCAGAGGTGTCTCATGACAGTTGTCGCCTGCTTTTCTTCCACTTTAATAGCTTGTGTCACTTATTTTCCAAATAGGAACAGTTCTCTTTTCGACTTATTTGCACTGTTGCTGCCTTGCACAAAACACGCTGCAAAGGGTCGGGAAACACAAAAGACAATCAGCAAATAGCATTCATGTGCAGATTTGAAAAGCTTCACTTCATGTGTCTTCACTCAACATAATCAAAGATGTAAGGGTTTTTTGGTGTCTCAAGGATATTTTTGTACTGTATGCTCATTTCTTTAAGATTTATTCATTATGAGCTGAAACAAATGACAGCAGATGGTTATCATTTCAGCAGCACATCTGGCATAAATCCTTGGTAATGCAACCTTTAAGATCAAACACATAATTAATTATTAATTATATTACATACCAATGCTTAATTGTACAGCATCCACTAAAGCAACAGGGTATTTTTCATCTAAAATGCTAAATTTTATGGCCATAATCAATAAACAGCCTTAGAGACAGAACAGTTCATAAGGGTTTTAAACAGTATGTCAATTCCATTGACATTATGGAGCTAATGTTTAGTTTAGTGAAAGTATATTAAGAAAGAGTTCATATAATTGTCATGTAAATGTTGGTGAAAATGAAATAACACACAGTAGCATATGCAATAGCGTTAATTTGGTACCAGTTTGTACAGACTCCTTTTAAACACACCCTTCTCACTACATTGTCGATGAAGGCTCTGATTTATTGGTTAAAATGCAGCCCACCAATGTAGTGTGTAATGGCTCGGCACACACAAACATTCTTTAAAGATCTCTCAGTGTGTTGAAAGTGTGACCACGTTGCACTAGTCAATCAGGTCACATTGCCTTTGAGCGTGTGTGGCAATGGAGTTTTGCCAATAATATGCAATAAAAGACAGCAATGACTTCAGAGGAATACAACAGCATACCAAACACAATGATGTCAGCTGATATCAGCTTGTGTTAACATATGAAAAAAGAGGTTATAGCCCCTTTCGTTATACAGCTAAAAGTAAACCACATTCACATATTTATGTATGTTTGTGTAGCTTGTATGAATTGCTCACAACGGAATTTATATAGCAACTACTTAGAAATGAAATGTATGCTCATTTCTTTGACATAGTGAAGACATTTTATTTAACCAATCTCTCTTCTTATGTGAGATTTAAGAAATGGTAAAAACTTAAGGTTAGCATGTGGGTCCATTTCATAAAAGCAAAAATACTCTTGAAGATGTGCATCATTGTGATTATTGGCACTCTGATGCTGACAACATTACTATCATTCCAACAATTACAATAATGGAGGAATGCTCATGTATTATTGCTTCATCAAACCTTCCCAGTCAAATTGTTGGGGGTAAAAACTGGACTGGATTTTAACCTGGGTCTCAGGTGACAGAAATGCAAATGCAAAACATTCTGCATCTCTCCTGCTAAGGGCAAAGAGCCAGTGTGATGGGGACGAAAATTGCACAGATGGCACTTTTTGCCAGTAGCGTTGACATAACATTACCAAAACCTATTGCCTAGCATGCATTTACCACCTGCACACTGTGCTTTTACCAATAAAATTGGACCCTCTGTGTTTTAATGGTGAATGGTATATCATTAGACTCTTTAAAGAGTTTGTATCCATCATAATCATATAATTCCCATCAGAAAAGCATTCACATCTCCTCAAAGCCTGGCATAGCTGATAAAATAAAAAATGTGCTCTAGAGTCTAGTATCTGATTGAGACAGAGAAGGGTAATCAATAAAGTAACCTCTGCAGCTGTGAGGGAATATTATTGCATCAATGCTTTTAGCCTTAACAAAAGATAAGGATAAAATACAAAGTCTGTAAATAACTTTGCAATTTGGCATATCAATTATGAACAGTGGACAGCCTTGAAACCATTAACAATTTCAGATATTGTCTGTTGACAGTAATCATTTGATGATAGTCTAAGGTACTGTACTTTAAAAAATCATAAATAAGTTACAGTGATTGTAAGTTAAGTTTTTCAATTGCTTCCATGCAAATGCCACGCTTTAGTGCCACAGGAGGAAGCCAAGTAGTATATACTGCAGATCAACTACCCTGTCATAAAAGCCCATTTAATCATTTCATCTAATTTTATCAAATTAAAAAATTGAAATGTTTTGTGACCAGTCTGATATGATTTTGATTAATGTGCTGCAGTTTAGATATGTATCTCTGCATTGCTTAACTTGGCAATTAGTCTATCAAATGAAGTATGGGAGTGCTGCCTAGGGTATAGAAAGTGAAAATGAATGGCAGTGGAGAACTGAGCTAGAACAGTGCGCCTAGCCAAATGTGTTTGTGGGAACGTGGTCAGGAAAGGAAGATTAATGTCTAAAAGTGTTACAGGGAAATTGGCTGCAAAGTATTGGTAATAGATTAATTTAAGCTTTTGACATGGGACGGGGTGGGAGAAATCTGCTGATGTTTAATTAATGAAATCGATCCAAACCGCATGCGTAAACGGTCCCAACAGATTGCAGCGCTGCTTCTCAGTGCAGATTCAGTACTGAGACTCGTAAAGCCCTCATACCCATTTCTCAGACATAGGCAGCAACATCCATATAGCTCCCCCATACCATTTATTGTTTGCATAGATCATACAGTGCTATGAACTGGGGGAAAACTCTACATATTGCTTTACACATAACACTTTTTATCATGCAGTACAATACCAAGTACCTTTTCTGAATATGGGCAAAATGATGAATGATAAGGTAGAATTGTGTGTATACACTGAATGTTAATTGATTACCAACCTGTACATGTGGTGCAATAAAAGAATGAAAATTAGGTCATGCTGCATGTAAAATTAGACTTAAAAAAAAAAAAAAAAAATCTGGCAAATTTTTATCATGGGTCAGTCAGCTATTCGTTCTTCTTTGTCTAAGAGTTGAAGTTTGTATAATTATTATTATATTGTTAGTTGTAGCATATTGAGTTTATGTATAAATCTTTTACACATTTTCTGTGATTATGCATCCAGATTGTGCATGCATGATATTTCATTATAGTGTGATGTGTTATCCATTCATACAGTGGAATATATACTGAGGCAATTCAGGTTGAGCACCTTGCCCAAGGGTAAAACAGCAGAGCCCCAGCAGGAAATTGAACCAACAATCTTTGAGTGACAACTGATGCACTACACCATGCTATTTTATAATATAGAAGATTTTGAAACTGTATAGCAAGATTATTAAACTGAATAGTTTGCATAACCGGTTTCTTTGCTGAACCATTTACTGTTGTGAACTGGATACAAATTGTATCATATTATATTGTATTGTTCTCTTAACTGAAATGATTTTTGTCACTGATTTTGCTCATAATGTACTCAGTATCTTCAAAATCAAAGTTTGGAACTTGGAATTAAGAACTCTCTTAACGGCATGACAAGCGTTTGTTCTAAAAGTAAAATCTAACCATGTCTAAGAAAAACAGAGTGAACATTAGATTCACTGAGCACAACATACCAACCATCAAGCTAAATTATCTCCAGAAGAACCATGATGTTTAATGGAAAAAAGCAAAGCAATTGAGGCTGAGATTAATTCACCCTCAACTACTGATTCAAGGATATTCTCCCCCTCCTGTAATAACTATGTTAAATCGGCACTGTGGTACACTACAATGAATGCTGTATACACAGTAATAAACACATAAGGTCAGTGTTTGTTTAGTGTGCAGATACATCCAAGTATTCAATATCATTCTTACATAAGGTTAGCATGTATGCATACAAAGGCTTGCATCTATGGGGCGCCGAATGTAACAGACCTTTTTCGTAGACAGAATGCCTTCTGTGCTACGAAATGCATAAATTCATTATTAAACCACCGTAACGCATTTTGTCCACGAAAAACACAAACACGTTAGCATTGTGTCCACAAAATATTGAAGAGAGTACATACTTTCATGCACAGAAAACAAAACAGATGATTCCGTTTCGTAGACATCAATATTTTGTGGACACAATGCTAACGCGTTTGTGTTTTTCGTGGACAAACGCGTTACAGTGTTACATGGTTTCGTAATGAATTTATGCGTTTTGTAGCACAGAAGGCATTCTGTCTTCGAAAGCAAAACATTGATGTCTATGAAAGTTCCAGCAGCCTTTGCTTTCGTGGGCAGAATGGCTTCTGTAACTGATGGAAGGCATTCCGTCCATGAAAGCAAAACACTGATGCCTGCGAAAGTTCAAGCGTCCTTTGCATTCATGGATGGAATGTCTTCTGTAACTGCGGAGTCACAGAATATATTGTGCTAAATCCCTTTCGTGCACATCATACTTTCAGTAATATAGCAAAACAGGTGGACAAAATGAACATTCGATGGCACGGAATGATGATAGCATAGTGCATTCTGCATTTCATGCCACAACAGCATAAATGCTGGCCTAGGAAATCTATTACATGGACAGAATTACTTTTGTCTACAAAATGATCATCAATGCATGCAATGCACAGGAATCAACCGTTTTGTTTTCTGTGCACAAAAGTATGTACTCTCTTCAATATTTCGTGGACAAGTTTGTGCTTTTCGTGGACAAGACGCGTTACGGTGTTACATGGTTTCGTAATGAATTTATGCGTTTCGTAGCACAGAAGGCATTCTGTCCACGAAAAAAGGTCTGTTACACTTGGTGCCCCATATGCATCAACGTGACATCTAGGCAAACACTAGGCTTTAGTGTCCAGCTCATTTCTGTACAACAGATCTGTCAGAGGATACGATTCTGATCATCTGAGCTCTTTTAGCATATGTATTGCTATATTTAATTCTGGTCTTCTGAGGAAAGAAGATTATTATCTATTAATATTTGTACAAGTGAGCGATAATAGAAGAAAAAAGTGGTAACTGACTGACTGATTCAAAGCACTTTTCAAACCAAACATTGCATCACAGTATGGAATTCCAGCTGAGTGACTGATTTCAAAGCTCTCTTCACACCAGACATTTCATCACAGTATGGAATTTCAGCTGACTGACAGATTATAAAGCTCTCCTCAATATAAATATTTCATCACAGTTTGGAATTCCAGTTAGGAGTGTATTAAACATGACATCACCTTAGGCTTGTCATTACCATTTTCATCAGTATTTTTCCCAAAATAATTGAATGAAATTTATGCACAAGCTGTCGCATAAGTGTCTCTATCATTGAATGAACCTGTCATCTTTTTTGGCTATTTGAAATGTATGCTGTTGTCTTTGTATAGTTGTACAGTGTTAAGTGTGATTTTAGATGTTGTTTGCTGTTATTAATTGATAGGTTAAGCTCTGGAGGACAGTAACTGGCAAAGGGGCTTGATTTGGTTAATACTGTTTAATCATGTTTGGTTGGGGGGAAAACCAGCAAAAAAAAAATACTTATGTCGCATCAACCTGCCTCCTGGACAGGTTTATTTGAGGAGTTAAAAGCTGTCGGTTGGTAATGTTACAGACAGGTTTGGACAGGTTTCACTGACAATGGAGATACTCACACTTTGTCACCCAGTCTGTACCCTTACGAGTGGAGGTAAGGTATTTGTCGGGTAAGCTATTGAGCTGGTTAGCAAGGAGGTTGAAGCTGAGCTTTAAAAGATGGCATGTTCTAGGATGGCCTACTTACTGTTATCCTTTTAACTTTACCTTTGCAGACAGTCAGTTGGTCCCTGAATTCAGTTTTCTATTTCCATACAGATTCCCTGTTGTTTTAATGTGGTTTCCAATCTAGATGGAATGGTAACAACCAGGTGCTGTTGTGAGCCTATGCAATGGCAGTTGTCTCTGTCAGGAGGGAACACAATAAATGAATCTTCTTTAGCTGACATTGTATTTGTGATACAGAGTAAAAAGGAGTGTAGACCATAAAAATGTGAAAGCATTAACTGTTGAATGCAATGTCAGTATATTTAGTCCTGGCTGTTTCTTTGAATTATGGGGGTGATTATAATTTGAATTAAAGGGATGATTATAAAGATGAGGTCAACTACAAATGCCATACAGATGTGGGAATGGTAAGGTAATTCAGTGCTGCCTCAGAGTTTGTGAGTCTGTGTGCTACCCTGGCAACTGAGACATACTTTCTGTTTTCTTTATGGGGAACTGAGGAGCCAGTTAGCACATTGAATGCCATCATTTTGTTTAATTTCCTCTATTAAAGAATATGCTGGGGAACACTAGCTTTATTATTGCAGTAATATAACCATAAATTCTTGCTCCATTAAAAAATTCAGCTTTTCTTTTCTTTTCATCATACATTCATTGACAATTTTTCATTGATTGTGTAATTCTAGATGACATTTGCAGGCACTTTGCAGTTTTACCTTGTACTGTCACAAATGTGTGGACAAAAAATAAAATATGTAAATAGAAATGTATCTTTGAACACTCTTCCAATGGTCACATTAAAGCACATAAAAATGTGGTAAAAATGATAATGTTGCGGAACAAAGTGCATCTCCTCCCTGAATGAATATTCACTCAAAGAAGGCTGCTACCACTAGTACGGTCACAGGTAGATGTTCCTCTAACAAGCAAATTGTATACTTAATTTGCTGTAGCCATGCTATTGTATGGTGGTGTTCTTGGATTTTGCTGATTATTCAATTAATTTCAAAAAGAGAATAAATTATGCTACTACACTAATATATGCCAATCACTCAGATGACAGCAGCAACAACCTGATATTTATTTGAAAACAGGTGCGTTATGCTGGACTCTGGAAGTTCAGTTGCCTTACATTCCTGTGAGGATGGGGCATGATATTTTAAGAAGGTAGCTGTATGGCACTGGGGGGATAATGAGCAGTGAAGTTGTATCATGGCGTGCCTGGAAAGTGTGATGGTGTTGATTCAAATGCTGCAAAAATGCCTGAGATTATGTGATGGAGCGCATATTTACACTCAAGGAGATGCTAACCTTGCTCGCTTGTTAGTGACCTCTTTGCCCTGGAACATGGTACAAGCACCTGGGAACAGATGATCCTGTTCATGTGAAGCCCTGCAAATCTGCTGGCTTCATGACAACAGGGTGGTCTATATCCTGTAACACACATAGTCCATGGTATAATGAATTTATACTGCCATTTTACACTTTTTAACGTCAAGTCTGGACATGTGCTTTAGCTCCAAAACCCTGTATGTCAACCTCTCGATGGCACTTAATTCATCATGTAATCACTTAATCATGTATTTATTTATTTACTTTAGCACACAATGTTATGAGATACGATCAATAGAACATTATAGTATATCATATGTTCGATCTCTTTGGTCTATTTTGGAGAGAAATAACCTGAGATGTTTGTGCCTGAAAGAATTTATCAGGGTTACCACGCAGGGGAGAACTGAAAACACTTTGACCACCTTGGACTCTCCCAGCTTTCTCATTGTAAATCTGTCTGGTCTTTCTGCAGTGACACAGTGCCATATCAGCTTGTGTATTTTGTGGGGTGGTTGTGTGCACACAGCTTGAAAGTTTAGATATGTCTTTGATTTGCTGATACGAGAAAATGAAAAAGGTAGTATGAAAAAAGACTTTGTGGGTACCATTATTTCACTTGGGCCAGATTCACCACTCATGTGTATAAATGATTTTGAGTGTATAATTTTTAATGACCAATCTGGAATTCATCGATTTGTTCTCGGTGGAATTTGTTCTTACTTTCAAATGAATGTTATGACTGCTCCTGACCACACACATGCAAGCAAGTGCGTCTGAGCAAGATAACATGTTTTCTGTTTCAATCAAACTGTTGAATGTAGAAGAATTTTGAAGAAAAAAATGACCTGTTGTATTTGAAATACATAAACATGAAATTCAATCTGCAGCAAGCAACCAAATATATTATGTAACTAACCTTATCAGTTGGCTGATAATTAAATTATTTGCCAAATTGTAATTATGAATCTGCATGCTGTAAGTGATAAGGGTTATATCCCAAAACCCTGGCTGATGACACCAACTAGGAGATTTCATACAGCTACATACACACACTTGATTGGTGATGGAGTCACTAACAATGTGCTAATAGGCCAGTGGAAGTGTGTGGGCGCAGCAAATGTCATGCATTTGTACATACCTTAGAAGGTGTGTAAGATCACGTTGTCCTGCTGTCCCACAATTTGGCCATGAAACATGGCATTTGTTCAACACCTGAAGGGCAGTGAAAAGAGTGAACTATAGCCTGAATTGCTTCAGAGAACAGTGCTATGATTCAGACTCGTATGGAATCAACTGAGCATTTTTGAGACAAGGTATGAATTACATGTAACGGTATACCTTTTCACTCCTAGTCTAGGTCTGTAATGTTTACCCCCACACACTGTCTATGTGGACACAAATGTCCCTGATAGACAAGACAACATAAGGATTTTAGTTCTATAAATAATTTTTAGACGTTAGAGTCCTTTGAGAGTCATGCTTATTTTGACCAGGGATTTACTGATGTCCCAAACACTTTGTGCAAACTTTTCCCAAGAACAAAATACACTTATTTCTGTGAACATCTTGATGAATTGGCCCCCACAGACCAAAACTTAAGTATCCCTGACACAATGAAAAGATCAAAAATGATTTGTGAGTGCAGGTAATCCTATGCTTTCTTCTCCATCCACATGTGATTTCAGTTTAGCTCTATAAAATGCCCTGCTGTGTTCATATTCCTGAAGATTACGAATAAGGCTTTTTGAAAAATTGATACATTTCATGGCAAAAGCTATTTTTTATGATTTTGTTTGTGGTGTGTGTGTGTGTGAGAGAGAGAGTCTGAAGTATTGTATTTGCATTCATTCATTTATCTTTTGTTCATTTATGCACAAAAAATGCATTCAGTAGGGTAAAGCATGGGGATGTATTTATACTTTGAGTGGTTAAGTAATTGCTCACCTGTTCCCCATTGCCTACATGGTACACTAAAGGAATGAAAATCAGGCCAGTGTATGCTGCATGTAACATGGGACCTGTGATTTGAACTCCATTATAATGTAACATGCAAGTTGGGTAAGTACCTTTTTTTAAATTGAGGACACCCATATCTATATTTATCTGATTCAAAATGTTTCTCTGCATTGGTGCTTCCATGAATATAGCCCCATTGTGGCAGACTTTTAGTGGGGATGCCATGACAGAATGTCAGTACTGAATCATTTCTCTTTTCTCAACCAGACCCCACTGTGTTGCCACAACAACCCCTTGCCCGTAACTACCTGTCAGTTTCTGAGCTCTTCTCTCTCTCTACTGTCCACTGCAATAACAGACTTCAATAAGAGGAAATCTGTTGCTGCATGCAACTGCCATGAAAAAAACTTTGTGTCCTTTGTCAGCATTAGATTGCCAACCACTATCCACAAAGCCATGAAAAACAAAACACAGATTCCCTCTGTGGTCACAGATGGTGTGGATAGAGCCTGTGATTTCTGTTTTCAGTCCCTCCACAGTCCTTGGGAAGATTTGTTCTTATTTTATTCTGTTCTTATTTTATTTATTTTTACGTATTGTTAATATTGTAACCGTAACACAATACGCCAAAAACAGGCATGGTTCCAGCAAATTTACTCTGTGATATTTTAATGAAGTTCACCCTCCTGGCCATTGTGTCAGCACAGCTTCATCTTTCCTCTGCCATAGCAGGGTTTCCCTTCCTCTCAGCTCATTTTCCATGTTTTTCTTCTGCACCACTGCACAAGAGCATCAGAGAGTGTGGGACTAGTAACTTCTTTTACCTGCCATTTGGATAGAGCAGAAGGCCACGCACAATTAGTGCCCTTTGTTTCTGTCAGAAGTGCCCTTTGTTTCCATGAATTCTATAGTGATTTGAAGGTGTCCTGTGACTCAGCTGACAGCCCCTGTTTTAATCTCTTGCTCCTGGAGCAAAGAGGTTGATGCACTGAGCAAGCAGACTCTTCCTCAGGAGATTCAATGCTTCTGTGGGTGGGGTTTAAATAATTATTTATATGAGCAGTGACCCTTGTATCAAAGCCTTCTTCTGAAATTAACTTAATTCTGTATATTGCAACATATTTCTTAATGTTGCATTGGATCACAAAACTGCAAACAGAGGTGCTTTGAGGAAAAAAATGTCCTTACGCAAGCAGGGAAAAATGAGTGTGGTATTTGCAGCAGTGGTCATGTGAGCAATGTCTTTGGAGGTGGTGTAATTTATATTTATTTCATTCAGATTTTCCACTGAGACTAATCAGCAAATAAATTGGAGATAGTTTTAACAGGTTGGTTGTCACATTTGTATAACTGTATGCTGTGTTATTTAATTTTTTGTCCTTTTTTTCCTTTTATGCAACCCTATTTGGGGATTGCCACTTCTATATATAAGGTTTGTCTCACTACAGCAACCTCTGCACTTCTGTGAATGTAATCCTTTGGTTCACTGGCATGCAGCCAACTGCTGTTTTTCCCACTCCAAGTCACAAAGCACAATACAGCAGAGTGGGCGCTCATTGGAGGATAGGGCACTATTCCAAAGACATCTAAGAAATTCACAGTCACAAGGGGCCCTGGCCAACCTACCCACCCCAATCTCCTGAAAGAACAAATAATTTTTACTATATTGTGTGGCCCACTGTCCTATTTGCATTTTTTCCTGCCTGCCCAGTGTCTACATCCAAATAGGGCCGCAAGGTATCTCTGTTAAGTCCTCTTGTTTTCAGGGTTTTTTGGTATGTCTCTCATCTGGTAATGTCGTACTTTTGGAAATGCCGCTTGAAATTCTGAATCTATAATCTTAAGCTCTATGACACAATTCATAGCTTCCTCACAGAAGTCCAGGAGCTGAAGATGCATGGACATTCGCATCATAAATTATGATGCATACATTTAATGAGTAAACTTTTTATACTTTTGAGTAATCTGAAATTGAAAGTGTTTAAAGCGGAGCATGTACATGGATGTATCAATCATGTAATTAAATACAAGCCTGTTGTCAAATTTACCCTTGGGTTTGAAATCAGGGGAGGAAATATTTTTTTATTAGCTGAATATAAAATTACAAAAGCACTGTCATAGATCATGTACAAATGTGACATCCTCCGAATGTCATAGTCTGATGTAAATGTGATCAGTAATGGACAGTGGGTGTGATTGTATGTAGCACCGTAGTTGCCATTGAGTTCCAGCTTATCAAAAGGAGAATTTTGTTATTTCCATTTGTGATGTTGTGGTTTTTGACATCAGGCATACAATAATTATGACTGAAGTATCAGTTAAATGCGGTCATTACCCAATGAGACAGTACTTATGGCAGTTTTCACAGTGTTGTCACTGATCTGAATACACAGTCTGCAATGTGTCAGGCGACATGCTATGATAATTACGGATACTGAGGGTATATTTCCCTCTAAAAGGGTTTGTTGGAATAGTAGTATATCCGCTGCTGACAGCATGCAGGTTAGCTCAAAATCAGATATAGTCTCTGCAGATATTTATGGAAAAAAATACTTGTTTCAAATCTTTGCAATTGGTAATTATTTCAAAAGACAGCCCTTCACTAAGTGAATGCGGTCAGAGATGGTCCAGTCTGAGTGGCTGATGACTGCCTGGTCTATTTTACTGTGACACAGCTATCTCTTATGCTCTGCACCTGCAAATCTACAGGTGTACCATACATACTGTACACATTCTGTTGACATTTATCTTGATCATCATTTTATGTACCCTGTAGCTATAGCTGCCAAGCACCTTTTTGTCATGTGACAAGTGAAATAACTTTCACATTTCAATCCCTTTGGAAGGTTTTCAAGGTTATTTGAATTGATATCTGTTCTTCTGAATTATATCAGAAATTGCTGAATCTTCTGATGTCAAAAAACAGAGAATCTTAAAAATCCCAAATGCATTTACAGAGACATTCAAACAATAAAAGAAGGCCAGGTTGTGTAACATAAAAATAACACCAATAGCTGTTGCAGAAAATGGTTGCACTGAATGAGGAATCCATTTAGTCTACATCTGTGGCAATTCTAATCTCAAGGATAATGCAGACATAATAATAATAATAAGAAGAAGAAGAAGAAGATGGAGAAAAAGAATTGGTGTATATGAATAACATTTCCACAGTGTGACAGTTCTGTGTCTTTGTCTGCAAAGACATCACTTTCCTCTTTGAGACCCTAAGGATTTCCTTATCCCCTTCACAGTCAGTAATATGACTGTATTAACCTGATCTGAAGTTGTCAACGGTCTGGAAGTAAAAGAGGCAAAGCTATTTGCAGATGCAGGTTATTCGCCCTTCTTGTGCACAGAAACAGCATGTGGGCCGGTGGGCCATTTATGATTCATTCTGGGCTTAAGTTCACACCTTGGTTTTACAAAAGAAGTACTTTGGCCCCAGCTACAATAACCAGGATTAACCACTGGAGTGAATGGACATTTTAGCAGCTTTAACCAATCTGCTCCGAATGTCTTCAGCTGAGATGAGGAAATGTAGCAGCATGAATGTGCGTGCATCTAAATGGAGCTGTTTATTTACAGACATGTGATATTTGCTCACATTGTCAAGTGCTTGACAATAAATAAACAAACTCACTGTTGCACATATGTTGTCCATAGCTGAGACCTACAGAACATGTTCATTGCATCAACATAAGCATGTTTGAAAGACTATTGTAATCAGATCAAACATACAATGATAATGTTGTCAAGTAGAAATGGATGCAAAAACACAAGGGCGTTAAGGCAGTGAAATTGGTACAGAATAATCACGAATGACACAAATGTTTGTCAACAGTAACCTAACAACTTGATTTACATTTTCCATTGTTGTTGTTCTTCAAAAAATAAGAACAGTTGGCTCCCCAGGTCCATAGCAAGAGCAAAAAACTATTAATGACATTAAAAACCCCACTTGATGTGTCATTAACCAAACTAGAGAGATGCTCTGAATGAACGCATCAGTTAAAATGGCATAGTTACACCTGTACAGCTATTTTGTACAGATATTTTCTGTGACTGAATCCCTTACTTGGTTGTACGTATCACACACCTCATTCCAGCTCACATATTCAGCAAGGGTGTTCAGGAGGGCATAAAACTTGGCCTGTGCTTTATGTGGAGCTTTTGAAAGAGACTTGCTGAAGATATTTCTGAGGAATTATTAATGTAAGCAAATTAATGTTGCTTTAGTCTCTGTAGTCCTACTCTGCATTGTCTTAACACTGCTGTAGTTTTGCAGGTCATTTCCTCGTCTTCAGTCTTGAGCTGGGGGGAAACATAACCTGTGGCCTTACAGGATGTAGTACAGCTGCAGCTGCATTGCGTCTGTCATACAAAACTATAAATGGCACTTTTATTTTCCCTTATGTATTTCTGCCCACATGCTATTCAAATCACTGTAATGTTGGCAGAATAATTTTGCTATATTTATTGCCCCAAAGATTCTTTCTTTTAATATTTTCACAGAAATCTTATTTTACACAATCATGATGCTCAGGCATGGGGTAATATGGTAAGGTTTATGTCTGAGGAATATTAAATCAGACATGGCACCCAATTTTATAATGAAAGTAAATTAAATCAGATCTGCTAAAGCAAATGCCAGGCCATGCAACTTCAATGATTTAGTAGATAAATCATGTGAAAACTAGGGGAAAAAGTTTCTGTGACCGTTTCAGCATAATAGTTATATTGTTGTGTAATTTTTACAGTCTGTAGAGCTAGTTCATGTCAGGAATATTGTGAGATTTGTAATCAGATATGCCAGTGATTATCACATTGTAAGTGTACATTATCATTATAGAGCGCTCTCTCTCTCTCTCTCTATATATATATATATATATATAGAATATACAGCATGGCTATGGATGTGATTTCATGTGATTAAAAATTGGTTTTAAAGCCACATACAGCATGATGGCAAAGGCCAAAATTCAGTAAACGCTTCAGTTGTTTCCATTTTGCTATGATCAGCTTTCTGACCTCACCATTTTCCCATTTTCTGCATGCCTTCAGTGATAAGCAAATAAATATTTTTAGTTAATTTTAGGGAATCATTGTGTGACCATCTCATCCTAAACTTTGATTTAGATGTATTTTCATTGCCAACAAGGTTAAATTGGTACACACAGTGGTTCATCCCATGAAAGTAAATATACCTTGGAGTTTTGGTTGTTCTGATTCAGGCCTGTGGCACTTGGCACTTTTGTTGCAGTTTGCCCCACACATGGCTGGGCAATCTCGTGAGCAGTAATTTTAATTCTGTTTTATGTCCATCAGTTAGCTTGTGAGGTTGCGCCAGATTTATCTTCACTCCAGGCGCTTCACCAACCACAGCTCACATCTGCTGTCAGAGGACAGTTTTGAGTCCAGGAAAATCATAACCGTGACTGGACATAGATTTGAAAGTAGCTTAAGAAGCTATTGGGTGCCGTTCTTTAGTGGGAGAAATAAAATGGAACTACACCTTGCCAAATAAAGCGGCCACAGAATAACAGACTTCTCACTTCTCCTCTTTTCTCTGTTGCACAGGAGAGGAAACATAGCCTTGGCAGTAGCCCCTTTTCCTGACCTCATTGTTTGACTTATAGCCTTTAATGTCTACCTTTACTATTAACAGAAATATTTCATTTCCATTGGTTATAGAAACAAAAATGTTTTGCTAAACGGAAACATTACATAAAATGTTACCAGTTTCATCTTTGTCACGCACATAACCACACAATCAAATAAGGTGGGAACAGCATCCAACTCAGCAAAGACCTGCAGAGAAAAATGCTTCATATTGGCTTAAAAGATCCATCTTGTTTCATTCCATTACAGCATCTTCGTTGCTGATAAGGGAAACCATCTAGTTCAGCCAGCCCAGCCATAGTTTGATAACAACATGACCTTTTTTTCTCCTGAGACTATTGAGTCTAGTTTGCATTGTTGAAGTTGAAATTCTATGGGTTCATCTATAATAAGCATGAAGCTAACAGAGAACAACAAAGTTAATCCATACTACCTGTTGTTCTGTCAAACACAGTGAAGTCTTATCATTTAAAAAGCAGACTGTATTAACTGAGAGGGGCTTTAGAAATGAAGCACAATGTAAAGCCATTCATCCAAGAGCTTATCTCTTCCAGAGTTATTTGTTTTCATTGAAGTTAAATTTCTTATTCATGAAATTAGTTACTACATATTTTGTAGACATTAGACAAAAATGGATTTTTTGATGGAATCAAGACCTGTTGATATTGAACTGGAAAATCTTGGATGTAATTTGAGGATTACACTAATGGAAGCTTGAATCAAATTATGTATTGAAAAATATAAAATGTTCAAATGTATTTGGACTGCAGCCCTCTCCTTTGTTCAGTACAGTTTAACAATACAGTTGGTGTAGTTGGTCAGAGCACTCTGATTTAATGAAAAAAGTGACAAAGAAGTAATTTCCTCGACCCATTTCCTGCTAAGGTTCCTGCAAGCTTATCCACGGCTTTACAGTGAGACCCCAATATAATGGTGAGACAATATGTGGGAAGTTTGAGGGAAATCTACAGAGACATCATTACAAAATCTGAGCCAGGAGAGAACCTGACCATTTCTAAAGGATCTTTCTCAGTTGTCTCTACCTCTGTGTAATGGAAGCCACACCATGCAGAAATAGTACCTGAACAATTTATGGCCATCAAGCAGATTCTGGGGATTGCCATGACTGGTATGTGTCACATGAGCAATGATCTTAGCATTAATGTGAATCCACAGGAATCCTCCTCATCATGCATTTTTGGGTGATGTACCCACAAAATAGCAGGATGGTGCACAGGAACTTGAGTGTCAATCCCCCAGATATATCAAGGAGCCAATTCCTCTTTGGAACCTATCATCGTTTCTGATTGGTAAACATGCAAAGAGGTATTAATCACAAGTTTATCAACTTAGCTAACTTAATCATCACTCAATCAATCAAATCAGTCTTTATTTCTCTGATTGCATATTTGAATTTGCTTGTACTTCTATTCAATTTTATAGCTTTCTATAACTAAATGGTCTTCAGGAAATTCTATAACTAAATGGTCTTCAGGAAATTGATTTGTAGGTTAATAGCAATTCCAATTGCTCTTCAAATGTTCTATGCTGCATTTAATTGCACACTTCCTGTGGACAGACTGGCACTAATTTCTTTTTTATGGTGTGTGTTAATAGATGTCACTGTATTTGTTTGGAAGGCATTTGTCCTAATTGCTGCAGAGATGCATATCAAGGGAAAGGGTTTTGGAATCTAGCAAAAAAAAACTGTGATCTTTTGTGTTACATTAATAAGAACATGCACTTTCATTTTATGTCATAACTGGTGACTGCATGAGAAGTGTGTGCCTTTTGCTGTTGGAGAGTCTAGTTGAGAACCTAGCCAAAGTAAATTCTATTCAATAACATGTATATGAAATCCACTCTGAAGTTTCAGATCAGTTCTTTCAATAATGGTGGTAGAGTTATGTTCATAAGGCTACTATTCTATGGGGGCTGTTTGGAATGCTTCAGCCAATGTTATAAAGAGTGTGTGCCACTGCTTTTCTGTTTAAAATATTACATAAAAAAATGCTCTGCCATTGTTTATAAAATACCGTCTTCAGAAATGAAGGTTGTACAGTCATCTGCGGCTTTATATGTGTCTGTTAAGAATTCTTGTCTCACATGAATGAGGGGTCAAACTTCAGGGTTGTTGCGAGTGCCGGCATCAATGTTACATTTACATTTACATTTATTCATTTAGCAGACGCTTTTATCCAAAGCGATGTACAATATACTTATGGCTAGAATATACTTATGTTAGAACTTGTGTTAGAATATATGTTAGAATATACTTATGTTAGAACTTATGTTAGAATATACTTATGGCACTGTAGGTCTGACTGAAACTGAATGGCAATGCTATAAATTGTTTAATTTGTAGCATATGGTTAATGGTTAAATGCAATATAGTACACTGTTTCACATGATAGTTGTTTGCCTGTTTAATAGTGAGATGCAGTATGCCAAAGGTGAAGATGAGATATGAGACGTTTAGTATAGTCCTCAGTTTCACTCATTAGGTCTCCCAAAGTGCTGAGTGGAACATTTAATACAGTATTTCTGGAACAATATCCCATTTTTGGTTTCTACAGTGCCCATTCAATACACTGAGTTAATAGAGAGGGAAGGTGTCTCCGTGTTAATTTCTTTTTTTGAAGAGAGTAATCATAGTATTCACATCTTTATATTCCTACCAGATTCACAACTGCAATACATAACTGATAATGTTGACACTGTTGAATAAAGTTCTTGCATTTATATAATTTAAATGGTTAAATGTTGAAAGACAAGATGATAATTGTTAGGAGCAACAGTATGCTGATGTCAGTAAGAGGGAAATCATTAGGGGTGCAACGGATCACAAAACTCACGGGTCGGATCGGATCACGGTTTTGAGTCACGGATCGGATCATTTTTCAGATCAGAAAAAAGGGGGTGGGGGGCAAATATAACTTTGTTTTCCATTTCTTACTTAAAGAACTTAAAGAACACTCAAAGCAAGAACTTTTGCCCATGGTCTTAAATGAAAACAACATTCAAGATGTCCAATGTTTAAATAAAATCTTAAAATAAAATATTCAATACTCAGTTGTTAAATTAAAGTGCAATATGAGCGCTTGTTCTGCTGTTTTTCAGCTGTGTCCGAAATCACTCCCTATTCACCACATAGCGCAGATATATATACAGGACTGCCAACTGAGTTCAGCTTGGAGTGAGATTTGTTCCCGGGGGGGGGGTGTAATTTTAGTAGTACTTATTTTTGTTATACAGTGATGTGCTTAGCCATAAAAATTAAAAAACCTTGCATCACAAGAAGTGTACAGTGTTCCCTTACATTTATTGAGAATGTCAAAACATTTGACAACTCAACAGTATTTCCTTAAACGTATTGACAACATGGAAAGTTCAATTCACATTTATTTTTGAGGTTCACTGTCCTAAAACCCTAAAACCCACAACCAGAAAGTTTAACAGAAACAGATTCACAAATTCTCATGTGCCCTGTTGTAGAGATGAAACAGTATGAAAATTTAATATCACGATTATAGTGACCAAAATTATCACGGTTATCAGTATTATCGCGGTATTGTTAAAATGTGCTGAAAATGTTCAAAAAGTAGTGATACACAAACTGAAATCATTCCACCAAGTTTTATATTGAAAACCACAAATAAAGTTAGCAGCACTATAATTAATACAGAAGGAGGAAATAAACTGGTCTAAACAGTGTTCTGTTTCAAGAATATGCAAATACAAACGTACACGGAATTCATTCTTAACAGCAAATTAGTCCTCTTAGAAAGCTGAAAAATCTCCGGAGCGCTGTCACTGCCTTCCGCCATGTTTTCACTGACACAAAACAAACCCACGTTGCATGCTGTGCCTGGGCGTCTGTCTGGGAGACTTGCTAACTTTGGTTGATGCTGAACAGTATTAAAGTGAGTTTTTCAAAGCGTGGTAATCAATCGCGGTTTTAATGATAATTAAAAATTGAAATGGTAACACTAACCGTCGAATTTTACCGCGGTTTCACGGTAAACCGCGGTAACCGTTTCATCCCTACTCTGTTGTAAGTGCTGGTGGCTGATTTTGCAGCCTTGATCATTGATCGGGATGGCTCCCACTTGAAGCATGAAAATGAATATATTACATATAAGATCATTTGAGCTGAGTTGTCGGTGACTACTCTCTAGTCAAGGATAGCTCAGCTCAGCTGTCATTGCTCTACAGCTCTTCCGCTTTACACCAACAGATCCTGAGTTCAATTCATAAAATTAGACAAATGACCATTGCACCTACATTCTTCATGTATTTGTTCCTCCAGCCTTGCTCCACTCATGCTCAGTGGTTAGTTGCTCGACCACAAAATCCTACTCCACCTGAACGCGCATTGCAATGATTTGCTGTTGCACGCACTGCTGTTCCTTTGCTTAAAAATCACAAATTTTACATCGGAGGAAGCGAAGACGAAAAGTTAGCATGAGAAAAGGCATGTGTGGCGTGAGAGCGTGAGATCTGAGTCAATTGCGTGAGTCTCACACTCAATGCATGAGAGTTGGCAGCCCTGATCATACATTTTACACTTGAAAGTTGGACTTAGCTGCCAGCTAGCTAGCTAGCGTTAGTTTCAACTAATTTGAACAGATGAACCTGGAGGCTAGTTCTTTCATTAAGTTGGCTAGTGATAGCCAGATAGGTAGCGGTATTATGTAGCTGGCAGGTTAATGTCAGTTGCAATAGTCACTTAGCTAGCTAGCTGGTACAGTGAGACACAAAGATGTTCATACAAATGTTCGATTAAACTAGTGAACATTAAACTATATCCAGAAAATTATTAATTTATTGTATGACTGTGAATAGTGAGCGAGTGAACGAGTGAGCGATTTCGGACGCAGCCTTCATCTTCGCAATGCTTATGCTAAGTAAGGCTGCTGATTTTTACAATGGCGCTTGTATCTCTTCACTTTTCATCTTTGCAACTCTGCATCGAGATTTAGGGAATTATTACTTTAAAAAGTTACAGCAGCAGTAAAACTGTATTTCACACTATTAATAAGTTGCGTTTTAACCAAACTCGAATTGTTTTCCTCACGTAGGTTTGATCGCTTGCCTGAAAAATGAACGAGCGAATTTTGCGCCACGTCACAGCAAGCATTTTTGATTGCCAACACTGCTAGCAAGTTGCTGAAGATAGGGGGGTGTGGCTTCTAGCCCTACTTGAAGGTGATTGGCTTTTGCCAGGTGAAATTTTTGCTCGAGTTGAACATTAACTCAAGGGAACCATTGCAAATGCTCATTTCGCCCATTTCACGTCGCTTGCAGTTTCGCCGCGATTAACTCCGCCCATTCACCTCCTGTCATTGACTTTTCATGCATTCGCGTTGTTATTAAATTTCGCCTTGCGTTCGGTTAAAACGCAGCTTTATGGTTAAACTTTGCAATTAATCCGTGGTCACATGCGTGCCGACCCGTGGGGGGTGATCCGTTACACCACTAGAAATCATACATGGTACTGGCTTATATGTGTACTGCCTCATATGACCTGCAGTGCTCTACACAAACCTACCTCTCCACTTGGCTGTGTGTTGGCTACTAGCTGAGCCCTCTGTCTTTGATTGGCTGTGTTTCAGCAAGTCGTTGAACACTATGCCTCTCTTTGGCTATGTGTTGGCGAGTAGCTGAGCCCTCTGTCTCTGACTGGTTGTGTGTTAGCAAGTAGCAGTGCCCTATGTTTCTCATTGGCTATGTGTTGGTGAGTAGCTGAGCCCTCTGTCTCTTGTTGGCTGTGATGTGTAGCTGCACTTGCCCTTGTGTGATACATATTCCAGTAACACCAGAGACAGCCTGGTGGTGGTGTTCTGCTGGCCTGAGGATACTCCCTGTGCTGCCCTGTTAGTCTGTCCACTGGGGTAAAGAGGGTTGGCATCAGAATCCCCGGGATTATCAGTGAATAGCACTGGGGTTGTGGTTATCCACAGTCTGTAAACTCGACAGAAACCTTTTGAAGAATAAACATGTTTTTTTCCCCTCCACTAAATTTGTATGAGGCTGCGTTCCCGCAGAGCACTTCCTTATGATTTCTGAGACGCTTCACTATGGATTCACTCACATGCTTTTTCGCTTCCCCAACGTGTTTGTCTGAAATTGGTGCTAATGATGTCGGCAGTACCCTCACCCCATGAGCCTGTTCGTTGACTGCTGCTGCCTGTTTATATGAAAGCTGAGATCTGAAAATGCCCCGCACTGTTCCTTGTCATTGACATTGAGAGGAAAGAGCCAAGGAACAATGAGCGATGACTGACGGGGAGCAGTTGGTAAGATAATGATTCTCAAAATGATGGTGTGTTTCTTAAATGTGCTTAACAACTGAGACATCTAGTCATACCTAGGAACTTGATTTATCCCTCGTAAGTGATTCGGTTGTGTTTTGTGGCACATTTTTACAATAGCTGCATTCAGTGTATGAGTCATATAATCACCCGGATGGCACTGGAATGGTTATAATCTTGATATCTACTTTGAGTTTTTTGTACTGTATGCTCATTCTTGTTAACATTTAATGAACATCAATCGCAAGAGTCTACTTAATTAATACCCTAATTTAATACCCTCTTAATTTAATACCCTCTTTGGATTCCATTGTATTAAAATAGCAATTAAAACAGGAAACAAGAAACAATAATACTGAAATAGCAATGTTTTGAAAGAAATAGCACTCAAACAGGGCTCCCGAGTGGCTCAGTCGGTAAAAGCCCTCGGTCTGAGTGTAGACTGAACGCTATGGCCCGGGTTCGATCCCGGCCATGTCACTACCCAACAGTGACCGGGAGCTCACAGACGGAACACATTGGCTTCGTTCTGCTGGGGATAGGGGTGGGTACGTCGGCAGGTCGATCGGGCACCTGTGGTCCACATGCCAAAGCTGCATATGAAACCCATATGAAATGTCTTCCTTCAACACATCTCTGTGCTAGCTTGCCTTGTGGACCGCAGAGCGAAAAGAAGCAGCTGTTGTCGGAGGAGGGCACATGCTTGTCCACGCTTTCCCGGATTGACAGTGGGGGTTGTGCAATGGGACCGAACATCGATGATAAATTGGGCAAATAAAATCGGGGAATTGGCCATTCCAAATTGGGGAGAAAATGGAAACATGAGAAAAAAAAAAGAAATAGCACTCAAACACTGGAACATCCTTACATATAATTTTTAAATATGTTCTGTCATAATAAACTATTTCATAAACAGAGTAGATGATTCCAACACTGACAGTAATTGCAGTCAGAATAAAATCTGTAGCTGTACTGTACTTTAAAAACTGTAATATCAAAAACAGTGCTTAACAGAATTGTTTCTAATGTCTGAACTATGTGTATCAAAATGAACAGAACTGACAAATGTCTGTTCCAGTGGTTAGTCTCTGGCCCCATTTACACTGGTCATTACACTGCAGTTCATCAAATCAGGTTAATCAGACTGCTGTCCAAACACGACCCTGTGTGCTGATAACTGGTGCTAGCATGTGTATTATATGTCTCCCGTATCCCCACAGTGACTGGACTTCACTTTCCCTCACAATACTCAAATGAGGTAGCGGTCCCACAGGATGGTGACCATTGGTGTATGTAAAATTGTGGTACTTCTCCAAATACTGTGTATCACATTACATATAATGGCAGGAAGAACCATCTATAACATACATGGCAACTGAAACGTCAGTGGGGTTGTGTGATGTTTGCATCAATGACCATTGCAGCCACGACTCACGCTGACACAGTGCACAGAGCTAGGCAGGCTGAGGACAAAAGCCAGGAGTGATCAGAGAATATTGTCTTGAATAAACAAGACTGACCTGACAATCTTCACATGAACATATTTGTTTGCAGCTGCTACCTTACCTCATACAGAAACACATGCATTTTCATGCTCCAATATTTCCTTAAAACGTGTCACATTTGCACTGTGGTGGTTT
Source organism: Megalops atlanticus (assembly GCA_019176425.1). Classification (NCBI taxonomy): domain Eukaryota; kingdom Metazoa; phylum Chordata; class Actinopteri; order Elopiformes; family Megalopidae; genus Megalops; species Megalops atlanticus. Next base: position 24,411,894 of record CM032886.1, read on the forward strand.
GCCAACAGGACTGCGCACTGTCACCCTATCATCTGTTTGGGCTGAGGATGGCCAGCCACGGTACTTTCTGTGGACAGGGAAAGGAAATTGTAGATGTTGTGTATCAACTGTATGTGCTTTCCAGAGCCAGATGTATGTAAACCTGGCTGAAGCACAGACTAAGTGTGTCTTTGTCCATCTGCCGAGGTGGTCAGTGAGAACCGATCATGATCTGATCACAATGCATTTTCTGTTTCCACACTGTATCAGAAATATCTGATTTTTATCTGACTGGGGTGCCAGCGTTAGGAGGAATAATGGTATAAGAAACAAATGTCATCTGTTACATCTACTGTTACCTGTGAAAACTTAAGCATACCTACTGATGTCCTACCTTACACATTAGTGTGGTCTGCTGAGAATTTGTATGGCACTAATATTCAAATAGGCAGTTTCCATTCATGCCTGACTATGTTTGCTGGAATTCCATTTATGTTTCCTAAAATTTTACACTATGTCATTTGTTTCCTTCACATTTATTCACAGATATAGATTTACCATATTATTTGGCGAACCCTATGAAACTTTTATGAAAATGTTAAGTGGACATCAATGATTGTGGAATCATCAGCATACAGTAAATTTGTGCACATGCGCCAGGAATTGTAAAATATACAGTATAAAACTGGAGGTAAAACACTGATGTGCTCTGATATTTCTGTACTAAACAGAATGGATGGTATAATCAAGTCTGACTTGTTGTAACCTATTCGTTATCAAGCTATTCATCCAAAATATTATGAGGCAGAGGTTCACCATGAAATTAGAACATTCACAGCCATTTACCATTGTAAGCATTTCATCTGCTATGCTTCTTTGGAGACATTATGGAAACAGGTAATTATCTGTCGCTGAGTAATAAGACAAACCATTTTATTCATATTTTAAACACATTTATTTATTCAGAATTTTCAACATATTTGCTGTACCTTGCTTTATCTTCTCAATAAATAAGAAATATCTGTGGGAGTCAAATATGCTCAAACTCTGTTGAAGATTTTTGTATATGTAGTATATATTAATATGTTATAATGAGGTTAAAGCATTTCAGGGTCTTAATTCCCACAGGATTACCCTTTTCTAAACACAGTCCCAGTATATTTCTGTTTAGTTTTCTGGTTTTATAGATAGTGTCAAATCTAAAGATAGTTTTAAAAATTAATTTTATGGCTGTCAACTGTGCTTCTTTTACTAGGGTGCAATTCTGGCCTAGGGTGACATTTAGAATCACCATCCTACTGTATTTGGAACTTCTTCACCTCTGTATTTGGAATACCTATACGAACTAGTTGCACAAACCTTCTTTCCTGTCTGCTTTCTGTAAGTAATTTAGTAAAATACTGAAACCTGTTAGATAAAGAGACACTGGCTTTTTTGAGCCAATCCATTCTGCCCACTGAGCCCAAAGGAGGGAAGAGTGTCACTCTGTCACCATGGCATTTCCTCAAGAGCAAATCCTCTCGTTCTGCTCAGATGTTGTTCTGTGCTGAACTTTTCTATATTTTTGTATGCAATATTTTAAGAAGCAGGTAGCTGTGTGGTATTGTGATGGGATGGTACCTAGAAGGTTGTAGGTATGATGTCTAGGGTAGATACTTAACTGAGATTGGTCAGTAAATATTCCTACTTAGTACAAATGGACAATAAGTGGAATTTTCAGGTATGTAAGCCGTCCTGGATCAACACAAAATGAAAGAATGCCTTGGGTGATTTTGTGCTCTCCGCTCATTGGGCTCTCCCAGTGAAAAGTCAGTGGTTATTCCAACATTGCCCTAGGGACATCAAACACTGGAGGTGAAAAGTGTACCCGTATGAATTTGAGAAAGGACTTAAAGTTGTGTTAAGGGTCATCCCCAGCGCTTTCATCAGGCCCTTTGCTTTCAAGGGAAACAACATGAAAGCGGAGACATCAATGGGCAGACTTGCTGCTCCAGAGACCACAGGCCTTTCCTTTGACTGTCTCAAATGCAGGGAGAGGTAACTGGCCTTACGTCAACAGCATTCTTCTTTAAATGGTAATCAATTAGACAAGAAAGGCACAGATGCTTCCCAGGGTGGATTGCGTATACCAAGCATGTCCAGTCCCCCGTAGAGAACATGCCTCTGATTATTTTAAGATTTTTTTACTCGTTTACATTTTTATGTGGCCTGAATTCATGCAGTTAATGACTTCAACTCAGTTGATGGGACTTATTTAAATGCAAATGTGTGTTTTTGTTATTATTTTCCTGGTTTGTCATTGTTCATGATCCCTTTTCTAGAATTTGCATACCAGTACACAGTCAGAGACCCGTAACGAAATGACAAGCCCATAAAGACACAAATAAATGTGAGCACTTGTATTGGTGTTTCTTTTTCTTTCTCCCCTTTCATGGACTTTCCTTCTGAACAGTGGTTTAATGATTGTCTTTGCTTTTTGGAATGAGAAACAGAGGGATGAGTGCACTATTATTGCTTTTCTGACAGACAGATTACCGGTCTTAAATTGAATCACTGCAGATTACCAGCTGGGTTTCAGTCTCCCCTTTCTAAGAAGAAGTGAATTTGTTGAGGGACATCACACCTCTTGAAGACTTTGCATCCTCCTTTCTCACAGAGCAACCATAACAAAAAATCATCTCAGCAAAACAGAACAATAATGTCTCCTTATGGGTGTCACTTTTTATTAGCCATCAAACATTCTTTGTTTATTTTCTCACATCTCATTATGGTGTGCACACTACAACTCCTTCAGTGATTCATTGTGTTTATAGGATAGGGTGAAAAAAATGACAAACAAGTGTACAGGTCATATGTTCTGTAAAGGGCAGCTATAAAGATTTTAACTTCTTTGAACATACACTTATATATGCACATTCTGTGAGCTCTCAAAATAGAGTGAAATAGCTAAAGAAAAGTGAAATTTCACTAATTACATGACATTACATAGTTTTTGTGTTTTTCATCACTGTTTTAGTTTTGAATATGTTTTCTTTGCAACCTGACAGTCTATCCTGAAGTTTATGAAAGTGCAACCAAAATAGGATGTGGAAAAAAAAAAAAAAGTCTTTGCACTTGCATTGGTTGGCTCTCAGACTCCTTATATGTGATAATATGTTTTTTTTTTATCCTTGACAGACAGATAGTGTGAGAACCCAGTTCGTATAACAAAAGAAAAAGCAAAAAAAAAAAAATAAATAAATAAATCACAAAATTGAAAACTGCCTCTGCATCTCAGACACTTATTGTATGGCAATGTCGTGAGGTATATATTGAGACTTTTGTATATTGTGTCACTGCCTTCCACTGGTCAGAGGAAACCATACAGAATGTTTCATACAGTGTCACTTCAGGGCAGGCCACAATGAAAGACTGATCTGGGACAATGGCCTGTCTTCCAGGCACTGCCCTCAAGATGAAGGCATTACTAGAGTCATGGCCACAGCAAAGACTCCACATTTCACCCATCGCCTTTGAAACTCAAGCCTCTTCATCTTGTGTTTGTGGAATGGAACATACTTGCTGTTAAGTTCAACAGCTCAGTTTATAGCTCAATGCTTGTGCCTTTATCCAAGGGCAGCCAAATGTTTCTAGTAGTTGTTTGCTTCATGTATGCATTGTATTCTATTTTTTTCCTGAAGGCAGAATATAGATGTCCCAAGAGGGATTTGGGCATTAGCCATAAAATTACATTTCATGACCTTCTGTGACCTCGAAAAGATATCACGATTTTGAATTACAGATTAAAATACTTTTTTCCTGCAGCTGCTCATTGGCCAGTCATCTGAACAGTGCGCTTTCAGCTGCACAACTGCCCTTTAACACCGTTCAGGCCTTTTATTTATCAACAAACAAAAAATAGAAAGGAGCTCACGACCTTCAAAATGAGAACATGAACTCATGGGAGCAATAAAAAAAGCTTGGATTTGACCTTTCTAGGCTTATGACACCAAATTAGCTTTAAGGCATTGGGGCAGCCACTAGGGTTTCCACTTGTAATTTTTATAAACCCACAAAAAAGTGTAGATGCGCAGTAGAACATGTCCCAGTTTTGATCCCTGTAACAAATAATTGGTTAAGATGCTTCAAACCTTCCTCGGGCTTGTGTAAGAGTCCCGGCTTATGCAACAGAATGGCAGCGTGGTGTCAAATCCTTTGACAAAGCATATGCCACTTTTCTGAGTGATTCCAACGTTCTGGTGACAGGCGTTGGTGGGTGCTCACAGATGCCTGCTTTTGAGCAGCCGAGTGGTGACAGCTTGGTGAGAGATTGTTGACCGAGGTAGCTGCACTGCAGACATATATATAGCCAGCACTGGAAAAAAGCCCTGCGTTCAAGAATGAAGGCCGAGTAGTCACACATTGCCGTTGCAATAAATGCCAATGTGATGATTATGTCATTACTTGTGTTCAGAGGAAGTGATTAAGTCTGATTACGCCCACGTGCCTGACTCTTTGGTGTAGCTCTTTTTCACCACCGACAGGGAAAAGTCCAAATTGTGGCTGGATCACACATGCGCACAGATTGCAGGTCGTACTTAGCAATTCCTTTTTTTTTTTTCTAATCTAGGAATCTAGGAATCCATGTAACGCATTTGAAAACTCACATGAAACTCACCATGTTAACAAGACAGCATCAGCAACAAAATGACTGTGTGAAATGTCACAACTTTCAGTAACCATTTTCCATACTTAAATATTTAATGCATGTCACAGTGCATCATCAGTATTTGTACAACATTGAAAATTGTATGAACAACATTCATGAAACAACATCTACTCTGTGTACATGTAACAGTATTTTGACTGCTGCCATATCAACACCGCCATGTTCTCTGCTCAATATTTGAAGAAGAAACATGGTGCTCACCATTTCACTGCTCATTCAAGTCTTCTTTTCCCCTTTTCTTTCTCCATCATGTTTGATTTCCAGAACCCCCTTTATGTGATGTGGGGGAGTTCCTTTGCCACGACCAACTGACTTGCGTCTCAGAGGATTGGCTCTGTGACGGAGAATTTGACTGTCCAGATGGTTCGGATGAAATGCTGGACAGATGTAAGTATCCATGCCCTGTGTGTGTGTGCGTGCCTGTGCGTCTCAGTCTCTGTCTCTCTCTACACACACACAAAGACACACATAATGTGTGTCTATGTGTGTGTGAGTGTATATAGAGAGACAGAGACAGCTTGGTTCTAGGTCATAAATACATGGTTCAATCATACATGCATAGATCATACATGCAATATTCACACTAATCCTCATTTTTGTGACATTTTCAGTCTTTTTTCTGAAATCCCAAACTTTACAAAGTGCAAAGATGTTTTGGGAACAAATTTAACATAACATTTTTTGAGTCTATTGTTGCAGTCATAAATGCTATGTGAATCATTGAAATGTGCTTAATTTAGTCTCTTGATCAGATGCAATTACACAGTGAATAATAGATTTGTGTTTCAGAAGTAATGGCTAGGCACATTACTTCTTTATATAGTATATTTATAATATAGTATATTTGTTGCAGAAAATTAGGATGGTATTTTGGATGCTTTTGCATGCAATGAGAAAAACAGATATGGACAAAAATTATTTCAAGAAAAACACTGTGAGCTCTCTCTCTCTCTGTTCCATATTATTTCCACTGATATTACTCCATTCTGTCTTTTGTGGATTTATCCCTACTGGGTTCCACGATGGAACAGATAAATGGATCCAAGGGCAGAATATAAATAAGGCAAACTGATATTCTCAGCTCTAACCTCAATGTCATCTGGCAACTGTAACACACGCTGTTTTATTTTGAATAACATTTTAATACGATTACAACATATTGTAGCATTAACTATCAGTGGCAATATCTGGCCTATCACTGAAAAAGTGAACTTGAACTTGAACACAGTGTTTTTGTCTGAGTATGACACGAGCTTGTTAAATGCAGATGTGAATGAGTACATATAGTATATTTCTCATGAATTCTCATGAATCAATAAAACTCCAGTCTGGAATTGCCAATTTTATAGTAGGTTTGTCTTACCATAGCAACCTCTGAACTCACGTGGAAGGACTGAGGTGAGACAAATGCAGTCCTCCCATACACTCTCACACAGCCAATGGTTGTTTGTCACGCTGCAAGCCACACAATTGATTGCATAGTCATTGGAGGATAGGCGCTACTCTGCTGACATCATCCAAGCAGTTCACAGGCACCTGAGGGCCTGTGACACAAGGGAGCCCTGACCGAACTCCCCAGCCTGTATCTATGGCAGAACAAAGTCAGTTTGTTCTGCAGATGTGGGCTCCCAGTCACCATCGGCTAGCATTGAACTTGTACTGTGGGCTCCAGCATGTGCTCAGGGTGAGTGCCTTAATTGCTCAGCTACTTGGGAGCTTCGTTTCAAATAACATTTCACAGCATTTCATTGAAACTGGCATAAGAGGCATTTATTTAAGAATAAGTTGCATAGAGTCAGGCATTCTTGGTGTGACAGTAAATTTCTTCTTGACAGCAATTTCTTCAGAATGCATTGAGAGAAAGGGACAGTATAAAAGATACATAAAAAGAAACAAGATTACCAACACCTGATTGGTCACTTACAATCAATTAAAACAAAGTAATTGATCCACTCTTGGGTTTTAATTGTTGTGCTTTATTGATTTAATCATTTATTTAAAAAAAAAAAAAAACATCAAAAAGTCTGGTCATTTCTGTGTTTGATACAGACCATGAAACACACAGTTCATAGATTAAGGGGAACTATAGGTTAATCGTAAATGGTGCACTGGAATCCACACTATGCTCTGTGCTTCTGCATTTTTTTAATGCAATGTTTCACAATTTAATTGTTTGCATTTAGACAACACTCTGTGTAGAGCACTTGAACTTGTGCTGGATGAAAAACAGTTTTGCCCACATGATCAAATTGTCCTCCATTAATATAGTGCACATTTCCAAGGTATGCTCCATCTCTTTTCAAATGAGAAGGTGTTTAAGACTGAATTATTTACACCTATTAAATTATGAAACAAGTACAGAGCAGTTAGCTCAAATTAAGCTTATTCTAGGCCAGTTGCCTTAATTATCAAAGTGCCATCATGATTTCGCTCTTTAGATGAGTTATTGTTTCCTTAACATCTTCTGAGCTTAATGTTTTCTCTCTGCTCACACAAATATTGCAGAATAGTTATGTCAGGGCACAGGCACGGCCTCACACGCAGACCAGGCATACTAAAGTTCCAAGACGCTTTATTGAAATTGCAGGGCAGGTACGTATGGCAGAACAGGCAGGGTCAAAAGCCAGGAAGGCAGTCCGAGGCAGGATAAACAAGGAGCAGATGGGGTTAAACTGGGAAGGCAGGCAGAACAGGCAACCAAGGCAGGGCAGCGGGCAGGGACGAAGTCAGAAGTCAGGTGAAAGTCAGCACAGGAGCCACACGAACAAATAATCAGGCGGGTACAAAACAGACAGAAGCTGAGACTGAGAAATATCCAACTTCACTCAGCTATTGTTTGAAGTTGTCTACTACACTAGGATCATGTCACACCATGGGTCATCTCTGCAGTCTCTAGTCTGTAGTCACTGCAGCAGTAGCTGAATGTCCTTAATTTTTGACCAACAACGGTTGAACAATGGTCCAACAAATGGTTTGTCGGGTTCAAATTGAAATGCAGCACGTTGCGCATGCTCAGAAGTCAAACGAAGTCTCATTACTGTGGGATATAGACCAATCCTATGTTTACAAACATTGCGGTGCGTGAGCACTAACTGGTGGCAGAAAGCCACCAGGCGGTAACCAATACCAGCAAAAAACTGACCATTCTCGACAGTGTCTTTTATTGTGTAATCATCAAGTAATCTTACATTTTATAATTTTTACATGATCTATCAGATGTATATTAAATAATATATGTCTACAGTAACAATTCTGTGCACCTACAATTTAAAAAAAAGATTGTAAAGGTAACGTGTCCGATTCAGGGAAAACCATATGTTTATATGGGGAAACAGTAGGCTAGTAATGTTACCTAGTGTTAGCAGCTAGGTTGAGTTCAGCCACATATCAATGGATCCTCAGTAATAGTAATAGCGAAGAGTTGTGCTGTCAGGTATAATATTAATAAGAGACTAAATCCCAATGTGAAGTTTTATGTTTTATCTAAGGCTAGAGACAGTCAATGTTGACTGTCAATGGTGACTGTTAAAGTGCTGGCTGACACATGAATTTGGTCAGCTGTCTTTATGGGGGAAAACCTGTGTTAAAATAAATGTCTAAAGTTACTCGTGATTATTTTGGTGAGAATATATTTTGTAGTATGTGACTGCTACAATGCAAAAAAAAAATATACCGACATTATAGAAACATGGTAAAGTTTTTTTAATAACATTGAGAAAGTCGTGAATTTTGCGTGTAAATCTACGGGAGCCAAAGCCACTTTCTGCCACCAGCCCCCTGTGTGATGACACAGAAGTACTGGTCTATTGTGCGAGACTTCAAAAATGATACCTTGTCACAGGTTCTCTGCACAAAACAACAAACTAAAATACTAAGCGTGAAGTAATAAATGAATGTCCCAAGTTGGTGATAGCACTCAAATATCAGCAGTTTCCTGTGTGTGTCTGTCTACCATTAGCTCACTCCCATCTCAGGAATTGTTGCCATGACGATATTGGTACCAGGACCTTCAGCATCAAAACACACCCTTATACCCACCTTAGCTAAAAATTATTTACACAGACCTGATATTCTGGCATCATGGTCATAAAGGTTAATGTTTTATTCCAGAGATGTTTTTAAAGGATTTTTTTTGTGTGAGTGATATACAGATTTATCAGCATGAACCCATGCACCACTTCCATATACACTCAGTTTCAATATTTTGGGCAAAAAGCAGGGTAAAATTCCACTAGAGTATGACTTAAAGCCAGTACCATTTTTTCTTTTTTTCATTCTTAATGCATGCCATGATTATTTTCTGCAATTTTAGTTCAAAAATAGTATTTTGCACTCTTGAAAAATAGCAGTTAAAAAAAAAAACAGGTAAAAAAATAAGTAGCGCCATCTTCACTATCTTATATCAAGTAAGTTTGAGTGAGAATGGCTTTGAGTTGTGGTTTGATATAAAATGCAGTGCAACCCTATTTTCATCCCTACCCAAGTGATGTTTGAATCCACCAGGAAAAACAAGCTTAAAAGGTAGTGCAACGTACATTTACATGCACCCATTTGGCGGATGCTCTTATCCTGAGCTGTTTATAAGGGAAGGTGCATTAGTGCCTATAAAACGGCCACCTGACCAAAATTGCAGGTCAAAAAATGTCAGTAATACATTAGAACCAAAGTGATAGATAAATGCGACAGCTGAGAGTGTTCACTCCAGAAGGGATGTGTTTAACATTTAAACCTTAACAAGTTGTACGTCATGTCATCTAATTAGTATCTGCAGCTAGATTACAGCTGCCCCAGACTCTCATACTATGTTTGAAATGGTACAGATGCTGCATCCTTCATACACTTTAACCATGTTCCAAAGAGTAAACATAAAAAGGCATGAAATCAAGAACCTTCGGGAACCACAGCTGCTGATTAACAGCCAAATGCTTCTTCTTATAACACTTATCTGTCTTATCATTTGTTGCTCCGCATAGAATTATGATTCACAGTAGCAGCAATTGCACCATTTATGTTAGTATCACCCATGACTTACTATATACAACCATAGCATGCATGGAATATGAGTACAAATGATTGCATTGCATTTGCTTTTATTTTTTTATATAACAAAATGAATGTGCTGCATTACAGGAGGGAGTGCAGAAGAGTGTCATAGATTATGATAAAATGGAAAAAACGTATCATGGACTACTAGGGTAAGATGGACAAAGGTGAAACCATTTTTGTTTCTGTACTGAGTTAAAGAGATACACTATTTCAATGGCATCTAAGCTAAGAGATGCACAGCTATGTGAAAACAAATTTCAAAATGAAGATGACATGCCTTAGATGGCCACCACAATTTTTAAAAACAAACAAATAAAATAAAGAATGCAACTGATATTAAAAACACTGTATACCCAGTAATTCAATACCTGTGTTTTTGACATTATGTTAATGGCCCCACTTTTCTTTCGTCTGCAGGGTATTTCATTATCATTTTACCAAAAATGCTTTTGCATAAAAAGCAGTGCCAGATGTAGAATGAGCCTTTGGAGGAACTCATTAACATGGATTAGCTAGTGATATGAATTGGACTGAAATCCCTTTTCTTTTCCCTTTCTCTTTTCAAGAGAAGGGCAATAAAATGAAAATTATTTGTTTATCCCATTGTTATGGCTGTCATGACTAGAATATGTAATCAGAAACCCCTTTAGCAATTTAAATATGTGAATTTTAATGCCACATTTTAAGACTCTGTATTTGACCATTTCTTATATATATATATATATATATATATATATATATATATATATATATATATATATATATATAATGTGCATTTTTCAGATGTTGAAGGAGTCATGAATATTAGCACTGATAAAGCCATCTGCCAGGCACTTGTGTACAACAGTGTTATAGAAATACATAAATCAGCACATTTTAAAATTAATTTCTATGTATTAACTTTTCTGTGCCAGTTCTTGCCACTTTTATGTCATACCATAAGCATTTTTTATTTCTCTCTCACACACATGTGCATATCCACAATAATATCAAATTATTGTTTATTTTACTTGAGCATGTTACATAAGCATCTATCCTGCATGCTTTCTGAACTGGAAGGCAATGGTAACTATCATGTTCAGGCCATCAGAACGGTCAATTCCTGCAACAATTCCAACAACACATTTTGGCTAAAACTACAATTTCTGTTTTTGACTTAGGTCGTTTTCACACCTATAGTCCGTTTGCTTTGTTCTGAATCAGGGACTAATTTCTTACACTGTTGCACTCGCACCCTGGTTCGGTTTGTTTTCACACGGCAATATTTTAAAACAGAACAAAATTGTTAAAGAAACACCATGCGCGAGCAAACTTCCCTCATTGGTCAGAATTTTCGTGCAGGAATTTCATCAGTATCTTCTGAAAAGAAAAGCACGAGAACAACGTATTGAAAATGGAGCAAACTCACAAGCTCATCATCGCAGTTGTCGCGACTCTCTGGCTGTTATCAGTGTTATCCAGTGTTATCAGTACGAGTATAACATTCACTTTGAACGTGAATCTAGACTTCGAAAATGTGTAGATGCATTTCGTACAAAGACGTGCTGCTTCGAGACACTTCAGTAGGAGAAGCCGCACTTTGAAAAATGCATACAGTGACATATTCACCCAACAATTTCTATTCTGAAGACGCATCAGGTAAGCTTAGTGATGTTATATGCCTTGTTCTTGTGCGTTTTCTCCAGCTGCTGGCAAATGTGATCGTCTGCCCAAATTTCAATGAGACATTGTACCTCATCGTCGCTCCAAGTTAACCCTCATTTTTAATAGAAATTTTGCTAACCACTCAGAATTTGTTGCCCATAATTCAATGCCCTCAATTCCCATGATTCATAGCTATTGGATAGTTTTGGTCCCGGTTGGTTCGGGTTGCTTTCTCACCAGTGGGACCGCACCAGAGTTCTCCAGATGATGCGGATCGAGACCACCTCTCTTTGGGGGTCTCGGGCCGATTATTTTGGTGCGGACCTGAGTGTGATTACTGCGTTCTGACCTACGCAAACGAACCGAACCAAGGGGTCAAACGCACTACGGTTTGATTCAAACGGACTAAAAGCTGCAGGTGTGAAAGCACCCTTAAAGCCTCAACAGATTCAGATGAGTTAGTGAAACCACTAGCTAGCACCACTGCTACTTCACAATGTCATTAAAACTGTCATGGAATATAGTGATCTCAGTCTTTGTAAATTGAGTTGGAAGTGCTCTATATCAGAGCAAATTAAAGGTGGCCATTGCTGATATGCAACAAAGCATTTGGGAATCATCTCATGAATTAGAGAACTTTAACCATTCATTGTAGCTAGCTAGTAAGCTAGGTTTGCTAGGCTGTTACCATGCTAAATGAAGCCAAAGTAGCTCTTGTTTGCTACTACTGCTACTCTTGTTCTTGTTTATTGTATGAAGTCAGGAAAAATACTGCTGCACATCTACCGATTGTTATATCCCAGACAACATTTTAATCTAAACTAATTTAGTTTTTTTTTGTTCCATTGGAGTAATTAGTTGTTAGCACCCTGTGTTTGTTTAGTTACATATGTCCTACAAGTGTTTGTTGACAGACTACTGACATTGTGTGAAGACAAGGATGAAGGCATCATAAGCTTATCTGGGGATAGCTTGTCTACACATGCTTTTGGCTTTGCAAACTACCCGGACATTGATTGAATGGACTCCTTAATGCCATGGCAGCTCATACCTTTCTTTGTAATCAGGCATATTTGCACCCCCTGTCCTAAGAAATGATTTTATTATGTGTGTGCCTGTGTTCATCTGATTGCCTTGAATTCTTCATTTGACTTCATTCTTAGTGAGACTTGGTTATTTAGCTGGCTACAAATACATTACCCTCGATTGTCACCATAACAGTTAGCCATAGCTATTTCCAAATGATCACCGTCTTGTCTGTTGTAGCACCAATAAGTAGCTAGCTAGATATAGTGTGGCTGGACATTATACACATTTTTGGTGTCTATGAATGTACATGCACAGATGCCCTAAACCACTTTCCCAGGAAACAAAACAATTAATACAGCAGTTCCTCAACCACTTACCTTATACATGAATTACCACAAATATACATTATGTGAATTGTTTGGTGAATTTATTTTTAATTGCACAACACATTTATGTCACCAGCGGCAAAATACTTCAGCCGTGCCTAACATGCCTGTTGGCATGAGCCACCAGTGCCCTGGTGGGTGATACAAATGACACTAATTGAGTAATGGCGCTTGCATGTACAAGAGGATGAAGTCAATGTGGCCAGCCAAACACACAGAGTTTGGAAAAAGCACAGTGAAATCCCGACTGGGGTAATATGACACTTATAAAGACCTTATTCTTACTTATTCTTAAAAGCAGCATAACATATACATATTTTTATTAAGAATCGAGGAATCTGCTTACAATTATTTTGAAATACTCAAAAATCCCATAAAACATTCAGCTGAGTGCACTCAAGGTCAATTAGTTAACAAATATATTTGGAAATTTAAATAACTGAATAATTAATGAGTCCAATGAATATGTTAGTTTGAATGTAGTCAATAGCTGTGTCACAACACTGTAGTCTGGACAGCATCAGCAACATGAAAAATGTAATTCCATTATTAACCTCATCATTATTTTAATTTCATTTCATTCATACAGGACTGTATAAAATACTTTACATTTAAATACAAAACCAGTCAAAAGTTTGGGCACACTTTTCTTTCTTAATATTTACCATTTTCCACATTTTAGAATAATAGTAAAGACATCAAACTATGAAATAACACAAATGAAATTATGCAGTGACCAAAAAAGTGTTATAAACAAATCAAAACCTATATTTTAGAATATTCCAAATATCCAAATTTTTATTTTTATTTTTGAAAAGAAATTCATACATCAACTTCAGGATTTATATTTATCTGAGAAACAAATTTCAAGCATTTTAAGTCTTTAGATCAAAATGTCTTTGAATGTATGTTTCCCATTATCTTAATGGTACTGTATGTTTTCCACAGTTGAAGAGTGTCACTTAATTCTAGGTTAAGGAATATATTAATATTTTTTAAACCTAAACATACATCTTATCCATTCATTTGTACTTATAATTTTAAGAATCCACCACTTATGAGAACCTGTAAGAATAGTGCAAAGCAAAGTGCATAGAGGGCAGTGACCAATATGGTCGATATACTGAAAATAAATGCGTTGATCAAAATGCTGCCAAGATTATGCCTTTCACAGGCATCTCAAGTAAGCATAACTGTACAATGAGAGCAAAAATGAATCCTTTATATAACACAGGTTAAGACAAGCGTCTTTGTGGTGCATTCTTATGTAATGGGAGCAGTCATTACCTTCTTAATGTCTGAAATCCAACTATCCAGAGACCTTGCGTGTCTGTTTCTACACGGAGGTGTAATCACCACAATCTCAGGTCTCTGAAGATGCGCAGCTCTACACTCCTTCACAACGTGATCATGATCAACTTGCTTCCCCCCTCTGCCTGAGCACCCCAGAGACCAGCAAGGTGACAGAGGCTATGGAGGGGCTGGTGAATGACCCACTTTCCTGTGAAGGGAAAAAAAAAAAACTTGCACGTTGACAGTTCCTTAACTCCCAAAGCTTGCAGCATACTACTTTCTGATAAGAGGTAAAATATTGATTCCTCTCCTGTTACCTCATTGCTTTTAGTGTAGCCTTGAATGCCTTTCACGACTGAATCTCAATTTACACATGCAGTATGCTTGCCACATTTAAATAATTTGATGCTATGTGTATGGTAAACATGCAAAACAGAAGTATCTCTATAGTTCATTTAAGTACATACATTTCATTGGGACATACGAGTTGATGAATTGATAATGTCTTTCAAAGTTAAGGTAGTTTACTGTTGTTCCATGCAAGTCCTTGTGTTTACGGCAGTATCCGATGTGGGCATGAAGTAGAAAATAACTCACTCATAAAATGTACTCATAGAGAAGAAGCTGTTAAAAGCTGTTAATGGACAATCATTTTATTGATATTAACATTCACAATGGATAGAGAGCCTTTTACGTTTTGTCGAAGGTTTTTCATGCTTAAAAAAAGACGAACTCTAGTCTGGATTTTCTGATTGATTTGTAAGACCTCATGCAGCTGCAGTTCACCCAGGGCCGGAGTTGCCTTTGGAGATGGAGTCATTAAATAGTGCTGAGACTGTGTTTGATGATTGGTTTCAAGTTGCCTCAACTGGCATGGATGTTCATCTCAGCAGCTCCAAGATGCTCAGGGGGAAACTAGAATGCACTTTCAAAGAAACTTCTCCATGGAGTTTCTGGACCAAACAGTCAAAGAAGTAACATGAACTTGATGAAGAACTCTCAGCTCTCACCTTTTGATATTACTTTATTTAAGGTGATTTTTCTTTCTTGCTGAGTGGCACATTTTATCAAAAAATATCTTAGCTGCTGCCTTTCTCACTTTAATAGACCTTTGTTTGGATGTTCACATCTCAATAGATTGTGGTTTTCATTCTGCCAAAGGCTTTTGCCCTATTGGAACAACCTCCATGGCCAAGCTATTCATCTGTTTGGTCTTTCTAGAGATTTACAAAGAATTGGCAATGATATTTATGATAAATCCTGTTAGATGGCTGGCAATTGTTCACTCTATTGTGAATATCCCAGCACCTTAATCTTTACGTGTTCCCTGGCATAGTCTGTACAAAGGTAGAGTTCTTTGTCAAATTGCCTCCTTTGGTAAACTCTTTCTTTTGTGTTCCTAAGTTTTAGTGCAGAATTTGTGGATTTATATTTTCAGAGATACAGGAAGGTCAAATACATTCTGAGTCAATCAAGACTACAAAGTAACAACATTATGCCAAAGAGAATATCACATTTGTTTAGTTGATATCATGGAATTGATGACAACCTTGTAGCCTCTCGTGCAATGAATACAGTATTACTGCTGTTATAAATATAACAGTAGACAAGGTAGGGAAACCCATAGTAATTAATTTTGATAGAATGCTACCTGGACTCATCTGTACTTTCAGTCACTATTGAACATTTAATGTTTTAAAGGTGTACTGATGTTTAAGGACTAGATGGGGTAACTGACAGTTTACAGTAGTAAATAAAAAATCCATGTTTTTATGCTATATTTTCTAGTTCATGAAAATCACTATATGCCTGTAATGGTACATTGTTCAAAATTTATCTTGAACTACATTTTAATAGGTTGTAACTCATGTTACTTGTTGAGCCTGAATCATCTACTGACGTTGTAATGATATGAAAATGAATACATCAATAATTAAATTTCCCCATTTTACCTACTTGAAATTGCAAGTAGTTAAAATGTTAAAATGGCTTAAATAAAGTACTATAATTCTGTTTTCATTGGTACTATCTGTAAATGTATTTCATAATATCTATATTTATGACTAGCTCTAAATACAAATAAGGGATGCAAAGATTTCTTCCTAAGGTATCAACAGAATTATCAGCATCAGGTTTGTCACCCACAATTATTGAAGTAGCTAGCTAGCTAAGTTAGCTACCATTAGTTGTTACATCATATACTTGCATACAGGAGCTAGATACTGTTTAGGTAGAGTCTCATCCACCCTTTGAACATAGTGTGTGCCCCACTGCACTCTCCACAAGGTGCCTTGTGTCTGTGCAAACCACGCTCCAAAACCAGAGAACTGGTTAAAGATTAGTAATATTGTTAATGTAGCAATATAACCTCTACAGGCCGAAAAATGTCATGGTGCCAGTTTAGTAATGTATTAGACAAGTCAAGCTCTAAGCTGCTAATTACCTAATAATCCTAAAATGTAATGAGTTTTCAAACCAGCTAGCAAGCAAATAAGAATGACAAAGGATTACCCCTACTTGCTAGCTGTCTTATTTTCTTTTCAGTCAGCTAGTTAAATAATTTACCAACTAGTTTTCTAACTTTATACTAACATCTGGAAATGTACTGCATCCCTGTCCTGATATGTAAAAATAAATTAGTTAAATAAACATTGACATACTGAATATAACGTAAATAAAGTGGTTAAATGAACATTGTCAAGCCATGGAGGTCCATTCTGTTCTGTTACACTGCACCAGTTCATATGCATGGTGTCGTTCTAGTCCATAACATATAACAACAAAAATAACTGCCACCCCAATAGTTTAGCATAACCTGGCTTCGTATCCAGCTTTGGTAGTCCACAATTATACAT
The DNA here is from genome assembly GCA_019176425.1 of Megalops atlanticus. Classification (NCBI taxonomy): domain Eukaryota; kingdom Metazoa; phylum Chordata; class Actinopteri; order Elopiformes; family Megalopidae; genus Megalops; species Megalops atlanticus. The sequence continues at coordinate 24,428,834 of CM032886.1, forward strand.
TTAAGCTTGTCACCACTGCAATGACACTTAACCCACACAGGAGCTCAGCCAAAGCACATGCAATGCTCCAATACCCCAATACACACACACAAAACACATCTGCCACAATTATTTTCTACACTACAAGTCTCACAGTGCAACAGGAAGCAAACACGATCCAAGGTTAGGCATATCTCCTCGATGCCATCTGAGTAACTCATAGGTTCTGAAGTGAGTCCTAGATATAAAGTGTGGAGCAATGAGGGAACCTTGGCTGACCTACCCGTCCCTGTCCCTGGTAGAATGACTGTGGGCTCCAGGTCATTTTTGGCAAGTGACACAGCCAGTTTTGAACCTCGGGTTGAAGGGCTCAGGCTGCGCTGGAGGAAGCACTTTTACTTCCTGAGCCACTCAGGAGCCACCATCTATAATTTTAATGGTGTAGCTGTTCTGGTGAATTTTCTGCTGACTTACTCTGACTTACAAAACTTGCATTGTATGCTAAAGGTGTGTGTGTGCGAGTGTGTGTGTGTGTGTGTGTGTGCGTGTGCTTGCGTGTATGCGTACGTGCGCGCATGTATGAGCATTGGTGCATGTGTCAACATATGTATCATCTGCATTAAATATATAATCAAAGCCTCATTTTAGTTACTGAGGCTATTTTACTGTCAGGCACCCTTCTGACACCCTTCTGTTTCATGTTAGAATAAATGGCTGGTAAATGCCTACTCCTGGGGAGACGTGTTACGAGGAATATTGCACTGAAGGACAGCCTATTACATTATATAATGTTTGTAGTTGTAAACATCATTGAACCAAACTCAATGTGAATGGATGTGTTTTAGGCTTATCTGTCAGCGGAGGGTAGTGAAAGATTTGTATTTTTATTTATTCCATTGTATTTCAAGGCCATAGACAGTATTTAACTTGGCAATGTGTTAGGTTGTATTTTCTGGGAAAATTTTAATTAGTTGCAGGAGGAGTTCATTTCACCATTTATACCTGTATTTGTTATATGAGCCTACATATGAAATAATAAATTAATATTACCCAATTAACCCCTTTCACCTCACATTGCACTTTTCTTTTCACCTGTACCATGTAGCCGTATATACTGAGGATATGACAAACATGTAGTTTGTCAGGTCCAGTGGAAAAGGCGATATCATTAATATATTCTCCATTATATTGCAGCTGTACATCACTGTCATCAATGGATATGGCTTAATTTATTTTCACAACCATCTCTTCACTCATAAAATAGCCTCTGGTCATGCTGAACCAATCAGAATAGACACATTCCCCACTGATTTATATAGCATCGCTCAAGTTTTATCTATAGTGTATCCAGTCTTTGTACTGCACTGAAAATTTACTTTTAACTTTACCACAGTTTTAGCTTTGTGGCACAACAGTGATCTTTCAATTTAATGGCAGTCCCTAACTGATTCCTGTCCTGCGGCTGCCATCTACGTTATAAGCGGAAAAAAATAACAGACAAAATAAAGCCTGATGTACATGTTTTTGTTTGTGAGGCTTTCAGTTGTAGGGCCTGTGATGGTGAAAAGTATGAAAGCATGAAAGTCCAGCTGAGCACAGGAAACTAAATCTCCCTGGGAAACAAATATACATTCAGTGCCATACATCTACAGCTGTGTGGTTTAGTAGTTGTGTTATTTGTTAGTTTTTTTCTTTTTTTTCATATTGATCTTTTACTTTTTCTTGAATGGCAGGTTTTAATGAGTGGTCCAATTCACCAAGGTGCTCATTACTTGTGTACTTACTTGAGCTAAAAGTAGCGGTTTCTTCTTTTTCACTACAGGAGGGAGCAGCTGGATTTTTCTTTTTCTTACTCTCGGCTATTGTGCGAAAAGCAAAAGCGAAAAAATCACCAGCATGTCACATGAAGCCCAAAACAAGAACAAGGTTTTATAAACTGACACATTGACTGTCATGTTAACATTGTGTCTTTTTTAAGTACTAAAACCTCTGTTAGCTCCCTGCTGCTTTGACTGGCACTCAATGTCAGCACACACTTTACTCATGTCCACAATGCCAGGTGTATAAACACAGATGAATACCTACACAGTAGAAAGCAGCTGTACTTACACAATGACGTGAAAATGTGGTGATCTTACTCTAGTGCCACAATTCAGACCTGAATATGTTTTTAAAATTTCTTTTTAATGTATAATAATAATAAAATTCAAGCAATATTCTTCTCTTGTAAAAACAACATGGCACATATGCTTTGTATTCAAATGAATTCAAATTAATCTATTTAACACTGAATACAGCCTGTGATCCAGGTGTCCTTACATTTGTGCTGTCTGTCCAGTTTTCCCTGACCGCCTTCTGTTTTGCATTATTTCATTTTGCAGTTTTATACTCAGATTTGCTGTTTACCATGTTGTGTTTAGGCCTGCTGTGTCCGTAGACATGGGCAATATGCATATTTAAAGGTATTTTTAATCGTAATTGTTTTACTGGTACATAATTCACACTAGAACATGACAAAGTTTAAAAAAAAAAAAAAAAAAAAAAGTGTGCATTTGGGTAAAGGCAAAGTGGTTACCTGATTATTGTGGCTATCACTACAGTTTATCTAAAGCACACATGAATGTCTTACAAGATAAGTGACAGATGTTCTGCCTTCCTCCATAAGATCTAAATTAGATAAGAAGATAAGAAGAATGAAATCATTGCATGACCAAAAAACACGATTAGATTTATTCACACTCCCACAGTCAATATGTTGACTTCAGGAAACTGTCAGGGTATGCTTCCTGTGATATTCTGTGAGGTTCAGACACTTCTCAGGAGGTGTTTATTCCACCATGTAGAACTCCTCCAGCTCCCTCATATTACTTGGTTATCCATTTTGAACTTCTGTTTTGCTATACTAGATATCATGCATGTAATGCAGATGTAATATTTATTTTTGTCTTCCCCTTACCATTGAAGACTTTGATGCATGGTTTAATCATTGTTTTTATGGACTTTCTTTCCAGCAATGTGATTCTTGATAGGATGGGATAACAAGTTGCTTCACAAAAATGTCCTTTTAATTTGTTTCTCCCAATTGAGACAAGGACCAGAACAGGACAAAACATCCATTTCTGTTTTTCACAAAGGGAATAGAATTCTTCCAAAATGCACTCTACCTGTGAGACAAACATAGATACATCTCATGTTTTCTTCATTTTTGATTTTGCCATTAAATGACAAGGTCAGCTTACTGACAGAGATTTATTTCAGTGTCAGAATCAGTCAGAGTCAGTCAGTCATTTTCAGTTGAAACACTGTTGACAGTTTGACATGCCGTATCAGTCATCAAATGATTTTGCATATACATTAGTACATTGATCAATCAAACGGCTATAGTTGCAACAAATTGATTTTGGTTTTAGATGCCAGATTTACTTTACAGTTCTGCAATGCAATGGTTTGTTGCCAGATTCACCAGCTGTCATGTGCCTCGAAATATTCACAGAAACAAAGGCTTTGGAAGAGCAGCGGCAAGGCAGAGGATTACAAACCTCAGGACATCAACACTTATGGGGCTGGCGCCAGTCAAGTGGCAACATATGCCGTTTTACTCTGAGCCCTCCTCTCAGGAACACATTTAAGCATCACTGAAGCGCAGAGTGCATGGAAACATTCTGTTAAGGAACAACACATTTGGTAAAACAGCTTCTTTGATAAATTGGAGTATTGAAAAACAATATGCTTTGCACAAGCATGTTCTTTCATGAGACATATATTCCTGTGTAAAACACATGCACTCACACATGGCAACTAGGCAATCATACACAATAATACGTTGTTTCTCAATATGAGGAGTGAAATGGTGTGTGATTCTTATTTTATTGTAAGCAGGCAGATGTTGTAATAAATGTGACATGGATGTGTGTGTGTGTGTGCGTGCGTGTGTGTGTGCGTGCATGTGCGTGTGTGTGAGTATGTGTGCATGTGTACATTTGTATGTTTGAACTGAAGCACTCTGATATCTTAACCCAAATGCATGCAGAGGACTGCAAATTAATGGAGGTAATTAAGAAAGGATAAAGAATGGAGTTCAAAGCCCCAAACCAATCACTTCCTGTTTGATTAAATCCGTATTTCATCCCTGCTGCAGGGGAGTCAGCTCCTCAGTGTTTCACCCATAGGCACAGTGTATGACAGGGTTCATGGGCCTGTAGGTTAGAGCACACAACTGTGTAACCATGGCGGTGTTTCTCACAGGTCCCCCAGAAAGGAAACAGTGTCAACTGAGGTAAATCAAATGGACAATGAACAAAGTGACATAACGTCTTACATTACTGGAATGGTTTTCTAATGGGAGGCAGTTTAGACACTATCAGTCTTTTTTTTTTTTAGTGTTTTCTGTTCAATGACAATGGGTGTGGGTGATGTGACACATATATAATATACCTAGTGGGCCAGAATAAAACATTTCAAGGATATTCCAGATTATTGTTTTTTGCTCCAAATCCACAAGTTTAATAAACTATAGAGTTTCTTTTTTATATTACTCTGTGTATTCTGCAAACAGAATTCTGTGCTTGTTTACTGAAGCGCAGCAGATCAGTTATTGAACTGAAGTATATGATTTTTTTTTTCCTTTCCTCCCTCAATTAAGGATTATAAAGTCTCTGTAGGAAGTACTCATACATGGTAATTTTATGGCTTAATTTGGGCCTGTTTTGCATGACTCATGTAGTCACTTGTACAAAAGTAATCATAATCAGTTGGTAAATTTTATGTAGCAAATAATGGCTAAGTGCATATACTAACCAAATACTTGCATGGCTATTTCCTTTATTCCTCTGAGGACTGCATATATTTGCTTTCTGAGATAAAGTCTGAGTCTTCAGCAATCTGCCCTGTGATGAGTACATGTTGTGTGAAGTAACCCAATGTAACCTAAAGTATCACAGAATGTATCAAATCAGTGCGCTGAAAAGCCTAGCAGTGGGCCAGCATAGACCAAGTTTAATGCAGAGGTAATTTCATGAATTACCAGTCTTCAGTGGCTTTTTCCAGCATTAAACGAGCATAAACAAGATTTTTGTTAAAGAATTGTGTGTGCATGCGTGTGTGCATGCATGTGCGCATCAGGAATGTTCATTTATGTATGATTTTTGGATTCCAAGTTAAAAAGAACAACTTTGATAGTAATCAGCAGAAAGTGATTGTCTCTACATGTGGATTTAGAGGGAGGCAAAAATCTGCCTTGCAAGATTGTACAGAATTCAATAAAAACCCAGAGTTCCTTCATTCAATTTTATATTCATCTGCAGAATTATGCAGAAAGAACCAGGCTTGGGAAAAAATGCAAAAAAGTAAGTGCAGGTTTGCAGAGAAGAGGGGAGTTTGACAATTCTATTGAAAATCTATTCATAAATAATGCTTTAATGCATATCATGGATGCAAAGGAGCTCAGGGGCAGGATAATGAAACTACTTCTTTATGGTGACTTAAAGAAAATGCTAAATACAGAAGACCCTCAGACTGCTTTCTTATACAGCACATGCATTGTGCAGCATAGTAAACTGTATTCTTTTCAAAATATATTATCATGCAGCTCAATGGGCAGCTTTGGTATGGGCTATATTATAGGTCTTATTTCAACTATCCCAGTGAAATATGTGCCACTGGGTGATATATAGCCATTTTATTGCACAGTGAGGGATTTTGAATGTGATGTATTAACATTCAGTGATTTGGAGAATGTCTTTCATTGTAATGCATGCCCAGCATGGATAAATGACAGCTTCATTTCAGTGTGCGTTGATTACATTACTTTGCATGATAAATGCCTTTAATTTTATTCGCTTTGTGATTTATTACAAGCATATATATTTAATGCATGGTGCACATATTTGAAATAAAATGTGATTCAACAGCTTCATGTTCTTTTTTTTGATAATCAGGCATTGCAGCTGATGCTGAAGACATTAATTTGTTAACGCAGTAAAAAAAAAAAAAAAAAAAGTGCCCATTGACACACAGATCAGGTGGTGGCAGTATCTTTCAGGTTTCAGGATTGGTCTGGAATAGTATAGTTTCAGACCTATGCAAAGGACAGACCAGTTTACACATTTGGTTTGGTTGGACATAAAACATTCCCTTAAATACTCCTAATATAACATGAAGTTGAGTGCACAAATAACAGACAGTGAAGCCTGTGCAATGCTTTAAAGAAGCAGCTATCTTTGACATTTTAGGACAAATCCCAATGGGCAGTTATGTGAATGCTCTCTGAAAATGGCTGTAGTCATCCAGCTGCAAGCAAACAGAATGTCTGGTCCCAAAAGACATAGCCAGCATAAGAAAATGAAATGGACACAAACAGACAGAAATATTATTTTGCAGCACAAGTCCAATTTTTGAGGTACTGAGCTAATGTGCATGGAAGTCACTCATGCTCACAGCAGCATTCCAAAATATCTCGTTTTGCCATAGGCATTGGCTCAATAAAGTCTGCAAAAAGGGGAAAAAATACACAAATGACACAGCAGCAAATAACACGCTTGAGCTGAAAACAATGGCTCAGAACAACCTGCCCGCTCAAACATCCACTTTGTCTATTGGTGTGTGTTGCCACACACTCATTGGCCCAGTGGCAGTCATGAACATCTCTTGATTGCTGCTTGCAAATGCGCTTCCTAGAGTGATGTCAGAGGTGAACACAATGTCAACATGTCTGTGGTGGGAGATTGTGAAACCATGAGCCTGAATCTCTATTAATATGGGACACCTGACACCTGCCCTAATTAGAGAGGTCAGACATGTGCAGATCTACACATGAATGCTACATTTTGAAACAGTGGGGAACTCAGCCGTACAATACTCTCACTCTTCTGTTTTGTTGAATATGTGCTGGCCATAATGAAGTGACAAGACAGGAGTCACCCTTTCATTCATCATAGTCTCATTCCAGCACACCTTGGAATCGCTCACGGGCATGTTCCAAGCAACTGTCAGTTCTGTCTTACACCATGCCATGTCAGGCTTGTTCAGGAAAGCTCCTGTGTATATTAAATTTCCTTTAAAACCCTTAAGGCAAGAGCAAACTAAGCAGGGGTTTCTGGATAAGTGTGGCCTCCCTTGTGTGCTCAGTGCCATAGATTGCTCTGTTTTTGTGCCAAACACATTATTCAAATACCATCTATGTGAACCTTTAGCATGTCTGTTTAATGTCCAGGATGGTGTTTTATGATGCAGGGTAACAATTTTGCTTATTATCCTCAGGCCTGGTGGCTTGGAAACCTCTGACCTCTCTAATAGGTACAACCACCTGAATAGGTGGCTTTCATGGGTCACTGTCAGTTGGCTGACATCTTGTCGGGGCTCCTGAGTGGTTGACACAGTTAATGCACTCGTATAGTCCTACACCCTGGGTATGAACCCAGCCGTGTCATCTGCAGACAGTGACTGGGAGCCCACAGCAGCGGAACAAATTGGTGTCATTCTGCCAGGTTATGGGTGGGGATATCAGCCAGGATTCCATTGTCCCACACCTCTCAGCAAGCTGCAATTTGCTTGGGTGCCTTTGAGTTGCACAGGTGAGGGAGATGTACCCATCCTCCATTTGGTGTCTGCTTCCTACTGCACTGTGGGGCTTGCAATGTGAAAAAAATAGTCAGAGCTGGTGTGTGGGTGTGTTGTGTTCATAATATCCTGTGCTCCCATGTGAATGCAGAGATGGTCTCAGTGAGATGAGCCTAATATACAAATGGCAATCACAAAAGTTGGGTTAAAAGGGGAAAAATTCAAGGAAAAAAGGGAAGTCATCATGCATTCGCATTTCTGTGCACATTTGTACACTGTCATCAATGTAAACAGAAATCGGGAAATCAAAATCAGGAGAGTGTACACTTGTTAGGACCTGTGCCCTTGTGATTCAGTGGAGGCGCTGAAGAAGAATGGGACTGTGTCATAGGTTAGAGCTGTCATTGTGCCAATTTAGTTACTTGACCAACATCCAATTACTGAAGATCTGTTGGGGCTGACCTATTTTATTTGCCTAATATCACTTACTTTTGCCCTCCTTTCTGAAGGACTTGCCAGCTTTAGTGAAATCCAGATATTAATTCGGTACTGAGCAAAGAGGAGTAATTTCACATCATCTTTCAACTGTTCAAAGGCCATCTGTGTGCTCCGGTATAGCTGCTGAATATTCATTCCTTCTCCTCATCAGATTGAATTAGCCTGTAATCAGTTTGTGTGGTAGAAAGGTATGTGCAGAACTTGGCCATTGTGGTTAAGTTAATCAAGGCCCCTGACAGAAACCCATGTGTTTTATATATATATGACCATACAAACGCATTAGGCCGATATGAACAGATATGGAATTTGTAATGAGAATTGTGTTACACTCTCATGGAATGACACCAGAATGGCAGATACCTGGCACAAATAAGCATTTTGAAATGAGCCAATTTCAAAATGAGATACAGCAATTTCAGATTTAGATTTTTTTTTTCTGTGTTCATAACCTGCATGCATAAATAAGGTGTGCTTTATATAATATTTTGTTTAATCCATATAGTTACATTCATTTTAATACAAATCACATGCCTTGAGATCATAATTTGCCAAAATAACTGAGACTTTAATTATGTGTGAAGAGTGCAATACTATAGCTTAAGAAATGTGGACCTTGGTGTTATTTCCTCTATTTGCACATGCATATGTAATATTTGTACTTGAAATAAAGGTCAGTCATGGATTCACAAATAGATTCACACGTAATATTTTTTGAGGCACATTAAAAAGAATGTCTGATTTTGCCAAGCAGTACCAAGGAAAAACTGGAGATGGAAATGACTACTGTTCAAAGTGATTTGACTGTTCAAAGCTTTTTTTTGTTTTGTTTTAATATCACAACGGTTATCTTGCCTAACGAATCATCCCTCTAAATAGGCTGAGGATGACAACCTGGCAAGTGATAGCCCTCTTAACAGCTGCCATAACTGGACTTATTAAAAGAAAATGACATATCCTAATAAGCTCATAGGATAATAGGCTTTTAAGATGTGTTAGAAGTAGGTACTCAATCATATGAGAAGAGGACTAGATAGTTACAGTTACATGTACTGCAAATCTTATGAAAAGTGTCTAACTAATTATGCTAATTGATATCAATGTAGCCATGGCACAATGTGACACATGGTGCACTTATTCTGTGTGCAAGAGGTAAATTGCTGTGATCGTTTGACATTTTTGATGTGTTGCTCGGCCGCTAAGCAGATGTGGGTTACCCAAGTGCCTCATTAATCCTGAACCAGCCACAAATGCTTTTCTGTTAATGTGGACCAGAGAGACACCTCATGTCTGTTTGACTGAAGATCAACATGACCAGCACATTGCTGTTTTGTGTTTAGTCCATACAGGGAATATTGTTCCTATTTGCATACACAGAATACTTGATATGCATTTAGCATGTATCTTACTTCACCCAGAATAATAGTATAGTATTATAGTATAATAGTATAGCAGTAAAGGTTTAAATGACATGTTAATTGTACTGTAATGCTTTCATTTTTCTGCTGTAATATTTTACCTGGGATGAATATCACCAGTAGTGACAAACGTTGCAAAACCATTTTCATCTGAATCTACCAAAGAACAGATCGTTGATCCCCTTACTCTTTGCTATTGCTGGATCCTTCTCTTTGACCAACCCTCCAACACATCCACTTTATCTGAGAGCATACAGTATGACACAATCGCATGACTGTTGTGTGTATTATACCACTGTGCACAGTGCTTTCTACACTCACACTGAGTGAGGCAAGTGCACTAACTTGCCAACAGCCACTTAGAGGCTGTTAGTCAAACAGTAAGTCCTATAGTGCACTACAGAAGGCTAAAATTTCAACTCGAGGCAATGCGCATTTTTTACAGTTGTCAGCTTTTTCCGCCCACTTTTGCCTTAAGATAAGATACGAAAGTACAGGTATCAGCCATTGTTTGTTGATTTATAACAACTACATATACTTGCTGAAGCTATGCACTATTCATATCCAATAAATATTTACCTAAATAAATATATATAAAGCAGTTATTTCTTACCGATACTATATAGTCAGTAGAAATATATTCCATAGAAGCACATGCATAATAAGCCACAAAAGGTCAATGTCATTTATTTATTTCTTTTCATTTATATTAGCGGTTTCAAGCTAACTGCCTCAGTTAGTAGATTTGTTTTTTGAATATTTCAAGAATATGCTTAATTAGCTCCTAAGTAGCTCAGTGGTTAAGGTGCTCCCCCTGAATGCAAGCTGAGCTCTGTGACCCAGGTTCAATCCAGCCTTGTCATCAAGTGATGATGACTGGGAGCCCAGAGCAGCGGAACAAATAGGATTCATTTCGGGTGTGTATGTCAGCAGGGGAATGCTTGTCTCACAAACGCAGTTCCTCAGGCACCTACAAGCTGATCCGATGTAGCACCCATCCTCCAATGAGCGATGAGTACCCACTCTACTGTAGTGCGCTTTGTGACTTGTAATGCAAAAAAATAGCCATTGGCTGGGTGAAAATGTATGGGTGTATCGCATTTGTCTCACCTCAGTACTCCTGTGTGAGTGCAGACTTTATCTGGTGAGATGGTGAGATGAGCCTAGCATACAGTTAGTGATTCCAAAGCAAGGTTGATGAACGAAGCTTACAACCAAAACTGTTTAATTGTATTTGTTTGCCAACTATTAAATACAAATCAAACCCGTATGAAGCAAGCAGTATCAAAGGTAATGGTAGTTATGCCTGTCCAAAAAAGGAGAAACAATCCAGAAAATTACAAATGCCTCAGGGCAGAAATTGAAATTTACTTATTTATTTATTGGGCTCTGTCCTTGTCATGTGTTCACAAGGTGTGACGACTGCTCTACCCAGCAAAGGCCTTGCATTCACAGGCATTGTGCAGTAAGGACCTGTCTTATTTAGAAACATAGAAATTATTCAGATGGAAACTTAATGTTGTTGAGGATATAGGAAACAGATTCCCATTAAACCATTGCAAACAGCTGTTCATCTTCACAGAAATGTGTTGTCATGGGCCATTTCATTCTACCCGGTATTTCAAATAAACTGCAGGGACACTCGCACCAACCACTGGGGGGAGGAAGCTTTATATAGAGGAGATTTTTAAACCATTTTCACATTTGGTAAATTATACATAATGCTTGTGCCGAGATCATAAAGTTTTTCAGAAATCTAATGGGAAAGCTATGAGGATGTGTGGGTGGTATTCCCTCTCTGATACAAGAAAAGCGGAAGAAAAGAAGCCTGAAATGAAAGAGGATGGAAAATCCTGTTCTCTCATATAAATAATGGGGATATAAAATGGAACACATTATTATTATTGTTATTATTGTTATTGGTATTATTAGTGTTATGTCATGTAATACACTTACAATTATATTGCAATTTCAGGTGTATTACATGGACATTTAGTATTAGTGTTAGTATTAGTATTAGCTTGCTAACATGTCCTTCTGTTCCTTTTTGTAGGTACAGGGGAGGTGCTGGTGAAATGTCCCCTCAACCACATGCAGTGTGTCGGGACAAGGAAATGCATTCACTTTAATAAACTCTGCAATGGAGTGATAGACTGTGAGGATGGCTATGATGAAGGAATGCACTGTCGAGGTGAGTGTTGTTGACACAGCCATTTATGAATGTGGGATCACTGATGGTAGAATGAGTATGCCAGTGACTTGCAGGAGGGTAATGACATAGAACTGCCATGCATGTCATTTAAACATGTTCGCTCGTACCAGTCTAATGAGGATTCCATGTGGAACTGAATGTTAGTGCATATATTGCACATGCTGGCAAGTGTCTCATACATCCTTGAATTATTTTCAGACATGTTTTTAGTGAAGGAGGTCATATAATGTTTCAGTGTACTATTAATCCTCAAAATATTATGTGTTTTAAAACAGCCAATACCATGGTTTTGAGTTGGTTGTACCTTGGTTGAGCTGGAGAGTTGTGGTACCACTTCTTGTCGGCCTGCATTCCTAGACGAGGTGGCAATCTGAACTGGCTAAGCCATATGGGGCAAGACACACCAGTGTCTAGAATTACACTTCATCATTTAAATATGGGAAAAAAGGATTTTCACACAAGCTATTTCTGGGAAGGGTGGATATATGGAATATACTAAATTCTGTATGCTGAATGTTATAATACAATGGCACTATATTTAATATCATGATTTTTCTTGAACTATAAAATACAACTGGAAACATGTTTATTCATCTGTAGTTGTTTTACCCTTACTTTTTCATAGTTGTCTTTTCGCACAGATAGAATGTTGTAAGTAAGAGGTACACTTCTCAACATAAACAGAAGGCTTGATGCATGTTGGATTAATCAGATGTTCATAAGATATTATTTCTGTATAAATAATTGCACATTTAAATACTTATACGTGAAGTCCTCTGTGTAAATATCCTCCATCTCAATATTCCCAATTGTGAAACACACAGTGTGGGGCTTCAAGTGTATGTAGCTACAAGAGGAGTAAGACGACACACACTGAAGTTTTCATCAAACGATAAAATAGTCATCTTCAGACCCTCCTCATGAGTTCATAGAATCAAATAATAATAATAATAATAATAATAATAATGCTACACTTTATTAATCCCCGTGGGGAAATTCGTCTTCTGCATTTGACCCATCCGAAGCAGTGGGCAGCCGCAGTGCAGCGCCCGGGGGCCAACTCCAGTTCTTTTGTCAGTGTCTTGGTCAAGGGCACTGACAGGAGTATTAATCTTAACGTGCATGTCTTTTGAAATCAACCAGCTCAATAAGACTGCACAACAAACTCAACGGCCCCTGCATCCATATCGCATTTACATGACGGGCCTTCCGAGATCCAAAGACCCGGCTCCCTATTTGAGCACCACGGGGCCTCAAATCCATGTCGCGCCTGTGGCGAGAGGCAAGAGGCGGCTGTTTATGGAGCCGTTTATGAGGCTGAGCGGCGAGCGACGTGAAGGATAGGTCAGGTCTCCCCCGTGTTTATTTTACTAGGCGCGGCCTGTGAGTCAGCTCGCAGCCTCGCCGCTTTGGTGTAACGCTGCGCTACTCGTGAGGGGCTGGCACCGTGCCCAGAGCACATCCCCGCTCCTGCAGAAATCACCTTGGATGATGAATAAAGAGACATTATAATGTACTAGCGCTTGAAAGCCTCTCTGCAGCCGACTGGGTCAAACAGTTTATTATTATTTATTATCATGAGAGGAAGATTGTAAATGGTTAGTTGTATATCTTGTTTGTAACATATGGAAGTGGTGGTAGGCAATATTGCAGGGAGCTAGGATGGACTAGCGATGGATATCATTTAACTTTTCATTACACACATGTTGGCTACGTGCTACATGTGTTTAATATTTGCACAAAGGGCTCCATGGAGGAAATTATCAGTTTTCCCGTTGTTGTTTGTTGCAGGCTGATTTCCTAGCTCTGTAGCCCGTGGATTGTTAAAGACAATTTAGTGATGTATCGCAATAGCTTACCCTCAGATGTTAGGAAACATTAGGTGCATTGTTCAGCTCCTTTGAATATGTGTGAATTTAATTACTTCCATTTAAATAATGAGCTTCAGGACCATAAATCTTCCCTCCTCCCCATCAGCTGTTGCTGTGCTGAAATCTCAGCCCACAGCCCAAGTGCAGTACTGGCTCAGGCCTCAATATCCTGCCTAACCACTCCATGCTTTGTCTTTAACTCTCAGAGAGAAATTAAAGTAGTCTGTTCTTTACTCAACAGTTTTGTTAATGTCAGTGATACCTTAACTCAAAATGATATCTGGTGGTATAAAAGCATTTAAATTCCTTGCTGAAAATGCCTTTTAAGTTTAGACTGAGGCCTAAGTGTTACTCATTGGGAGGATAGGGGTCTTGTAAGAAATGGCTGGTTCTTAGTTAATGCCCAGTGACTATTTTTGGGCCTTTTTTACCTCTGTTGTTTTAGCTGGAGGCAATGTCCAGGAGGTCTTTTGAACTATATCATGTGTTGGCTATGTTTGCTGGAAGGTTTCCATGTAGACCTCCAAAATTATTTGTTTATTCATTCTTGTTTAATTAGTGAAATCATTTGATTGTCACTAGCCCAAATAACCTTCTGTATACCTGTATGGGATGACTGTGACTGTATCACTCTGCATAATTTCAGAGGGCACTGCAAGGAACTAAATGTTTTCTCCATTAGGGATGTTGTCTCCTGGTCTTGTTTGGGAATTTAGTTAAGGAAATGTAAATTAGGTCTTACAGAAATAACATGCAGACATGAATCAGGCAATCCCCACAGCAGTGGAATGTTTCAGTGTGTTGCCTCATTTGTCACATGTTTGGAAATGTACCTTGTTCATGCAGCACAGGTGCTGTGAGCACTTAGTCTTCATAGGCCACAGACCCTCATGCATAATTACCCCTGCAATCCAACAAGGGCCGACTTTATAATCATCCATTCACACTTTACTGTCACTGGATTAGGCTGACCCATCAAGAGCTATGCCACCACCTGTTGGAATATGCTTTTGTTTTTAACATTGCATATGTTATGTGAATAAGTGAATGCTGTGCCCTAAATAAATTATACCATAGTTTGCTTCAGAACAAGATTATCTCATTTTCTTTGAGTTACCCATTAAAATTTAATGTGGAAACTAATTTTAGCTTGAGATTTTGATTAGATTAATAATATCTGATCTTAAACATATATGATATTAATCATACAGTATCTTTACATTTTTTGTGGATTAGAAACTTTTTTGAATAAATACTAATAGTAATAATGTATATTTTAGTAAATATGAGTAGCAAATCAATACTTGCAAATGAATTAGGAAAATTTGGAAATTATTAATTACCCCACAAGTTATGGTTATGTAGCAAATGCAATCTGATACACATTGTTATCAACATGCATTGGTAAATATTATAGACTATAGATGATATATTGTATACACTGCTGAAACTTACCCTTACATTTTAAGATAGATGACTGTTTCTTAGAGAACTTAGCAACATGTCTTACATGCATTAATATTTCATTTTTATTTCATACATATATAGAAGTAAATGCAAATGTTTGACATATTTCACTGCATTCACCCACAAATGCAGTAGATGTAAAGGACAAATGTGTTCAAATCTGTCAGGTGCTGTGCAGGGCCTTGGTACAGGTGGTGACTGCTGTGAACATGTTGTTGTAACATCAGTGTTCCTCATGGAATGGGGGAAGACTGTCTGAATTCTTAAATAGGTGCATCTGTGCCATCTCTTGATAGTCTCTCCCACTAGCAGAGCTTCAATGGGTGCCGTGGGTGCCGCGCACCCATGGCCGAGCCCCACGGCTAGCAAAAATAAATTCTGGAGTCAGCAGTGTTAGTAGTTTACACTATGATCACTTTTAAAGATGTGTTCAACAAACGCGTTAACCACAGTTTCTGGCGCATTTTAATCAAAGATTTTAATCAATAGTCTCCTCTAAAACACACACACTCATGGCTGCCTGCAGAGGGAGAAATACGCCGCACTATGCTCTGTACCTGTAAACAAACAATTAAAGCTCGGGTTCCGCAACGTTCTAGAGCGATTTTCAGACACGAGATCTATGGCCAAGAAATATCGGGCGCTTAAGCCGAAACACTTATTTAATTCCGAGTCAGTCCAAAGTATACACGAGTTGGCAATATATTACAGTAGTGATGTTTCTGCTTCTGATGTTCCTGATGAATACTGCTCCTTTTGCGAAATATGCAGAAGTCTGGAGATGGATGAGCTCTCCACTGGCCAGATTTTAGGATTCGTATAGCCAATGACATGGATCGAGCGTTCCCAAATCTGGCTACCCGTTACAAAATATATTTCACAATTCCTGTGAGTAGCGCACTGTTAAAAACTTACTTGTGTGGCACCATGGGCGAGGAGCGCCTCTCACAACTTGCGTTACTTTTTTTCGAAAGAGAGTTAGCTGCAAACATCGATTTGGATAAGGTGGTCAACAAGTTTGCAGGAATGAAATGTCGCAAGGTGAATTTGATAGGTTGATGTTGCTACACTTAATATGGTGAAAATTAAATCTGTT
The DNA here is from genome assembly GCA_019176425.1 of Megalops atlanticus. Lineage (NCBI taxonomy): Eukaryota > Metazoa > Chordata > Actinopteri > Elopiformes > Megalopidae > Megalops > Megalops atlanticus. The sequence goes on from CM032886.1 coordinate 24,444,929, forward strand.
CTATGTCTTTTTTTGTTCTTTTCTTTACCTTACAGTTCAATTATTTGCACTTGGCGCATGATGATTATGGCTACAGCCTGCGTGTGCTCTAGCATATGTGTTATGTTTGCAGTAAATAAAGAAAACACACACGCACTAACAGATGAACATAATAAGCTAATAAAAATGTTGATTTCATGTAATTCACTGACTTTGAATCAGTGGATCATTGATTTCATTTCCCACCAAACAAATTGCACCCCAAACAGTGTGCAAACATGTTTTCCTTGGTAGTCTATGGACTATCAGAGATGCAAAGTTGTGTGCGTAAAAAGAACACCAGCTGTTCCACTGATTCTGATTATTCGCACCCATCGGCAGGAAAGGCAAGCTCCGCCCCTGGTCTCTCCATATAAATTTAAGACTCTATGTGGCTCAGGTTGCACCACAAATAATTCCTATCCCCTAATGCAAACATTGAGTATCTCTTCTGCTTGAGTAATTGCAGTATTCCCTTGCCATTATGGTTTTGGCTGTACTGAGCCTGGTGTGCCTGCTTCTGTTTCTGTGTTATACCCCATGGAACTACAAATAAATCTCCCATCAGCCAACACTGGGCCAGGCTGAAAGAGGGCAACTCTCTACACATGTATTAAGTTCTGTTACCCTTCTATGAAAGCTATGCATGGTTTTTGGGAAGCTGTGCAGCATCATCCATGGTTTTGCAGCATCGTCAGGAAGTAAACATGGCACTGTTTGTCATTGACAGATTAGTGGTTTTAATTACTGCCGCCTTTTAATCTTTCTGATTTGTGTAAACCATAGCATCATCAGTACTGCATCATTAATGCGTCACTTACAATGAGTAAACAGAACCCACTGGCAGTAATGAAGATGTACTGTATCTTAGCACAACTCAGCTTCTACACAGACCTGAATCTACCCAAGGCTGACTGCAATTCATAACCCAGAGAACTAAATGTTCTGCAAGAAATGTATGCACGTATTGTAATGCCTTTGAAGATGGAAACAATGCCAGGTTATAGAATTTTGTACATCTATCCTTATTAGTTATAGATGTGAACATAATATCTTGATATTCCACCATTTACTATAATAAATACTACATAATTTATCCTGTGTAAGTGTACATCATACAGTACATTTTCAGGGGTGTGAATGACATAAAATGTACTATGGATGAATGTAATTATTTTATATCTGAAATATGAGGTCCACTTGTCCTGTACACTGTAAAGAAACTTTTTGTGATAGGCCCATAATCTCAGTGTTAACTTGCTTCATTTATGCAACTTTCAAATCTGCTTTCATTGGAAGCCTAGAACCTGCAAGAATAACTACCCAAATGCTGTGAGCATTGCTCTGGATTAATTGAGTCTGAATGGTTTAAGCATTGCTTTGAATTCAACTCTGCTCTCACAATTACGCTGTGCATTCCTGTTTTGATAGTCAATTTTCCATTTGCCTTTTATAACCAACAGGAGTATAGTCTTCATGCTGTACTGCACTCACAAATTGTGATAAAGGGTGTTCTGCCACATCCTTAAGTCAGTAAAAAAGTCCATTAACACACACATACACCTATAAATAGATATATCTGTTATATATATATATATATATATATATATATATATATATATATATATATATATATATATATATATATATATATATATATATATATATATATATATATATCTTATTATAGACACACACAATTTTAAAAATCAATCTAACATGCGCAAACCTGAATTATTTCTATACCCATCAGTGTGTCATTGGCTGCTGCCCCATACATGTCAGTTCTTTTGTGCAAATGCTGGGGATAGTCATTAATGATTCATTAGATGTAAACCAGGGGCTCACAGAACCTTTATAATGGAAACGGTAGTGAAGTTCATAAAATGAGCAGGAATCATTAGACTGAATGGAGATTACCTATGAACTGTTTATTACATGGCGATTATTTATTGCCCATCAATATAGCAGATACATTAAAATAAGAGAAGGGTTTTGACATGGTTGCAGGTGGATCGGAGTAGCCTGCAGGACAGTTTGCTATCAATGAGAAATGTCCAGCACTCCGGTGACTGTGCAACGTGCCAGTGAGAACAGAAAAAGCTAAGTCAATGTGCATGCTGGAAAATTCTGGTGTGTTACACATATCTTGTCAATCCCCTATTGCTGTGCCACAGGCTTCATTTTTATATAGAAAGTCCAGAAAATATCATTTTAAAATAAAACTTCCAGAAACTTACATTACTGAAGTAATATCCAAAGCAGAGGAAACACGAGCAACAAGGGTATACTCTGTATAGGAGAATGGTTTCCATTTGCATCTGACATGCCTCTCCTCGGACAGGGAGCTGTCCATTTAGGGACTATCGACAGCGCAATACACAGGTCAGGGGAAACAAACGTGGTGTCCAGGTCCGTCACTTGAGGGCCACTTCCTCTGGCTTCCTTGCTAGGCACTTATCGTCATAGGGTATGTCGAAGAGACACGCTCGTCTTCGTATGCTTAAGAGCTTTCTTCAGTCTTCAATAAGAGCTGTCTTCAATGACAGCCACCAACTTCCTGTTCGGTCGCACTTGTGAGAAAGGAAAAGCACTATAAATTACTTGCAGCTGGGCCTTCTGGCTTCCTAGGCAGGTAGAAATGTTGTCAACACGGGAAGGATGTAGAGATATGGTCGTCATTGCATTCAGTCTTCAATACTGCATTCTTCAGCGGCTTCCAGCTCTGCGTTAAGGCAAGTTGGTGCCCAAAGGCACACGAGGAATGTGCTTCTAAAGCCATTTGTGGATTCAGAACAGAGTGCATTGGAAAGAGCTTGGCCTTTCAGAACTGGACGTGAGTTCAGGATGCCGGGTGCGTCTGTGGTCACAAAGTCTTCACCTTCCAGAGCTAAGAATTTTGGTGCATCTGTTTTGGGGAAAGCACCCCCCCATCCCCTGTCCCAGAGCAAGGAGGGGTCCCCTAGCAGAGCTGCCAGAGGTACGAGGCAATCAAAGAAGAGCTAAGAGGAACAGAGGAAATCGTTCATGCCACACTCATATAGGGACACTTCAAATGTTATGCTCCACACAAGCACAGAATTTGGTCACCGGTAGAGAGCTCACGCCTCAAATTGCCACGTGATCTGTTTGGACAATGGGAGACCATCTAGACGCTGCATAATAATGTCTCCGGTAATGTCTGGATGACCAGTGTTGTAGCTCCACTTTGAAGTGCCAGGTGCATATGAAGTGTTACTTACCACATAGGCATGGCTGCACCAGGATGTTTGTGCTTATCTTAATTCAAGAGTAATGCAACGAAGTCTCTTTACAAATTGTGTAGTGTTGTTTTATGGTCTGATAAGGGTGAAGAATCGTGCAGAACACAATCCTCTCCTTACCAGATAGCCAGGGCCATATACCATACATTTTAAAAAATTCTGAGAGTAAGTGCTGGAATAAACATGGTTTTGGTTGCAAATATGTGTTCATATCCCCTACATGGAAAGATTTTAAATCTTTTCTGTTTACTGCTTGCGTTTGAATGCTTATACTTTGTGAGTCATGAAGAAAGAAACACCACCCAATGGCTAAATAATAGTTTCTTTCAGTTTCTGGAAAAATATGTATTGGTTAAATAAACAAAACTATTTTCAAATTGGCATACATCTGCTGTTCTTCTGGTATCTGATTTTAATTAATATTCTATTGCCATTAAAAACAAAAATTATACTCGAGCAAAATCCACCTGAGAAGTATCCTCATGCCAAAAATGAATATCCAGGATGACAGTGCAGTTTATTTTCTGTGTTGCTGTGGCTTCTAAAAACACATCAGCTACCCCAGCCAGGATCCAATCAGTGTGCTTATCCATTTAATGATCTATTCAGAAATAAATCTAAACACAAATCAAAATACCTTATAAACTACTTTTAATTCTTTAATGAAATGTACATCCAGATAGTGATATTGCACATTTAGACAATTTGCACATTTTGCCTTTTGCATGCCCAGCTTGGCTCAGACTCAGCACAGCCCTCTAAAGGGTAATGTGGTTGTTGAAATGCAATTTGTTGCACACAATACAATTTGATATACATATGTGTGTGTGTGTGTGTGTGTGTATTCCCTTCTTTCTTTCCTTAAACCTGCTCCAATGGTACATTTCCATGTGTATTTACCAACCTCTTCAGTGCTTCAATGCTATTTAAAGTTTATTCTTGACCTCCAGGCCTCACCTCCAGGGCTTGCATGGTTTTCATATTCTCCTATTCTCCTCCTTTAGAGAGCATGTCTTGTCACATACACTGTGGATTTCCTTTGAATGTGTCCAGTCCCTGTCTTTTTTCACATCTGTATATGTTCCTCCGTGGGGATCTGATTGGTTACCTCCTAGCGGATGGTGTTCCTTATTCCATCATTATGGTTGATGTTCAGAATGTTTAGCCAGCATCTGTTGGATGAGTGTCTCCACCTTTTTATGGCTAATTTTCTGCTCTTCATGTTTCTGAACCACACAGGAGCACGGGTCTCATTTCGGACTTGTCTAAACTTTGTTTTAGTGCTGATCTGTAATCTCAAGACATTTTGCAAGATAATGTAGGCTGTGTAGGCTTTGCGCAGACTAACTTTCTCATCTGCAACTGTGCCTCCTTGGTCATTTATAATACTGCCAAGATAGGCGAATGATATCTCTTCCTTGACTGGCTCTCCTGTGGGGGAGATGGAGCTATAATTGGAGGTACTTGGTTTTTAGGATTTTTGTCTCTTTGGTGTGAATATTGAGGCCAACTTGTATTGATATTGTGTTGATTTGGGATTTTTTTAGCATTTAGAAGAAATTATTTTAGAGGGATGACAGGTTATTTGCATAAATTAGATCATCCAGCAACTGCAGTGTCCACCGCATTCCATCTATTAAGTTTTTTTTTGTTGGTTTTCTCATGAACTACTTCAATGTTAACAGAAGAAGAAAAGGTGGGAGGAGGTGGCGCTGTTTCACTTCTGCCATTTCACACCTTGAAGAGTTTCTTAGTTCCTATTCATATCACATTGCCTCTTGCCTATCTGTATATCACAGATTATGTAAGTCACACTGTAAGGAATTCTGTAGTGCTTGAGTATCATACTGCCATACTGTTAGTGGCCCTCTTATAGTTCACAAAGGGTGACGAATTCTATTTTATGCTTAAACAATCTGGAAGGTGCCACTGTGGTCAGTATGTGAATTCTGTTTTTTGAAACCAGATTATTGTTATCTGATGTTCATCAGGTTGTCCCTGTTCCACAGAGCACTATTGTGTCTCTGTGTCTTCTAGCCCTTTCTACGGGGTAATACGAAAGTATTTTACAACTTTTCTAGGCAGCAGAAATTCCTTCTTGCCATTTTTTGTCTGAACAGATCATGAAGTATGGTTGTGGAGGCCTTTGCGATGCCCATATTTGCTTCTCCTTGTATGCCATCTGGTCCTGCTGTGTGATTTAAAACAATATGCATGATTTCAAACACCGTGCTCCTGTAATGTCAAATGATCGATGGATGCACTGTAGTTTCTTTCTGTATACAAGTGAAACTAAATATTCATTAAAATTGTTCAGTTCAGTACAAGGTCACATTAAGCTTTCCTGTGTTGACAATAAAAATGTATTACTCAGCTGGCTAAAAACCAAGTTGTGGTGTGATGTTTTCATCTGTATACTGCACCTGTGTGTTGATCTGGGCACTGGATCTCCATCTTAGAATTATGATTGTAACACTGAAAAAAGTATCACAAATGCAGTGCAGAAGTGTCAGACTATAGCAAACCGTTGATTGGAGGATTTGCAACATCAGCAATTGATGACAATATAAAAGAAAAATTATACACACCTGATAAAGACATGATGGTAATGCAAAACATTTCAGCACTTACTTTTACAATTGGTAAGGAAATTAAGTTTTTGCAAAACATATAAATAGTTTTTTTTAGGCATGTTTGATTCCAAACCTTGCTTATAGATTAGAAACACAAGTCCTGTTGGGTTGCTGACACATGCTATAGTGAAGGTTGCTTTGATAGTGATGGGCATTGCTTTGGCCAATAGCGTCACCTTCCACCTCTGAGCAGCAGCATTTTTAATGTATCTGCAAATATAGGGCAATTTGCATTTTTAACTTTTAAAATGTATAAAAACAAAACAAAACAAATAGACGAACAAAAAACATATATTCGGACCTACATGGTATATGACTTTCTGAGTTATTATTGACATTGACCTTACTTGCTTTACATTTATGCATTTGTGCAGGTAGGCCTTGGAATTTGTCTTTTATATTAGTGTGTTGTGCAATTTCATGAATCAGTACAGCTAGATCAAATCCTCTGATCACAAGGTGAATGATTCATGGAAAATCTTGCTCAGACCTTTGTCTTAACTAGGAAAATCCATTTTTTCCTGATTCAGAACATCAGTCTCATATCCAAATTATATCCATCAGATAAAACAAATATTTTTACTCATTTGCAGCATGAGAGAGATGTCAGTTTCTGTTTGCCCTCCATAAATGAATGTTCAAGATGTTCATAATTTGTTCACTGTAGTTTGATTACTAATACTGTATGACTGTTTCCCTTTTCCTTGCTTCACAGAATGTTCATGATAAAGAATAAATAGATTTGTTTTTCTTAGAATATTATGTACACTATTCCAGAATGGCATCCAAGGGTTTGGAACCAGCAGGGCATAAATGATATTTTGGGCCAAAATGAATACTACAACTTCACTGGAAGCTTTTGATATTGTCAAAAGGACACATAAGAATGTCTTAAATAGTCCCAACATCCAGCTTTGTACCAATCCATTCTCCAGATGCACTTTTAGACATTTTGCACATTTTGCCTTTTGCACGCCCACTTTGGCTCAGACTCTGCACAGCCCTTTAAAGAATAATGCGGTTCTTGAAAACACAATTTGTTGCACTCAATGCAATTTGATATACACAGGTGCACCACACCCTTGTTAACATGGCCAGGAAGCACAGGCAGTGCCTTTTACTAGTGTACAGACAAAAGGAGGATTTTTTTTTTCTTTTTCACATTTCAACATGAAACATCAAATTTAAAATAGAAGCAAGGATAAAGATGGATGACCAACAGCCAAATAAGTAAATACATATATGTCTGAAGGTTGCAATATGAGAGGGATGACCCAAACACCATCTTTTTAAGACACAATCTAGTTGACCTGGCATTGCAAAAACTGAGGGTGTCATAGGCCGCTGACCTCTTCGCTCCTTTGGAATGAGCGCAATGGAAAATTAATCTCTTTTTCTCCACGCAAAAGCATGCCTCAGTCACTGGAAGACTTCTACAGGTCTGTGCATGTACTGCAAACTATGTACTATTTGAGAGAAAGGCACTGATGGGGTGAAAGGTTCGTTGACATTGAAAGCAAACTACTGTAGCACAAATAGGACACTTTTACACATAACTATTCAAAGCCATGACCTTAATCACCCTTGATAATGAAGGGCATGGATCATTTTAGGGTTGAATCAGGTCAGAGGTTCTTTCCCTACCTCTCCATTGTAGTCACTTCTCTGGTTATTTTATCTGACCTCATATTGTCAGCTGCTCCACTCCATCACTGTTGGCCTCATTGAGATTGTCCCTGTCATGTGTTGTGTTGAGGTTCAGTGATATATTGACTGATAGATGGTAGAAAATAATCAAGACTGAGAGATAGACAAGGATTTTTGTTTTCTTTTTTTAGGGATGGCTTTGAAAAGACAATGGCGATGTTGGCAATGTCAGTAAAACTATTACCCTCCTCCAAAGTTTCCATTTAATCTGTTACAAAGAGAAGAGCTCCACAATGTCCCAGTCTTCACTCTTGTTAAAGAAACTGCATTGCGAATGTGAAGTCCAAACTGTGATCTCAGCAGATACTATAGACTATCCAGATGTTTTATCACTAGGAATGCATTTGTCAGTCACAGAATCATGTTATCTTGGTTATCCATTGCTATCTTAGCTTGTGTCTGGCAAGTGGACATAAAAACCAAGGTCTTTTTGTGGCCCTTATCATCTGTTTTACAGAAGTTCTGTATATCCTGTAATACTGTTGCACATATAAATAAGGAGAGAATATCATGCATGAATTTAAGTATGTCCACCAATTATCTCCCATATAATTTTATTTTACAGTTTTAACAGTGAACAAAATGCTCCCATTGCACTTATATACAGATAATTGCTAAACGTTATCATCCACATCGTCATCACCATGATCATCATCATTGTCAATGTTACAGTCACCATAATAGGCATAATAACAAAATCAAAATTGTCACAATAACTATAGACCATGTAAATAAACCCATAAACATATTCAAGCTGCAAATCTATACTTACTTTACTGCAGAATGTCCAGCACAGAATTTCACTCTACCAGTCAAAATATCATTTAAATTCAATACTGTTAAGATTATAAGGCTGTGTAAAAACCCAGTCCTGTCCAGGTGTGCCAGTAGCAAGAAGCCTCAGATGGAAGGCCATATTTAGCGGCATGAAAAGGCTAGAATTTGGCATTATCAGAACAATGTTACAATCCTGGCAATATCTGTACCATCTACAGTGCATCTCCCCTGTCATGCTGGGGTTCTATGCGATTGTAGCTGTGTTTGCAGTATAAAGAATCAGAATCAGACTTTATTGGCCAAGTATGCTTTTACACATACAAGGAATTTGACTCCGTTTCCAATGTCTCTCATAGTGCGCTCATACAATGATTTTCAAGGTGACAACAACCAATACCATCCAACAGTAGTGGTACAACAAACAATAAGAGTAGTGTAAAACACATGCATGGCATGGCATTGTGACAGACGCGGTGCGAGCCGCACATGGAGGCTGCATCGCTCTTACTGTTTCACCCTACATAAGTATATATAAACTTTTCTGTAGATAAGGCAGTATAAAACTTTCTATATGTAAGTTAGTAAAAGGAAGATACTTCCACCATTGTTTGTTTAGGAACACTTACTGGATCATTGTTGCTGGGTCAGTGAGTGCACAGGCCTAGTAAATGTGAATGGTTAAATAGGAATTGTTCCAATTTTACTGGTAAAAGGAAATGTTGGTTACCTGTATTGAGTGATATTGTTGCAGGTGAGTCCAGCGTCAAAAGGAGTGCCGGCAGAAAATAAGACAAATTTATTTGGTTCCTAGGGGGAGGGCCGAGCAAACCAACTTGGCCACGGGGACCGCGGGAAGCAGCTACGGCCGATCTGTGTTCTTAAAAATGTGCTCTCTTCTTTTATGAATGTGTTTAGTGGTGACTAATGGGTTCTGCATGTTTATAATACTAGTTAAAGTGTATGGTTCATTCCAGGACATGTGTTGTGGGTGTTTGTGTTATTTGTTATATTTGTACCCCCGTATGTTTTATGATGCTGGACACCTTGATATAGTGTGTGTTGTGTCTAATGGAGGTCAGTGTTGTTCAGAGTCAGGTGTGATGGGTATTGTCCTGGGTTGTGCTCTGCTGATATTGACCTCTGTGCAGTCTTTTTAGAGGCAAGAGCAGCTATGATTAAAAAGGGACCTTTTTTCCTTTTGATTGAGTTCTTTATTGATGATTTCAGGCCTCTGTAATTTTTTTGGGTTTCCAATTTTTGTTATCAGTTGCACAAGCTTTAATAAAACCCTGCTGTTTTGTACCCTCACTCTGTCCTTGTTTCTTGTGGCCACAACCACCTTCAAAGGGCAACGGTACTGCTCAGGGTGGGTCCGTCACAGGCATAAGGATGGAATGAATGAGGTATATAAAAAAGAAGAGGAAATTAATGCTCTGATCAAATAAATCTGTGTTCTCTGGATATAGTACTGAGTTACAATGTGCATTTGTGGAATCTTAAGTCTCAAATATGGGGCAAAATGGTGCTAAATGCTCTGAAGTGCTTAGCTGAACTCATACAATTTGTGTTGCTTGTGCATATACAGTAGACAACATTGGAGTAATCTTATTGCCACAGTCTACCTGCTCACAAGAGGTCTAGAGAGCAGTATTTGTTCGTAGTGATTGTCCAAGCTGGGATTTCAACAAGTGAAGGCAACTGTCCTTCTGAATAGCATACTGTAAATGTTATTGCACTTATATAACGTCTGTTATGGCAAGCATGAAAGCTTTTCATGGTTACAGTTTGGATGTTTATTTATTTTCTTTTTTTCTTTACCGTTTACCGGTTATTTATTTATTTATTTATTTATTTTTACATACGAAGATGTTTTTCTTGCTTTTAAGCTATACCTCTCTGCAACCTCACAGTCTAAACCTCCCTCTGAACCCCTACTGTGACTTTCACTTTGATCAGAAAATACAAGGAGCGTGGCTCGTTTATGATGCCGTGGTTGTTCTTGTTATTATAACAGAATATTTTTGAATTTATTAAGGTTAGATAAGAATGGCTTAGTAGATTTATGCAGCTCTGTCAACATTAGCTTTCAGAGTGCATTACTGCCCTCTATATCTCTGGTAACATATCTTTGGAGGGGCAGAACAGAGTCAACTGTAAAGATTTTTTTTTTCATTTACTGTCTGCATAGCAGTTTTGTCTCTGCTTCACCACAATCCATAATCCAGTGGCTCATAGCGAGGACCAACTTGCCTGCAGTTCATGAAAGTAAGGGTGATATCAATCAGCTGGAGGTAGTAATGGAACCACTCTTAGATGATTCTTAGAAGTAGTGTCATTCATTTCAAATGAGTTTTTTTTAATCAGAATCTGATTCACTCACATCTGAGAGTCTTACAAAATATTAAAAGCAGGCTTGTGAGCAGCTGGAAACCTGGAGCTGACTTTTGACTTCTAAATTGACACCTTAGCAAGACATTCTGTATTCAGCTGTTTCTCACTCTCCATCTGCTGAGGATCACATGTGGCCAAGTGTTCAATTGTGTATTTTTTTGATGGGTGTGAATACACTCTACCTTCATTACAACAAAAAACCTAAAATGACTTTTTTCATCTTAAATTTTGATTTTGTCATAATGACTCATCTTCACTAGATGAACTAACTGGAATTTGCTATGAGACTCTTTCTTCAATTTGATGTTTCATTCTGAAACTGGATCAACATCAAGTAAACAAGCTCAGTTTCATTCTTAAATGATTCCCTTTGCTACACCTCTGAGTTGCAAGCTATGAAATCTGCAGGCCTCTGGAGATAATTTAAAATATTGCACTTGCTATTGATGCAGAGGTGCAGAAGTTTAACCTGTGGTCTTATAAAGGTGCTCTCCACACTACACATCACCTAAATTACTGTGGCGTTATTAACTCCCTCAGAAAAGTCTTTCCGCCAGCAGTTAATAGTATTATTTTACACTATGGAAAACCTACCATTCTTAATCTTTCAAAACAAAACAAAATAATGACATTAACTACTAGCTGTAGTCCTTTCCGGTTAAAGCTGGGGGTGAACCTGTGTTTGCTGTTATTGTGCTTGAGCTCAGTTTTTCTTGATTCTCTGTGGTCGAAACCTCCAATATTTCAGATTTGATTTCCAGCATAAGGCCATCCAGCTGAGGTACTGATGCAATCCCCTCTGCCTTTGTTAAAGTCTGCCTTCCTGCTCACATACTCTCATTATTAAAGTAATCAATATGTCCCAGTCAACTGGATTTAGACCCTATCTGTTTTTTGCTCCCTATTTAAGAGTTATCTGCAAACATTTGAATGTATTTTCTGGGCCCTGCAAAGTTCTGAAATGGCCCTTATTAGTCTCAAATTACCTCTTGTGCTCAGAAGTCATGGTCCTCCCAAATTATGTGCTGCCTTTGACACTAAATTATAACATCAATAGAGCAATACCAGCTACTCCTAGGCTATTTTACATTTGATCAAGAATAATGTTATCTACCAGTCTGAGTCCCTCAACAATTTTATGTCAGCTCCAGTTACCTAAGGTGTTCCCCAGGGGTTTGTTCTCAGGCCAGTTTGGAGAAAGTCGCTCTGGATAAGAACGTCTTTCAAAGTAATAAACTTAAGTGTACAAAGGTTGTAATTTGTATAATTCGTACCTTTTCATGCACAGATTTTCCATCGACATGCTTAATACTGACTGAAAACACCCCAAGTATGAATATTTCTTTGGGTGTTTTGTAAACATTAATTTGTAAAACGTGTAAAAATGTGTAAAAATGTAAAAATTTGTAAAAAAGTATTATCTATGCATAACCTGATAAAGGATTTGGGAACATTGTAAGCCGGTAATTCACCCATGTATGAAACAATGTGACTTTTTGTGACTTTTGGCTCTGTCCTACCTTTGATGTCCATGTCAATAATTTCATTCTATCACCTTCCCATCTATGTTCTCTTGAGGCTTTCTCTGTCTTTTACTGAAACAGAAACCCTGATCTATGCTTTTATTACCTGAGCATTTGATTATTGTAATAGTAACTGGAAAGGTTTTAAATAGGTTACCCTACATCCAAAACTCAACAGCCTAGATTTTTTCCCCTTACCTCATCCAGGAGACACATCACCCCTGTAGTGTTTAAACTGTGTTGGCTCCTTGTCAAGGTTAGGATTTATTACAAGGTTCTGCCCCTGCCTTTCAAGGCTTTGAATGGTCTGGCCCAATTTTATCTGTCAGACTATGTTCAGAAATATACTCCTGCCTACGATTCCAGCCAAATGATACTAGCCACCCAAAAGTCTGGTTTTGCTCCTGGGGAGACATGCTTTTTTTTTTTTTTTTTTTTGGATAAGCCCCCTTTCAAGACATAATAGAGATATTAAACTGTAGCCAGTTCTAGAAACCTCCTGAAAATCCGTCTTTTTAATTGGCTCTTAATACATAATTTCCCTCTTCTTAGCTACTGTGTAATGATCCATTTCATGTTTCTACAACAATGATTTTGATTTACTTTTACCTCAAAATTTGGCATGCACTCTGTTGGGCTCATGTTGGGGGAACAGGATGGCCGTTCAGTCACATATATGCATACAAAGCTGCAATTTGGGGGGTGAGTCTGAATAGCATAACACAGTCAATGAACCATCAATAAACACTAACTGGGCAGGTGTGTGTGCTAGTGCTAGTGTGTCCAAATCAATTTTTGTAATTAATGGCAATAGTACACAAACAGCAAGTAGCCAGTAGGCTGATAATAAGGATTAATGAACTGAAGGTGTGACAGAAAAAGGCCAATCAGCATACCTGCCATATTACCTTTAATTGAGATATTGTGCTTATCACTGTCTACATTCACTGTAGGAGCAAGTGCAGAACTACAGGAATATCCTGCTATGTGTATCATAGCCTGAATGAGTTATAATATATTTTATTAACCCTATGCACCCTGCCCCTTTGTGGATGTTTTCAACTCCCTTCAGCTTTAGGTAGATTACTCTGATGCTATATGTCATTTTTGTTCAGAACTAATTTGTCTAGCGGAAAAATACCATTAGTGGTCTTGACCATGACATGAGGAATCTGATATGCCTGTTTATATGAGGTAAAATTTTTGCTTGTTAAAGAAATGTGTTTTACTAGAATGCCCTTATAATAGCAAATGTGTCAGTTCAAGTATCTTTACAGAGGATGACAGAATAGATTGTCTGGATTGTATACATATAAAAACCATGTCAGTGGGACATTCCATTTCGTTCTAATGCGAAAGAGTACCAAACAAAAGTATGCTGAGAAATTTGAAAGTTTTTTTTATTTTGCAAACAATAAATATTTACATAAATACAGTACTTAGTGCCATCACTACAGTTGAGTATGCACTCTGACTACCATACCAATGAGCCTGGCTCTTTGGCGTTGCGATCAAAGCTGCAGTTTGGTACCCTGTAGACCTGGGTTTGAGGCTGGGTGGGGTGACTGCTCTCTCCCTTTGCTACAACAATGTTGATATTTCAATTCTTTCATGAAACAATAGACCCAAATGTTGAGAAGGAAGTAAATGATTTTCTTTTTTCAATAATTGAATATACTTTTCAGTGAATTTTGGAGCCTATATTTTTAGGTTATACAAGTTATATCAGTGGCACCCATGGGTGTTTAACTGACAAAACTATATACATGAAAGTATACACACATGAAGCTTAGTAGGCTACCATAACCATTGCCAGCTTGATTAAAAACTATATTACTCCGTGATAGATTGTCCATAAGCAAATAAAGGACTTCAGCACTGTACAGTGTTGCGTACTGTGCTGTATAAACATGTAACAAACATCAAGTTGTGTCCAAAAGAACACCCAGAACACATTGCCACTTGCACTGGCTCAGTGTTTGAGAGGCTGACACAGGTGCAATAGTTCATGCACCAGAGGTAACATGTTTAACAAATGATTTTCCCAGTTGTTAATTTACACCTTCTCTGTGGTGCATCTAATCAAGACGTACGTGGTGGCAGTGATTTGGAAAGTGTTAAAAAATGAAAATACTGCCAGTTAAAACCTTCAGATAGGAAACATGTACATGTGATTATGATTACTTGGCAAATTGTATACATCTAGATAAATTAGAGAATTAAACCTGAGAATTTGCTGCACTGCATTTCAGCTACCATCCAAACAGTTCATTTGCTTTTTCTACCATCCTTCAAGTGAACAGATTAAACATTCTTATAAAGTTTGGATGATAAAGTTTGGAAAGTTTGGATGAATTGATAAATCTTCTATATACTGATCTCACATGTGAAAAGTGCATCCCTCACCCCTTTGACATCCAGTTACTCACAGTGAAGGAACTGCAAGAAAATGTTCTATTTTCAAACTAGTGCTTATTTTAAAATTTACAGGATATTTTTCCCATTTTCTCTCTTGAAATCAAACTATCATTGACTGTGCACATTTGCAGTATTGACCTATTGCGCTGGGTTTTTCACACACTGTTTGGTCATACTTCTCAGTTTAAATACAAGGTTTGGTTAGCGTTTCCCCACACAATTGTCGATCCATAAATGGATCTGAGCTGTCCATCACTGGCCTCTGTTCAGCATTATATCAGTTGGTCTCTGTTGATTTCTCTTCAGCTACAGAGACAGTAAGTGTCATGCCAAATGAATGTAACGGTGTGCTGAAATTAATTGTAGGAGTCATTTCTGGCTAAACACTGATATGAATAGGTGATGATGTGGGGTAGTGGAGTAGGGTACTGGATTAGGGGTGAATTCTAATTCTACTGTTGTACTCTGTTGTACTAGAGAAGCACATAACCTAAATTGTTTTAGTAATAAATCCAACTGTATCAATGCAATTTTTAATGTAAATAGTTTTTTTTATGAGAAGAGTCAGCTGGAAAGGTCATATGAAACACTATATTGTGCTCTTTAGAAAAAAAAAAAAGTTGTTTTGTTGCAGTATTTAGAAAAAAAACATGTTAAAACAAATATGTATTAAGATAAATTTAATAAAAAATGAAAAGGTAAAAATTACAGTAGAAATGGCCTTTGCTGTGTGTTAAATGGTGTGTAATTATGTAAGATGCTATGGAAAATATGTTGAGTAAATGCTATTTTAAATTGAAATAAGTCATTCCATGAATTTACAGTGCACATGCTCAGAGTAACCACTCAATAAACGCACAAGAGAAATTGCCTTTGAATTCAGAATCATAATTTGAATTGAGATACTGTTTATCAGTGGCATATCTGAAAACAACTCAGTATTTTTTCTGTCTATGCAGACATAAATTCAAATAACAGTGTGGCTTGTTTTGTAGCTTCCATCATGAAATGTTACGTCTTTGTTGTTTTCATTACTAAGCCATTTGTACTGGAGAAAATGCTCAGCTCTCAGAGCAAATGAGTGCTGACTGATGAAGAGTGTATTCATCAAGGCCTCTTTCAGAGCAGCTACCAGCCAATGCATACATGCGTGCATAAGGCAGGCTGACTCTTTGGAAAAAGAAATGTTTCCTTTGTAGTTGCCTATGCGTCAAAGTTTTTCAAGGCCCTGAGTTCATACTGATTTCCCAGCATGCCATGAGAGAGGTTGCCATCCTTCTCAAATGAGGACTAACATGGTAAGGGCTCTGGGGATGCAGGGAAGTGCAATGAGGGATTTCGCAGGTGAGCCCATGGAGTTGCTAATGCAGCAGGGTTTGTAAATAATAGTGTGGGTTACACTGGGGGTCGTCCCCTGTGGAGGTGTCCCAGATGGGGGGCCTCTGTGCTGGGTGGGCTGCTCTTTGCTGGAGCTCGCCAGGTGATTGCAGGGGGAGGCCGCGGTTCATACCCAGGTGCTGGATCACTGTGACAGCTTGTCCCTTGCGCTTCAAGGGTTGTTTTTTTTTTTTTGCCACTGCTCTAGCAAATTGCGTTCACCGGATCACTCTGCAAAAGCATGAGGTTTGGCTGTGATCTACTGGAGCAAAATTACCTTTGAGAAACAGAATGTGAATTATATGGAAATGAATTTCAAGCCCCTAGTCTCCAGCTCACAAGAGACTGGTTTTTATGTGCGTTTCACGGCTATGCTTCCTTATTTGAAACTGAGGGACTAGTCTTGTGTTAATTCCAGTGGTTTTACATCATGTCACACCATCTTTACCCTCTGTATAAAAAAAGAATAAACTCATTAACTCAAGTGGAGTAATTGATGGTGCCAACCTCAACCTAATTTCATCCATTGTGCATGCTGCCTTAGAACATTTACATTGCTTTTCATGTTCTGAACAAACTTAAACAAACCATAAATATTTATAGCATGGCTCCAAACAAATGCACCTTGGTTTGGTATGGTACAAACCTTATGAACTGATGTTGTGTACTTCCTCTCCTGTAGCAGAGACAGGCATAGGTCATGACTGTTACAGCTTGATGAGTGCTGTGTTAACATTGTGAAACTGTTGCAATAATACTTCAGAAAGGTGCATTCTCCAAGGTTACTTGTACCAACTCAAAGGGCATATATATGTGTGTATATATATGTATGTATGTGTGTGTATATATATATATATATATATATATATATATATATATATATATATATATAGATATGATATACATGACAACATCTTGTCAGCCCTAGTGGCCAAGTTTGCACTCTGACTTTAGGAAAAAGTGAATGCTATGAATTTTGGCGTCTTCTTTACAGAACTCCTGCCCAAATGCCATGAACTACGCTGTCAATATGGCTGCGTCATGACCAGGAACGGCACTTTCTGCTTCTGTGCCGACGGCTTTCAGGTTGAGGAAGACGGACGGAGTTGCACAGGTAGGTTCAGTCCACTGGAGATGAAAATGAATTCCAGAGGAAGAGACCGTTGTTGCATTAATATTTATAGGCTTCCCTTTAGAACTTCTTACCTTCCCTCTTGACAACATTTTCATGTTGATCTGCAAGTGGTATGGGAATGGTGAGGATCTGTCTGTCTATCCACATGCAATATCTTTTCATTCTGACTACTGGGAGCCTAGTACTATTGTTTTTATTGTTTTTTTCTTATAGCTATCATTTTCATCATCATCATCATCATCATCATCATCATCATCATCATCATCATCAAATATTACTCATTTAGTCCAAAGAGAGAATTGTGTTTGTTGTTTCCAGACCATTGCTAATTGAGTCCAATATGGATGAAGCTTTTAAATGTTTATAAAATATATCTTATTTCTGCTAAGTGTTGTGAGCAGATGTTGTTGCTCAATGTTGTTTGAATATGCTTAATTTGCAGCAAATTGTTCTCCCTCTCTCTGTAGATTATGATGAATGCACTGTGTATGGAATATGTAGCCAGACCTGCATGAACACCTATGGGTCATACAGATGCAGCTGTACAGATGGATATATCATGCACTCTGACAGAAGGTCCTGCAAAGTCAAACTTGGTAAGATTATCATTACACTGAGTTATCTGTACCTTTTCCTGATAATGCCATTAGTTATATATTTTTACAAAATGGGTGCCATGATGGTGAAGCCTGCTTTCACCTTATGAGATTGTGGATCTACACTGGTGCAGCACTTAAACCGATAAAGTTAAAACAGACATAGAATGCTACCACAGTGTAAATTTAGAGTATAAAGGTACACAGTGGCTCTCCCTTTATGGATAAACAATAAACAGTGTAATTTGTCAAATCTGGGGTAAACATTAAAATCAACCCCTTGCTGTTTTTTTCCCCCATAACACATAGGGGTTTCCATGGCAGTCTAAGCAAATTTGGGTCTCTTTTAGCTGCAGCTAGTTTTGCAATAATTGGATGGCATCTTTTTTCCCCTGGTCTGTGAGGTCCAACATATTGTTCCTGAACAAATTCAATATATGGTTAAAGTGCTCACATAACAAAAAAATTGTCAGTTAAGCCAGCACATGTTGAAATAGTGACTTTTATAAGAAAGTAAAGCCAAACACATCTAACATATTTTTCTTGAACAAATTCAATATAGTATAAAAATGCTTCCATAAATAAAATAATATTGCTCAGTTAGGCCAGAGCACATTGAGTGACTCTCTCAAGACAATAAAGCTAAACACATCCAGTTAATCAAACATAGTGTTGGATATGTGTTGCCCTGAAGTAAAATATAAAATGCAAAATGTGAAAATGTGAAGTGTACGAATACAGTAGTTGGGGAAAAACGCACAAGTGGACTGGTGAATACCATACAGACATATTGTATACATTCAACACTTAATGTCTGGTCTCTAACAAGGAAAATGAATGCAGGAGGAGACTGTCTGCCTTTAATAAAAACAAGTCTGTGGGGCCAGTAGCCTCTGTATGTATTATTCTCCATTAAGAACACATCTATGGGACCAGTGGTCCCTGTATTTGTCATACCACAATCCAGAATATGAAATGAGGGAAAGCTGTTTCAGCCCGGTGAAAAGTTATGTTGCTTAAGCTCTTAAAATTACTTTTTTGTTTGTTTGTTTTGCTTTTTTAATCAATGTAATTTTAACACTTAAAAGAGACATATAATTGGATGGTAATTAATTAGCATATACAGAATTTTACACTGACAAAAAAAATCCCTTAAGACTTCATCAGCGGTATTATGTACTTGGTGAGATTAAGCATTATTTTTGCCTGCCACATGCTGGAAAACAATGAGCAACGATTTTGGCGGTCTGATTCGGAGTGGTGTCATTACCTCTCAAAAGCCTTTATTGTTTTGATGTGTGGCCTTGCTGGGATGATTACTGCAATGCTGTACATCATTTCAGCCCCAGGTTTCTGTGTTTGTTTTTCATCTTCGAAGTACCTCTCTGGTTTCTCAAGTCAGACATTAGTGGATGTTTTTGAATGTTCCTGAAGCATTTCTTTGCATAAATTAATAATGTTTTACTGAATATTTTCCATGAATTAAACATGCCATGGTATGAGCTGGGTATACTGTACGGCAAAGGTGAGGGCAAGTCAAGGTTTTGTAATTTTTAGAAAGGATCAAAGTCATATTTCCAGAGGATCTAAACTTTGCAGCACACTAAGAAACATGTGCGCAGTGGAGTTTTTGGAGCTGCAGCTGCTAAGCCAGTCTCTAAAAGAAGCTTAACATATAGAACACCTTGCTGGAGTTGCTGGACTTGCATCCTTGCTGAATTAGATCAATATGACTGGTTTCCTACCAGGAATAAGCTGAATATCATTACACATAGATTTAACTGAACTTGACATTACCCTACATTAATATTAATTTAGCAAAATAGGCTGAAATTCTGCAATAAATATGGGACTTCCATTAGCTGTAGCAACTCATGCAAATAAATTTCAGAACATGTTCTCAACAAGGCCATCCAACAAGGGCCCACAGAGGATGAGAGACATGTTCAGAGGCTGAAATATTTAATAAGATTTAAAATAACCCACCGTGCTGCATAAGCAACACTCAAAGATTCTACTCATATGGTTTGCTGTTGTTACAATGAGATTAACATAAAAAACTGTTAAAGAGATGACAGTAATTTACCTGACTAAGGTGCATGCACATCCTGACGCATACATCATAAGAAATGTATGCAATTTTTCTTTGTCAAAAGATGATTTTCCATGCTACAGACAAGCTAAAAAGGTAGATGGGGAAAAATACATCTGTCCTCTTAAATAAATTTGTTTTGAAAAAAAAAACCCACATCTGGAATAGAGCACCCAACAGTACATGTTGAACATCCCTGGGGCCAAGGAGAGAAGAGGCAATAATTCTCCTTTGAGTGATAGCCTGACAGATAAACACACAAAGACTCAGGTCATGCCCCTGATTGGAGAGATACCGCTGCTGTTGCTTACAGAAATGAAATGACAAAAGCCCCAAGGGAGGGAGGGCTACAGAGAACTCATGAACAGGATTATAAAAAGCTTTCCTGAACTGTGGCAGCACCAAGTTATCCCAGCTGTATGATTAAGCAAATCAAAGTCAATGAAGTGATATTGTTGATTCATAGAGGTATTTCCCTCCTCAAGATGTTAGACCATTTATCTTTTTAAAACAGTTTTTGAGGCAATTTTCTGCAATCGCTTGCTTGGATATCAGATAATAAATGATCTGTAATACTAATCTTGAGTATAAGATTCCAGGTTTGCACTGAACGGCTGCGATGGGAGTGTGACTTACTGTTTTTGGGGAGTGGACTGCTGCACAAACAATTGGCACTGTAGCATTTGAATGACCCTAAAAACCCGCCACTGAATGGTGCTGTGAGTTTGAACAGTGTAACCAAGGCGTAATACCAGAACGCCTGACAAGGGGCAACTATGAGGGGCAATACTGTATTTTAATTTTGAACATTGAGCATTGGCTATAATTTAAATGGAAGCTGGTTAGTTAGCTAACTAACTGGGCTATATTTAATACTTTTAAAGACCCAAGCACACTGAAGATAATTTAATGAATGCATGAATACTACTGCAAACCAAAATTCTCTGCTGGACAGCTCACATTGCTGTGAAACAGTTGTCCCAGAACAGCTGGAAAGTATGCTTTGCTGCCTAGTTAGTGTTCTGAACCACAGACCAGGTTAGACCACAGACTGCAATATGTTACCACCCCTCTCAATCAGTGTCTAGTTGTTTCAACAAGTTCTTGTGTAGGGAGGCACGGTGCAAAAATGCTTTCATGAAATTCTTCCAGACTCAACTTTGAATTGAGCGTTATTAAAAAATCAACATTGCAACTCAAATATTGTCATTCATATGGCTGACACAAACTTCAATATTGTGTATTTCCTTGGCTGTGTTAGTTATCTACTCAATAACTAAGATGAACAAACTGCTAATACTGTCATGTTTTAAAATTTTAAAATAAATATATTTACTGAAATTTTTACTTATTTTTAATATATACTTATATTTTTAACTTTTACCTTTTATACCATTAACTTATACCATTACCATTCAAAAATATTGAAAAAGATTATCTCGGTAACTGCTTTCTTTTCTGGGAAATATCTGCTCATCTATAATAAGAAAGGCTGTTGGTGTCATGTGGCTTGAATCTTGAAACTCTGAGAAAATCTGTCAGCCAACATACTCTCAGAAGGGAGTGTGGTGGCTGATATATTTTCCCACAGAGCTCTCGTTATCAGGCTATTTTTTAGGCTAATTTACAGTTATTCACTTTGTGCAACATTGTGCCTCCCATTTAAGGGATATGTGAATGTACATCCTGAAAACTGGAAAAAACAAATCCAGAAAACTGAAAAACGCATAAGTGAAACAAGCAAATAATGCAAAAAGTATCAAAAAAGCAACAAGTCAGAAACAGCCACTTCCTGTTTGCCTTTAGTATATATAGCAAACTGGCATTGAACAGTCTAATGTTCTTGAATTCAGGCTAGTAGTCACTTATCAGCTATCCTGTGCTTGAAAAACCAAAGAACCCTAAAATCGATTTTAGAACTCGCAGGAAACCAGCGCAGAGATAAAAGTATATCGGTGATATGGAGTCACCTTATGGCTCTCATCAGTATTCTGGCCACTACATTTTCTACAAGGTGCAGTCTTTCAGTGGTTTGCTTTGGAACACCACAAAGGAGTGGATTATATTAGTCCTGCTAGTTACAAATGTATGCATTTACATCTGCATCTGCCTGTAAGAGAAATTGCTGTTTTTCTCAGATGATAAAAAGCCACTTTGGTGACATTTCTAATATTAGCTTGACATCTCAATCCAGCATTGAAAGGAAAACGAAGGGCAACACTCAAGTTTTTGTAAGGTAATTCAGAGATATATTCTTGTGTATCATTGGCATGGCTGTGAAAGTTAATACATTGTTTGATCATGACTCTGCCATGGCAGACTATATACAAAGATAAGAGCAATGGGCCAACTGATCCTTGTGTAACTCCATCAGAAATGTCAGCTTCACAATGAAATGCATCATACCTAGATGTGAACCAATTTGAAACGGCAACCACCAGGCTAATATCATCATAGCAAAATATCATTCCTGCAGGTTGAACATCCAGTGACCCTTCAGCTACAACTTTCATGTGACCTGTTTATTTCTTTTTTTATTTCAGAGGCAAGCGACAGACCTCCTCTCCTCCTCATCGGAAACTCAGAACACATTGCCGTTGCAAACCTTAATGGATCATCAGTGCCTGCCCTAAAGCCACTGGACTCGAGTGGAATTCTCACATTGGATTTCAATTACAAGGAAGAATCAGTCTGTTGGGTTGCATCCAGTGAGACAACTGGTCTCTGGTGTGCCAAGATGATGAAGCCGAAAGGTTTTTCAGAAGTCCGGGAAATAAAAATAGAACAGAATCTGCAAAGTAAGTTTTTGGATACCAGGGAAATCAAAGAGATTCATAGAAGGAGCACGTAATGCTACCCCCCACACCATGTTCTTTTATTTCTATCAACAACAGCATCTCATTTTTCCCATTGTCCGATACCCTGTCTTTGGTCAGGCTAATTTTCCCAGAAAACCTTATATTGTCTTCATGCAACTCTCATTCTATTTAAGTAGTGCTTTCTCTGACATCCTGATACCTTCTCAGACTTCCACATAAGCATCAGTTTCCATCCTAAGCACACTCTGTCAAAGCCCCACACAAACACTAATTTGTGTGGGGCTGCTTACAGATGAACCCAAACGCTCAAACAAACACAAGTATCATATGTTCATATGTATTTATTGTTACTGTATGAGGGCAAAATTATAAAACACCATAAATGATACTTTTCCAACCTTCTGTAATTACCTTTAGTGCAGCCATCTTGAAACTACATAAAATGTTATGTCACATGTTTGGTTCTCTACTTCAGTTTTGGTTGGGATCTCTAGCAATACCACACTGCATCTAGCAGTCTTTAAACCTACACTCAGTCATTTTTTTTGGTCATATTTATCCCAAAATTCCAATTGTAAATGGAGGAAGAATACGAAATTTATTGACCTCTGGAGCTTGTTCCAGTTAGTCCCATGATATATGCCTATAAATCTATCTGACAATTTTATATGTTTAGGACTGTGTTTAGTGAAACTTGGCTTTGACTTAGAATGGCATCAGGCCATGGCAAGAAAGATTTACACATTCTCCATCTACGCTGAATATCCCTCTGCTATATTAAAACAATTAAGTTACATTTGCACTTACAATAGAAATTTTACACCATCAAATTATCAAGTTATCATTTATTCCTCAACAGACAAAAAACACAATAATATAATTTCCATTTGCTCAGCAGGGGTGTACATCACCATGAAATTAAAAAAGATAGAAGATAGATAAAAAAGATAGAAACAAAGCAATTCATATATGGATATATGGTCTCTATAATCTAATGTATCATCAGCTGTTAGTTTGGTAGTGAAGAGCAGATAGTGAAGGTCGATATAAACTCTGACATTTCCCAAGACGGAACACTTGTTCTCTGTAAATACACACAGTCACATTCATTACAGATTCATAATGCATTTTTAGTTCTAATCTGTTTTGTAATTCCAGAAACAGATGCACATGCGTGATGAACACATCGCTCAGTATTCTTCCCCTTAGATTTAATAAAATTAACATCTAGGTACACTTTACGTGCATGTATTTGTATACTCACAGTTTAAAATAACTAACTTACAACAGTAACTTCAGATACCTCAAAATGTTAAGTGCTTGATGAAGATTTTTTCCTTGCATACTTTATAGTACTGCAGTATGGAGCTACATATTTCCATGACTAATGCCAATAACATTGTTTACAGTTTTACAAAGGTTTGTTTGGGAAAAGACTACATATAAAGTAGTCAAACCAAGTACCTAAAAGCAGGTTTAATTTGTGAAATAGTTGTTTAAGAATTGCAGTATTCTCTTGCATTTTTGTTTTATACACATTACTAAACTGACAATAAGTTGATTTCAGAAATGAAACAAATATCATAGGTATCGTGAGCACATTGCGGCATTGTGAAGTCATGCATTAAGACATTAGAACAATGTCCCTGGGTTTCCATGCACCTGAATTTGTCCACAGAGCTGCTGACAAGTTCGAGCCCTCAGATACTCCATATCTCCACCCGGTATGCAAATGAACCACTTCACCTGTGCTGCGTGTGGTGACATGTCTGGTGAAATTGACCTTGTGTCATCAGCGCTTAGAGGAGATAATCAAGCCTGAGATGAATATTCCACTGTGTCATCTGATAAATGAGTCAGAGTGGAATGAACCTGGTTAAGTTTCTTATACTGTCCCCTCCTTGGCTCCCCTCTTTGATGATTCCACAAAAACAATTACACAACCACCAAAATTAAAATGTGCTCTAATTTGGACAGCTTTACAAACAAATGCCAATATGGCTTTGAAGTTGATGTTGCACCAGCGTACTCCCCTTGACTATTTCTAATGAGTGTTTCCTTGGAAGCGGACGTTATGAATATGGCAAAGTTCCACATTAAAATCAAGTACGCAGCTCAGATTTAATTTAGCAGGAGGTGTTTCGTCTCCAAATGAATGGAGGTTTTGAAATGGTGGGGCTAAGTTCATCTCATTACGCCCAGAATTTTAAAATAGCAGCACAGAGGCTTTCATGTTATGTTTTTAAAATGCATTAACTTCACAGACAGACAGGTTCCTAATTTGGTTATTACTAAGTCTGTTTTGATGGGAGATTTATTCACAGGTCAGGAGGTGGAAGCACATGTTGTATCTGAGTACTTGAGGTATAACTTTTCGGATCCCACACTAATGACCTTCCATTTAGCACAGGTTAATTTAGGCCTGGATACAGTCAACATTTATTTAATTTGCAGATGCTTTGATCCAGAGTGAAATGCAAAACAACACTCCATAAGTGCATATGCATGCATATATAAGAAGAACAATACATACTGAAAACATCAGACCAGATCTGAACATATATCAATCTGTCAAACAATGCTATAATAACCTGTGCCACAGTGAATAAAGAGTAAGTACTACATTAATCAAAAACCTCAAAAAGCTGTGTCAAATTGCAATACGGCTCTAAAATTGGATGCAAGGGCTTAACTCTCCATCCTTTACTGGCATTCTGCCAACTCATATCTTGGCTGGATGGCACATCTGCCAACTGAACTATCGGAATCTGCCAGAAAAGGGACAAATAATAAAGTCATTTTTACTTTTGTTTGTCTTAGGTATCATTATTTTTGGTCTATTTTTGCCCAGCTGCATTTAATTGTGTAATCAGAGAAAGTGCTATGGTTTAGGATATGTGTATCAGGTTATTGAAATTAATTATAAAATGCAACAATATGGAGCTGGGGAGGTAAATACACACCAGGATGTCCTCAGGTAAGCTGACTTAGTGTCTTGAGAGTGAGAGGGAGTTCCCAGAAGGGACAGATGTGAGGCTTTGAGACAGTTATGTGTACATTTCTCAGTGAATGTTTCCATGAATATGCAATGAAGGCTCAGAACCTACTGAGCTTTGAAGTGATAATTTGGATTTTCATTAAGAAAGCAGGTTTGAAACTTCAGGCTCATCATGTGGGTTTAATATAAATTCTTCCAATGTACAAGCAAGTTAAACCATCTTCATATCCTGAATAGATATAACTACTAAGCACATACTGTTTATAGACAGAAGAGTGAACCTGATTTCCCCTTTGTGTGATTTCGGAAGGGTAATTATCAACAGGGGATAGGTTAATTCAATTAAGGCAAATTCATGAGTCTTGCCTAATTTTACACTCTTTTATAGTTTTAACTTTTATAGTTGTTCTCTTATCATGATTGTATAAAAAAGACCCAATGAATATAATAAATATATAAATATAATGGCAATGTCCATTTAAGCCTGCAGGACAATGGTGAAGATCAGTAGACATCTGATTTTGTTTAACAAAACTTTCAGCTGAGTCCCATGTGCATTTGAATGACCCAAAATGGTTTTTAATGAAGCACATAAACTCTCATTCTTCAGCCAAAGCTTTGTATTTATAATAACATCAAAAAGACGTTTCAACATTTCATGCCACAGTCATTTTGGCACCTTGTGACTGTTTGTTATACTTCTTATGTTTAAAGGTTATGGCTGTGCATGGCCTCATCTTTGAAATATTTACTGATACTTGTTGGCCTTTCACCTGCAGACGTTGAGCAAATGGCCATAGACTGGCTCACTGGCAGCTTCTACTTTGTGGATCGAATCAATGGCCGAATATTTGTGTGCAATCAAGGCAAAGGCTCTTGTGTTACAATTATTGATCTCGACCTACAGAACCCAAGAGGAATTGCTGTGGATCCGTTGATGGGGTAAGTCAATATGAGGGAGGTATGGTTTGCTAAAAAATCCCGTTATCATGGAACATTTCACTTACAACAGAATGAGGAGTTATGGACCTTCCAACGCAAGTAGATTTTCCACTGTGGTGAGCTGTGCATATCAGTGAAAATCAACCAGAAAAACATAGATCCCCAGCAATGTTAATAATGCTCTGAAAGTGTGATCAATAATGGGGTGCGGATGAAGCAAAATGATTTGTAAATTGCTATTGCCTGTGAAAACAGACATGACAGCTATGTAGTACATGACAGTCACAGGAAACTATGTAAACGGATTCATCAAATGCTACTACTCTGTCTTAAATATTTTTCCCTGTGAAATTACTGTGCAAAGCTTCATTTAAAGTTGCTGGTATATTTATTTTGCTGTTTTGAAGCTGATGACAACATGAGTGGAAGGGTCTTAAAAGCTAAAATTCAAGTATGGTATTTGGAATTGAGAGCACTGCTTCAAAATGTTAAGGTCGTTTGAAGTTTGACTAATATAAGAACACCATTGGACATGTGTCATAACTGTTGTGCATGTGTTCATAACTTTGCATTTGAACCCAGAATCCCAAGACTAATAATAATTTTATGATACAAAATTCAATTAATCAATCGATAAGCTAAGCTGTAAAATGTTCAGTAGTGTCAAAGAGATGTTTACAAAGGATCAGAGAAGTAACTAAGTCAAATACCAGATGTAATTAAATACTTAATTACATGTTAAGTTAAAAGTTTAATAAAGTAACTACTACTACTACCACTACTAATAATAACAATAATAATTCCTCACTGTTTTCTGTCTATTATAATGATTAATGCTGTAAAATAACTATTTAAAACAGTATAGAGAAATCCATGTAAAGTAACTCCATTACAGTTGCATTTAATTACAGAACTTTTACATGGCACACATGTGATGGGTACGGACAGGATGAAAATTAGAGGCCCTTTGGGAGCAACTAGAAATCCCCAGTGCCCCAAGTCGGATGTGAGGGCAAAAGGGAAAATCGTCCTGCTAGTGTGGGAGGTCCAAGAGCCTCTGAGTCCAGATTTCCCCCCTGCTGGTGCTGGCTTATCATGCGGATAGCAATCAAAGACCAAGATTTGCTCTTGGGATTTTGCCTGCTTGTTTTCTAGCTTTCCAGCTGCAGTGTGGTTTCCACCTAAAGATACAAATATGCATTTTTAAACCAGACAAAAGTGCTGATGGAATACCTCAGCAAACAGCTGCTGTCAAAAGTTATATTAGTTACACAAAGGTTACAGTATTTCACGGGTTATTTCACATATCCCGTAGAGTGCACCTGTTTCTATAAAAAGAAGCTTTTATTTTTTGTTGACTTATTTCCCTTAAACATGGTGAAATACTCAAGGTGAAAAAAATGGTCTGTGTCTGAAACCATTTCTGCAAAAGGACTAATACATTCATTAGAATTTTTAATCTGTTTAAGATGAACGACACAGCTAAAAGAATCCACTGAGGAGAGAATGGATGTATAATTATGCTGGTAACGCTCATCAGGCACTAAAAGACATTCTGTTGAAATATCTCCAGTGAGCTGAAACAACAATTTCAACAGTGAGACCACACCATTATATTCATGATAATACACGGGGAATATAGAACGTGCTGGTTTTTAATGAGGCTCTATATTCCAAGAGAAGTGTTAGAGCTCATAGAGCTGTTTCTCTTTCACAGTAAAGACCAGTAGAGCAGCCTTAACATTGATTACTCTACTGTGAAATTGAATCAGGCTTCTATATTTAATATGTCTGTATCATTTGGAGATGAGAGATGTCTATGCAAAATGTGGATTCTCATGAACATTTTTAGCAGACATCTTAGACATACACTGCCTCACCAAAAGTCATTTGTTACATGCTGCTATTGTATAACCATTAATGATATAACTGTGTCAGTGTCATAATTCACCCACCAGGAATGCACTTGTCTAATTCAGAATTGTGAATTAAATTAAGTCAAATCCCAGTGTTCAGTTGGAAACATATTTACCCTTTAACGCCCATACTGATAGGTTGCACATTGAATTTTTTTTTTTTTTTTTTTATGAACTTTACCTCAGTTTCCAATATAAATGTTGTGATGTCATTGTTAAGTGTTATGTGAATTAAATCAGATTTTAATTTATTTACTTACTTTAAATATGTGTTATATTTATACATACCTGAACAAATATGAGTATTTTTAGATGATATCAGATTCTGTCACTGGCATAAATATAAATTCATTTGAATGATGCTTTTACACAGAGTAACATAACTGTCATGGTGAGATACATTAAGTGTATGTCACAGAAGCAATAAGAATAATGAGATCATATGTACAAAGCAGCCTGTAAGAGATTGATTGAGCACCAAGCTTAAACAACAGTGCTGAAATTGTACCCACACTGCAGCTATTGTTCTAATGTAAACATAGTACATAACTTATCTGCAAGATCAACATGCCCACATTGCAGTGAAATGCAACAAGAGCCAAAAAGCAACATTGCCTTACATGCATAACCATGGTGCAAAACTACAATACATAAAAACAACATAGCCTTGCACCAAAATACTTATGCTCATATGCTTTATAATTATAGTTAAGAGCAACAAATGCATTTTAAAGCAATTTTGCATTATGTCACGTCACTCAAGGTTGTAGGTGATCAGCTTCTATGTACTAGGCTGAGTCACTAAGATGAATTCTGAACGTGCGGGGTTTTAGTTGGTATTGGATGATGCTTGAAGATTCTGCAATTCTGAGACTTTCAGGTAGTTCAATCAACCACCAAAAGAAGGTGTGGCCCGAGGGGAAGAACTGATGGATGACCAGAGTTTAACAAGTGGAAAGCTCATGCAGGGTTGTAAGAGCTGATGATGGATTAAATATGGGAAGGAGCTGTGCCCTTTATAACCTGCAAGCCTAACACCAGGGATGTGATATAGAATCGAGCTCTAATCGAAACCAATGGAGGGAAGTGCAGATGAGACATGGCCATGCTTTTGGTAGAAAAATGTTGTAGTGTGAGCCAACAGCTGTGAGTCAGTGTAGATCAGTAGTGTATTTCATCAGCATTACAAGGAATGTGGGTGGGCATAACAGATCCAAGTGACTGTTTAAGTAGAGAATAGAATGCACTAAGCACTGGGCCCTGGGGAGCTCCTGTTGAAAGTATGAGAGGAAAGATGGAGTCTTTACTGATTATTTGGTTAGAGCTTTCTGAGTGGTAGGAAGAAAACTGGCTCAGGTCTCTCTGAGACCCCCATCCCTAAGGGACATGGGGGGCATCTGGTGCTTTATGGTGCTGAACACTGAAGCAGTCCAGACAGATCAGAACAGGAAGGGGAGCCTGTTCTTACAGCATGACAATACTAGGTTTCTGTTTTGGGAAATTCAAAGAAAGAGAGACACAAACAGTCAAAGCAGAAGTCAGAGTTTAATACCAACTGATCCATAAGTTGCATTAATAGGAACAACATGAAAAAAATGAGAGAGGAAAAGCAGACAGGGAGCAAGAAAAATTAACCCAGTTGTGAGAAATGGCAAAGCCAGTACAACCACGTATGCAAGATGTGTGTATGTAAGTGTATGAAAGAAGCAGAGGAGAGTGGAACAGGAGTGGCAGTGTTATGTGCAGTGATCCACTTCTCAGTGACAGCATGAGGGGGCAGACAGAGTGGGGGGTGCAGACGAAGATGAAGCCTGTCTTAGCAACAGGCCGAATGCTTGTGAAAGTATTGGAGAGAGAAACTGGTGGGTGGATCAGGGTGGACAAATTGACATGGGTAGTCACAGCAGTGGGCATCTCTCTTGTAGTTGTAATACAGAGGAAAGATGTTCTGAACTGTATGGTAACAGAATGGTAAAAGAATAGAGATGGGAGGAACAGTGCCTAGAAAATGAAGTACAGGTTTTACTTAGGGTTCATTGACAGAACATACAGAGGCTTGTTTGTGTGAGAAAAAGTCTATGGCTTGAGCCAGAGAGTACGCATGTGTCCTTATTATTCAACTTTGTGCACATTATCATTCAAAGTGTTAGGCTTTCCATAATGGCAGCATTAAACACAGAAGCCGAATGAGGATGAGGAGGTCTTTGTGAGTGAAAATTTTGTAAAAACTATAAAACAAATTTAGGGATGCTAGTTTTTAGCTGTCTTTTGTTTTTTTTGTTCTTAGCTAGCTAGCCAAATGATGATACCCTTTTTGGAAAACAAGATCACCACAAATGTACTGAACCAAACTATTTAGTGTTCATACTAGCAATTCCATTTGCAAATGCTGATATACTTTCTCAGCCAGCTGTGTAGCATGCCTCTAAATTAGCTTTTCACAGCACAGGTATTTTTTTAACAATAAAGTTATTTCTATATTATACTAGTTTGTATTATAGTAACTGACTCTTGAACCTGGTATCCCATAATTTAGTGCACATCATGGGGTTGCTCTCTTCTTAGCGCCATCTTTGCACAATGTATTATAAGCACGTTTGTCTTGTGTCTTGTGGCTTTTTTCTACATTTCAGACACAAAATACGGCAACCCTGTTTCAGAATGAGGTTAATGATCTGAATCATTAGGTGAGAAAGGTCATCACTTGTAATAATAGGAATGCTGGCTGTCCATTCTCCCTTCTTGATTTTATCTGCTGTTTTGTCTTTGTATTGCTGCAGTCCAATTACAGATATATGGGTACAGTTGTTTCTGTTCCCATCAGAACGGTGATAAAGCAGAGGTCTGTTAGCCCAGGGCAATGGAGATGGAGGGCAATGGAGGGCTGTGTAAGAACTTTAAAAAATCTGTGTTTTGGGATGGTCAAAAGGCTTTCATGCTGTTTTTTTTTTTCTTTTTTTGCATTTTTCCCTTTCTCAACCAAATTTAGCAGTTGCCAATTATATGTTAAAGTTTGTCACCACTGAAATGAGTCATTGAACTTAAGTATGAGTGCGGAGTGAGGCGCATGCAATTCTACAATGCGCGCATCCATGGGCATCAGATTGTTTTGAAAAGTGCTGGGGACAACGACAGGTTTGACGTGTTCAACTAACTAAAAAAAGTGGTGGGGACGAAATGGGCCACGGCAAAAAGTGGTGGGGACATGTCCCCAGCATCCCCAGCGTAAATGATGCCTATGCACACGTCACCACTACTAAGGTGCATGCCTACCACCACTATTTTTCATATTATAAGACCCACAGTGCACCAGGAAGCACATGGAGGACAGGTGCATTCTCCTGACAGAGAGTAATTCACAGACACTTATATGAGTCTCAGGGTCAGAACATGCTAGAATGTTCATCCTGTAATTTTCACATATAAGGCCTAACTTTAATGATGGAAAAAAATGTTGTGCGGTTGCAAGACACACTTGCCAGACGCTGTTGTTTTTGTTAATTTGATGCCAGTGTGCTTGCTAAAAACAAAACCAGTGTATAGATTATAATTTTTTGTTTATTTATGCAAGCACTTTGCTCAGCGTAGGAGAGTGATGAGATGGTAGTCAAACAATTTAAGGTGTGATGTTTGGTGGGCACAGTAGTATTTTGAGCAAAACTTGATATGCCTTTTTTCTTTGACTCCATCAGTGGAGACTCGGTGGAAAGTCCCCTGCAGTGTCTAACCTGAACATTTGATAGGGGATGTTTGATCCAGCTGCAAACCCTGTAGAGAACTGAATAAAAACCAAATGTGTGAGTGTCATGCAATGGCAAAAGAGCACATATTTTAAGTGGCATTTTCCAATAGTGTCCATTTTATTGCTTTCATGTCATGGAGTACCCTTTGGCTCTTTGGTGGTAGTGACTGTGTTGGTAGTAGTGTTGCTGTGAGCTTCTGGTCTTTGTCACCTGATGACACGGCTGGGACCTAACCCAGGCCATAGAGCACAGCTTGTACTCAGGATGAGCGCATTAACCACTGAGCCACTAGGAAGCCCATAATGCCACTGTGGATAAGAGAGTGAAGCACTATGGGAGTCAAAGGAAAAGAACACATGATATACTTGCAGTATATTCTAGAGTTACCCAAAAATAATAGACAGTTCTTAAAGTATCTAGGACGATAAAAATACAAAAAAAGAGTAGTATATACACATGAGAGAATAGAGAAGTTTTCATTTGTTTAATGTTGTTGTTTTATGTGTATAGTATTGCCACACTGGAGTATAAAATAGACATAACTGGGTTAACTGTATGCTGTGGAATGTCCCTTATGCATATGTAGTTTTCAACCATCCTGTAGGTCTGATGGACCTCATTTAATGCACCTTGTTGTAAATTCATGTAGATGTAATACATGAGACCAGAGGGCAAACAGGCTGTGACCTTTGAATGAAAATATACTTACCTCAGATGCTCATCGGTAGCTGATAGTAGACCTGTATATTCTTTGGCATATCTTCATTAAATTGGCTCTTTGGTATTTTTTATGAAATACCAATCTTGAATTTAGCATGATTCCGGGCAATTGCACCTTTGGCGTCTGCCAAAATTGTTGTCTCTCAGTGTGTGACTGGAGATCTGTGAACTGCTGTGGGCGGTTAGTGGGTGGGTAGTAGGAGGAGAAGAAAGTTTCCCTGTAAATGCCCAAATGTAAGCCTTCAAAGTAAGTCATAAATCAAAGGCCCTTTCAGTTATTGAATTAATGTTTGATATGTTTCCTCTCAAAATATTAAAACCATTTCTGTTTTCTTAATTTATCAATATGTGTGCACATTTGTTTTTCCAGAGGGTACAGTATTATAGAACTTACAATGGCCAGGGTTATTCAGAGGTTAAATGTGAATAAAAAAAAGTATAGATACTGTTCTGCTGATAGATAGATAGATAGATAGATAGACAGACAGATAGATAGATAGATAGATAGACAGATAGATAGATAGGCAGATTGATAGACAGACAAACAGTGTCACCTCTTGATTAATTAGGGATCTTCTTATCAACCCTTCTATTGAACTTATTACATTAATGTGTATAGTCTTAGACTGAAGAGCCTAAGCCAAAGCTTCTTCCTGAGATGTGTCTTGTCAACAGGAAACATGATAGACATGGTAGTTACAACTTTAACCTTAAACATATTATTCATATATTGCTGTCATTTAAGGAACATATGTCCTCCAGGTTTTGAAATTTTATTATAATTAGAGGTCATAAGACTTGGCTGCGTCACATACAGTATGTTTGCATCCCATTGTCAATGCGTCACTGACATCTTTTTGACAGCATTTTTGATGGAAAAAAACAAACAATTGCTATCAGCCTGTGAATTCAGAATTAATAGCTGAGGGCTTGTGTGTACATTGTACAAGTAAAGAGGACAGGTAGAGTTCATGGAGGGTTCACTAACCATCTGTGGTGGATTAATAAGTCAGTAGTTAGGAACCATTTTTCTGTGATAGCGTCACAACGTATGTTTGCCCTTGACACCAATGCAATCAGTATGTGAAATTCTTAAAGTGGTGTTGATTTGTAAATAAGATCCATTAACTGGAGAATCACAATGGTGTCTCTTGAAGTTAATTTCCAGATAAATTAGCAACAATGCTTTGTTGTTGAACTGTGTCGAGAAGGTTGAATTAATCTATTGAGTTTTTACTAAAGCTTTAACAACAGTGGGTTCTGGCAACAGGATCCTTGTGGAGGTTACAGAGACAAAGAGAGCTAAACCCCATACCCTTAAACAAGTGTTCTGTGTGGTTCCTGTTGGTTGATTGTTCAACAGAGGTATACAGTACAGTACATGTATAGAGGTACTAAAGTAAGACCTGATGCCATGTCTTTTTCTGAGTGCTGTGAAAGTGTGATTAACAGACTAATGTAACTAACAAATAACTGTATTGGTAATATTATGATTGGAATTTAGTCTGTCATTGTAAATGGTGACAATGTGCCCGATGATGCTAGATAGATTAGCATCAATATTTTGCATAATGTACATCAGCCTGCTGTTAATATACAGATGAAGAGAGAACTGGGGGTCTTGCATGTAACTTAACTTCTTTTTCACTACACATATCAGTTTTTCCTGAAATGTTTCTGAAAATGACTTATTTGCCTCTCAGTAAGTTCTTCTTCACGGACTACGGGAATGTGGCCAAGGTGGAGCGATGTAACATGGATGGTACCAACAGGACTAGGCTTGTGGATCAAAAAACAGAGCAACCAACAGCAGTGGCCTTGGACATGGTGAAGAAGCTTGTGTACTGGGCAGATGCCTATCTGGACTACATTGAAGTTGTGGATTACAACGGGAAAAACAGGCAAACTGTTATTCAAGGGAGCTCTGTGAGTACAAACTTCTTGCTAGTCTTTCTGTTTGTTTGTTTTGCATCTGTTATCACAAGGGGAGTGAATTCAGATATAGTGAATGCCTGGAAGAGTGGTATTTTGAAGGCATCCCTCATGCTTTTATTGCTTCTGCCTCCTGCCTTGATGTATATGACTAATCCTACTAACACAATGTAAACAGGCAAACAAACTTTTCTCTCTGTGTCAGTGTTCATTTCTCTTACATCCATATTGAGTAGTACTTGTCATTATTATATACAGTAATGGCATCTCTCCAATTTAGTAAATGCAATCCTGGGACTGATGACGAAAACATTATCATTCAAGCAAAATGCATGCCTGTCTTTGCTTATATCTGTATGATTTTTCCTCTAAAATGTTAGAAAAAAATGAAATATTCATTATTAATTACTTTTTTCAGCTGGATATAAAGACATATGACAAGAATGCACTAAAGCTGATGTTTGAACTGTGTTCCTCTAGCTCAGCTGTGAAACTGTCAATTAGAGTGCATACCCAGGTCATTATTATTCAAAGGAGACTTCAAGGAGCTCCTTAGTTAATTCCTCCTAGTATGATAAGGGAAAAGAGCATTGTACTAGCAGGAGTTTAATCATAGAGAACATATTACTGCAAACCTTCAGCGTATTTGCAAGGCACTGTTCCCATTACATTGACATGAGTAATACTACACATCTTCTGGTCCGTATGGACTTATTTTTTATCTTTTATATACTGTCAATGTTTCCAACATTAATTTTGGTAGAATGGATACCTCCAAATATTTCATCAGTCATCATGTTTCTCCAAGATCAGTTCATACACTTTGACCAGTAATTCTGTTTTAATGTAGATGATAACCAGGAAGTTAACAGCAAGTAATACGTATTTAGTGAAATCTGTGAACTGGTCCTGGTGGAAGTGTGGTCAGTGTGGGTGAAGAGAAGCCAGATTATGATGTGCAAATACAAAATTCCTTTTGAATGACCTGTGTGCATTACAGTGGCCCCTTCACGTTCAGACTTTGAAAGAGTTGATATTTCAGACATAGGCATGTAGGGTGTGCTTTCCTTCTTAGAATGGTTGTGTCTTGTCATCTTCAGTATTTAGGTGCATTCCTGCTCATCCTCACATACTCTTTCATACCGGTGTGTTTTGAAAAATGGAACAAGTAGTGCTTAACCCCTACAACCTGAAAGCCATAAATTGTGACTTGAGTCACAAAGTTTACCTCATTCACAGCTGAATAACTTGTATGCCATGTATAAACTTCACATTTATTTTGCCATGTACAAGAGGCTTGCAGCTTTCAATGTGTTAAATACATGATCAGTAAACATAAAATTGGGTCTGTAATAGCGGTGCCTATATTTTTACATCACCAGCGATCCACTCATTTACTTAACTATCTCAAGTTCATCTCTGCTTAAAATCTCAGCCATTTCATCACATGGAAACATTTTTTTTTTTTTTATTATTATTATTATTATTATTATTATTGCTATTCACCGGTAACATGGGTCTTGCATGGTGTTCAATCAGATGTTAGGAAACAAGAAGACTGTCTTTCACAAAGACACAATTTCTGCCCATTAATATCAACAGTGTATTTAGATGCACATCTGACCATGTAGACAACGACAGATAATTTGATGATAAATGAAGGCAGTTTTACTTTTTATCAGTAATATATCTGAAACTTTTTTTTGCAGTTTTGCATTATTTTTGCACTACCTTAAAATCTGTATAGTTATTTATTGTGGTTTTATATTCATTTTATATCATTATGTAAATAGTTATTTATTGTTTGCTGTTTGTTCAAACTAAAAGGCAACACTTAACTAACAAATTTCTGAGCATGTACTTTCCTGGCACTCAGCTGATACTTTTTCACATTACAAAGGAATGTAATGTATATAATGTTTTACTCATTTAGGGAGACTGTGTAGCCTTTGTATGCTGAAAGCATTTTTAATTACCTCAAAGCAAATGTTCTTGAGAAAAAATAAATATGCCCAGTGTTACATTTAGTTGGATGTCTACATTACTAATAGGAGTAGCAGGGAGAGGCAAAGAGGGAGAGGGCAAGAACCAAGAGACAGTGCCCTTGTCTTTGTATGCTACAGTTGTCAACTGCCCAGCACATATAATTACTTTGTCTGAACATAGTGAGGGTATGCCACCTGTGTGAACTACATGATGATGACTTGGAGAGTCAGGTTAATCTACAGTATCTGAAGGAATTGTAATCTGGTGAAACTCAAAGAGAATTTGAGCTTACTTTACTTGCTATTGGTCACCTAGAGTATATTTTAACATTTCCTTTTTGGATCTGGATTTTGAATGTCCAAACTGTTCTGTAACGAGGGACACACATACATTTTAGCTTCTCTTTTAGGATAAAAATACTATACCTATGAGAATAACCTCACAGATAATGTCGGGTCATCAAAGGAGCAGGATCAGTTTTATTTAGTGGGCACAACAGACTACCCACACCTTAGATGTGCAGGTGCATATCTCAGGTCCTTATGCAACAAAAAAAAAAAAATGTCTAAGCCCTACAGAAAAACAACTTATCTCATCAAAGTCGGAATCAGGGCTTGCATATTTTGGTTGTCTGTCATCTGAAGTATAACTGTAGGGGTAACTTTCAGAATTTCCTGTTAATAGCTCCCTGTGTGTTCCCTGCCCATTTTTTTTCTTTCTTTCTAATGTTGTCATTTACAACAGCTGTCTCTGAAAGATTAAAGCAGCAGACCATGGAAATGCATTTGCTCAGGATTAAGTTGTGATGTATTGAGAGCCTACTTACTGACCTCACTGTTCTCCTTTTCAGGTGTCATACCTCCATGGATTAACGGTGTTTGAGGGTTACTTATTTGCAACACATTCTGACACTTCCAGGGGATCCAAAGTGGACATTTTACAGATAAATAGGTTTAACAGCACGGACCGGCAAACTTTAGCCAGCATGGGGAATTCTAGAGCAATCCGTGTTTACCACAAACTGAGTCAGCCAACAGGTAATGGGTATTGGGTTTAATGTGTAATTTGCATATATGTGCACTTGTTTTATTTACTGTAATATATATTATTAGATATTGTTTGACACTGAAAATGTATTAACAAAACAAACACATTGACAAAATACATAAATGTATGTTTCAGAGCGGACAGTGTTACGTTATTTTATTGTTATGTCATAGCTCTGAAATAATGTACTAAAATAATTATTTCCTGTATTTATTTATATTTTCTTTGCATAATATCATGAGCACCTATATCATATAGGTACATATATCATCAATATCATGAGCAGGTTTGGCTTGTGAGATCGAGGTGGTCAACTGAGGAGATGCAGACTGCATGATTGCATGATTCAGGGGTGAATCATTCAGGGGTGAATCATAGCATTGCACACTATGGGGAGTGGCAGCAGGATAACTAGCCGGGGTGTGCAACGTGTTCCTCTCCCCCTCTGCAGTCAGGAGCCACGCGTGCCATGCAGATCCATACGGGAAAGCAGGGGGATGCTCCCACATGTGCCTGCTCAGCGGCAGCTACAAATCCAGAACCTGCCGCTGCCAGAGAGGATTCAACCTGGGGACCGACGGCAAGTCCTGCAAAAGTCAGTACGCACGTGGGCTTTCTTTACCTGCATCGCAAAGCCATTGACGCCATTGATCTTTTTAACCACTGCGTGTAATTACTTGTAGGCCCTCTAAGAAAGAAGAGGTATTGATATTTAGACAGATGATGGTGGAATTTCTGAAAACCAATCCATCACTTGCCTGATGTCTGTTATCCCATTACTCCACTGCCTGGAAACATACTACATGGAATTGAGATGAATGGCCTGATTTATTGACAAGTGGGAAGATTAAGTGACCCATACGGGGTTAGAGTGGCACGCAGTTCGTCTTATATAGTAGAGATGAAGATGAACACTCACTGGGGTTATACCATTTCAAAATGATGTTGTATTATTGACTCGCAATAGGCATATTTCATTATGATCTTAATATAGTTTTCAATTTACTAGATTTGTTGGTTTGTGAGATCAATAAAGATGATGTAGATGACGATAAAACCAAGAGTCAAATGAATAACACAATACAAATTCCATCCATATTAATATGATTGAAATAATGAATTTGAATTCAGCGCAGCCTATGTTTTCTTTGATTTATACCCTGTCTCAAATGAATAGCTGGGCCCATCACTGTGGCTGCGTCCATGCATAGTAATTGTTATGTCATGTGATTTTATGCAGTCATTTTCTCCTAGTAGCTAAGAACATTGGGCAGTGGACGGATGTCAGGCGTATGTTTTCTCCCCAAGAGAGCTGTGTCTTCACGGGTTGAAATTGGCATCAGGGTTACGTCTCTCTCTCTCTCTCTCTCTCTCTCTCTCTCTCTCTCATCAGTTCAGTACATCTTTTTGGCACGAAAGTTGATAACTACACATCCGAGTAGTCAAACAAAATCCATACACATATAACTTAAGGTAGAAGAATGTCCCTAAGAATATACTATGATGTAAATGACACCAAAAAATCAACAGTATGTGTAAAGTAAACATTTGTGGGACTTCCCTCCCATGCAGTGTTCGCTGACAGGCATCTCACAGCATGACTCTGTCATCTTTTCTGAGTCAGCTGTGTGTGAATTGGAGGGAATTTTAATTTTATGTAAGAATACCTCTCCCGTCTCTCTCTCTCTCTCTCTCTCTCTCTCACTCGCTTTCTCTTGAAGTGTTGGGTCAGTCACAAACTATTATCATCCACACAAACAGGCGCCCAAGTGTTTGGTTTCCTAATCATTGTTTGCTTTAGGGACCCTTTGATACTGATCCTCAAGCTCTGATTCACATGTTCGGATGTGCACGGTACATCCATTCTGGCTTTGCATGGCTCTGCGTGCGCCCACTTCACTGGAGCGCATCTCACTGTCAGGTCAAATGAACATCCCAGACAATACAAATACCAGCTGCGGCAGGTACTAATGAATTGTAAAATTAAACGTCCACAGCAATAATACATTCCCATTTTTCTCTGGCTAAAGCATTATCGCCCCCCCCCTTAACAGCCTTGTCTCTGGAAAGCACAGTCCATTTTGAACAAAGGGATGATTAATTTGATAAGGTCTAATCAGTGGAATAACTCTTATTCTAATTAAGGTAATGTAACAAGCTTAGTTCTCTTGCTTGTGATACATTTTGATTGCCAAATTATTTAATTTTCATTGATGAATAAAAAAAAGACTAATTATGTCCATTAATTACACCCTGGAAATATACAGGATAAAGATGATTAGTTTCTGGCAGTTTGTTTATTTTAGTAATCCCCTCTGCAGAACCCAAGAACGAGCTGTTCCTTTTCTACGGGAAAGGGCGACCTGGCATTATCCGAGGCCTGGACATGAATATCAAGTCTGACGACGAGCACATGGTACAGATCGAGGATCTCGTAAGCCCTCGGGCCCTGGACTTCCACGCTGAAACAAGCTACATATACTTTGCAGACACTACCAGCTTTTTGATCGGCCGACAGAAAATTGATGGAAGTGGTCGAGAAACAATACTCAAAGATGGTGAGTATTACAGTGATCTCTGAATGTAGTCTTTATTTCTTTGAGACGCTGAAAATTACATGTCCCTGTTGCTATGTCATAGAAAAACAAATATAACACAGGGCTCGAAATTTTGAAGTGGTTGTCCAGCTGGCTGAGGCTTGCAGGTTTCAAGTTCAGATCTTTGCTTTATAATGCAAATCAAGGTCACAAGATATCAGTTGCTTATAATGTTAACAAGAGAGCCTGTGTATTCGGGCAATTTCTTAGCTATTAGCCTACTATGTGCAGTGCCGTACTTATCAGAGACCTTATTTCATTTGAAATGACTTCAACCATATGCTCGGTTGTTTCTCAAAAATCAAGATGAATGTAAGGTAGCCAATCTAACTAGCCAGCTATCTATAAACAAAGTTAGAAAGCTAAAAAAATTACTTTGAACTAAATAATTCCCTGCCCATTCTCTCTTGAGGAGGCAGCAAACTGTAATGTAATGTAAAATGCATGTAACGTAATGTAAACTATTGGCATACTTGCTATCTAGCTCGCTCGGTTGCTTTTACCAGTTGCCCGGTTGAGTTGAAGTCGCCACAATCCAACCTCAAAGCTACAACGCACAGCAACCGATGCGCCATCCCTCTCGTAATTAAATTGATTCGTTGCCGTAAATTATACGGAGAAAAATGTACGTGTTGTCGGCAATGACTTTTGATTGGGCTGAGAACTGTGAGCTGGTCAGCGGACCGATGGCTCATTAACAGTCAAGAGTGACACAGGTAGTTTGTAGTTTTCTTTTGTTTAATATTTTTTGTTGCCAAGAAGAACGAACAAGAAACATGAAATGGTTGCCAAAACCTCTTGATCTGTGAAATTTGGTTGCTCAATGCAACTGGACAACCGTTAATGTCGAGCCCTGTAATAGACACGTGTGTGTGTGTGTGTGTGTGTGTGTGTGTGTGCTCGCGTGTGTGTTGTTCTTTAGCACTATTATTCAAAAATGTTAAAGGTTCAGATGTTAAGTTCATGTGCATGCTCTATGTTTTTCCCACATGTACAGTAGGTATATCTCTAACAAAATACTCCCAGTTTAGATATGATGAATTTGGAATGGTGACAATGACAAATGGGACTGAATTTTATATTGTAAGGAGGGACCCATTGTGAGGGGGGACACTTGTGTGAATTTTAAATAATGAAAAAAGCATATGTGTTTCATTTAACTTCTGTTTCCTTAAATTATAGACCTTGACAATGTGGAAGGGATCTCAGTGGACTGGATAGGGAATAATTTGTACTGGACAAACGATGGCTATAAGAAAACAATCAGTGTGGCCAGATTGGAGAAGTCATCTCAGACTAGGAAAACTCTTCTGGAGGGAGATATGTCTCATCCCAGAGCCATTGTTGTGGATCCCTTAAACGGGTATGTTTACACCTGGGATTCCTTCTTCATATTCTGTGTCTCTCACTTTTTAATGTATGAGTATGACTAAATCCAAACAAAAGCATGATATCAAAGGGAAAAAGGTACATGGGTATTTTCTGCTTTAAAATAATAAAACAATGTTGTACTTTAATCTTAATAGTGTTGTAAAGAGCTGTAATATTCACAAATAATGCATTTCATTCCAGTAAACACAAGGGTTACATTTATTCAGATCCCTGTAATTATTTGTAAATCCTCTTCTGGCATGGGTTGCACTGACAATATGCTTCCTGTTGTGTTTTATGAGGTTCTGATACTTCTGAGTGGGATTTTTGACCCTTCCCCAGCAGAATTGCTCTTGCTCCTTCAAAAATGCTTTGGCTTATGCTTGTGAACTGCTTCCATTTGAAACACAAGTGGTGAATTGGATTTAGGTCTGGAGGTTGAGATGATCATTTAAAAATGTTTTTATGCTCAGTTAACTATTTCTTTGTTGATTTGGAAGAATATTTTGGATCATTGTCCTCCTGGAATGTCCATTTCTGGCCAGATTTTGAGCTTCTTGGCAAAAGATACCAGGTTTTTGAACAGAGTGTCTTGATACAAATTCGTAATTCCTTCCATCATAGCCTGCCCCCTCCACCAAAAATATGCCACAAATAAAGCTGATGAGCATTGCCAAAAAGCTCAATTTTCAATTCATGTGACCATTATACAACTTCCAGTTGTCAACCAGATACAGTTTGACAAACACAGATTTTTACTTTTGTTGGCCACCCAGCCACGAATGCAACATTCATGAATGTGATATTGAATGGTTCTTTTTGGCGCTTGAAGTTTTCTGAAGGATTGTATAGGAGATGCCTAGCTGTTACCTTTGGATTTATAGTTGCCTCCCAAACCACTTTACTCGCTGTTAACTCCTGCACAGCTAACAGCTAGCTCCTGTACTGGTAGTCTTAAATATGTATTTGAATATGTAGACTTTTTTGGAGGGGCTCCCTTGTTTCTACTCCCCAGTGTCCTTCCCCTGTAAATCTATTAAATTGTACTAAGCGGTTCTAAGACATTTAAGTTGCTTGTGCATAAAAAGCTGCATTTTCTTTTTCTCTTTTTCACTTTTCTCTTTTGGATGACTGAAAATTTATAAAACAGACTTTTTTAAACTTTGCTCTTAACTGCTCAGTGCTCTCTATGTGTAAGAGTTCACCACACTATAAATACAAAACTACTGTATGAGTGTCTGAAGTCAAAAGAGGAGACTGTTAATATGCACATTCATCCATCCTGCACTGAAGCATAAGCAGGATTCACTGCATATATCCATTTTATTTTAGAGCATTGATTTAGTGCCAGGAGTTACCTCACTTCCAGCGTGATCTAACATTATGGGTTAGACGCGCTCCCAGTACAGGGCACTAAGAGAAGCTGATTTGCCTTTTGTTTAGGCTCTTAGGAAGAAGGATATATTGTATGAGAACTGTACAGGCAATGGATCCTCTGTATCTCTAAACAAAACTAATGTTGACAGGGCTGAGGCAAGTCTGAGGGTGTAGGACTAGT
The DNA here is from genome assembly GCA_019176425.1 of Megalops atlanticus. Taxonomy (NCBI): domain Eukaryota; kingdom Metazoa; phylum Chordata; class Actinopteri; order Elopiformes; family Megalopidae; genus Megalops; species Megalops atlanticus. The sequence goes on from CM032886.1 coordinate 24,488,488, forward strand.
CTAATTAACAGTCTCGCTGAGTGTGAAGGAAATCCATGGATCCAGATAGACAGTAAAAGTATGATTCCCTCTTGTCTCAGCTTGCCATTCTAATGTAATGGTACGCGGCAAAATGTATTGTGCAGTTATAACTAAGAGTTGTGTTTTCAATTATGTAACAAAAGTTTGTATTAGATTGTTCTGTAATGTGATACTGCATTCATTGTTATTATGGCATTCATTTTGCACTTTAAAAATTGTGTGATTACAGCAGAATGGCAGTGAGTAGTACCTCGAGGGCAACATACTGGGTATTATAAGCAGACCCTGCATATTGAGATCTCCACATAAACGCTAGCCATGAACATAATTACTGTTGGAACTTAAATTCCTATGAGCAGAGTTCAGTGGCAGATTGAATTGGTTGAGCCATTTTACTTGAATAACAGAAATTGCACATGCCTAAGTCACATCAGTCACTTGGTTAATTCCTGGTGTTTGTACGTTCATTTTTGTATGCTGAAATAATGAAATAATATGAATCTGAATGTGTCACATTTTTGAACATATATTTTGCTTGATTCTTTCACTGTTGTCTTGCAAATAATATGATGTAGACACTACCTTGTTTTAAATCTGTAAGCCACATTGTAGTGGCATTAAGGTTAGCAATTTGTTCAGTTTTACAAGGGGGAGGTATTGTAATTCAGGCAATGTTTTATCATTTGAGGTTCCATACTAACACATCTGAGTGCGTAAAAAAGGAGCTGAATTCGATTTGATAAATTAAAAAATGAAAATGTCAGAAAATACGGAGATGCAGTGCCACAAATTGCTGCCTTTGCAGTAATGTGGGGTGTGGAGCTCCATGATTTAAGAGTTTTAAAAGGTTAAAACAGATTTTATATACATGGGCTTTCATGACCACTTAAAGAAACTGCTGTGTCATGATACAGTATTGTGTAATGTAGAGGCATTCAAAGTGTGTGTGGGGGGATTAGGAGGGTGTTGAGGGAGTGTTGGGGAACTGCAGGCGGGGGTAGTAGTATGTATGTGTTTTAAGAATGACTTGTAACAATACATTTAAAAATTACATAAAATGTGCAGCAAACACGAAACAGAGAAAAATTAATGAAAAGAATGAAGTTAATTAAATTTTAAAAAGATGTGTCTTGAAATGAGACTTAATGATGTTGTATGCTTTCCCCATTGTGTTCTAGCATTATTCCATAGTTGAGGGGTTTGATTGAATGTTGGGGACTCACAGAAAATGACAAGATGCTCACATCAGGTTTCTTTGAGAGTCATATGGAGTCAATCATTGTTATGTGTCCTCGGGGACCAGATAATGTAAAATCTCCACAGTTATTAATAAAATCTTAAAATGAAGTCTAAAAAACTGCCAGTGAAAGCTGCTGAGTAAGATTGTAGAAGTAGTATCATCTCATTTGCTCTGGGTAGAGATTTAGCAGCAACATGTTGTACCATATTGTAATCTAGACAAACCATGGTAATTTACACGGGAAACAGCCTTGCAGCAGTCCAGCTACACATTAAAGTGTGTAAAAGTATTTCAATATCCTTGAATGATACAAAAGATTCAATAATGGATATTTACAGTATTTGTTTATTCATTTACCCCCTCTACAATATCTGTACTTGTGCAAGAGTGATGCACTTGCATGCCTGAAGCAATGATTTTTTACACTACAAGTCCCACAGAAAAGCAAGTGGCATATAGACAGACATGTCTATACTAACATCATGTGAGCTGCTCATGGGTACCTGAGTAGTCAGAGTGCCTGAGAGTGGCGAGATGAGGAAACCCAACCAACAACCCAACCCTGGCAGAATAAAGCCAATTTTTTCTGCCACTGGAGATCCCAGTTATTGTTGGCTGATGGCATGACTGGGCTAGAACCTTACCCATAGGACTCTGCCTAGATGCCTGAGCCACTTCGGGGGCTGCGTGTTTCTCAAAACCTGTTCGGTCAGCAGCCGTGCCACCCTGCAACTCTTTTGCCTGATGGATGAAGATAAGCAGGGAGACCTGCTGGGAGAAACTAGGTTGCTGCTGGAAGTGTTGTTGGGGAGCCAGTTGGGGGCATTCTTCCCTGTGGACCTTACAGAAAACCAATGCCCCAGTGCAGAGTGAGTTCCTGACTCTCTGTGGTCATTAAAGATCACATGGCACTTCACAAAGAGCAGGGGACTCTGACCATATGATTAAATAATTCCCTCATCCTGGTTGTCATTGTGAAAGAGAAATGGTTCTCAGTTGACGCCAACCGGTGAAATAAACGTTAAATAAAATATGTCTGACAAAATAGTTTTTCCTACTTTCTCTACAGTTGGGAATAGACTAGCCAGTTTAAAGTGAACTTGATGTGTTGTTTCTTATCCTTGTGTAGTTTTTGTATTTAGCTGCTTAATACTGACATTCATGAAGGCCATATAATTTCTAATTTCATATTATTTTAATGGAAAATGAAATCAGGTGCCATCTTACATTTTACTCATAGTCCTATATTGTGTTAATTGTTTGATAGCTGTCATAAATGACACATAATGTTATATGACAAAATTCCATGAAAATGGACAGTAAATGGCATTCTACATAAGTGTAATTATATGCCAAATGAGTTGCAAAGTGGCACCATATAAAATAATTGGCCCCAAAATAGATGCATGTGGGACTTAACTGTAAGTATGACCTGTGGAGTACACAGATGAGCCATTTTAAGCATTGATTACAAATTGTCTACCAAACATGCAATGGCTGAACATGTCCAGCACAGTATGAACAGGAATCACCTATATGCCTAAATCCTTTTAATCCATTAAAAACAGTGATGTATTGTATCAAAGACTGCACTCAGTTTTAATAGAACTAAAGAGACAGTGTTCATTATTTAGCTATTCTGCGAGCACAGTTTCAGTGCAAATGTAAGAGTGGGAAACAGATTAATTTTTTTCAAAAAGGCTATTCATAGCTGTCAACTCCTTAAAAGCAATCTTGTCTAAACCTTGGCAATAAATGGTAGCTTTGAAATGGGCCTATAGTTTCTAAGAGTGGAAGTGTCAAGATTAGGTTTCTTTTGAAAGGGGTGAACCACAGTAGATTTTAAATGAGTTGGAGCTGTCACAGTACTAAGTGAGCTGTTAATAATCCTAATAATAACATTATACATAGTTACAGAATACTCTTTAAATGATATTGCGGGAAATAAATTAAGATGAACTGACTGTTGTATGCATAACAGTGGCATTTAAGTCATTAATTCTTATCATACTAAAATATGCATATTTTTCAGTATTGTGGCAAACTGAGATACCTCATTCTTGGCCACAAAATTATTTTTATCTATCCTAATGGTGAACATGACCACAAAAAATAAAGAGTAAAGCTATGGTGAAAGATTCACAAATATAAAAAATGTTAATAAATGGAATTCCACAGCTGGTCTTCTACAATAGAGAAGAAGTACTTACATATAACATATCGGACAGTAATGTACCATTTTGAGACCTTAAAGGAAGAAGAGAGCATACCAGGGCAATAACAAACCTTCCCTTTAACATTTTAGTCCACGCTGCATAAATTATCAGCATTATCCCTTGGAGAAAAAATAAGATGACACAGTGGTGAAATCATTCCTCTACAGCTATGCGGTTCTACACACTTGTCATTAGATAAATGGAAAATGTATTCGGAAAGAGTGTGAGAGTGAAATCTCAACATTTGTCAGGCTCCTCAAAAACATTGCTCTGCCGTGTCTATCAGTCCTTATACTTTCGATATGAGGCACTCTTTATAAGCTTGCAGTGGACTACAAGCAGCTGACTCCACTCACTCTTGTGTTTAATGCACATAAATTATGTGGGGAGAAAAATAGAGACTTAATGTATAAAAGGTGAATAATTCACATAAATTAGGACAATTAAAATGTTAGGTTAATGTAGTAGAATGTATTAATAGCAGTCTGCCCGGTGTGTTACTTTGACAAGAATCAATTTTGATTTAAAACTGTTCCCTTTTTAATCAAGCAAATTATAATTCACTATGCTAATACTGAAATATTAAATATTCCTCCTTGTTTTTGGTGCATGGCTCCTTGGAGGTCTGCATCTGAAAGTGGAGGAAGGCCAGAAATAGCTACATCCTCAGTCAAAGTTTTACACATCCACTTCTCCTTCCAAAGCATGTGCTGTTTTCTTCTCCCTTTTTGCCATAGCAGTAACAGAATAAGCAATTTAATTTTGCCAGCTTCTTTTTTCATATTTATTTAAAGCTCACATCCAAATTCATTTTGATGTATCAGCCTAGAGTCGTTTCTAAAACTAAAAGAGGGCACATCAGTCACCATGTCCTATCATGCCCATCCATCTGAAAGCAGCAGGCATTAGTGACTTCAATCTGCTCTGCTGGATGGGATCCCCCAGGTAAAATGAACATCCCTGCCTTTTTTTCACTTCTTGTCATCTTTCCTCCTCCTCTGTCTGTGAGTCCCTGCCTGTCTGTTCCTGTCTGTGTTAACACGATAAGGCATGGGATTAACTCTTACGGCTTACCACCTCGGTTGTATGATGTTTTTTGCTTTACTTAGGGAGTTTGTCTTTAACAGCAGGGGCTGTCAGTCAGTGTGTCTACCTTCTGTGCACAGCATTATACATCTGGTCCCTGGGACACACAGAGACAGGAGGAGCTTTATTCTCCTCTGTCAGATTCTGTTGTATGTGCTGAAAATGTATCAAGGCTCATTCATGACACTTTGAGTGTGATACGACTGTAAAAAGAGGAAGACACTTAAGACCCTCATGTGAGGAGGCAGAGCTGGATCACCTCAAAATGCTGGTCATCCCACTTACAGACCAACACAGAGGGTCCATGTTTTGTGCCAACAAATCTTACCTTCGTGCACAGAATTTTGGGAGCAAAAACACATTTGATAATAGTGGTGAGAGGGTTGACTCCGAGTTTAGATTAAGTAAGAGCTTTTTTTCTTTCCTGGTTAGCTGATTTTTCTCTTAATCAGAAGGGCCTCATGTGGGTGCCTAAGTCTCAAACCACACTGGTAACCTTCAATTGGAGTTGCATGGATATACACCTGGAGGGTTTTTTGTATCCATTCCTCCGTAACTGCTAATTACCCTAAATGAATAATTTGTCAAATAATTAGTTTAATCCTTGTTCTTGCTCTTGAGAAATCAGATATGTAAATTGACCGTTAAAAGCTGTTTTGGAGGTTGCAGCTGTGTCAAAATAGAGGAGTGAAAGAAGAAATCTTGCCTATTTTATCACTGTTGTATGGTCTGTGTTTCAGCTGGATGTACTGGACAGACTGGGAGGAAGACCAGCTTAATGACAGCATTGGGAGGATAGAGAAGGCCTGGATGGATGGATCCCATCGGCAGATATTTGTCACGTCAAACATGCTGTGGCCCAACGGCCTTACTGTGGACCACGGAACCAGCACAATGTACTGGTGCGACGCCTACTACGACCACATTGAGAAAATTTTCCTTAATGGCACAGGCAGAGTGGTAAGTGCATAATTAAGCGTGTGTCAAATTTACCGAGCGTGAATCGCCACAGATGCTATCAGCTGAGATGATTTGCACTGACCGTGTCAGCGAATGACTGGAAAAAGTCACACCTGTGTATTAGTCAGTGCCCTCTATGCGAGGTAAAAACAGCTAATTACCATGGATTGGCATATTAGTCATTGCCCTTTTTTAGTGAACCTTAAAGATGCCCAGAAGTATAAATATTGCACATTTCACAGCTTCATTTTAAATCAATTATTTCAATTATTTGGTCTGACTTGCAACCAGTATGTTTCAACTGATGCACTTAAATTGATTAATTAATGGTTAAAGTGCAGTATTTTTTATATCTCGTTTGAATTCTCTTGAATTTAATAATCTATGTGTTTTTTTCTGGTTTAGGTAGTCTATAATGGGAAAGAATTAAACCACCCCTTTGGGATCTCCCATTACCGGAACTTCATCTACTGGACTGATTATATGAATGCCTCTATTTTCCAACTGGATTTGTTGTCAGGGGATGTTACGCTCATGAGGAGTGAAAAGCCGCCTCTCTTTGGGCTGCGAGTATATGATGCCCAGACTCAACAAGGTACAAGAATATTCATACATACACATATGGACACCTGTAGAGGAAACTATATCCATATCCTTAATGTTGTGCTCCTGTGTAAGCCTAAAGACCAACATTATTTTAATCACTTTAACTGGAAAGTGATACACATATTGGAAAGCAGCAACATGAACTTTGGCTTAACTGTTAAAAAGGGTCATTTACCTTTAACTTTCACACGAACAAAAAAAAAAGCAAAGCTTGTGTATAATAATTAAAGTACATCCAATAATTTATCAAAGAATTTTAGTTACAGGGAAATAACCCTAACCCTAACCCTTGATATTCACATATTTTCATATTTTTATCATAAAGCTGTTATGTTCAATTAAAATGATTTATTCATAATTAATTAAATGTGCATCTGCAGTCCTAGCATAAGGCTAGGAGCTCAGCCAATATTTGTTATTGCAATAATCTTAAAAATGGTTATTAATCAGGTTTGAAATCAATGCACTTAAAATGTGAATGCATATGAATCAATAGCAATTATTTAATTCTTTGTTTTAACCATTCTCACATGCTGCTAAATGGTACTGTTGTTATGGCAATGAAAAGAAAAGAATAATTTAATGATATGACAATTCCAGGAGACAGTGCTGGGTTTATATCAATGCAAAAGCTAGTTCAAATGATTAAGATATCCACCTGTGGGTCATGATGTCACTGACTGGTTACAGCTGTTGGCACTTCTGGTACAGCGCATAGATGCATCTTCAGAGTCCAAGATGCATTACTCACATTGATTTGTGGGACTGGGTTTAGTTGTTGTGATCCCACTGTGTCATAGCTACATGTGCTGTTGAACTGCCTTTGTTTTTTTTTTTTTTTTTTCATACCGACTACAGCCTTGACCACAGTGGTGATAGAATTCAATCCTTATGAAATGTAATGCTGCATTAACAGACCCAAATTGCAAACCCATAAATGCTATGCCATAGGAACTGATGGCATATGAATTTTTGTTGTACCAAAGCCAACCGCTAGAATGCGTTTTAACAGATCAGTCAGGAATGTAATTTAATGCAGTGACCCCAGCTCTCTGGCATGTGTTGTGTTGCACTGCTCTGGGAGTTCCTGAATGTTTAACTGGGAGATGGACATTGATTTGTCATCAGTTATTCATATCATTTATCATTTATATCACTGTTACCAGCTCCAAGCGTGGACATTGCAAAGTATAGGGGGTGTAACCTTGTCAGTAATCGCACAAATGAGTATAAAACAGCCATTATACTTTTAAACCCTCCAGATGTGTAGAGCCGTGACAGTGCTGATTACAGTCATTTCCATGCATAAACACCTGTCATTGCTCACCAAAGGGGGTCTCCTCTCTGCGGGAGGCCACTTACCACCAGAAAGAAGACATTTAATGCATGCATCATTATTTTGCATTTCCTGTTTATGCAATACATCTCTGGAGGATATGTAAAACTTCCTCTCATGTTACCAATCAGTTTTGTTGGTTGTGCTTCATCACCACAATCCCTCTGTTTAATTTTGTATGACTTCCCATTGTGCCAGATGATACCTGAGGGCTATTGCTCCAGACACATCTCCAGGCTTGGGCAGGAGATGAACTGTGCTGGAATGAGAAGTGCATTCCATTGTCTTCATCATCTTTTTTATGTCTGTGCATTTTGATTTTGTGGCATTTGAACAAAACTCATATTTGTCTTCAATCTGAAGATTTGTGCAGAAGACAGTCGTCTGCATAGAATAGCAGTAAACAACGTATTACTGAGATCCATACAATATTTGGGAGATTTGATTTAGAGGGTAGTGGTATTGTGTTTTTTTTTTCAATTTAGATTGTTGTATTTTTATAGTTTCCAGCCATTCTTTTAAGAGAGCTGCAACACTGGTTTTTACAGGGTTATCCTGGGGACACAGTGCAAGGCAAAATATCTGCAGAAAAATATAATACATCCCTCCCGCAGAAGAGTATATGGGAGGGTAAGCAAGCAGAGTGGAAAAAGCCAGCTGGATTTCGATCCAAATTCTCAGCTTGTCATGAGAAGTTAAGCTAGCCATCTCTCCAAAGCACATGTTACCAAAAGGATTAATTGGATCTTCTTTCCTTTGAGTATTACTGATTGGCTCTCACAAAACAGAGGCCTTTATCTCATTGGTTCAGGCACTGCACATGGACTTCTCAGGGACTGAAGTCTTGCAGTTGTACCCATGCTTCAACTTAATAAGTGACAGTTTCTCTACAAGACGCTCTTTTTTTCTTCTCTGAGTGTGCTTACCTCTGACCGCAAGACAAAATTAGTCTCCTAAAAGGATAAAGAAACCAAATGCTCTTTCTAAACAACATGCCCCATAATCACATTTAATACGTGCATTTATTTGTGATCCAGCCTGTCAGTGTTACTCCCATAGAACAGAAATTTGACTGTGAGTAAAGAATGAAAAAAGGTTTGCATTCATGTGTGCACAAAGCTTGTTTGTTTCCTCCCATTTCTCAGTCCTGCCTCCTTTCAATACAGAGGAAAGAAATGACCATTTTAGTGCTCTCTAAAAGCAACACATGAAGGCCTCAAATAAGATGATTTGTTGTCTTTGTTGCTCAGGAGATAATGCATGCCGTGTTAACTATGGAGGCTGCAGCACGCTGTGCCTTGCTATTCCGAGAGGACGAGTCTGTGCGTGCGCCGACAGCCAGCACCTGGAGAAGAATAATGTCTCCTGCTCAAGTAAGCCTCGCTCCATATGTTACTTCCAAAATATGCACGGTCTGTCCTGGCAGACAGAAATCAATGCACAAAGCACCTCAAATAAAGATGCTGGTCGATGCAACTTGATTATGCTGGGGTAAGAATATGTCTACATCAATCCGCAAGACTGGAAATTGGTAGAATTTGGTTCATGGCACTTTGTGGGATGCCTGAAGCACAGTTTTACTGATAGACAGCCGGCTGAAGCTACAGGGGGGCAGGTGGGGTAATCTTTTGACTGAGTGTTTCTTCGGAAACCACAGCACGGGAGGTGGAACCACAGAGGTGCAAGAGTGATGAGTTTCGGTGCAGGAACCAGCAGTGCATCCAGATATCCTGGAAGTGTGACGGGGATGACGACTGCTTGGACGGCAGCGATGAAGACCCCAGCATTTGCTGTATGGATTTCCCTCCCTCTATTGACATTAAAATAGTAAATAAAAGCCCCACTATGTGCAATGAGAAGTTTACCTTTGAATTAGGCTAGGAGAAAGTGCTTTTATGGAAAGTGATGATAGTTTGTCTTTCTCCCATAGAAAATATTTTAATGTGAATGAGCATTAGAACTCATTTCAATTCTAATCAAACATTTTTACCCTGCTTGATAGATTAAGCCATAGCTTTGTTTAGACTCCAGAAAATGTGTATAGTAGGCCTACAGCTGGTAGAAGGTAAAAATGAAACCGCACAGCGGGTTGCAGCTTATTCAGATTCACATGAAGTAGTCAACGCTGTCAACCACTGAGAATGATTAGTGTTTATGTATGAATAATTATCTGTGAATAACAGCCTGTGATTGTTTAACAAATCAGAAATAAAGTTGCAAGATATAGCATATAAGCATTCAGTGAGTGCCGTGTTGCTTTTTCTACCTAGAATAAGCACACATTCCATTTTTTAACAGTATTTTAAACAATGTCTTTTATCAGAGACTGTTAAACTCATACTAATGTGTATGTTTACTAAAAAAAGTTCAGCTGTCATTTAAATGAGTTTAGCAAAGTTCAGGACAAAGCAGTTTTATTGAATCTGGGTCTGTCACACTGATGAATTCTGAGTTTAAATAAAACATCCAGTTTAAAAAAAAAAACAGTGAATGACACAAGTGTTATAAACATTGATGTTATTCATTCTGTTATTGTTTTGTCAATAATAATAAGCACACCAGTATTAATGCCTGAAATGCCTAGATTGACTGTAGCATACCGCAATACGCATACAAATGCTGACCCTTGTCCATTGCAGATAATCGCAGTTGTCCTGCAGACCAGTTCAAGTGCCAGAACAACCGTTGCATCCCCAAGAGGTGGCTGTGCGATGGAACCAATGACTGTGGGAATAATGAAGATGAGTCCAATCTGATCTGTTCAGGTGCAACCTGCTTTTAAACTGCTCTGTGTTTTCCCCCTAATCATCATCTGAATAATGTGCAGTATGTGATTTTGGATTAGCAGTGGTCTGAATATTCAGAACAGACCTCATATGAGAATGCTGGGTGTTGACAGCTGGGTAGCTCAAGTACAAAGGTGCTAGATTATATCCCCCCTCCAATCTGTGAATAATATACACCATACATATCCCATAGTCACTGTTCCACTGTGTAAAATATAAGTCTTTCTTATATCAATGGAGAGCTGCATACACTGCTCATGTCTGTATGATATCGCTAAATACCACCCATTTTAACTTAAATCAGGGAAGCATTAAATTACAGTATTTCATCACTGTCTTGGAGTGTGTTTCTGTGTCTGAACTAACGTATTCCCCATGTCTGCCTCATAACTGCAAGGACCAAAAAATAAATAAATAAAATCACAGTGTCTGTTATATAGATAGACTGCAATTTTTATATTCCTGCAGCATATACTGTAATGTCAGTGATAGGGAAATGGAAAAATGGAAGTACTAGTCAATGGAGGTACTAGTCAAAGGGTCATTGAGGGTCAAGTCATGTGTGCAGATTTATGATAGCTTACATTGGAATCACATCGCATTTCTCTTTGAGTACAGGAAACTCATCTAATGCATACAATATCCCTCAGAGACATGAGGACAGTGATTTCAAACCGGAGACTCTCAGAGTTATTTTTTAAAGCTTAATGCGCTGTGTTATGCAGCTGGGATTTCTTTGAATTGCATCGTTTCCTCATGCAGGTCATGAAGTAATTTGTCAGGGAAATACATTAAATTAGGCCAGGAGTTAATATGGTACAAAATGCAGCTTCTCATATTAAAGAGCAGCACTTCAGGCAACAGAAAAGGTTCTGCAGAAAGCCTGCAGCTTCAGCTGGGCTGAACAACATCAAAGAATCATTTAATGTATCTAAGTATTGATATTCATTTTATCACAGATAAACACTGTTCTGCTTATTAAATGGTAACATTAAGACATTTTAAATGATTCTCATTATTTTTACACACAGAAGAGGTCTGTACAATGAGAGCATAATTAGCAAAGTTATTAATGTGAAAAAGTACCTATGTCAGCCTCATTTGCTGATGTTTAGGTTATGCATTGCTAGACTCACTTTTTTATTTAAATCCAAGTGGCGAAAAGAAAGACATTATGGTCAGTTACATTAGGGTAATGGGAAAACTATCCATTCTCATTCGCAAATGAGCATGGGTTTGCAACTGTAGAATGGTTACTATAGTTACCCATGTGTTACTAGTCATTTAGGTATGGATCATCATCCTCTCCAATGACCTGAGTGAAAAGAACCCACATACGATACCATAGCAGTTAGCGGAGTAGTTCATGCAGGAAAGGGGGGAGGGGTGATTCAACTGATACTAACTGTGGATAATGCAATCTTTATCATTCTAATCATCCATCCTGTTTGTGCTCCCTGAAAAGCATTACAGTGGAAGTAAAAAAAAAAAAAAACAGCTTTAGTTATGGCTTTGAAAAGAAGTAGTTTTGTGAAGTATTATTTTAAACATCCTCTAATGAAAGTGAACAACATGTGGACAAGAGTGAGTTTTGCAGCTGTCTAATCAATGTGTGATAACATTGACCTTATGATGTTATTTCAGCTCAGACGTGCCAATCCAACCAGTTCTCCTGCAGGAATGGTCGCTGCATCCCAGAAAGCTGGCGCTGTGACCGAGATGATGACTGCGGGGACCGATCAGACGAGACGTCTTTTTGCGGTGAGTCTTTCATAGATCATGGACTTTTAGTAATCTTTACTACTGAACTGTGCCTGTTACACAAATACACATACACCCACGCACGCACACACACACACACACACACATACAGTATGGCTTTACATAAACATGCCTCATGAGAGCCATAGCATACATGATAAAAGAGGCAACCTGAACAAATAACAAAAAAACAAACAACTGGAACATGCTAAGACTACTCTAATAAAACATGATGTTACTTCATGCATCTTGAAAGTAGATGGAAGGTACTTCAAAAGGAGGTGTATAAGATGCTTTGAAATGAGAGGATAGACACACAAAATTGCATCAAATCTCAGGTAGGCTGTGGAGAGGTCTAAACCATGGGTGATCGCATTCTGCCTACCTTTTTACTGAGAGGAAAGCAGGTGATACCTCAAGCTGTGGCTCTTTGGAAAATGAACCATGTGAGAATATTGTGATAACCACATTGAGTGAGCCTTAAAAGCCTTGTGTATTTCACCTCTGCAAAGTGAGCAGTGTGAATGTTCTTTGTGCTCAAACAGCTCAATGTATTTTCAAATGTGTTATCTTTAGCTCCCATTGCTAGAAGCACACCTCTCAAATGTAACTTTCAAGAAGTTGTACTTTCTGTTCAGAAAAGCTATATTTGAAGCTCTTGTTGGAGTTTAAATATGTGTTTTTACCTCCCTGAGAGAAGCGAGGACAGGTAAAACAGGGATAACAAGTCTACAGTGAAGAGGTGTTAGCAACGCTGTGGCAGGTAATAATTAAATATAAAAAATATTTGCAGCATCTGAATAAATACCTAGCAGACATGCAAGTGTTCTGAACCATCCTATGCTAAACAGCCTTGCTTAATTTATGGTGTCCTTGAGTGCTGCTGGTGTTACAGATATTTTTATATTCTTCAGGAGGAAGTTAAACTTTAGTAGTTGAATGATGAAACTATTCAATTATGGTCAGCAAAAATGAATGCAAACCCTCCTGGACAGTGGCCATATGCCATGGCACTAATGGAGGAGGAGTATTTTTGTGAAAATATTGTCTTTGTAAGTAATTTAATAGCCTCAGTTTAAAATGCAGTCACCGGAGGTCCCCTGTTACTCCATCTGTGTTTAGCTGTGACCTGGATACTGTTCCTCAGTGTTCAAACAAGCCCTGTGTGGGTGATGGAGTGAGTGATTTTTAAATGTGTGGGTAGAGCCCTTCTTGATGACCTTCATGTCCTATGAGTATATACGGCTCTGGGGCCACAGGGCAGGTTCACAATGCATTCCATCTCCGTTCCTCTCGTATAATATTGGTTTTTTCTGCCAGGAAATACATGAAGTTTCACTCAAGCGTGGCTAGACCAAAGCAATGGTGGGTTGTTCCCTAGGACAAAAAAAACAGCTTTCGGACAGTTTATAAAAGTATGGGCCATCAGCGTGAACCTGACCAGGGCTGTCCTGAATTCTACCAGTTCATCTTACTGTATCCAGTGTATTTTTGGTCATATCACTCTAACATGGTTAGTCTTGTTCACGGTGAGCATATTACTTAAATCTACAAGAAAGAGCAGGGTGGTGACGGCAAGAAAAACTCCTTTCCACTGACAATAAAAGACAGCAACACAATTCACCTCTTCATTTGAACACAAACTATGAACTTACATGCCTTGAAATGCCTTATCCACTGCAATTTGAGAATTTTATGAGCATTAAAAATGTTTTCCATTTGAGGCCAGTATAGCTTTCTGGAGTTCCCTATCTGGAGATGTCCTGTGCTGGAAATGGGGCAACTGTATCTATCATGCTCCCATAAATTGTGTCTCTCCTGAACTGAACACTGTCCTCTGAACTGCCTGTTGCCAATGAAAATAAATACGTCACATAAGGCATGAAAATAAACAAGGTAAATAATGCACAGAAGTAAACAGCCTGAGCATCTCAGCCACCCGAAACGTCAAGAAAACAATTCAATGTTTTTGAAATATTCCCAGAACATGGGCGTGGGCATCTGCCATTCAAAAACAGGACCTGTGTCAAATTTGAGCTTTATCTCCTCTAGCACCATAAAATGGAGGCAATTAAATTCTGCTTAGTTGTTTATGACTTACTGGAGAACACAGGTGAAGAACAGTCTTCATCATACTGGGCAATTCAACTTTAACTCATAGTTACTTGTAGTAAGTGAAACATACCTGGCAACCTTGTTGTTTCCAGAATCTTTGCTCATCTCCTTTTGCCCTGGTATGGAGGATGGATTGATCACCCTTGGAAAACTGTCCTGTTTTTTTTTTTATTATACTGTACCTTGCCGCTTTAAAACTAGTGCCCTTGTCTACTGTATGGTCAACCTGTTTTCTGCCCAGTAGACTTAATCAAGCACTTTCTTGGTGTTCTGAACATTTAATTCCCCAACCATGCCTTGATACAGTTTTGCATATAAACTGTGACTGTTCTGGCAGTGGAGGTCCTGTCAGTTGCATGAAGCAATCTGTCCACCAAATGTGTGAAATGAAGAAATTTATACCTGCAAATGGTGTCAGTCTTGCAATAACGATCAGAAAAGCCAACAGTTGAAGTTGGCTTTTCCACAGAATGCAGAAGGTTTGTTTACATTTTTGGCCTCAGCCTCTGTAACTCAGTATGGCACTCAACCACAATGATTGTAATAATTCTACATGGGCATCTGGTAAAGGCCTCAGAGCTATATTGACACAGAACCTCAGAATTATAGATCATTCTGCACCTTATAGTTTCTTCTGATTTTACAGCATTACTACACTCAGAAAATATTTTTTTGGATTCACTTAGTCCAGTTATGTCAACAATTTCCACAAAACTGAGTTGAGTAGCATCCAAATAGTATTATTTAGTAAAAACAACTAAAGTGACTTAAATTAATCTAACACTGATGAGTTGTAATGTTGTAAAGTAATGATTACAACATTTTGTTAGTTTGGATTTAAGCAAAAAGAAATTAAGAAGTATTAGGCCTATTATCAATTTCAGTTTAAACAACATTTTTAAGTTCAACTAAATTGGTGTGCTCGCTTTCAAGCAAAGCAAGCATTTTGGTTTCACTGAACAAAGTTTATTCAATGAATAAACACTCACTTAACATGTCCAGGTTAGCACACGCAGTAAACAAATCTTAATAGTACTGGTTGTTTAATTCCATTGCAAGTCAAGATGTGCCTCCTTTAAATTGAATAAACCAAAAACTCCAAAAGTTCTCAGGCATCTCGGGTATAAAACATCGTAACAAGCTAAAGTTCTATCGCGCGTAAGAAAAACACTCATAATGAACTTTTGCTTTCAAAGCAATTTGTTCCGTCTTTAACAAGACAGCACATAAACAAATCTGTTTTCTAAGCAACAAATGGCGAAGGGGAAGGGAGGTCAGCAAACAGCAATACAAACCACTTAACGGTGGCACCCTACCGAACCCAAACAAACATGGACAATGAAAGCAACGGACTTAACTAAGATAACCAATACAAACGATAATTAAGCAGTTATTCAACAACAAAACTGTAAATGGTACATGCTAGGCATTATGGGTAATGCTCTGCAGGTAACTCCCGGTGAGCTTCTGAGCGTGCGCAATGTCTGTCCTACGGGAACTCATCTAGGACATTCTTATAATGTACCGTTTTGATTGTGCGATTCACTCAGCACTGTTACGTTGTATCAAATCAAGCGGCTTTTGTGGCTTTAACAAGTCTTCAGTTTAAGTTAAACCTACTAAAGTGGACTAGGTTTAAAACGCTAACACAGATATATGAATTAAATTGGATACAGGTGCATTTACTTAATTCAACAATGCACAAAGTTCATTTTTTTGAGTGTATGTCCTGTTGAAAAGATGTTTGATGAATGATTTTGGCATAAAAAAGCAGACTTGCCCTGTTTGCTTAAACTTTTTCCTGCATGTCCTGTGGCCCTCGGCATGATTTTATTCCATGTCTTCAGAAAGCAGCTGAAGTTGAACCAGTCTCTTCATTGCGCTTCTATGTGTGCATCCTTTCTTTTGTTCAGTATTAGCTTAAAGACATTTCTGACCACACACAAAACCTTGAATGTCTCAGTGTCAGTTTATTTTGCTCTCCTTTGCCTGTATCAGGTGAATATTTTCATAGCTCTTTTTTTCTGGAAAGAAAATATAAGACCACATAGATGTATGTAGTCAGGAAGAGCTTTCTGCTAATTGCGAGGGGGTTTTTGTGATTGTGGTATGCTGTGCAGCAATGTGCTCTATATGCTTCAAAATGATTCTGACATGTGGAGCAATACTGATGGAAAAGAGTTCTGACATGCAGCAGATTAATGCCAATGGAAAAGTAAATCCCCATTGCTCTTGTTTGTTAAGACTGAAAAGTAGAGGCCCGAGAATCACTCTCTCCCATCTCCGTAACTCAGTCTTTGTTGTAATCAGTGCATTTGAGGCCTCCGCTACAAAATATTGCGCAACAATATAACTGTTTTTTTTTCTGGCATAGAAGATAAACTGCTTGAATACACACTCACAAACAAACACAGCCTAAGCACTAATTAAAGTTTATGCTTGGATTCCCTAAATCATAATCAAGCTTCACTGAAAAACTTGTATTTTTGCTTTTCCTTTTAGTATGCAGGAATATCTCTGTTGTTTCTGCTAGTATTAGTGCTGCTATGTTCTATCAAACCTGACTCACACTGACCAAAGTCATATGCCTTAGCAGTTTTGGTAAAATATGTAATTACATGAATGTTTCTGGACCTCAGAGATGCTAAAATTAAATTTTTTCCATTATTGTATATGAATTTATATTTTGAACAAGCACTGGCTGTCAAGTAGACTGAGCTGTTATGAAATGAAAGTGTTTTTTTTTCTCCTGTTTGCCCTTTTCAACCCACCTTTATTAGTTAGCAATTATATATTTATGTTTGCTACTACCACAACGGCAACCACTGAACCCACGCAGCAGTGCATAGTGAGGTGCAGGCAGTTCTCTAATACAAATGCATGCCTACCTCAGCTATTTTTCATACTACAAGTCCCACAGTGCACCAGGAGGCAAACACCATCAGAGGATAGGTGCATCCTCCCGATGATATCTGACTTATAGGAGCCCACAGAAGTCTCAGGGTGATGAGACCCACCCCTTATCCCTGGTGCAAAAAAAAGTCTGTTTGTTCTGCTGATGTGGACTCCTGATTATTGCTTGGAAGAGAAGTGGTGAGTGTCAAACATAGGGTTCAGCCTGCCCTTTGGAAAGTTTGTTCTAACTGTTTGCAATCAAATGATTAGATGGATTGAGTGCATGTCTTTCTTTAAGTTCTGCCTCTCCAGCCATTTTATCATGGGGGAGTGGTCATTTTGATCTACAATATTGAACAGGATGAACTGTTTTCTAAGTGTGTGAATTATGAACAGATGTTGGTTAATTTTGGAGGTTCTCAGCTTTTCTTTGTTCCATTTTTTTGCCCACAGAAAGCACCATCAATGTCTATATTTCTTTAAAAAAACAGACAGCACTGCAGAGGCCCCCAGAGGGGAATTTTGTGTTCCTTTCATGTTCTCTTCTTTCACTGATCAAACTACAGGTGTATAGCCAGTGAAACAACATTTAGGTTTTAAATGATAAACTCACTCTGAACATCATATTGGATTTGGATGAAGGCCTTTTACCAAACCTACAAAATATAAGATGCTTGCAAACTAGAGAAACGTGGACAGTACTCTGCCATTTCTCTGCTGTGGGACTCTAATTTGGGGAGCAAAATTAATAATAGGCCTGTGTAGGTCATTCAATAAAGGATCTAACTTGCATACTGTTCCACAATGCTTTGTGTTTGAAGTAAAAAAAAAAATCATATTTATGGCACATTTTTACCATTGAGATTGTAACAAAGCACTGTACATGTAGCGTAGGGTTTGTAGAAATAAACTGAGCAGATCTTTCTATGCAAAAGATTGTTTTACTCTCAATGTACTTTTTGTGTTGAAAATTACATAGGGAGCTTTGGTTACCAATTTATTCTCACAAGATAATGAATAAACAAGTGTGTTACTGAAAACGGTTTGACAGGCTTAAATAGGCTTAAATATCAGGGAATGCCTCTGTATGCCCTCTATATTCTCTTCATTCCCTGTGGGAGATCTGGTTATACTAACAGAGATCGTCTTCTAAGATTCAATGTAAAACTTCACAATTTGACGTATCAGCTGTATGGTCTGAAATCTGATGTAATCCAGTAGTACTCCATGCAAGTGTATAATTTGCATTCTCCTTTTATGGCATGTTTTGGTGTGTTATGCCCGACAGTACATGATTTGTTGGTTGATGTCCTCTAAGAAGATTAAACCTGTGTGTTTGCTCTGTAATCCCTTTTCATGTATATCCGGGCTAATAATATATTTTGATCCTTCTGCTTTAAGAAGTCTTAAATTTTTCTTGATTCTGGAAAGATAGTTTATTCAAAGTTTAGTGTCTTTGAAAATTGCCTGCTTAGAACTGCATGGATAATTTGTCTTAATTGCTGGAATCCTTACTTCAAAAATGAGAAGGAGAGCATGGTAGCAAAGCACTTAGAGGAGAAAAACAATCATATGAAATTATGATGAAGTTGGTGGTGTTCTTTAAGTGTATTGTACATAATACAGAATGAAATGGATTTCAGGAGATATTCCGGATTAGCATGCCTCTGTTTTCCTTTTTCTTGTTAGCATTCCCAACCTGTGAGCCCCTCACCCAGTTCAGCTGTACCAATGGCAGGTGCATCAGTGTTAAGTGGCACTGTGACTCAGGTGAGTATTCTCTTCTTGCACAGGACTCCACTCTCTCTCCTCTTCCTTCTACACATTTGAATTGAATAGGCCACCATGACCTAGTACTTGGTTTTGTGGACTGAACGAATCACTCAGTCAACTACTCTTTGGTACAACACCCTTTACAATTAAAATTTCACAAAACTTGTTACAGAGCACTAGAATCACTGTAAACAAAGAAGTGAGATTGAATGGGAAAATTTCCTGACCCATGCAAAAGCTGATTGACAGAACCCTTGGAACTATGTGAGAACAGACAAGTATGTGAGCAATTACAGAATCATTAAGTGACAGTCAGTCTGGTATAGAGGAGGTAGGAGCTAGCATATGGAGACTTTCAGTGGATGATGGAAGGTCAGAGTTCAGGTCCCCTTTGCTGTTCATGGTTGTTTGCCAGGTGTGATCCTGGGTACTATGCCCAGCAGCCAGCGGTCCATGCATGGGCCTATTTGTTTTCCAGGTGTAAAGATTTAAAAATTCCCAACCATAAATGGGCAAGATATTACATAGCTGTGGGACTGTAGGAGAAAGCCCTGCCCTGCTCCGCCTAGTTATATCGGGGACTAGGAGGTAGCACCTTGTAACTGAAGCAGTCATGCAGGGTTATATGGAGGTAATAGCTCTGTTGGATATGTGGGAGCCGGCTTTATAACAGCAACACCTTGTGAAATATGAGTGTGATTCAGATGGACACAGTATGGTGTGAACACGTTTTTTGGTCAGAATTCTGGCAGCAGTATTTTGCACCTGTTGAAGGACATTTAATAAGGCATCTGAGCAGCCAGACAGCAGTGCAGTATGTGACAAAGACTGTTCTTTTCAAATCAGTTTAAGACTGTACTGAACAGGAACGGTTCCATCTTCCAGGTCACAAAAAGAAATCCTCAGGTGGGTTTTGAACCTGTAACCCCCTGGTAAAAAATATCCACCAGTCTTCCTGCACATTTACTTTCTGCACATTCTGTAACCTAGATGATGACTGTGGGGATGGCAGTGATGAAGTGGGCTGCGTGCACTCCTGCTCCCATGCCCAGTTTCAGTGCTCCAGTGGGAGGTGCATCCCAGACCACTGGGCCTGCGATGGAGACAATGACTGCGGAGACTTCAGCGATGAGAACTCCACCTGTGGTGGAGCAGGTCAGTGATGCGCTTTGTGCTGCCACCCAGGCCGTAGGAACAGTTGCTATAACTACAAGCTACCACCCAGGCTATGGGGCAGTGACTATGCTACCACACAGGCCATAGCAAAAGTCACTGACTGTAAGCTATCATCCAGGCTGTAGCAACAGTTCCTGCAGTATACTGTGAAGGCCAGAGCTTACAAAGCATTTGCTATTTAATATAGCTATTGTGTGTTGTGTGGTGAAGTTCAACAAGTGAAGGTAAACGAAACATTATAATGTAAGATATCCTTACTGTAGAAAGATGCAGAGGACTACTGAAAACGTTAAAAAAAATGTCGCTGCTTTATAATGGCCGATCGTGTTGTCTTTTCAGACTACAGCACTAATGTCTGATCAGTGTCCGCACAGTGCTCTCACCAGCCAGATTATATCTGTTCTCTATGCTTTTAGGAAAGCACCCCCTGGGTTTGAATCCTTTAATCTGTTGTAATTATACTGGAGAGCAGAGATAGGCCCTAAAATAGTTACAGCTCACCAGCTTGTCACTAAAATGAGGAAGCTATTCATCAAAACCCTTCCTGTAGCTGCTTCCTAGGGTTTAACTGTCTTGGGAGTGCAGTCCACCACAAAGGTATACACTGTGGACTTCAGCCCACAGCATGGCTCAGCCCTGAAGCCTAGAATAGATATGAAAAAAGAAACAAGAAACAATGAAGATATGAAGTTATGTAGATACTGAGCTTCCCTTCAAATAAAGCATTAGGGATCTTAGAGTGATGAATGGCCAGACGTTTTATTCATGAATGCATCCTCGGAAGTAGTATTTCTGAAAATATTGATCAATTTCACAGTTTCACGTTCACAAATATATTGCAGGGGTAAACATCTCTAGTTCTGGGCATCTGTAGTCCTGAAGATTTTAGAGATGCCTTTTAAGCTGTATTTACTTTGTGGCTGTTGAGTTCCTATTCAATCCATGGCTTAAAGTAAGAGAAGATCATTGATATGGCACAGTATAGTTGCTTTAAGCCTCAGTGAAACCCCCTGTGGAAAGAGTCAGCTTAACCACAGTGTGCTTTGGACTTAAGTATGTATACCTGTAGGTTTTTTTCATTACTCACAGGTCATGATGAGCTTGGATAAATTAGCAGTGTATGTTACTTGTGAAGGACAAAGCACATTTCATTTAGACTGAATCTGGATTGAGATTTGTGCTAAAAGGCTTATTTCATCTAGCTCAGGACTTGCTAGCAGATGGTGGAGTGTATCCCTTCAATTTGGTGTCTGGTGATCATTTTGCTCTTTTTTGCAGGGAGATAAGGAGACCAGCCTCACCTCCCTTCGAGCAAAAGTTGTTTCCATTTCCTATTTCCTGTCACTCCCTGACTGCCATTCAAAAATGTTGTTTTTCTCTGAGGGCAGAGGGGCTTTGAATGCCACGTTAGGCCCTACATGTAAATGTCATTCAGCCAGGCAGAGGGGAGATATCACAAGCTTTAAATTGAAATGTCAGCCCTCACCATCAGTGCTACATGATAATCATAATGGATATTTGTAGCCACTGCTCTTAAATGTTCACTAACTGCCTATGTCCACTAACATCTACGTGTTGAGTTGGCAGCTCTGACGTGCTTCACTTTCATGGTGTCTGATTGACGGTTGTGGCTTCAGAAGCAGTCTATCACACTGGAGAGCGTGCTTTTGTGTCCAAACATTTATGGGCCGCAGGAGCTGGCTCACTTTGTCTCGCTGCCTTCTGATTGGCTCGCAGCTTTGCTTCCTGTCAGCGACTGTCACGGGGAGGAGTTTCTCTGTCGCGGGGAGGGCACCTGTATCCCTGAACGCTGGCGGTGTGACGGGGACAAGGACTGTGAGGACGGGAGTGATGAAGCGAGCTGTGAGGGCACCCGGAGGATGTGTGACCCCAAGGCCAAGTTCACCTGCCGGGCCTCAGGTATGCTGAGTGAAGCGGTTCATAAATTATGTGAATATGATTATTGAACATAAACAAAGCAATATGACAATTATTGTTAAAAGATAGTATGTTTTAGATGCCAAATATATGCATACATGTATGTGTATATGCAAATACAGTGGCATGTGCACATACATGTATGTTTTTATGTTTATATGTGTCTCACACTCAGACTTTAATGTTCCTCCAGCAGTGTGTAAACAGTGACTCCAGATTTTTGAAGCAAAATATTATCAGCATTGGAAGGCCACTGATGCCAGGTTCCCACGTATGGTTCTGTGACATTAAATTGGATCACTTTTGGCAAATTCACAGCCATCCTAAAATAGTTCCATATGTCTGTGGTAATTCAAAGCAGGTAGGGAATTTTAGATTACCCCTGTGAGCAGGGATCAGGTGTAGCTGAGAGGAATACATCCTGCTGGAGCCAATATTGATCCACACAGCAAAACACATTATGCTGAAAGTGGAGCATTTACTGCATAAAAGGAAAGCTGAGGCACTGCTCTCATTGGAAGGATGTATTTTCAGGAGGTAGATATGTAGATATCCCTACTTCCATATTTAACGTCAGCATCAGTAACTTGCGCAATGCAAGGGTGATCATTGTGATACTTGTGATATGTTGATAATACATTAACCAGATGAATACATTACACTAATTAGCTGAGTTGCTCTCGTACATTTGGATTTTGATTCTCAGGATTTTCACTGAAAAATGCATTTAGCAAATTCTTGAAATTAAAATGTCATATTTTCAAAGGTATAGGAAAAGCAAAAAGTACATTGCTCAATTTACAACACTGTTATTGAATGCATACATGAGTGATATTCATATGTATGGAATATACAGACATCCAGACGCTTCTCTCTGAAAAGAATCCCTAAAAAGAATACCTTACCTCTGCAGCGCAGCTCTGTACCTGAGGATGGTTCCTTCCCTGACATGGCATTATTTCTGCTGTCAGACACTGACTCAGTGATGAAAAGGTCTAAATTAATTTATACTGGATCATGCCCAAAACACAAATCCATTTTAACTGTGTCAGACATGACACAAAGATAAGTGAATGAAGCTAATTATGTTCAGAGCAGTGGGATACAGTATTCATGGCCTTATCTCCAGTCATATTAATGAAAATTCTACTGTACCGAATCTCTTTGACGCTGTTGATCTTGAGGGGGAACAATACGAGAAATCATCAGCTGAATAGATTAAGTGAAGGCATGAAGTACAGTACACGTCTTTGTGTTTCAGTTAACACAAGCCGGAAAATGCACATTTACGCTGATGTAGGTCTCCTTTAAAGTGCTCTCTAATTATTTTATGATTGCCCTTCTTACTTTTCAGCTAAAATGGAACATTATCTGGACCTCTATGCTGCCGGAGTTAAGCTACAATTACAATAATATTTTAAGAGACTCCAGTAGACTGCATCTCAAAGAAATGGTGGTTGTTTCTGAAATTCATCTGCTGAGTCACAGGGAGCTTGAAAGTCATGAGACAGGCAATCCCTGCTGATATACCCACCCCTTTTTTGCGATATATTAACTACACATTTTGCTTTTCAACCTGAGTTTCAATGCTATTTTAAGAGCATCATCACTAGAGTCCACCATTTCTATGGCAAGACTAACTCAGCTATAGTTAATGGTAAAGATAGGTTTGCACAGATCACTTTCATGGACATATTCATTATTTTTGCCTCAAAGGGAAGTGCATCAGTAAGAACTGGGTGTGCGATGGGGACAATGACTGTGAAGACCTCTCAGATGAAGAGAATTGTGAGGTGTCTGTCTGCAAGCCCCCGAAATACCCATGTGCGAATGACTCCTCCACCTGCCTCCAGCCAGAGAAGGTCTGTAATGGGAGGAAGGACTGTGCGGATGGGTCGGACGAAGGTCGTTACTGCGGTGAGAACCCGTCTGTAAAGTGGGACACAACTCAGCATTTACATCAAAGTCCTACAAGTTACCATATTATGTTACATTACATTATTGTCATTTAGCAGATGTTCTTATCCAGAGCGACTTACATAGATTAGTTTTTTACATGTTATCCATTCATGCAGCTGGATATTTACTGAGGCAGTTCTGGGTTAAGTACCTTGCCTCAGAAGGCACAGCAGTGCCCCAGTGGGGAATTGAACCAGCAACCTTTTGATTACAAGCCATGCACCTTACCACTATGCTACAGTGTTGCAATATGCTACATATCCTCAGTCTGGGTATAGCCATCAAATGTGTCAGATATGTCCACTCTTTCTTCCTCTCCAGTTATGGCAACATTTATGAGGAGGGTATTTATTGCAGTGTAAGAAAGCTGACATGTGGGATTTACATTTGCAATGTCACAATTAAGGCTAAAGTATGACACTGATCAGTGCCACTAAAGGAAAAGGGTTATCTAATGAAACCTGAAAATTAAAAAAAAAAACAGGAGACTATATTGTAAACATGTAAATCACAATATACTTATACCTTTGCTTGGTTACATTGGTTATACTGTTGTCATGTTCATTAAAAAATATACATATTTTATTGCTCCATCACATAAACCATGTCTGTGTATAATAAATGGAAGTATTTAAATAGTGAACAAGGTTGAATTTATAGGCATTGTCAGCTGTGTGATAATGATGTGATAAAAGCTTTCTGAGACTTTGGGAGACTTTTGGTCTCTAATCACTAAAGTCCTCCTCTGTGTACCTTTTCCTCCTGTAGTTTAATAATGGAACAAAGAATATCAGTGTAACTGATGCAAAAACATGTTTTGGTTATTAAACTCTTGGGTTTTCAGTAGGTTAAAGTAATTTCCCACTGGCAGTTCATTACATGACATTAATCTGTTTAGTACAGTCTGTCTCTGATAAGTAGATGGTTCAATGTGAGTTTCATATTAAGTTCCCTTGGAACTGAATTATTTTTTACTGTCTTGAGCATGTATTTTTGTATGGACATATTAGTGCCAATCATTTTTATATGACCACAATGTACTGTAGCATACATTTATATTGAAAGGAGATGAGAATGAAACCTGCTAGTCACCATACAAGCTTATATCCCAGACAGATCATTACGTCTTGGGCCTTGATTGCACTGTTCTGATCCATTTCCATATAAATTCAGTATTAGGTGTGGATTTCTCAATCACCAGGCTGTGATTCCCATCTGTCCTGAAATTGCCTCCACTTGCATTAGCTTACATACCAGTGGAAGTTTGGAGCATTGACACTTTGTGGTGTTAATTTAGTAGTTTCCAAACTGACGCCATCTGTCTTCTAGGTCCCCTCAAAACCCAAACAACATGGCAGAGGACAAGCTAGAGACTGTTGATAGTGTAATTCCTGCCAACTAGGAACCATCATTTTCCTTGGTCACTCTCCAGTCACTTCAACCCTGATGGAGTCAGCATATTAATATTGAAAGGGATTATGTTATGCAGGGAAACAATATGCGTGCCGATTCGAATTCTGTGTGACCTTTGAGAAAATTTCAGTCCAGATTCTTCTCACATGCCTGATGCACATATGAATCTGTGGGGCTCCATCCCAATTATAAGGGATATGCAGCTCTGCTGAATAGAAACATTGATCTGTTCTTATAGCAGAATTCTGGATATGTCGTACTGTCATTGGAAAAGGTTTTTGATTTTTTTTCAGTGATTTGGCTGGAACTTAATTCATTTCAGCCCTGACATTTTGTCCGCATATAACTGAATGAATAATATAAATAGTTTTTACCATGGCCCAACATTATATTAGAATGTTTGTATTTTATTAATAATTGTGTTTTTTCATGAATGTGCTTGCAGTCAACTTGATTGTTTTCATTGAATGATAGCTACTGCTGTCAGGTAGCAGGAGGATGAAAGCATTTTTGGGCATGTATGCCCTGAGAAATATTTTGGTTGTTTTCAGTGCATTGTTTGAATAGCAAACTTGTAGATGCATTCATCACAGAGCTTCACATTTACCAGTAAACCTTATAAGCTTTATGATGTTTTCCAGTGTATCTTTTTGCAGATGCTCCCATGTTGCCTTCATTTTGCTTAAAAAAAAAAGTATAAAAAAGACTCCTTCTGAGCTGAATGTAGAAGTTGACTTGATGCCTGTGTATTTAGAACCTTGGTAATCGTTTAACCTTCAGAGGACTGCTGGGGTCAAATGGGATCCTGTATCAAGGGAATCCAATCTTGTTTAGTCAGCAGGACATCTCCACAGGGATGATTCAGTTTTCTCCTCTCTTCTATGACTTTGACAATACATGAGCGTGAGTTGTATCAAAAACGCTCACTATAATGTTCCATATAGAACGATCAGTTATTCCCATCCTGGAAATCTGAGATATGATTCCACCAGTTGTATGGGAGGAAATGTGTCGGGGGGGGATTTTGCCGTGTCTAATCTGTTAATATGGCCAGGAAAACATTCAAGTGTTTCAGATAACGCTAGACCCAAAACACCAGGGACTCTGGACCGTGGTAAGATAAAGTCCTGGCGTATTATTGCTCTGAAATATTGAATTTCCCCAAAGCTGTTTTATAGCCAGTTAGATGATATTAGGAATTCTTGAGAGGTTTATTAATTCAAGGCGGTGCAGTGGGATCACTCTCCACAGTGAGCTCCAAGTGCACGTTGCTGAGGTGCTCGATATGGACCAGAGCGTTCCATAGAGAAAATTCAATCCTTTCTTGTTAGGACAGCACTGACTGCCTTAATCTTGGTGAGTTAGGGTCCAATGTCAATTTTCTTCTCATCTCAACATGCCTGGCTTTAATAAGGACCAGGAGATAGTGAGCTTTCCACTAAAGCTATGAGAGACAAACACAGAGGGAAGTCTTTCTCTTGTGAGCATACAGTTTGAACCACAGATTATACTGTAAGGTCTGGATATCAGGATTGCACAGT
Organism: Megalops atlanticus; assembly: GCA_019176425.1. Lineage (NCBI taxonomy): Eukaryota > Metazoa > Chordata > Actinopteri > Elopiformes > Megalopidae > Megalops > Megalops atlanticus. The sequence continues at coordinate 24,515,310 of CM032886.1, forward strand.
TGTTTGTGTGCTTTGCAAGGAGATGTGCACAAAGTATGGCTTGATTCATGTAAGTCTGATAATTACAACCCTATCTTTATTAATATTCATAATTTTGCAAATTATGGCAGGATGAAAATCCTACTTAACCATTGATACATACATTACATTTGCATTACATTTGTTTCATATTCAGAGTGACTTGTGGAGTTTTCAAATATTCCATCTGCAAGTAATTTGTTGTTGTAAGTTGCTGTTTGGGATTTATACTCAATGCTATCACACTGATTGCATTTTTAGCGTGGGCTCCACTGCTGAGAGAGGGGCTTGCATCTCATAGCATCTGCCGTGTGATCCTTTTTTGTCTTTTCAGACAGTTGTTTTTAATCTCACCGGTGGAGTCGGAGCTCATCTGCATATGGTAGTTTCCCCAGATGCTGCATCATGCACTACATAGAGAAAGAGAATGTGTTGTACATGGAAATCAATTCGGTGTAGACATTAGCATTGTCCTGAAATGAAATGTCTCATTCCGCCTAGCTTAGACAATGCAGCATTCACACACATAGTCAGTGACCTTGATGAGCTGAAAACAGGAGGACCAAGAATGGATTTAGGCCTACCCCAGCTGTATGTGACCTACACTCACTGTATGTGAGTGTCTGACACCAACATTTACATTATAAATCTGCGTGTACTTATATAAGAAGATGGAGCTTCTGTTTTTAATTAAGCTTTGATTCAGTCAAATGTAGACTTGTTGACTTACACTTTGATATGTGGAGCAAGTTGAAATTTTACTTCTCCAGCGCTTTCTTTTTGAGGGGGTCATAGAAACACTTTTTTAGTACTTTTTATGTACTTTACAGATGTCCTGCTGTCTTTAATTTTGAACAACGTGAAGAATTTTCTCCAAGTATGAATCATCTTCTCCCTCTCAGCCTCAGTACATATTTTTTTTTAACACAATACAAAAACTCTTATGTTCCCTGTGACCTTTAATGAGCTGGCCCTCAAGCGGTTCCCTGTTGACTGGCCTTTTGTGGTACCAGTGATGCACGTCTGTCTCCGCTGGTCGCAAACTACCCCTGCTCTCTTGTTTTTGACTTCATTTTCTCTCCAGCACACCTGTCCACTGCTTTCAGTAAGGTAACTTTGGGCCTGTGTGTCCTGCAGACCAGTGCTCTGTGGATAATGGCGGCTGCAGTCATCAGTGTGCGGTGGCTCCTGGGAAGGGGATCGTGTGCTCCTGCCCGACAGGGCTCCACCTCATTGCTGACAACAGGACCTGCGAGTCTGTGGACTACTGCACCAAGCACCTGAAGTGTAGCCAGGTGTGCGAGCAGTACAAAGCCACCGTCAAATGCTCCTGCTATCCTGGCTGGAGACTGGAACCAGACGGGGAGAACTGCCAGAGCACCGGTAACTACATTTATTGGACAGGGACTCTTGCTGAAAAGCTGTAGCACTTCTAGTGTAGGAGAGAGCATTTCTTAGGCCTCAAGAGGTGGATACCCTCAGGTTTTGTGGTTACCTCTCAAGTCTCTTTGAAAAATAAAAGATGTTGTGGAGGAAAAAGTGAAAATCCACTGTTTTTAGTTTTGCTCCGTTCACAAAGTTTTGATGTCATAAGGAACATGGCAATCATATAGAGATTTTTAAAATTCCATTGCTGACCTATAGAGTGAAGACAAGGTATGAAATGCAAATACATGATTTTAAGTGGGGTATGAGTCTCGGTATTCCAATGGTGCTGCCTGTGAGACTAGCTAAAATGAGCATTGGAATATTGGTTAGGAGCCTTGCTTGAAAAAGATTGGCAGATGCAATATTCCCATTGTTATATAAACATGTAGAATGTGTCTGCAAGAATACAAGATAATAAATGTATGCAAGAACATAGGAGTTAATGTAGGAGTTAATAATTTAGAATTACTTATACTCAAAGTATGGCTAAACATAGAATGAATGTGACCTCAGATGCCTCAATGTTATTGCTGCAAATTATGAAGGATTTGGCCATTAAGACTTTACATTTGAAATTAAGGGCATAATGTGTGCATGCTAACACTATGCATTAACTAACTTGTTGAAGTAGGGCTGTTATTTTTCAAAAAACACTTAATGATAGACTGAAGGTGCCTATTCCACGGTGAGATGTGTTTAGAATAATTGCGGATGCGAAACATAGATTGAAACATTCTTAAAACATTTAGTGAGGTGAATAGTGGAAATTGAAGAGGCGTAATTTAAAATTATCAATGTAGCTTCCTTCTTCTCAGAATCATGATTGCAGAGGTAGTAGATTGTTTCTGGAATGAGGTAGAATGCCCAACAGCATGTTCAGGGAGTAAACCTGATTATCTATTCATTTCAATGTACTTCTACCTCAATCACTTTCATATATTTGATTGTCTTTTTTATTCAGTAAAGCAATAAAGCAAGTGATAAAGCATGTTCAGGGCAGGGTATTGAGAGCCTATTGTATTAGCTCCAAAAGTTATTAAATTAGGTAAAGTGGACAACATCCCTGTATATTACACCCCCTGTAAAAGAGAGATATAGCTGTAGGTTTGGTGCAGTATTATGGTAGTATTATATTATTCAGTAATATGTTATATGAAGCCACCACACTCTTTGATTGGGCCCACCACAACTAGAACTCTTTGATTGGGCATAGGCGTTTCCAATTTGCATAGCCTTGAGTATCACTTCAGTAAGAGGAGTGTAATGTGGTGGTTTGAGTCTTTGCTGTGCTGATGTTTTCATCTGAGATTTCACTTTTTATTCCACCAGATCCTTTTGAGGCTTTTATCATCTTCTCTATCCGGCATGAGATCAGACGTATAGACCTTCACAAGCGAGACTACAGTCTGCTTGTCCCTGCTTTGAGAAACACCATCGCCCTTGATTTCCACTTCGGTCAAAGCCTGCTCTATTGGACGGATGTTGTTGAAGATAAAATTTACAGAGGAAAGCTCTCAGACACTGGAGGTATTTGGATAAAACTGTTGTGATGTTTCACATCAAGACAAACTCCTCAGTCACCTTCTGTGTGGTGTCATTACAGAGTTTATTCCTCTTCAGGTGAAAACCTTTTCATTAGCAGTGGTTCCAAGTCTTGCTTCTGCAGACCTGTCTCGTATTCTGGTTTTGTTGCAGCTCAGCTCAAGAGGTTTGCTTTGGCTGAAGTGTTAATGAACAGTCATCTGGTGCTAACATCTCTTTCACACTTACACCCTTGAGTTGCGTAGTAAAAAAAAAAAAAATCTGTTGTTGGTGTGTAAATGGACAAAGGTAAAAATATTTTGTGACATCATTTAGTTAATTTGTGTTCTCAAAAGATTGATAAAATATTATTATTCTAATTAATTTGTTTTAAATAATTTGATTTGCTGTCAGTTTTATTTCTGATGTGGGAGGCCTGAAACAAGAAATATAACAAGTTGTTAAGGACCAGATATGAATAGCAGTTGAAGAAATATTTTCACCTTGGTCTGACACAAATACACCTACAGATCAGACAACGCCTTAATTAGATTAATCAATGTGAAGTCTGGATCTAAACTGGCATATTAATTGGGTGCCCAGGACCATGATAAGAAAACACTGCCACAGAAGACCATATTCAATGCCAGTACTGGTGCTTTAAAAAAGATGTTTTCTGTTGTCTGAAAGCTGCCTTACCAGCTGATGAAACACAGGCTATGACCAGGTCCCTTCCTTTGATTTGCCATATGGTTCATAGCATGTGTGATGTGGGCTAATTCAAAAGAAATAAAGATAAAATTAGAGTAATACCCGTAGCGTAAGGATTTGCTCTTGCAGTAGATTGATTAAGAGATGCTTAGCAGATGCTCTCAACCGGAGCTTTAAATTCTTACATACTATTCATACAGCTGCCTATTTACTGAGGCAATTCAGGTTAAGTACCTTGCCCAAAGGTATGACAGCAGAATTCCATCAGGGAATTGAACCATTAACCTTTGGTTTCAAGCCCTGCTCTTTACCAACACACCACTGCTTTTCTATGTTCATTTTTGTTCAGTCTATTGTGTATCATTTCAAAGCTTATTAAGAGCATTTTGTTAAACATCCAGTAAAGGTATACATGCAGTGTTCAAGCACACACAGGTTAGATGAATTCAAGCGTACTTTCAGGGGAATATTGAACATTGCTTTATCCTGTTTAGTACACATCTCACAGACATTTTCTGTGATGCTTAAGTACTCTAGCCAAGAATCTCTTTTTTGTTAGTGTTTCAGGTTTTTGCTGAAAGCCCTCGGCAACCATGAATAATTGCAAATAGCTGGATAATATAATGTCGGAGAAACCATTAATGTTTAATCGAATGCTAGGGGAAATTGTGCTTCCTTTTGTCAATTTCCTCAACACCTTGACATTTCCCAGGAAGTCATTTTTGAGGGAACATATAAACAAGGCCCTGGGAATAATATGCGCACACTTGGCAATGATTTTGATTTAAAACCCAATCTGGTAAGAAAGTCTGGCTGCAATGAGCAGCTGAATGTGTCCCTGCCAACCCTCTGGCTGGTCTGAGTTATGGCCGGTGCTTTCACAGGTGTGACGGGGATCGAGGTGGTTGTGCAGCACGGCCTGGCGACGCCAGAAGGGCTGGCAGTGGACTGGATAGCGGGGAACTTTTACTGGATTGATAGCAATCTGGATCAGATCGAGGTGGCTAAACTGAATGGAGACATGCGGACCACGCTGATCGCTGGAGGCATGGAGCACCCGCGCGCCATCGCTCTGGACCCTGGAGATGGGTACGTTTGCAACACACGTCATCAAATCCACACTGTGCGTGCTTATTTGCGACTTGCAAGCTCACCTTTCATGAGAAGTGGAAAAAAACACAGCTGTTTCAACATTTTAGTTATCCTTTGTAACTGAAGGTTAAAAATTGAAATGTACATTTCAGTTATGAAATGTATAACATTCATTGCAATGATTTGAAGAAACATGTCCCTCTTGCCATGGTCAAGTATTTGCCATTTGAATGTATCTTAGAATCATAGGACTGATGGGCTTAGCCTACATGCTTTCATGTCTTTCTTCCTGGGAGTTCACCTTGACAGAAAATTATGAATATGCAATAGCAGTAGTTACAAACTGTCTCTGCAGCTGAAACTAGTGTGTGCAGTGTGGTATGTACTAATTTCTTGGAAAAAAGCAAACAAAACAACAAAAAATATGAAAATGAATTGGCATTCTGTGTCTTGTATCAGCAGTTCAGAACAATGCAAATGATCATTGCTCTGTATTGCGCTCTCAGGGTGTTACATACAGGAAGTGTTTGGTAATCTGCTGTGAGACAAAAGGGGGCCACAGCGCTCCAAACTTTGATTAATAGTCTGAGTGGGATTATTGGCAAGGCTGCATTCATCCCCTGCTTACAAATAACTGGATCTTGCTTTTGGTGGTTCAGCACCACTTCATGTACTCATCTTTTAAAAAAATTATGGGTATGAAAAAAAGTCAGAATCAGAAGTAACTAGGGCAGGGAAATGAAGCCTGAAAGGAACCTTTTTTAAGATCTGAGCTGACAATTGAACAGCAGCATGGGGGACTGCTAAGGTTTATGATATGGCACCTTAAAATTACATCCTTAGTTACGTGTCCAGGGCTAGCTGATTTAAGAATGGACATATTTACACAATTGTCATCACAGTTTACACTGATATTTTGTTAATTACATTGCCTGTCATATTGGAATGGTCAAACGCAATGTGTGATCATGTCCAGTGTGTTTCTGTACGTTTGTAACTATCATGCACACATTTGCACAGACATTTGCATTATACTACTGTATCCCTAAACACTAAAAGCAATTTTTGGAACAAAGTCAAGGTTAGTTCCATTTTTCAGTCTTTAAGTGCACATTTCTTCCCACAAAAGCCCTGAATAAAGCCTTGTTGCTGTATTTCATCTGAATATTTTATTTATGTGGAATTAAAACAACCAGAGATTCAGAAACTTAGTGATGTTTTCTGTATTACCTGGTGCTGTTGCTGCTGTCTCGGTGAGAATCTGTCATACTTTTTTAGACCTGATATTACATTTTTAATAAAGCAAGGGCAAACTGAGATGAGAATATTGTCTTAGGGCATTGATTTTGTATTCTTTTTAACTGAATTAATTTTCAGAATTTTGGATATGTTTGTGTATTGAGGTCCTGCACTATCAAAGCTAAAGCATAGTGAAGCAGTAATTCCTTGATCTAATTAGTTTTATTCACTCAAAAGACTAGTCCATTGATTTGACGGCCCGATCCAATGACCAGGATTATTGATCTGAATGAGCAGGACTTCTGCAACGTTGTTTCACTGTGGCCCCGAATGGTTTAAGTGTTGGCACCTATTTTGTGTTTTATTGCTTATTCTGCATGACCTCAAGGAATTAAAGTCATTGTACTGTTCACCCTGAGCTGCACACCATGCCATGAAAGGCAGGTGGTTAACCATGGCAGAAATTCCAAAGGTTTACCTGGTTACAGTGTCCCATTGTGTTCCAGTCTTGGACTCACAGACTGGTCTCCCCATGCTTTGTTTTACTGACAACAACAACTAAAAGTGGGCATCAGAGGCAGAATATTTTAGATGGCACTACTATATAAATATAGTATATGGCATTCCAGAAATTCTGTCCTGTACGTACTAGAGTTAAAGTATATGCAAACTGGAATACTGTTGTGGCAATTTGCTTCCAAATTTTATATACATAATGACAACCGACACATTTACTTCAATACCTAATACTATAAAAGCTATAGAAATTGACAAACATGCTAGCTAGATAGCTGCCAATAATGTTTTAGTGTGTCGAATAGCTCTCCATGCAGACAAGCACACATGGAGCCCGAGTCTCACTGCTCTGGATACAGTCATTCTACACTGCTGTTCTTACACCATCACTCAGTCTTTCCATTGCTTCCATTGTTAAGTTTGTTCATATAATGTAATATAATAGGCCCTCACAATGTGACCATTCAAAAGGAGACATGTGTCAAATACTTTTTTTTTGTTTTGTTTTTTTGCTTCTGGTAAAAGCCACCATGTGGTGCGTTGGGAAATGGTATTGGCACATGGGTCATGAGTTGTGTTAATTTGTGGGTCAAGGGTTGGTTGCGTTAATGGGTCATGGATAGAATTGGTTTGCGGGTCATGGATAGTGTTGCTTTATGGGTTTGAAGGTAGTGTTGGTTTATAGGTCATGGATAGTGTTAGTTTGTGTGTTATGGGAATTGTCAGTTTGAGTAGTGTTGGTGTATGAGTACAGCTTACTCATTGCATATATATACACTCACCGGCCACTTTATTAGGCACACCTGTCCAACTGCTCGTTAACGCAAATTCCTAATCAGCCAATCACATGGCAGCAACTCAATGCATTTAGGCATGTAGACATGGTCAAGACGATCTGCTGCAGTTCAAACCGAGCATCAGAATGGGGAAGAAAGGTGATTTAAGTGACTTTGAACGTGGCATGGTTGTTGGTGCCAGACGGGCTGGTCTGAGTATTTCAGAAACTGCTGATCTACTGGGATTTTCACGCACAACCATCTCTAGGGTTTACAGAGAATGGTCCGAAAAAGAGAAAATATCCAGTGAGCGGCAGTTCTGTGGGCGAAAATGCCTTGTTGATGCCAGAGGTCAGAGGAGAATGGCCAGACTGGTTCGAGCTGATAGAAAGGCAACAGTAACTCAAATAACCACTCGTTACAACCAAGGTATGCAGAAGAGCATCTCTGAACGCACAACACGTCGAACCTTGAGGCAGATGGGCTACAGCAGCAGAAGACCACACCGGGTGCCACTCCTGTCAGCTAAGAACAGGAAACTGAGGCTACAATTCGCACAGGCTCACCGAAATTGGACAATAGAAGATTGGAAAAACGTTGCCTGGTCTGATGAGTCTCGATTTCTGCTGCGACATTCGGATGGTAGGGTCAGAATTTGGCGTCAACAACATGAAAGCATGGATCCATCCTGCCTTGTATCAACGGTTCAGGCTGGTGGTGGTGGTGTAATGGTGTGGGGGATATTTTCTTGGCACTCTTTGGGCCCCTTAGTACCAATTGAGCATCGTTGCAACGCCACAGCCTACCTGAGTATTGTTGCTGACCATGTCCATCCCTTTATGACCACAGTGTACCCATCTTCTGATGGCTACTTCCAGCAGGATAACGCGCCATGTCATAAAGCTCGAATCATCTCAGACTGGTTTCTTGAACATGACAATGAGTTCACTGTACTCAAATGGCCTCCACAGTTACCAGATCTCAATCCAATAGAGCACCTTTGGGATGTGGTGGAACGGGAAATTCGCATCATGGATGTGCAGCCGACAAATCTGCAGCAACTGCGTGATGGTATCATGTCAATATGGACCAAACTCTCTGAGGAATGTTTCCAGTACCTTGTTGAATCTATGCCACGAAGGATTAAGGCAGTTCTGAAGGCAAAAGGGGTCCAACCCGGTACTAGCAAGGTGTACCTAATAAAGTGGCCAGTGAGTATATATATATATATATATATATATATATATATATATAATATGTATATAAGCATATATAGCTTATTCATTGCTCGTGACCCCAGATATATTCCATTACTATGAAGATATTGTGTTTGCTTTGTACTTTCATGTGATGTTGTATTTGGCGAAGTTTAACAAAAGAAGTTACATCGTAGATTTTTTTTTTTTTTTTACATGCTGTACATTATGCCCCTAGACTCACCTAATGTCAATGGACAGGATGTGTGTGATGATTTGCTCTCCACGTTTTATTTAAATCGCCATACTCCAATAGAAATAATGCTGTTACATAAGGGCAAGACAAGACATTAATTCATACCATAGGACATGTTATATTGTTATATATACTGTATGCCATCATATTGAATTGATCCCCTTCATATATCGTCTATGTATTTTATTGTTTTCAAATGTGGCCCGATTTTCCAGATATAGTTTTGGACCTTTTTTTGGAGGTTTGGCCAGTTAAATCTTGGCTCCATTAGCAGTGCATTAAACATTAAACACAGCTAAGGTTTCAGGGTCCATTTTGTGCAGGATAGTGGCTTCTGCCAAGGCAGTTATATGTTATGCGTGGATAAGTGCTTCGCAGGGTTATTGGATTGATTATTCTCTCTATTGAACCTTACATATTCTCGGATATTGGGCATGAATGAATAAATGGCTGCTAATGGCACAAATGACCACCTCATAAATGGTAAAACTGTGTATCATATTTTTCAGTGTTCAATGACCTATTTACAGAGGAGCTTTTATACAAAAGGTATTATGCATATAATTTATGTTAAAACACCATCTGCAAAAAGTCCAATTTATTACTTGCTTCCTTTATCACGAAATAAAAAGGTGATTTCACAATGTGCTAAAAAATGTCAAAGTACACCGACTTGGAATACAATTAAAAATACAATTTATGTGGACAATTATGCAATTTAAAATTATGCAGCATAAAAAATGTCAGAATGAATGTGTAATCACAGCATAATTTTTAAGTATGCGCATTACTTGTTCATAAAAGCAAGGAGGGAGAAAGAGACTTGCATGATTGAGTAGGTAGCTACAGTCACTCTGTACTGCACGGATGGTGTTAATAGGTTATTCTGTGTCTAGAATCCTCTTCTGGACAGACTGGGATGCCACCTTTCCGCGGATAGAAGCGGCCTCCATGAGCGGAGAAGGCAGACATGTCGTCTTCAAAGACATGGACATAGGAGCGTGGCCTAACGGACTCACCCTGGATCATCTGGAGAAAAGGATAGTGTGGACAGATGCTCGGTAGGCAGTGCTAATGTGTCAGAAAAGGCTGATGCAACGGAAATGCTGCCTGGATGTTTGATGATGCCTGAAGACAATAGGATTCACCCATCATGCAGAGATCAGGGGAGATAAATGAATGCGTTCTCAGACGTCGAGAGTGCAGATGGCAGCTGTATACTGATGTACCAGAAAAAGAGCAAACTCAGATTGGCCAGATTCACCATCGAATTAATGAGATACAGTTCCTCTGAATGTTATAAAGACAGGGAAAGACAGATGATTTAATCTGTACCATTATCTGGCCACAAGTGTTCATTATGGTAGTTGAAGAGAATGTTACCTATCTGCTGTGGTTTTCTGAAAATGCTATTTTGCTGATATGTTAAGAAATGCACTTTATTTGTTTATGCTTCCATTTTCTTGTTCAGCAGCATCTTGACTGACAAGGCTGTAATCAAATCCACTGAGGTTCAGCTGGGGTTCTGTGTTACAGTCATCATTAGTACAGTCCAATTTCACCAATATCTGCTGGCAAACCTTGTTTTTTATAATGGATTCTGATGTTACTTTGTGCCCCATCAGGTCAGATGCCATTTACTCTGCTCTGTATGATGGAAGTGGACTCATAGAGATCCTAAGAGGACATGAATACCTGTCGCACCCCTTTGCCGTCTCCCTTTTTGGGGGCAGTGTGTACTGGACTGACTGGAGGACCAACACCCTGGCCAAGGCAAACAAGTGGACCGGCCGGAATGTGACGGTGATCCAGAAAACCAGCGCCCAGCCATTCGACCTGCAGATCTACCACCCAAGCCGGCAGCCCCAGGGTAATTAACTCCCCCAGTTTTCAACATGTCTCTTACACTGTCAGTGATGTACTACAGTCTCTGTGAAGTGCACTCCTCAGTTACTGTATGTGTTATGATTGTTCACTCTGTTAGAAATCTCTTAGAAATCACTTTTACTTAGAAGGGCCTGCTAAATAGGAGAAAAATGTGGCCATGAGGAGAATGAATATTACCTAGACAGACTTCTACCAACGGCTTTTGGAAGCACTCAACTTATGGATAAGTGAAGGTGCAAACCACTTTTCAGTCCAGTACATATTTGGTTGCAGCTCACATGTCTGCAGGATATGAATGAGATTCATACTTAATAACTGTTTTGCATTGTTTGTGTTCCATGTATCTGATTTTTTTTTTATTATTCTGTCATTCTGTCACATTTTGTTCACAGTGTCAAAGCATTTACTTTCCTGGGTATTTCTCTGGTTTATGTACGAGCAACATTTTTAACTCTGTGCTTTGGCATGGTCTGCTCATTATGTAGCTAATCAGAAGAGTGTGATTGTAGGCAATGTGGCAGTTGAACCCCCCGGGCATTTAGTGACAATGAATTGCCATATTATAGGAAAATTTGTAATCAGTAAACTTTGTCCTTTGCATTTTACATGCTTCTGATGGTTGTAAAAGGGTATAAAAGTGCTGTGTAAAACAAAAAGGCATTATAATTTGATGATTGTTTTTAATAAATATTTTTATAATAACACAAAATCATAATTGTGTAAATACTCCAATAAGTTTTTTGGTGGTGTTGTTGACAGCTAACCAGTGCAGTTATGGCAACATAGCCATAACCAGAGCTTAACTTCTCTCATTTTGCCAGGATACCTATTCAGTTTGATTAAGTGCTGCAGTAAAATTAATATCCTACTGTATTTGTAAAGCACTGTGGTTTTTTTTAGAAAGGATAGCACATATGTTGTTTCAGCATTATCCATTTTTGACAGAGTGACCTGAGGTTGTATTTGGCACCCTTGAAATTGGTGAGTGAGAAATGAGTGAGATCCAGAATCAGTGAGTGAGATATGGGTGAGATTTGAAATCGGTAAGTGAGATATGAGTGACATTTTTCTAGCAGGCATTTTTGCTGTCATCTCACCTTGTGTCAGGCTGTTTGACAGAGAATAAAGGAGCACAGTTTGAAGAAGTTTGTGGTTATGAGCTATAAATGAGTAGTCCTACATTATGGTGTACTTCTCATTGGTGAGAATTGGTGATGCATTGGTGATGTAGTTTTATTCAGACTTGATTTTTTTTTAATATTGGCCTACTTGTGCAATCTAACTGTAATATAAAATTCCACCCTGTGTTCTGGTTTTATTTTTTAGTTTAAAATATATATTTGAATAGTTTAATGATAACTATTTCATGAGGGAGGTTCTACCTCTGTGAGAGCCAGTCTTGCTGGGTTCATCTAAACCAAAAAAAAAATGTAATTTAAAGGTAAGCAGTAGTTAAATGTTTAAATCCTACAAACCTAGGAGTACTGTGCTTCCTCGTAGTTTTGGTTCTTATCAATTTATCAGCATTCATTTTATTTTATTTTTTAATATTTTTTTCTGGAAGAACGAGTAGTACCATTTCAAGGCAAATTTCCAAGCCTCACTGGCTGTTCATGTCTACTGCGACAATCACACACCCACTGCTTGTTTATGCCATGTGAAATTTCCCACAAAGACAAAAATACTCCCGGGAGATGTGACATGAAAGACTCAAACCCACCCACTGCTGATCCTCTGTCACTTCCTGCAGTGGTGAGTGAGTTCACAGCTGCGCTCCCGGTGGTTAAATTGTCATCAGTTTATCCACTACGGCTGCTGTGTGTTTGCTAACAGTTTTTGAATTAGACACACACGCACACACACATGCACACACACATACACACACAAAAGAGTGCCAAAAAAGCTATGTGTAATGACAAGCGGTCTCAGTGCTTTTAGCAAGGAGGTAGTCTCATCCAGAAGTCAAGAGGAGGATTATCTCCTGTGTGTGTGTTTGGGCAGAGTGGTATTGAGCTTGAAAAAGTGGAGCCTAGACATTTTAAATTCTGTATGTGTGAGAGGCCTGCGTGTACCATTGCATCATTGTGTGCTGGAGCGTGAGGGAATGAGAGGTTGACCTCTCTTTCTCTGATATGGACCACCATTTAACACAACATGTCTGTTTGATGAATAATTGACCTCTGTCATTTTGAAGCAAGCCATCACTACTAGGGAGAGATAAAAATAAAATCATGCCTACTCAGGTTCCAGTGCTGATCCATCCTCCTTAAACTGCCTCTCCTTAGAAAGTGTGCTGAACTGGCTCTTCAGAGTTCTCTGAGACTTCCATTTTTTGTAAATCAGTAGACATGAAACCCCTTAACATTGCTAGAAAATAATGTTTTTTTTTTATTGTTCTGTGTGCAGCCATATAGCCGTTTCATTGAACTTGAGTATATTCAGTATTTTCAGGATATTCAGCATATTTTTGCCAAAGGGGTAGCATTCACCTGCAAATTGCACAATTCTTGAGTCACTGATGTTACAATGATTAGCAGTGAAAATCACTTTGCCCATACTGCATGATGCTTCTTCACCATTCTGGATTGGATTTCAGTGTTCATTTGGTGGAAGCCTCAGGATTCCTGATTGCATGTGGAATATTCATTGCAACTCCAGCTGTGCCCATTTCAACTTGCCAAAACAGTTATTGTCCTCTCAACTGAGAGAGAGTATTGCTTGTCCAGCTGTCTGTAAATGGATGTTTTGACCCATTCACTTGCATTAATGCAGCAGGATTTTAATGTACATGTCCAAAAATTAAAATAAAATGCTCCCCATACACAGTTAATTCAGATCTCTTTTCCCCCAGTTTAATCTGCCTTATGACTGTTCTGCATAGATAAGTGTGCACAAATTGAAGGGCTTCACTGCCGAAGCCAATAAGTGTGTCTAATCCAATTCAAAGAACTCGATGGGAAAAGGGACAGCGGTCCAGAACAGTCACGTAGTGTCAGGATGCTTTTCCCTCATCCGGCCCCACACATCCATAATGGAAAAAGATATCTGAGGGAGGCAGGGGCTAAGTGGTTCTGTCCCTGTTTGGCTCTCTAATGGAACTGGACCGGTGGCATTAACACATCCCTGCTTCCACATCCCTGAGTCCCCCAGTGCAGCCGAGGTTGTAAATACATTAAATGTGGCAGGGAGGCTGCAGGCTCGCTGGAAGAATGGGGCACGAGGTTGAAACAGCAGTGGGACTGCAAATTATTGGCCACAATAGGAGAGAGAAAACGGGCACCCTAAGGACTTGGTTGCAATATTTTACTTTCGGTTTCACAAATTAGCATCAGGCAGGAATGCAGTTTTCAATCTTTATCTTAATCCTTATTATTTTTTTATAATCAGGTATTGAATTAAATGTTTGTGTATTATATAACAGAAGTGTGGTCTGAAATAGAAAACTGAGTTTTTTTCCACATTTACAAGACTTACATGAAAACATACTGTAGCAGATATTCTTTTCTATGTAGGTTTCATCTTTTATGAGTAAAACTGGGGTTAAACAAGGGAATTCTGTATAGAATTGCACAGATAAATAAACTTGAAGAAACTATTTTCACCAGGTTTGATCACAATGAGCCATCTAGTGATATTACTATACAACACTTGTGTTCTGTGTGGCTTCATATGGTTATAATAAGCAGTCTAAGAAGGTAGCAACACCAATTAAATACTGGAGTTAAATTCTTCCTGATATCAGTGTAGACATTAATGTGTAGGTTTACTCAAGATTACCAAATTCAGTTGTACAGTGTTTCCCCACATGTCCACTTGTTTTAAAGGATTTTTGAACAACTGTAAACAGTGTTTAGACTTTAAAAGCCCCTGCAGCATCAGACACAGACAAGTGACACGTTAAGTGTTGTGCTACGGTGCTTGTGCTCGCTAGTCATGAAGGCCGCCTCTCCGTTTTTCCTCCAGCTTCGAACCCATGCGAGGCGAACGACAGCAGGGGCCCGTGCTCACACCTGTGTCTCATCAGCTACAACCGCACGGCAGCCTGCGCCTGTCCCCACCTGATGAAGCTGGCACCCAACAACAGGTCCTGCTCCGGTGAGTGCCACCAGTGTCTCACAGCCTCCGCATCCTTTGCCAAGCGACTCCATGCTCCCACGAGGGGAAAATCCTGGGGCTTATGTTAATGTCGCATGAAACAAAAAGCGCGTGAGGCAAATTTGGTTCGCGGTGGCTTTCCATTTATATTCTGGGCTCTGTCTGCTTGGCAGGTGGTGGCATCCCCTCTGTTCACAACATAATTATCCCCATCAAAACATTCCTTGACCGGTCATTACACTTGATTATGGACATTGGTGTAAAGCAGTCTTTCAGGTGTTTGACTGGTTCAGCTGTCTGTATGTTATATGAGGGGGGTTATCTAATTGTAAGGATTGATTATCATGAAATACACACAAGGTATTGAGCTAGATAAAATAAAGAAAATATTGTTATGATTTACAACCTTCTTATGGAACTGTTTAATCTCACACAACACTTATGTTTAAACTTTAAAGTAACAGTTTTGTTATGTACTTGTGAACAGTACAAGGTGAAAATTAACACCTGGTGATAACTTCAGAATCCAAAGACAGCTGTGACTTTTAAATGTAATAGGAGTTATGAAGAGTGTAGATTTTATTTCAAAAATCTGCTAATAGAAATTATACAGTAGAAGGGGATCATTTTCTTTGGAATCTGAAGCCAAATGCATGCTTTTGTTTTTTTTTAGCCGGGCAGGCAAGTCTGTTGTTTGGATGCACGCCCTACAGTGTGCCAAAAGCTCAGGATAGCATTGATGTCAGTTTAAGGTCAGGGTGAGATGTAGTTAATGTTGCTTTTGCTTGGATTTTGCCAGCTTCTAAAGCATCCTTCAGTGAGAGGATGCAATCCTTTTGCAGATGCATCTCATCAAAAATATATATTCAGTTTGAGTGGAATTTTGCAGTTTACAACCCTTTCTTTTTCTAATGTATAGTTCTGTTGTATGTATATTTATTGTGATCATGCTATGTGTTTGATTAATGTTGCCGTTACATGTGCCTCTCTTGCTGTGAATACAACATGGTCAGCCATGTTCAATTTCATGCCTTTCATTTTGAAATATGTTAATGGGATTGCTTTTGATTTCTTATTATATAGACTTATGCAAAGCATTTGTAGAGGCTTTGTCCTCTTTGAATATAACAATAATGATGGCAAAGTCTTACATCATCATAATTACTCATTCTTTACAATCCTGCTATGGAGGTAATATTTATTTATGATTCTCGCCCAACAGCACTGAAGAGATTCCTTCTGTATGCTCGACGCTCTGAAATCCGTGGGGTAGACATTGACAATCCTTACCTTAACATCATAACGGCACTGACTATCCCAGACATCGACAATGTCTCTGTGGTGGATTACGATGCTCTAGAGGAGAGGATTTACTGGAGCGACATAAAAACACAAACCGTAAAACGGGCCTTCATAAATGGAACAGGCCTGGAAACAGTCATTTCTGGAGGTACGGCATGCAATGACCAGCCGAGTTTTCAACACAACCGCCTACAAAGTCTAAATGATGGTTGGCCCCAAAACACCACAGCACAACATGCTGAATAGAACAGAGCAACAGTGATGCTCCATCTGCAGAGTTATGTTGGGAAGTGGAGTGGGGATATGAAGTTGGTTGAAGCATGTACCCTCAAGACTGTGCAAAGCCTAAAACTGCTGTGCATTATTTTGATTAGAATATAAAACTTAATTACCATATAAGCTGAGGACTGAGGCAGGAATTATTAGGTTTTTCCACCTCTGACTGCACCCGCTGGGGTGGACTGCACCAAAACCACACAGGCAGGCATGTCTGTGAGCTATGAAAATGCAAATATTGCACAGCAGACATTTAGAAGGTTAAAAGAAGCATTCTGGCAACTGTTAAACTCATTACTGTGGCGTGCCAGGAAGGAATTTTGATTAATTAGCACCATAAAATCCTTCCATTTTGTAGTGCAATGTATTGCAGGTATTAAAGATATACTACTAGTTTTGCATAAACAAGAATGAATACACAAGTGCACAATCTTAGGTTTCTTGTTCATACTAAACTGTATTATTTTATCATTTTATCATTATCATTATAATTTTTTGTTTGTGACACATTGTTCTTGTATTTATTTCAGATATATTAAATGTCCGTGGGCTGGCTTTAGATTGGCTGTCAAGGAACATGTATTGGATAAGCTCTGAAAATGATGAGACTCAGATAAACGTTGCACGTTTGGATGGATCTCTGAAAACCTCCATCATTCATGGGATTGATAAACCGAAGTGTCTTGTAGTACATCCCGCCAAGGGGTAAGCATAACTGACCGAGAATGGTAAAGCGTTTTTATTTTTACCATGGCTGTTGCCTTCTGGGGTATAGTCGCTCTTAAGCAATGCTAAATGGAAGGTATCACTATGTGAAGTTTGGTTATAATGGTATATAAGAGCAAATTTGTTTACAATCATGTAGGTAATTTTCACATTAATACAGTGGATACAACCTTAACTTAAACATGCTGAGTCTTCCCAGTGTGGCTACCTTAATGAAGAGGGAAGTTCAAGTTTGCAGTTCCTGACATTTAATACTACATCACACAGCAAAAGCAGCTTTCTTTCAAACACATTAATAGGTGAGGTGCTTTAAATCAATATGGCCAATCAATGACATGAAAGCAGCTTATTGATAATCACATAGACTGGTACAGAACCTATTTCTCTCCTAGTCTTTTGCTGTGTCACAGTAAACCGTACCTGGTATGATTCTGATTTTTTTATCTATTGTTGCTCAAAGCCCATGTGTATAAGATCTTCTTGAAGGGTAACTGTCAGAGAACTGCTTTATTTGCAATAAGAATATTGAAGGGAACAGAAAAGATCCATTAATTTGTTTTCTAGCTTATTCCAATCTTTGAGAAGAGATCTCTGCTCTGGAATATACACTGCATAGTTTGCATCTCCTAAATAGTAATAACGAATGTTTTTTTTTTTTGCATTTTACATCATTTTGTGCTGTTGCCATGCTCTGAAAGATGGGGTAGTGTTTTTTGGCATATGTTCAGAGTACTGACATATTTACAAAACAAGTGTTACATACTGCATTATACATTTGCTGTATTATTTGCATGCATTTATTTTTCCAGAAAAATGTACTGGACCGATGGAAACACAATAAACCTAGCGAACATGGATGGATCTAACAGTAAGATTCTGTACCAGAACCAAAGAGATCCAGTCGGTGAGTTCTCAGTTTATTCATCTATACAGGAGTGGTCAGTGTTCTGCATTGAAATCAGTTTTTTTGCTAGTACATTTTTATAGGAGTGTACAAGTCTGTACTCATAGGTTGGACAGAATGTATCATCTGGCAAGCCCCAAGCAGAACTGCCGCTTTAAATGTCCTACAACACCAGAGAGAGGGGATAGGAAGTGGAGCATCTCATTCGGAAAAAAAACCCCGCTGTCCAATGACAGAGTCAGCGTCCTGCCCGGAGTGTTGCGGTACATCAGCAGATGTTCCCGTTCTTTTGCATACCCCCAGCAGAGTGAAGGAGCATGGTTCCAGAACACAATGGCCAATATGGGTCCATCAACTCCGGTGACTCACACCCTCACAGCCTGTCCAATTCAGCGTGAGGCCTCATGCTGTTACTGCGACCAGCCTGAACATTGTGTTGATGGAGCTGTTGAGAGAGGGATAAAAAAAAAAAGCTATCCATTTCAAGGCCATGAATCACACGTGTCATTGCTGGAGTATAGCCAGTTTACCCAGACCTAAATAACCCTCTGTCTAAATCCTCTGAAAAGTCCCATAATTGAGTGCCAAGGTCAGCAGTGACTTGGAGTGTACCTGACCTTAGCTGACATCGGGGTATGATTATAGTCTAATGCAAGGTACAGTAAGGACAGTCATTCATCCTATCCCTCTCTCAGAAGGGGTAATATTTATTTTGATTTCTATTCAATTACTGTCATACAGCCCAAGGTCGCACCTCCAGCTTTTCAGACATACTGCCCCTATTTTTCATAGAGCCCACGTGTTCACCCCATAAATCTTCTAGACACGCTTTGCATATGATTAGGAGAGTAACCAAAATTTAAATAACAGCAATTATAATTATAGTGTGGACAGGGGAATTGTGAAAATGAATTATATATATAGACAATTCTGACCTTTTCTGGTTCAACACTGCCATAAATAAACCCTGCTCTCCATTGGAGACTGAAGATCAAAATATCCTGAAACATCTTCTGAATAATTGCAACGATTTGCTTCCCCCATTAGCATGGTGGTTCAATCAAATGAACTTAGTCCTCTTAGAAGTCACTTTAAATGTAAGTCACTTAAAGGTCACTCTCTGGTCAAATAATATTCAGCAGTATTTATTAGCCAAGTGATATTCGGACAGTCAAGTGAAAAATTCTAATGCAGCAATCTGAGAAAATGTTATTTGGGCACATCGCCAAAAGGGACCTTGATGGTAGTGAATACCTCGAGCAGAAGGAGTCTTCGCATTATGATTAGAGCCACTCTGACGAAACCAAAGGTTTCTGGCAAATTCATTATTCTGAATGCATAAAATAAAATCTTAGCAGCGGTATGTAAACAAGATTTTATTTTAGAAAATTGAGATTGAGTAAGGAAAACACATACAGAGTGATATTATACTGGTTGAAGGCTGTTTTATATTCCCACCTTTCGTTGAATGCAAGAGTTGATTTGTGTAATCAACAAAAAGCTTGGATGGAAAGTATATGTTGTTAACTGTAGTATATCTGCACCCCATGAAAAGGATATAAAAGTCATTACATTACAGTTAACAACTCAACAATTGAAAGTCCAGCAAATGCATTTTAATCATAATTATCTTCATTAAATTAATGAACAGACCATCATTTGGTTTCAGTGAAATAATTTAGTGAAATACACACAGCTTTTCAAATAAGCAGCATTGCAGAAGGAACACTGAAACCCCTTGGAACCAGACTAGCTCTGTTATATTAAGTCCCAGGTGGTTTACCATTATCATAGAATGGTAAGTGTATGAGCTTTGTGCTGGTGCTGGCCTTCTTACAGGAAAGCTGTGGACTGAGTGAGGTGTGTGCCCAAAGTACAATCCCTCTGCTGTTGATAAAACTGAGGATTCATATAAAGTTGCATACCACTATCACAGACCCAGTAACATGGAAAAAGAGGTAGCCATAAGAAGGAAACTGAGGAAGAATTTAATGAGTCAAGTATTTCAGGAAAGACTTAGCCTTGTATTATGTTGTATTATGAGATTTAGGCAGTGGCCTCAATATGTGCAGATGGCATCTTCCAACAGCACGCAACACTTTGCAAAGAAAAGGTTTGCCACCAAAATGAGTGAAAAGATGGCTGACTTGGGTGTTAAGAGAAGTGTGAATTTATACTGAGAGGAAAAAAGAAAAACACAACTTTCCAAATGTGACATCATGTGCTACAGCTCCTTTTGTGGGTAGTACAGTGGAAAAGCAATTGTGATTTACCTGCTGCCAGCTTTGACCCCAGCACATGGCAACCGTATTTGAGTTCTGCGGTGGGAAAGTTGAAGGATTGGCATTGTGTACTTGAGTGCCCTGCTGCTTACAGTAACATCACAGAACATGTGATTTATCCTAACCAGCCACAATGCAGATAATGATTGATATGATATAGGATTCTGTGATCTAGTGACTGTGATGTATGGTAGTGTGTGTACTAGGGCTTGAACAGTGTTATGCTCATACTCACTGGTCTGGGAGTGTTGTTAGCCTGGTATTACACCGTTGTTATTACACCTGTTATTACAGCCTGTTATTACACCAAAGACAAATAACCACCATGTTTCCCTTCTCCAGGTCTGTCAATAGACTACACCGCAAATAAGCTGTACTGGATCAGCTCTGGAAACGGCACCATCAATAGATGCAACCTGGATGGCAGTGGTTTGGAGGTTATAGAGACCATGAAGAAGAACTTAACGAAAGCCACAGCACTGGCAGTTATGGGTGAGAGAAGTCTGATGCCATTGATCAAGAGTGAAGGGAGAAAATTAATTGTTGCCAATTAAGTGTCCCTAGGTAAAGCCATTTATCCAGTCCAGAGACAGGCGACTTGTGTTATGCTTCATGGCATGAAAAATGGCGATAAAATGGTGGCATAACACAATGGAAAACACTGGCAGCATGTTTAGCTTCGTCCTTAAAACTAGGTGATTCTCATTCATGTGAGATTTGAATGTTTTATTTCAGATTTTGTGTTGTGCAATGGCATGTTTAGTCTATAGTCATCATGCATGGCACTAAAGAGATGCCTCATGACTCCAAACTATTATCATTTCAAAGCTGTAATTATTATGCTGACACTTACTTTTAAAAAAGTATCCATCATTGACAGCCATTAATCCAAGCTATCTTGTATACATAAGGTCCCCCTGTCAAGGTACAGGCATGGACTCAAACGCAGACCAGGTGTACTCGGTTCTAAGAGGTTTTATTTGAATGGGAAATCGCAGGGCCGAGGCAGAATTAACGAGGAGCAGGGATCAAAAACAGGAGCAGGCGGGGTCAAACCGGGCAGTCAGGCAGAACAGGCAACCAAGGCAGGGCGGCAGGCAGGGACGAAGTCGGATGTCAGGCAGAAGTCAGCACAGGATCAACACAATGAGTAATCAGGCGGGTACGCAACAGACAAAAACTGAGACGAAATGGCAACGAGGCAGAGACAAGCAGGGTATATAAAGGCTGGGTTAACGAGGAGATGGAATGTAGGTGGGCAGGCAGGCAGGTGGAGACGATCAGGAAATCAGGTTGGCGGGGACAGGGCGGAGAGTGGGGCAAGGCAGGAACACATGGGATCTATAAACAAAAACACATGGACAACACTGACAGACAGGGAGAAACACAAAAACAACAGCTAGGGGGCCGAAGTACTGACAACCCCCAAATTAGTTATAGATTTGAAGTACATCCCATCCATGTAACATATAGATCTTTAGCAAATGCACAGCGCATCTCAACCCACTTTTGTTATAACCAGGTACAGTAATGGTGCCCTTGTAAGAACTGCTACCAGAGCTAAAGAGGTGGCTGCTTTGATTTTTCAGGCAGATATGCATGTAGGCCCATATGGGCAACCTGCTGCGAAATCCAGAGAACATTAGAAAGCCTTTGATGGATGTGTGAAGACAAAGCCAGGCAAAGCTCTGTTAGCAATACATGTGATCCAGTCCAAATAAAGCATGCAAAGTGAATGAGACAGTAGAGGCAGACCAGTGTTCAATTATCCTTTTCCCTTGGGTGTTGCACAAAGGAAGTCGACGTCAGTCGATCATTTGAATTGTGCAGGAATACATGTTCCTACATCTGAAGGAGGAAGTTAATGCATGCCACCATGAGACAGATGAAGCAGGATAACCAAGACCATCATATCTTGTAGGACGTCCATTTTTACTCACAGCACCTTGGTTGTTATTGAAATTACATGTCAACATCTTTGATGTAGGATAATTTATTTATTTAAATTTCACGATTTATATTTTATCTGAAGGCTGAGTGTAGATGTGTGCAAGTAGTAGTTTACAGGGCTGGCCTGAGAGGAAACAGGAGAGCAGATATGTATGAGCGTGATTAAATGAGAGAGAAGTGTTTCAATCTTACAGCTGTTGTCAGGTTCACCTACAAAAAAAACATATTGTGATAGGAGCACTTAATTATGTCTGTGTTCCAATACAAAAAGCTTGAAACTACTTTAGGATGATGTGTGATGAACTGTGAGTAACTTTGTATTCTGCCAGGACTCATCTAACATTCTGTAGCCGTTTCTGCGTTGTTTCATAATGTTTCAAAATACACCACTGATGGTATGTGGAAAGTGTAGTCTTGTATATTAATCTGATTTTTGCTTAAAGTCAAAAGGCAAAGATGTAACATTAATTAATTGAAATTTGCCACAAAATGACATTTTACCAGTAACTGCGATCTGAGTAGTTAGCTCTGCTGCTAAATGCCTATTTGTTTGCTATTAATAATGCAATTTGTATGTAATTTATGGATAGCTATAATTTGATATAACAATGGTTGTTAAATTGCGTGAGGGGTACATCTGGCATTGGGACAGGGCATAGAAATTGAAGTATACACACATAAAAGATGCCAATGTGCATAATTTAACTACCCCCTCCCCCCCCAACTCCCCATGCAGCTATCTCCATCTTGTTGGACATGTTCTGATTAATTTCCAAATCATTCATTTCTGTTTAGAGGATATGATTTACTTGCCACTGTGCCAACTGTCTTACATGTTTTTCGGCTCGGTAAAGTTGCCCTCCTTTAACAAACACAGTATAACCACTACAGGTACATTTAATTCAAAATAAATGGTCATACTTGTCCTGACCATCTATCAGCAACTCTACATCATCTGACTGGCTTCGTGTTAAAACGGTACTTCTAGCATGGCTGATGGAAACAAGTCATCGTTTTCTTTGGATGTTAAATCCAAGTACTGTACTCTCATCTTATTTCCTGCCTCTTAAAACCTCATTTAAATAACAAAATTTCCACTGTAGATGAAAAAAGAGAACACATACATGTTTAATTATGAAAAAAAAAATCTTGCAGAATGTGCCATATTTTTGAATGTGAGCTCATATGCAAAGTGACAGGAAGACTAATGCCTCACTTTCAAAGAAGTAGCAGGATACAGCAAAACTACAAAATATATTCACTTTGAGAGGTCTTTCATAATTAATATGACTTTGTTGGATTGAAAATGTATCAGTGGTTGGATAGTTTATTTATTTATCCAGAGGGAAATAGCAGTTGGGTGTCACATCAAAACAGAATTTTATACACAGTGACAGTGATGTATTTGTTCTGGTTATTGAGCTTGAAATATTGCAATAAAGCTTTTGCGCAGGAATGTTGAAGAATGCTCATACATGTGTATACAAACATTACGTGTATTTCAGTGAATAGGATCAAGTATATTTCTTTATTGTGATGTTTCCATGTTTATCTGATTCTGATCTGACATCTAATCACACACGGCAGTGAAGAAGTCACTTACAGGTCTAAATTGTTTTTGAGCACTATTTACTGGCATGTGAGGAGAGACAGAATTGCCTCTGCTGGTATCCTGTGATAAGTGGACAGGGGAAGCTATATTGTTTTCCCTATGACTCTAGCATGAGTTTGCAAAATCAATTATCTTGTGAGAAATTAGAAATGACAGCATTAACATAGCATATCCAATAAACTGTGAGTTTGGTGCATGGTTGTCAGCTTAAGGAGTATGCTCTGGTATTATTGAGAACTTATGAGCTGAATCAGAATTTGCAAAGTCATAGTTGAACTACAATGATGGGAGGGAGAGAGACTAATTTAAGATGATGTTTGACCCCTGATGTTTGTCTGGCAGTTCGGAGCTTATTGTTACCAATAACCTTTTGAATTATAGGATACTTTCCCTTATTACCATGGGCACAATTTCACTTCTTCAGTCAGGAAAAGTAGTTTTTTTGGTTTTACTTGTTAACATGAAGTTTTCCAGCTGAGAAATAATTTAATTCAGGATTATGAACTATATAATGTAAAGGGAAATAGAAATGTTAGTGTGACTTATGACTAATATGTGCTTTGATATGATAGATTTGCCTGCCAAAATATAAGGATTGTGTCAATTTAAATATTCTGGCTAGTGATGCTCATAATGTATCACTGCAGATCTAACCAAAGAATCTAATTTTATGTTTTTTCCTCATTTTCATTTTATGACTCAGGCTTTTGTAATCAAATTGGCACCTGGAAAAAGTTGTTATTGTAAAGAGGTCTAAAGGGTTTTCTGCTCACCAATAATGAAGCTTTCTTGCAGAAAAATCAGCATTTCAGTGTTAATTACCACGTCGGACATCTCTGTCACTGAGGTTACATGAGGTGGAAATCATCTTTCCAAAATGAAAAACATCTGCCATCATTTACATCATGCGGGTAGTTAGACTGACAGACAAATTATTTGTGTACGGAAAAAGGCAGCATTAGTGAATGCCTACATTCCAACGTTTTGCTCAAAGGGGAGAAGGGAAGCCAAATAAGAGGTGCTTTAATGAAAGCTCTTTAATTACCAGCATCAAAATAGGCAAACTAATTAACAGCATAAGCTGATTTCCTGGTCAATCTCTCTGCGGGAGTTTTGCTCCCACAGTCACTTGGCGGTACTGCTGGGTGAAAAAAAAACAATACACGGGTGGAATAATTAATCCCAATGATTAGCTGTCAAATGATACCTGTTTGAATGGAAATGCAAGATTAAAAGCAAACATGAATGTGCCCTCTCGCAAGATCAGAGGCCTCTAAGCATGAATGACGGAAACCCTGAAACGCCTGACATTAAGAGGTTTCCTATTCACAATGAGGTTGCATTTGTTCTCTAGTTGTCAAGTCCAATTGCAATTTCTGATTTGAAGTCCACCTGCAGATTGTAGATTGCATTGCTAAATTACAGCACTGTGTGCCGATTCCTTGCAGAAGTGCTGCAAACATTTACGATGAGAGTTTTAAATCCCTACTATTTCATCAGCAATTGATATTCTGAATGTTGTCATCTTTTTTATTATTTTTTTTTTTTTTTATTCGGCATAACAAGATACTGTACATTTGTGTGTCATGCTCTCTGGCTGCTTGAATAAATGATTGAGATCTGATGATGCTTTCACCTGAATATATTTCTCTCTTTTACAATGGAAGGAAGGTTTCACAAGGTTTGCAACCACTTTACCTTTAAGTGCAATTAACTGTTTGTTGCTGTGGAACATACAATGTCCCTCACTAGCTTTTATAGAATCCAATTTGGAATATTTTATTGTCTGGCTGGTATTGCTGATTATTCTATATTGAGGAATTTTAATACAAGGATAGAAAACATTTTGCCCGGAAAGCACAGAAAGATGCACAATGGTGTGCAATGTCCCTTGACTCTGAAGGACAAACCTTTAGGGTTTTTGCTGGTGAGCCACATTGTTTTCTAAGCATATTCAGTTACACCCCACCCATCACAAGTGGGGATCTCCATAACATGTTACTTGGTTATGAAATTAAACTGTGAGGGGAAAAAAGGTTAATATGCGATAGGGAACATAAGAAAATGTATAGGGATTACATCTGATGTTAGTCTTGTTGCTACTTTTAAATGGGGGGGCGGTTATGTACTGTATCAGCACACCATTATTACAAAGGTGAAAGTGTACACACAAGGATAACCGGTCAGCTAATGAAATCATTACTTGTTGGCAATGGGGGTCACCAATGTAGCCCTCCACAGGTGATCATGTGGTCAGTAGTGTGCCCCAATTTTTTCCAGCGGCACCGATCTCCACGAGCACAGAAACAGACTGCTAGTGTCATAAATCTGGTCAGTTATTCCAGCTGCCTTCATGTCAGGAATGTCCTTGAAATTCAGTTTCCCTTAGCCTCCTTTATTGAGCAGACAAAGCAGAAGGCAACTGGACGTGTTATGTTGGCATGGATGTGGGAGGTGAAAGGCCCGACACTTCCTGGTAGTTCTTCTGGGTACCTGTTATCACGGTGCATTTAGCTCCAGTTTTTTTGCTTTAAATATTTCACATGGTTGACTGTTATTACTTCATGAACAGTTGTCTTTGACTTGTTTGTTCACCCATAATGCTGATCACAATGTCCTTGGCAATGGTAATGCTTTTAAAATATAAATCACAGAGTGATTAAAAGAGGGAGAGGGAAATATATAACTGCTGACCTTGTTCTGACCAGGCGAATATCATAATGCTGCCTGTGGTTTGTCTGTCATATTTATGAGAATTTAGCAAAATTCATCAAATTAAATCTGTATACTTGAGTGTACATGTGTTTTACCATTATTACATTTACCATCATTAATCTTGTAACAGCATTTCACACTCTGAATGCTCTTCTGTTCAGCTCCCTGCCCCTTTCACCTGGAGTAGCCCTGCATGCAGATAGCTGCAGTCCAGGCTCACCGCCAAGAATAATCTTGCTTTACCCTTCTGTAACCCACTCAAGCCTGTGTGAGAGAAAACATAAAGCAAAGGTCCCTATCTACAATAATAGTACAGGATTGGTTGTGCTCCAATGATTCTGCGAATGCCGAGGCAGCTCCTTCCCTGGGCACCGTGTCCGGCCTCCTGTGTTGTGCGCTGCTCACTGCTCACTAGATAGGAAAACGTGTCACACATACCGAGCCCTCTCATTTCCCCACAGGACCTGTGCCATGTCCAACTCCCTCCACCCCCACACACACTCCCGATGTTTTCGGTCTCATTTTACCAGCCTCAAAGAATAATAAATCTAAAAGCCTCAGCTCTGTGCACTGTATAGTACAGTATGGGCTAGTCTCAGCCCATTGGCCTGGCTATCCATCAGCTGATGGATGTTCAGAGCATAGTGTAGGTCAGGAACATCGGGATCATTTATGTTCCATTTCTCCCTGCGCAGAATTATTCTATAAAAAGGCTTGCTATGCTGGCAACATAACACATAGGTGTTATGTTGCCATGTGCTATTAATTTTGAGTGTATGGTGCCAATAATATCTAGAGACCTCATTGTATGCGGGAGGGTAGTTTGTCCTCTGCACGTCTATAAGTATGAATAGTGACCAATGTTTATTTCAGGTGGCAAGCTGTGGTGGGCGGATGACGGTCTGGCCCAGTTGGGAACCGTTACCAAGAGAGATGGAAAGAACCCAGTGATACTGCGGAACAAGACCGCCGGGGTGGTGCACATGAAGGTGTACGACAAGGACGCCCAAAGAGGTGAGCCCACCAATAACCAATGCCATGCCTTCACAAATTACTTTTTTTTTCACTCTGTAATAAATACGTATGTTTTCCCTTTGGGGTCTTTTTGCCCCGCACATTTTAGAAAAAACTGCTAAAAGCAGTGTGGTGTACTTATAAGGAACATAAAAAAAAAAAAAATCATAAAAATCTTGGTGGCCAATTTATTCACTGTTATATCAGGTGAATAGAATCTCAGTACATGCATGTGTGCACGCACACATACATACACACACACGCATAATGCATAACGGAAGACTTATTTCCTAGATAAGATTAAATCATTGACAATAACTCTCTCAAAAGAAAAGGGGATATCACACTTAAGTAAGGTTTCCAGAGAACATTTTTCTAAGTAATTCAGTTTATTTTTCTCTTTTTTGAAGATTTGCAAATGGATCCAAAAAAGTGCAGTTAAAATATGTAAGGGAATCTGCCTTCTTTCCAGAGTTATTGGCAGTATCTTGCATAGTAATGACCTGTCCATTAGACAGCATTGCAGCAGATCTCTTAAGTGGTCCATTAGTGTAAAAAAAATGGCAATTAAGGAGTCTTTAAGGCATTTTTTACTCCTCAACCTTCCTCAGACCAATTAGCTACTTCATTTATCTCTTTGACACCAACTGCATGGATGTGTGTCTCATTACCTCGCTTCAAATGAACTGGTCGAGGTGTCAATGATGAGGTGTTCAAGGAACAAAGCAGAAAAGAAACTGTTTTAACCAACACAAGAGCCCTGCTATACACAAGCATGCTTGAAATAATCAGCTTAATTAGATATTATTGAACTAAGAGGTGTTACTGAGCACTTCCATCCACAGCTACCCTCCTGTGGCTGTGGACTAAATATGATCGAATAGAATGCAATTTATTACAGCTCGCTATTCAGATGGAAAATCCATTTAATGTACATATCTATTGGTTTGTTGTCACATGCGTCATTTTGATTGTCTTATGAATTGGTTTGCTGACATAGGTATTAGTGTGATTGTCACATTTATTGGTTCACTGATGTACGATTTGTTTTGTTTAGCTCTGATTTGCTGGTGAATGTATTGATTTGCTGTTACACTATGCTCTATGTATTTGTTTGATGAGTATACATATTCAGTTTCTAGAATACATATTGCCAGCAAACCTAGCAGTGTCTTCCTGGAAACGTGCCTGCTTTTTATTTTAAAATTTATATATTTTTATTAATTAGATGCATCTACTTCAGTGATTGATGAGGAAATAAATTCTGATGACACGCTGTTCTGTGGTTACTTTAATGAGCTGAAATTCTGGACTTGCTCTTTTTTTACTCTCATGATTCATTCCACATTTAATTAGTTTCCTCTAGGCCTGGAGTTCTAGCAAAACAACTTACAACCCATATTAAGACTAAATTATAGTTTATAAAATTATTTCTATTTATTTATTTTTAATGTGTTTAAAATCTTTACAAAATACTTTGTTGCACTCTTATTTTTATTTATTTATTTTTTTTTGTCAGGAGCGAATATGTGCAATGAACTCCAGATCTGTTTAGACAATGACACATTTTTTGTTGTTTTGTCTCTGTACTCCAGTACTTTTTATTTGAAAAACTATAGCAACTATGTGGTTAATGTGCAGACTGTTAGCTTTAATTTGAGGATATTTTCATCCAAACTGGTGAAACATTCAGAAATTATAACAGGTTTTGTACATAGTTCCCCCATTTTACAGGGAACCACAGGTATTTGGGTAATTAGATTCAGTACTGTCTTTTATAAGGCAGGTGTGTGTGTTAGCATCATTAGTGTATGCACAAGAGAGCTGTAAACATTCAGTCTTGACTCTAGGCTTTGCATTTGCATTTGGAGTCTGTGGCTGCTGACTAAAACCATAAGGACCAGAGAAGTGTCAGTGTAAGTGGAGCTGGCCATCATGAGGCTGAAAATCAATCCGACACAGAATAAATCAATCAGACACATAGCCAAAACATTGGGCAAGCCAAATTCAATTGTTGGCATCATTCAGAAGAAAGAAAGTACACATGAGTTCAGCAATGACCTTGTAAACCAAGGGGGACCACCCTGCTAACAGCGGTCCACCAGATCAGGGACACTCTCCAGGACTCTCCAGACAGAAACTACACCAACAGAACTTGAGAGGGTATACTACAAGATGCAAAACACTAGAAAGCCTCAAGAACTGAATGGCCTTGTAGTTTGCTTAAACAAATCTAAAAGAGCCTGTGGAGCTCTGGAACAAAGTCTTATTGACAGATGGAGAGTATGATCCAAAACATACCTCACCCATTAAACATGGTGGAGGGAGCATTATGGCTTGGGCATGCATGGCTGCCACTATAACTGGCTCATTTCTTTGATGATGTAATTTCTGACAGCAGTGGCAAAATCAATTCTGAAGTGTACGAAACATCTTGTCTGCTCAAACGCAGTCAAATGCCTCCCAAATCAATGGACAGTGCTTCAACATGCAGCAGGGCAGTGACTTCAAACACACTGCCATAGCAACCAAGGGGTATTTCAGGGACAAAAAGTGCAAGATTCTTTACTGGCCAAGGCAATCACCTAATCTCAATCTAATTGAGCATGCATTTCACATGCTAAAGGAAGGCTGAAGGCAATAATCCCCCGACTGAAACGGGAAATGAAGATGGCTACAGTACAGGCATTGCATCACCAGGGAAGATACCCAGCATCTGGTGATATTTATGGATTGCAGACTTCAGGCACTAATTGTATGCAAAAGATTTTTTGCCAACTACTAAATATGACCACTTTGTTGAACTACAATGTTAATCTGTCCAAATTCTTATAGTGCCCTAAAATCTGGAGGGGTGGGGGTTTATGTACAAACTGTGCTGTAATTTTTCAATGGTCCATCCCATATTGATGAAAATACCCTCAAGCTAAAACTGACAGTTTGCACTTTAAAAACATAGCACTTTAAAGCCCCTGTATGATTTCAACTCTAAAGTGCTGGAGTACAGACCCAAACAACAAAAATGTGTCACTGTCTAAATAGTTTTGAAGTTCACTGTAAATGATTCATTCTGTCCTTTGTCTGCTTTTTTGAAACTTGGCTCTCTGAGGAGAATTGGCAGCACACATATCAGGTTCAATGCCAAAGGGTTTAGAGTGTGTTTCATACAAGAAATGTTTGCAAATATTCCAAGATACAAAACATTTTGTTGGAAGCACTTATGTGGTTAGATAATTCCCATATCCTTGTTTTGAATCAAATAGAGCATTGATTTTAGCATCTTTGTACTCTTTGCCAAACGCCTGATTTTTAAAACTGTCTTGTTTAGGGAGGAACCTTTGTCAGCTCAACAATGGCGGCTGCTCTCAGCTGTGCCTCCCCACATCAGAGAGTACTCGCAGTTGCTTCTGCACCATGGGCTACAACCTGCGCCGCGACCGCATCACCTGCGAAGGTAAGTGACACCTTCAGCTCCATGGAAAAGCAGGCCTCTTTTCTCTGAAAGGAAATCTATAACTTAACTCACATTACCAATGAAAAGACAATGAACTGTCCACATGTTATTACATGTCTGTGCTCCATTTTGGGAAGGAAAGGTCTGATGAAGCGAACTGACTACAAGCCATATTATCTGTCTATTTATTTATTTCTGTACTTTGTGAAAGGCATCGGTACCTTCTTGATGTACTCCGTCCATGAGGGAATCCGAGGGCTTTCACTGGACCCAAATGATCCCACGGAGGCCCTGATGCCAGTCAGTGGAACATTGTTTGCTGTTGGTTTGGACTTCCATGCAGGTGATTCTAGATCTGCTGATGTGGTGTATATACATTAACTCGAAAGTTAACTACGTATCGCGGCTCTGCCCCATTATACTGTGTGCCACTCAGGAACGCGCACACTTTAGTAATTGAATCTGACAATTAACAAGCTGGTTTTGGTGTGAGAGGTAATCTGTCACATTGCATATTATGATAGCTGGCTCTGCTGTCCATTTAAAAATGCGGAGGCACTAACTACACTGAGCGAACAGACGGCAGACAAATGAAACCATGCTCTGAAGGATACATAGGGAGCGTGCTGGCCCAGCAGAAAAGGGGAGATCCCTCTCCAGTTTTTGGTGACTGTATAAGTAACTTAAGTTAATTTGGTCAGTGAAAAATCCAACTGGCTCGTGAATTTTTTTCATCTACTGGCCACCCTGTCTGGTGGACCAAAAAGGTAAGTTCTGATCCTAAAGCGAAATTAAAATGTTTGGCAAAAAAAATAAATAATGTGTCTGTGATGGACGGACCACCATATCCACCTAACATAAACCTAATAGAGCACCTCTGCAGCATTCCAGATCGACGTATGTTCATCGGGATTAACGGCCACATATGCTGCTA
This sequence comes from Megalops atlanticus, assembly GCA_019176425.1. NCBI lineage: Eukaryota > Metazoa > Chordata > Actinopteri > Elopiformes > Megalopidae > Megalops > Megalops atlanticus. Next base: position 24,547,214 of record CM032886.1, read on the forward strand.
AACCTGCAGTAAACTGACAGGCTAAACACATGATGAATAATGATACTTTCCTAGCCTGCTGGAGATTAGAAGGAACATAACCCCACAGGTAGTAATCTGCATATTTATAATAATCCCATCACAACATGCATTGGAATATTTTTTTTTCCGCTGTATTAAATCAATCCAGTCAGGCTGCTTTTCAGTCTAGTCTTCATGCTTATGTGTATTTGCTTTAATTGATTTTGCCTTTCATACAGACTGAGGTCAGAATGAAGTAAAGTAGCATTGCATTGTTTCACCATTGCAGGGCTCATAAATGTAGGAAACAGAGTAATTTCTCTGATGTAATTTCATAGGATGATAATGTATGGTGTTCAGGCATAAAGACTCTGATGCAGTGGGAGTTAAGTGCCACGCTTTTGCATGATTCATAGAGCGAATATGTTTTCCTGGCATGAATGTTTCATTATTGTAATATGAAACAATGCTCCGTTCCAATGTGAACGGATTTATGAAAGCTGTGAATAAAGAGAGCACTAGCTGGTCTCAGATTTTGTGTTCCCATCCAGAAAGAAAATAACCATAACCGTGCATAGGAGGAAGTGCTTGGTCTATACACATGCTTACTGTACAAGATTGATTCCAGTATAGATCATTTGGAATAATAATAATTGAATGGAAAGGAAATGTGGCTTGAAATCCATTTACTTTTATTGTGATCTAACTTCAGCATCATGTATAAGAGTTTAAAAGGTGGCTAAGCACAGCAGATAACCACATACCAGCTCTAGGTGCATAATTGCCATTTGTGCGAACAAAAGACACCTGGAGATGTACCTTTGCATAGATGCATTCACATTCAAGAAATTGTTAATGGTTGGCAATTCTGCATTTTCACAGGCTGGGAGTAATTGATAAACTGTACAATAACAAAGTTATTTTCAGACCGCCAATATTCTGAAATACACACAAAAACTATGGCCTCCAAAGATGTAAGAAGAGTGAATCAGAGACTAAATAAATACAAAGACACTGTGGTTTTTGTTAAATTTCCCTCTCCTCCAGTACACTCGACAGCTGAACCTCCAAGCTCGGCATTTATAAATGTGTATTCTCAGTCAAGAGAAGAGCTCTCAGCTCAGTTTGTGTGGAAATATCCCCATAAAGTTTTATGCACAAGTTCATCTTTCAGTGAAAGTCTGTGTTTGTTTAAAACACACCTCTAGCATCTCTGAAGAAAGATGGTTGCCATTTTAGAGTTTTATAGTTTTGTCTTATGTCTGCTGTACAGTTAAATATTGTATTTGATTATGTAGTCTAATCAATCAAAGGCACCAGTCAGCTATAAATGTAGGGAAATTTTGTGAACAGACTTGATGTCATGATCCTGTATTAGTCAGTGTGTTTATTTTGATCCCATTGGACACAATTAATTTTAATACTGTGAACAGTTAAAGGATGCATCATTACACTTACAATTCATAGTAGACTCCCATGGTATTGTAGGCAATATTATGCTTGTTTTGCTAATAAAGCATATCTTGATTATGCTATAATGGTGTAAAATCAGTTTTAGTATTGGACCATGACCTCCATTGTGAACTGGATTCTACAGGAAATGACACAGTCTACTGGACAGACATGGGTTTAAACAGAATCTCCCGAGCCAAACGGGATCAGACGTGGAAAGAGGACATCATTACCAATGGCATTGGCAGGGTGGAGGGGATCGCAGTTGACTGGATGGCTGGTCAGTACGCTTCAGCCAGAACACACAGTGAAACGATTACATAGCTCCTTTTAAAATCAGAAGCTGCCGTTCAGAATTGCTCTGTTCATGGATTTACAAAGTCATCTGCATGTATGTTTTTTCCTTTTTTTCCAAAGGTAACCTTTATTGGACAGACCACGGATTTAACCTCATTGAGGTGTCTCGGCTGGATGGCCTGTACCGCTACGTGGTGATATCAGAGGGGCTTGATCAGCCAAGAGCTGTGGCAGTGCACCCTGGGAAAGGGTATGTATGTTGCTTCTATCCATTCACCAGAACTGTCAAGTGTACAGTCTATCAGTTCAGCATGGCATTCGGTACCCTGTGGTCAATACTTCTCAAGCTGATTTGTAAATGCTGAGAAGGTGGTGGGTTTATGTTGAAATTCAACAGCCTCCAGAAAGGGTGACGATTTGGATTGATGTTTGAGCAGTAAAAAAACGAAATGGAGGCATATGGGCTGCCTCTGACTCCAGACACATACTGATCGTATGATGAATGAATTGCCTTTCAAAATGAAGCTGTTCTCAGCAGTAAAATATTTCTGTAAACAGAGAGGCACAGGTGCGCTGCGAGAAGGGAACTGCCACAGCGATAGCTCTTCCATTAGTGCCTTCACTCCCCGCTCCTGCACTTTACTTCAGAGAGGGGAACGTGTCACAGGCTCCCAAATCCCATTTGAAACTTCCACATAAAGCGCGCTACGGCACCACTCGGTGCCTTAACGTGGCAGTAATCGAGACAGCCCTCATTAATGCAAGTTAGACTGGAAGATTACTGCGCTCTCGAAATCCGTGGCACGGTGTCAATGACTGTTTAATATGCAGCATGTGAGCAAAGGTAGGAGTGCAGTGAGAGGATTAGTCATTATTATTATTCTGCATCTTATTTCTCTAACAGAACGAGGAAATTAAGAGCTGTGGCATGGTGATTTCCCATTTGCTGTCGTGAATCGACGGTTTTTGCTAATGCTAATCCAGTCAGTACATGGTAGTCCAATCGATTTTGTTGTTCCAGCAAATTTAAAGGAGAAGCAAATTCACTGAGGTTCGGTATTGTAAATTTAGAACACGTGATAGTCCAGTCAATTCTGGAGCTGAAGTGAATTTACAGGACATGCTAATCAGGTTGATTTTGGTGTTTTCGTGAATTCATTGTACACGCTACCCCCGTCGGTTTTGGTGTTGTGAATTTACAGTACGTGCTAATCCAGTCAATTTTGGTGCTGGGGCAAATTTACAGCCCATGCTGTCACAGTCAATTTTAGCTTGTTTTGTAGACTATGTAATGCATTTAATCACAAACCTTATAGTTGAGCAACTCTGCTCTAAACAGCTCAGCCTTTAGAAATAAATGTCCTCAAGACATTAATTTTCTCCATACAGGCAAAGCACAGAATGGAGAAGCTCAGACAGGGTTCACATTTTAAGTGCTCATCCTTCATCCTTCTCCTGTGTGCAGCCTCATCCTCATTCACCATTAGGGGAATCAATATCACTTTAATTGTTAATATTAATAATTCTCTGCTGGCAGGAAAACAGTGGAGGAAATACATGGCTGCTTTTTTGTCTCTGGTAATTAGTGAGTCGCACAGTTGCAGAGAGTGAGCAATTATCGTATATAGCCAGGATGTCAGGGCTTAAAAGCTTAGTTTTGTGTTAACCATTTTATTAATGCAAAGTTGCTCCATAAGTCCATATGTTCAGTGTACACATGCAGTTTTTTATACTTTGCAGTTGTGTGTTACTAAATAAGTAGCATTCTTTTGTCTGATTTTATCAGAGTAAAGCTATTTCAGTTGTCTGTCTCTTTTTGTATTAATTAATTAATTAATTTTTTAATCAATTCAAAATGGTGGAAATAACTTGGAGTTCATGTAAATGAACTGCTGCTTATGCACCAAACCAATTGTCTGTGCAGCTAGAGACTGGAATACTACAGGATTATGGCCGTCTTTTCAGGGCCTCATCTTTGACAATGAACGTGAGCATCGCTGTCTTGCAGAGGACACATTTTTACCAGTTCCCCTTTATGCTGTTTTCTTTCAAAGCTACTTGTTCTGGACAGAATGGGGCCTGACCCCTTGCATTGGCAGGGCACTCTTAGATGGCTCGGATCAAGTCCTGCTTGTTAACTCTGGAATTGCTTGGCCAAACGGGATATCCATCGACTACGAGGTGAGCTCTGGCCCAGGAGTGCTTGCAAAGCGCTTTTGCCGCCATCTGATCCCTCCTGATCCCCACTCCCTGAAGCTTCATTATGCTCCCAGCCGTCTTCCTATTATTTTTTTGTTAATAAAATGTCCCGATAAGAGAGCTGCCCACTGAAGTTTATTTTCAAATTGTATTCCAGGAAAATAAATTATACTGGTGCGATGCTCGCACGGACAAGATAGAGAGGATCAACCTTGAGAGTGGGGAGAGCCGAGAGATTGTACTGTCAGCAAGCAACGTGGATGTGTTTTCAGTGGCAGTCTTTGGGGCTTACATCTACTGGTCTGACAGGTAATTTATTTTTCCATAAATGTTACAGTCTCCAAACGTTCCCACGAAGCCAGCTGCCCTACCCTTGTAGGATTAGCCACTTCCTCGCAAGGTCACTGTCAGAATTCCCGCAAAGCTTTGCGAGGAGAGGACACCCTTTTTTTAATGTCGTGGTGTGCCTCAAGGTCACTGCAAGGACGGGCTGTGTCACCTTCTGCTGGGCCAGCTGTCTTCTGAATTTTAATCACTTCTTTGATTTGAATTAGTGCTGGTCTACTGATTACCTCACGTGAACCCACAGTCTCTCTTCTGCTTCCTTCCTGACATGTGGCAGGGCACACGCCAATGGCTCCATTAGGAGAGGGATGAAGAGCAACGCCACGGAGGCCCTGACCATAAGGAGCGGCCTGGGGGTTAACCTGAAAGATGTGAAGATCTTCAACAGAGGCCGGGAAAAAGGTTCAGGTTCCACTTAATGGAGTTGTTGTGTCCTTTCAGCGGTGGTAGTTTTTTTGTAAGGTATGCTCCAAACACACTGCCAAGTAGAAAAGTGAACTTGATTTAAAAGCACTGAGATCCACCAGCTGATGGAGTTCAGTTGAGATGCACTCCCAGAATCAGGGCAATGGCATTGAGCACTCCGTATGAGACCTTCTTTGAAATAGTCCTTCTGACATTTATGTATCATGATAAATATCCAAAATGTTTTTTTAGTCCTCAAACTGCCTTTACTCATTTAGTTCAGGGTTTTACTGTTTTGGAGGCAGACAAAGGGTGCGATTTGAAGCATCCAGTAAATCCAACAGGGCGCAAGTACAACAGTGCTGCTTCAGCAGACTTCTCCGCTCCCGCAGTTGAGTGATCTTAAACCAACTGAAAAGAGAGGCACGGAGAGGAGACTTGAAAGGAGCAGCACACGTGTGGGTAAACGATCGCGACAGCCTGATTGAGGGATTTCAGGCGTCTCTGATGTCTCTCTGCTCTAGGTACTAATTCCTGTTCCAGGAATAACGGGGGCTGCCAGCAGCTCTGCTTTTACCAGGGCCGTGGGCGGAGGACGTGCGCGTGCGCCCACGGCTTCCTGGCGGAGGGGGGGCTCAGCTGCCAGAGATACGAGGGCTACCTGCTGTACTCCGAGAGGACCATCCTGAAGAGCATCCACCTGTCTGACGAAAGCAACCTCAACTCGCCCGTCAGGCCCTACGAGAACCCCGCCCACTTCAAGAACGTCATCGCCCTGGCGTTCCACTACCGGCAGAGGACCGCGGGTGCCAACCGCATCTTCTTCAGCGACGTCCACTTCGGGAACATCCAGATGATTAACGATGACTGGACAGGACAGCGCGTCATTGTTGAACGTAGGTACATTTTATACTACTTAATGCTACTTTTTTTTAAGGGGGTTGAAGTTTGTATATTTCAGCCATCCGCTGGTTGCTGGCCATAGTCATGTCAAGACCTTGTGCTCATTCATTTTTTTTGCTAGCCATGGGGGCTTTGAGGAGACGTTCTCAGTTTCACTCTCAAGCATCCACTTTTCAGTATTCATGACTGCATTTATTTGTTATCAGCGTGGTTGGTCTTGATGGCAAAAAAAATCTGAGTAAAAATGTTACAGTTCAATAGAAATAATTTAATCATTGCAAATCAGATTTGTTAGAATGTCTGATCTGATCATTTCTGCCAAGCAGGTGTATATATTTGGAGACAGCAAGGGTTTGTATGAAGGCATGCAGGACATCCATGGCATGCATGATAGAAATAGCTTTCAAAAGTAAGCAATGTGCAATATGGCTGTTTCTACTGAGTTTCCTGGTTCAAAGTCATATGGTCATGAATATGTACATGGTCGTGTTATAAGGAAGTACACAGAGTGGTGGCAGATCATTGCGGCATATTTGTGCCTGAGTATGGAGGTAGATAGCAAAAAGTTGTGTATGTTTTTTTTTTTATATTCTTCACATAAGTTTGTTGCACTGACAAGGGAAAAAGTTCGGAGCCCTTCATTATTAATTTTCTGTTCATTGCTTTTGTTTTTGTACTTTGATCTTGCCACTATACACAGCAGCCAAAAGCAGGAGTTTGGATGTCTCAGAATACTTTTTTTGCCATAGCTGAAATGTTAAACTGATTGTGTACCACTGTAACAGTTGTTCTGCCAGAAAGGTTCTGCTCTATGGAATGTGTTATTGATGTTTCTCTCATTTGCATTTCGGAGGTGCTGCTTTATTCACTAGCAGTGTGCACTTTGCATCTTCTTGATGCATGTTTTGCATGCCCACAGAGAAATGATGCTGACATAAATTATTTTTATTTAAATTTGAGAAATTAAAAATGCATGATCCCCAGCCCCCGTTGCATTGTGCACCATATTTTGTCACAGCTGTACCACACATGATATGAGGGGTCATTTTGTCAGTGCATCTGACGGAACTTTGATGTATTTGGTGCTAAATCAATGCAATGGCCTGCATACTGCGAAATAAAGTATAGCAAGCAGGTCTGTACGTCTGCCATTTTGAACTCCACGTGTTAGCAGCAATTTGCGAAAAGCCATTTGCTGCAAACGTAAAGTGGCAGAGGCCTTGATGTATTGGAAGGCTTTTCACATACCACATCTAGTAAGAGCTTTGTAATGGCCACCACTATTCTTTTCCGCTAAATGAGACCAATTTAACTGTCAAAAATGCTGTTTAAGATATCGTATCTCTTAACTTGCCTGACACTTGACAGATTAAATTACCCCTCTTCACTATCTTTAAACCAAGAGGAGGATAAGTGAAAAGAAAGGCAATCAATTGTTTCATTCTTACTTTTTTCTATAGTCTTTTTCTTAATGTATGCAAAGCTTCGTAAAATTTACAAATAACATTCATGATGTATAGTGTGGTGTGCATACTTAAGGAAGATTTCTTATTTATTTATTTATTTATTTATAGTTAGTCAAGGTCATTGGGCATGAATTGAATTGAGTTTTAATTGAATTGAGTAAGTTAGTAACAACAGGGGATGTTTTTATCTCAGTGTTGGGGTAACTGCTAGTTTCAAAACTGTTTCCTGGCCCCAAACTACTGGATGACAGACAAAGTAATCTGTGATAGGTAATAAACTTTGAAGAGGTCTGGACGTCTGTGAGTGAGGCTCACAGCTCACTTCCATCACCATCTCTGTTTCCAGTTAAGCTAAAGAAAATTTGCCGCAGCTCCACAGGCAACAATGGCAGTTAAGTAAGCCTTGGGGAGTGACATCACAGCTTAAAGCGCTGCCCTGTACTCTAATGGCTTTACACAGGACTCACAAGCTACTACTTCCACCTCTTCTACACTCACCCACCTTTTGACCTCTTCCTTCTCCTCAGCAACTTCTGGTGGCTAAACTGAGCTTTAACCACTTATCCGGGTCACGGCACCAATGTAATGAACATCAAAGAGGTCCAGGGCCTCAGAGGGTGAGATCTCAACCCGTGTACTCGTCGCACAACTTGGTCTAACCAGCAACATTGCTACCAGTTGAGATAAGGAGAAATTTGCACCTAGCTTCAGAGGAAATTATGCTAGCTAAGACTGAGGGACTCACATCGCTTCTGAAACTGCTCTACTACCTGCTTCCCTACTGGGTTTACACAGGAATCACAAGCTACTAATTTCAGCTCTGCTACAGAGTGATCACTGAAGTAAAAGGACAACGTTTTACAGTTGGACAGAATCCTGGATTGAAGACCTCACTGGCATAGACCACCATAGACTTCCAACTTCACCGTAGACAGAGCATTAAGCCTGATTTTCAGAAGGGGCAGTTTGACCAACAAAACAGAGGTCACTGGAAATTTTGACAAATTTTTTGCAACCTAGTCATACATCATAATTTACTAATTTAACCTACAAAATAAAGGTTATGGGACATTTTGACAGCATTTTTTGCAACCCAGTCAAACATCATTATTTTCAAAAGGTACAAACTCATTTCTCCTACTCACCACTCTTTTTGCCTCAAGCTAACATCTTATACAATCAAAATGACAAGTAATATATATGCTGCTTTAAAAATATAACAGTGTGATGTAATGTAAAGCACAAAAACGAGGCAGCACATGAGGCGAGGTTAACGTGGTGGTGTAAAGAAAATTCTAGAAAAATACATTTTGATCCAGTGAAGTTAAGGTCTTGCTTAAAACATTCTGAAGCAACAAAATATATTTTGGTAGTATTTTACGTTTGAAAAAAGTTAACTTTAAATCAGTGTATTTATAAAATGATAAATGAAAAATGAAAGGAAATAGCTGGTGAATATATGCAAATTCTTGCATGAAGCAATGGGTGAAATGAGTAAAAAAAATGATTTTGGGACTTGGAGCAGAGACAAAAAAAATACAGGAACACTTCTACACGATCTCCGTCCCTTCTCTTTCAATATCGTTTATTTGGTTGGGTATAGATAGTTACAGAGGTCACAGTTTAAGGCACGTGCATCTTGTGTAGCTGATGAGATCATAACTGGAGAATTTTGAAAAAGTGTTGTAATTCTTTTCAAAATAAAACTGCAAAGTCATAGTGTTGACTACATTTACAGAAAGGGCAAAGCCTAAAATCCCACTATGTGACCGATTGTCATGACTAAAACATTGTTTTTTCTTCTATTCTAAATATTCTAGAAAACAGGTTAATCACCCTTCATCTTGAGGAGTAGTAGATTTAATAAATTTTTATATCACAGTGATTCAATACTTGTAAGCTCTGCAATCACTGAACTTAACAAAAATTTTACTGTTTTAGGATGGAATCAGTGTAATGCCTGCTTAAATTTCACATCCCTGCCCCACCCCGTCCCATCTTGCTTTTGTACATTCTGGAGTAGCTTTATAACACACTTTAGGACTTTCTGCAGGATGTTATAATACACATAACCGCTGTTCCAAAACAGTCTGTCTCCCCTTGATAAGGAACAGAGAAAGCACAGGAGCAAGCAAAACCCTTGTTTTACAAGGTTGCATTTTCCCAAACTCTTCCCCAAGTCTCTGCTGATGACAGTTGCAACCACTGTATTCTGTATTTGACATCTCTTTCTGTTTTATGCATTTTTGTTATCAACACTTAATGGAAATTTAAGCTACCTTTGCTTTTTGTGAATTTGATGAAGGATTTTATTTATTTATTTTTGTCTTGCAATTAAAAAAGATAATTAATTGACATACAGGTCAATATTACAATTACATCCTTTATCCCTCACTAAGATATGGAAATGGATCTAAATGTTAGGGTAATGTGGTGAAAGCTGCTGTTGATTTTCTTGAGTTGTTTTGCAGATGAGCACATTAATTTATTAGTTTGTGTATTTATTCATTATTTTTTACACTAAGTGATTTGACCATATGCAGCCTCCCTTTGAAGGACTCCCATCCCAATGCATCCCTAAACAAGCCCGAGTTCTTTTGAAGATGAAAAGTGAGATCATGACACAAAATAACAGGCTGAGTCTCCCATCGCTGAAAAAGGGCAGGGATGTTAATGAACTATATTTCCCTAATTAAGCTTCATGCTCTCTGTTCTTCCTGACCCTCTCGAGCAGTTTTCAGCATGTTTAGCTGTCAGAGGCATATGATCAGAAATGGTTAATTAGAGGGCCACTCCTGCAGTTTGTTAAATGTTCCATGTCTGCAGGACAAATGCAGCATTTATGATGCTAGAGGCACTGTGCTCTCTGACAGCTGGCTGTTGAAGGTCCCAATAAATCACCAATGCATCAATTGAGGCTGAAAAAGCAAACATATCTTTCACTTTATCTTTTGTATCATATTTTCTAGATCAACCATTGTTATGGTCAACTACCAAATGTAGTAAAGGTTTTAATTTGTTTTTATTTCATTTTTATATGTATAATATTCATCATATTTGAATAACTGTAGTTTAGACATGAATTGAATAAGCTTTGAATGCAGTGTTTATCATAATTAGAGTGTATTAAAAGAGAGAGGTTTTTTTACAGTGGTTTTATAGGCATAATTACAAGCTGTAGTTGAACTTCACACTGTTGCTGCAGTGATTATGGGGTACACTCACATAACTGGTCCTCATGCATAGACTTGTGAAAATAAGCATTATGTTTTCATTTTAATTGCTTAATTTTGTGCTTATTAACAGTGTGTAAAGGAAAATAAAAGCATGTATCACAATTTTTCATTTTGATTAATGCTCAGTGTCTCACATATGAGGACTTATACCTCTGTTATGCAAGTAAGATTTAAGATATCGACAGAAGCTTTCAGTCATTGGTGAATGGTGGTCTCTGGTCATTCTAGCTGTAAGAAACTAATGGTAGAAAGTTGGCTGCTGGACTAATACATTTTTAAGAATGGAATGCACAAGAATGCACCATGATGAGCTGTTGGCACGACCTACAGTATTTCTCTTTAAATAAGATAATGTTTCTTTGTTGTTGTGTGAAACAACACAACTTATTTCATCTAGGATGTCATTTATGAGTAAGGCATGTACTGGAGTGCAGGGAATCACAATAATGCTCTTTTCATTTTGGAATATCTTTGGGCAGAGAAAGGGTAGAAATCCAACTCTTGTTTGTCCCAACCTAATTCCTGTTAAATTCAAAGTGGCAAAGCAGTCCTTGGAACTTGTTTAAAATTCAGTAAGAGAAGATGAGATCCATGACCTTGCATCAATGATCCACATCGTCAATCACATGCTTTATTTCATAAGAGAAGGAGACAGATGTCCTTGTCCCCCATCACCCCCATGTGAGAGAGAGGTCTGGCAAGGTGAGCGGTTCAGTAATGCAAGCTCCTCTAGCCCTCAGTAGTTGCAGCACTGTGAACGCCACGCTGATTGGCCCAAATGTATCTCACCAGCAAGAAGTAAAACCAATCAAAGTCACTCTGAGATGATGTTATAGGAAGGGGATTGAGTAATGAGGCAATCGGAATATGTTTGTATAAAATATACAAATGGTTTCTTTCCTTCACAGGGAATAATGGTTCTTCTACCAGCAAAATGCATGCACTCGTACTGTATGCACAACTAAACAAGATACAGTCATTCTCTTAACAGCAGAACCCTTATAATTGAAGTGATCAGATGATTACATTAACCAAACTGAAGCTGTGTGTAAGCATGATGTATTTGTTTTTCTTCCTCATATGGTCATTGCTGTTCTTGCCTATGTGGATTTGTAATTATCTATTGATTTTGCAAAAGTGCATAGTGTGTAATTTTCTTTATAGCTAAATGACGTTTAAGTGCATGTTGCAAACAGGCATATTGTTGATATTGTAAGCCAACAGGAATGGATGAACTCCATAGTAATTCTCAAAGCAGTGACTCATCCTTACATTTTAACACTGTTACATTATTTACAAGATTGCATCAGTTTCTACTGTATTTTTTTTTTTTATTTTCAGTCAACCTTTTTCTTTTAGAATGCATATTTAGAATGCACTCAATTATAGTGGATAGTACACTTTTTCCATCTGATTGTATGTTTTGTTGTGGAGTGAAAAATGCAACATTATAAGTCTCCAAGCCATCACTGCCCATTATGTACTTGGTAAGAACATGCATTTGTTATCAAGGGTTAGACATAATAATGCCAAGTATGCATGGAGTGGCTTAAATTGGGACTTTCCTGTCTGCCAATACCATGTTTGAAATGTGGCAGATACTTGTTAATTCCCTGCAGTTCGACTAATCTGGTGTTCTGCCCCCTCCAGATGTGGGTTCAGTAGAAGGGCTGGCCTACCACCGGGCTTGGGACACCCTGTACTGGACCAGCTCCACCACTTCCACTATTAGCAGGCATACCATCAACCAGAACCGGCACATGGCCTTCAACAGAGAGGCTGTGGTCACCATGACTGAGGAGGACCACCCACACGTCCTTGCCCTGGATGAGTGCCAGAAGTAAGGGTTTCCTCTTCCTCTTCCTTCGCTGTCTGATATTACCCACCATCTGCACAATTTCTACATTACATTACATAAATGCTCATTGTAGACCAAGATGATAAGACTTTGTCAACTTTATATTGAGCCATGTTTAACCCCATAGAATTGCATAATCAACTTCTTTTTAAATAAAGCCACATCATTGAGCTCTGATCTGTATTAATTCACTATTATATAAATGTCTTTATGAAAAAGTGTGCCTTCTGTAGCTGAAATATTTTTCTTTAATTTGACACATACACAAGGCAATAAATTAGATATTTATATATACTGAAATGCAAGACAATTATGTGCAGCCTAGAATGTAGAAAGGCAGGGTGTTTCATATCCACAGATATTGGAAAATGAAATCCTCTACCCACAGCAAAAGCTTCTATTTAAGCAAAGGATATTTGGAAACTGTCAATCCAAGACCAATGAAGGAGAAAGATCACCTAATTGGTTTGACCGCTTCATATCAGGGCAGCAGAAATATGAAATTACCGACAGCACTGTATTTTCACAATAACGCGGCTCGAATGGGTCTGTCATATAACAGCCCATTTGAATGGTGCATTGGAAATTTGCCACTATTTCAATGTTAAAAAACTTGATATTTCCATGGATGTGCTGACCCTGGGCTGTGATATAACTGAATTTTGCAGACTAAATTAAACTTTCAACCCTGAGGGCATATCCCCAGTCAGCCATTTGGCTCATTTTCAAATAGACTGCAGAAGGCCTCTGTTAATTAAAAATTAACCTGAAATGATTAATCGTTGCCCTCAGTAGGAGTGTTTTAACAGATTTCTTTTAACGTCGGTGTATTGCCTTGATAGATATAGCACCCGGTGAAGCACCCGGTAGGAAATGTAAACATGCACAGTTAATATTTAAAAAAAAAAAAAAAACTTTTTTCACACTCTCCACATGCTGATGGTAAGACTTGATACATTTAATTCTAGTCTGACATTTAAAAACAGACACATAATCCATGAGGGAATGAGCAAATTCTGCAATTGTTGCAATAGTGAGATAAAATACAGGCTGTGAAGAAGATGGCCAGTGATTCTGACATGAAAAAAAGGTTTTCTTTAAAAATGCAGGATTGGAGATGGCAGAAATAATGAAAGTATGGTAAGTTGTAAGTGTATATGACAGGTAAAACAAGCATGAGTAAAAGGGATAAAAAGGTTAACACATTGACTACAATTGTTTAAACCAAGTAATAAAACTTTTAAATAAAACTGGCTGTTCTGCCCTGGCTGTTTTTTCTCCCACTCATATCCTTTACTGGAAGAAAATGAACTTCTGTATGCAGTAATTACCTCAACAGATTATTATCTCTTCAGCTAGCAGTCTTTCTTTTTTAATTTTATTTGACGTTAAATATTAGTTGCCAATCAATCAACAGCTAAATTACATTTTGATGATGATCCATTTTTTAAAACTCTTCCATGGTTTCCATCTGTAGCTTGAGTAATTAAGTCTGTAGTATGAAATGTGTATGTGAATAGAGCACCCAACATTTTGCATGGCTTTGTATTTTATCTTACTAATGAGGTGAAAAAAATTGAGTTAACCACAACTGAAAGACCTATAGGTTATGTATAAAAAATAAATAAATGAGATCTTAGTTAACATATTATTGCCACTTTATAAAGTGATTATAGATAAATTAAGCTCTGTAGCTGTTTATGAGTGTGTTATAATGCATTAAGGACATGTCCATAGTCTATTTATGTGTCGCAATGTGCTAATGAAGGTATGCTCAATATAAAATTAGACCATGAACTGTAATAGCTCTTCAGACTATATTTTTAGCTGTAGCATGAAACAATTTATGCACCATACTTATGGGCAAGACTGCACTTTTTCACCTGCAGTTCCAAATAAGACCCTCAGGCCGTATGTCTCTGTCCACCGCCCTGCTGTGCTTTTGAGGAATGCTGCTCTTGGGTTCGCATTACCTTTAACTTTAATTGTATTGTAAAACAAAATGCTCCTGCTGTAAACAGGCTGGCCCTTTGACACCCAAAAGTCATTTTGCTCACACTTTATTTCCTGTGGCAGAAGTATATGTTTATGATGCACTTTTGTATGGCTCACAATCTGACAACACTTTGCATAAAAACACACACACACAAATTCTCCATGCTATACATTACATCACGTCATATCACCATGGGAAACTTAACCCGGGATAAAAGCCCATGTCTTTTATATGGATGAAAGTCATCATGCATTCACGTTTCATGCCTCAGAGGATTGCTGTTGCCATGTCAGCCAGTGAGCTCCAAGACGCCGTGCTTTTCTGTGCTGGCTGTGTGGCATTTCAGGTCGAATTGGTTGTGCAAAAGTCACATTAATATCCTACAGGAACATTCCCTGTGCCTCCCTGGCGACGATAATGAGAGCTGTCAGGCCACCAATGTGGCCAGAGTTTTGGTCTAGCCGCGCTTTCTGACTGCTACCCCTATACGACCCTGTTAATCAGCAGCCAGGAATGATCAGCGGTAGATGTTTGTCCGCATGTTTAGAGAGTGACATGCAGCTGTGCTTCAAACGTTAAAAGCTGGAATCAAGCTCCCCCAGCACCCGCCACCCTCCATTAAAATTGAGATTGGGCACATTGTGGTAGTTGCTCTCATGGGGTTCATGCAGTCGGTATGTTGGAGGCTAGAGGAGATGAGTGTGAATGAATATGAATTTTACTCTAGAGGTCAAAAATACTCAATGTGCATCAGACGCAGCTGATAGATTTGTTTGTTATTCAATTGATATGTTAGAATGAAACGGGGCAGACATAATGAGTGTGTGGGAGCACACATAGATGTAGATGTGACTTTTTTTTAATGATATGCTAAATTTTAATACAGGAATAATTATAGCTTTCTCAGAAAAGAACAATTGATTAAAAAACTGAACAGGAGGTAGTACATTGATTTGGTTTATGTTATATATGTCAAGAAATGAAAATGGGCACAATAAAAAAGTAGAAGCAACCTTCTCAGACAATGTAAATAGCATGTCTTATACACAATAATACTGTGTATTATTAATAATTACTCATAATTAATTATAATTAATAATTCAACTGTATACATGTGCACATGTGCTTTTCAATATGATTGCTACAACTAGATTGGCTTTTCCTCTGTGTCTGCCCTTAGCGTCACAGATTATTGTATTCACTGCTCTTATATCAAATACATTTGAATACCTTAAAGTCAGCTTGTATTCACTGCTCTTATATCAAATACATTTGAATACCTTAAAGTCAGCTTGTATTCACTGCTCTTAAATCAAATACATTTGAATACCTTAAAGTCAGCTTTCCTCAGCCATTTTTTAACGAGCCTTTCATATGAAGTTCAACAGAACGTGTCATTGTTTTACAGTCTCCATGGCAAATGTTAACATTCTGAATAACCCAGCCTCTGACAATGTTAAAAGTGGGTCTGAAAGCTCCTAAAGGTTGGAATTAGCTCTGAAATGAGGGGCTCACAGAAAGGCATTATCAGTCATACCCTGTGGTGAATGAGAAGTGTCACGAATAATTCCCTCATCTATTGTGGTTTATGGTCCTCTCTTCAGAAGAGGGCAACACAATACAGTCACAGCCCTGCAAAAGGCATTCATATGCTCATGATTCAGTTTCAGTGATGGTTTGCTTTGGTTGGCACATAACAGCGTTGGTATAAAGTTGTCTGAAATGATTTGGATTACATCTTGTGGCTTAAAGAAACAGTCGCACACCATTTGAAGAATGCAGCTGATATGTTTGACATCACTGCTGTAACTGCTATAACTTTTATGTGGAGAATCTGTGCTCTGTTTACACTTTATGCTGCTAATTTTTCTTTTTTTTTTTTTTAATTCTGCAGCTTGATGTTTTGGACCAATTGGAATGAACAGAATCCCAGCATCATGAGGTCCACATTGGCAGGAAACAATGTGCAGGTCATTGTTAGCACAGACATTCTCACACCCAATGGACTTACCATTGACCACAAAGCAGAGAAGCTCTATTTCTCTGATGGAAGTCTTGGAAAAATTGAGAGGTGTGAATACGACGGATCACACAGATATGTGAGTAAAAGCGATCCGGCATCTTTTAGTCCTCAGCGAGTAACAAACTACCGCCTTACATTAGAATGAATGACTGGTAGATGTTTCAACATCTTCCTTCTGTGGTAATAACTGTGGTAATAAGTTATTGTGACATTAAGCAAAATGTAATTTGTAACTTTCACTTAGAAGAGTCCCCATATTGCATTTTATGTTTTAAGCAGGAGAAAAGGATAATTAAACCTTTCTGAAAATGAGAGTATTACTGTCCAGCGTTCAGCTTTTTTAGATGTAATTCCCATAAGAATGTAAAACGTGTGTAAAATGTGCTTTATCATGTGACCGAAGTGGCTTTTATTATTTTTTTTAATTTATTTGTTCAGTTCATGGCCTATCATCATCTTTTGTGAAATTCTTGTTTTATACTAAGTATTAAAATTATACATTTTTTTAAAAATGTATTTATGGCTGTGCAGTGAAAGAGTTTCATGAACACTTGTTCCTTTTTAATCATGCAATGGTACTAGCTAACTGTGTTGCCATCAGAAACATTAAGACCAATTTAAAATGTATGCTACTCTAAGTTCTAAAATAAGCTCGCTTATTCTAGCTGCTGCACTATTTTTCAGATCCATGTCAACCTCCTGTCATAGTTTCCCAGCAGTATCTCAGTTGTGTCAGAAATATTTGCTTGTACACTCTTTGATGTTATATATTACAGATTCCTATTTTGGAGCAAGCCTCACAGTTTCATGACAAAACTCTTCTGTGTTTTAAAGAACCAGACACTTGCTGACATGGTAGTCTTTACAGGAGGTTGAATGTTATTCATGACAAAATGTTCTCCTGGACAAGCTTACCCCCTGACTCACCCCCATTTTGGCCTGCCTCACTTAAATTTGCACTGATATGAACTCTTTAAATTGGGGTCGCACCCATTGCAATTAGGTAACCAGTTACCCATGAGCCAGCTACAGTGGGCAGGTTTCTCGTGGGCAAGAGTGTCATCCCACTCTAATGTAATTAAGCTAATAAAGACTCTCTGCAGCACCTGTTCTAGGCTGGCCTGTCAACCCCCCAATTAAAATGTGAAAATTGAGCTGAGCAATTGAATATCAACAAAGCAGTGTATGGTGTACCAGTGCTTCATAGTAAGATTAGTAAGCACTAATTTCTGATTCTGAAAGAGTGCAGCTGAATTGGAGTCGTGGAGAGAGAGATCCCTGTACTGGGAATGTCATCACAGCTTGATAACAGCCTTGTGATATTGTTACTGGAAGTGATTAGATTAGCACAAAAGGGGAAAGCAATTTAAATAACCCTTTTTTTCCTATCCCACTTTGATGAGCTGTTTTCACTGGGGTGGAATACTATTAATGATTCCACCATGTTGTGGTAGATTGCAAAGTCTCATTTGAGGATATTGGTTGAGAAGCATGACAGCAGTATAGTGCCCTTTGGATTGCCTGGAAATAATTGTGCTCTGGCTCTGAAGGAGAAGGCTGAATGCATCTTATTAGAGCTGATTGTGGCCAGCCCCCGTATACATATTACAAACCATTGTGTAGAAATGCATGAGCTGGAGGAGAAAAAAATAGAAGCACATTCAGTATTGGAAATCATTTTAAAACTGTTCATAACCTCATATTCTCAGACTGCTGTTGCACTCCAGACTTTGACAATGACAACTGACAAAGGTCTGTTAACTGAAATTTATGACACATCACTACATGCAATGCAGTTGTGAGGAATACTGTTGACTGCTTGTCTGGCAATGAGGACCCAGGAATACCAGAGCACTTTGATATTCATCTGTTCAGTCCCATGGGTGTCACGTTTATATTCATATGCGCGACACAGTTTTACACCGTGCATGACTCATTTACATTGCCGGTGCGTGCGAGAGCACAGATATGTTTACCTCACTTTTGCTTTGATAAAGCGTTGGATATGTGCTTAATCTGCTTTGGCCCGCATCTGCCTAGTTTAACTGTGTCAAGTGAATTACAGTAAGCTTCTAGTCTAGTATTTGAATGGCTATGAGTCTTCTAATCCAGGATAAATCTTCCATGTGAGGTTGAAAGCTTACCGTCGGAGGCAACTTCTGTAACCCTGTTGGTGTGCACTTTGTAGTTGAACTTTGAGTCTGTATTGCATGACACCAGCTCTAATAGCCAGTGACTGCTGTGCACTAGAAATCAGGTTCTAGTGTACAGCCACTCTAGCACCGTGTCCGCAGCTTTGAACCGAGAAGGTGTCCTGACTTAAGGAAGCATTGGAAAAATCCTTTTATGTGACGTTTTTTGACAGCTTTGGAATTGTAATGTTAAGGTGGGAGATAGGAGGTGGTTTGTGTCTGGCAAAGTGATGACTGACTGATCCCTTCATCTGAACTCCCTTGGCTGTGTACAGTCCCGGTATTAGTGTCTCAACGAAGACATAACAATGACAGGGGACAATGTGAGGGACATGCTTTTGATGTCGTGGCGATGTGGATTACCAGCTGAGTATATCTTCTTGGTGTGCTGTCTCCTGTCCTTTTAGATACGGTACACATGAGGAAGTGACATTCAAGATTCTGTTCCGTAGAAACAGACCCTCAGCCACTGAAGTGCAATAAATAGCACACTTCAGGAGTGATGTAAAACTCAATTGTAAAAATGTCTGAGGTAGAAACAGTGGAGAAATCAAAGAGCAAGGGAAGGTGAACAAATACCGTGAAGAATTTGTAGCTTAAAATAAGATGTCCAGAGGTAAACAGAAGAAAATGTACCTTTCCTCCCAATTTACCAAATGACTTTTTCTAAAAACTGACCTTGTTTATTACATTGGAATGCATGTTTCAATTTTTTGGAGTATCACTATGAAAAACTATGAAAACATGTCTGACTTTTCAAAAGCTTTGAACATTAGTAGATATGAATCTATTAGCAGCACACACAGTGTCTGGCACTATTTCTTCTTATTGTGTATTCATTTATTCCTGTATACATGTATGTATTTATTTAATTTCTGGCGATATCTAAATAGAATGTATCTTCATATGGAGATTATAGGTATGCTGGCCAGCCAAGTTAAGTCCTGGTGATGGTAGACTGGCTGGCTTTAGTAAGTCAATAAATGCATTACATGCTTATGAATTTCATTCTATTTCAAGTATGTTAAATTAAAACAGTTTATGACAGAAATGGCACAGATATCAGCACAGTACAAGACTAAGCCAGGAGACATATCAGCTTTCCTGGTTATAGTCAAAGAACTTGTGGTGCAATTGCCTATTACTAATAGGTTCTGCATGTTCTAGCATGTGCTTGACTCAGACATGCCTCTTTGAGACACGTACCAACTGAATGCATCTGCCTAAGATGGTCCCCATGTGTTGGTCTCTTTATTGGGACTGTTCTGTTCCTCAGTTGCTGTTTACTCACACCCCAGTCTTTTAATCAACACCTACTGTATTAGTCCAACTCTCATAGCAGAGTTAATGTGATCATAAGGACAAGCATGTCAAACCAATGGCAGTAGTCCTGAAGTCAAGGGACATCCTGGTGCTTTCAGGCCAGGGATTTCCAAAAGGACTGTTAGTCACATACATGCATTTAGGTCTGCCACAGCTTCATCTACGCTCATGGGTTCTGGATTAAATATGATGTGGGAGATACCAAAGCTCAATCAGTCTTGCTGTTGTATTACCAGTTATGCCATAGTAAGTGTATCCCTTTGAACTATGATCCATCATTTAACTTTTAACTTTTTTTCAGAACCTGTATATTCATATGCAGCTTACACTAACTGGTTTTCTAGTCTGTGCCTTCCCTAAATACATGACTTTCTCACACAATCTGTTGAAATTGCCCTTATATATTATGCATAGTTGAATGCATAAGTAAATCAATTCATAATTGTGGGGACAAAAAGAAAGGTTCTTTAAATATAATTAGAAGCTTTTGCAGGGGGCTTGTGTAGTAGAAGCAAACTTTCCATTGTACTGATAGCCAGACCACTGTTCCAGTTGACTTCTGCAAACAGCACTTTAATTGCTTTTCTACTCCATTCAAATCATAGGTGATTGTGAAGGCAGGGCCAGGAACCTTTTTCGGACTGGCTATTTATGGCGACTTCATCTTTTGGTCAGATTGGGTGCGGAGAGCCGTGCTACGCGCCAATAAGTACACAGGTGGTGACATGAAAGTGCTCCGAGCAGACATACCACACCAGCCAATGGGAATAGTCGCTGTTGCCAATGACACCAATAGTTGTGAGTATACTTTTCTGAGTGTATCTGAGTGTATCTATTGACCTCCTCTCTCTCTGTGTGTGTGTGTGTGTGTGTGTGTGTGTGTGTGTGTGTGTGTGTGTGTGTGTGTGTGAATCTGTGTGTTTGATTCCCAACGTTTTCTTGCTTTCTCTGTGTTTTTCCTTTTTTTTTGCTCATTCCTGACAGTGTGATAATATGAGGGGCCTCTTGGCAATGCAGTCTCCATCTGTGCTTTGTGTGTGTGTGTATATTCACTATGAATAATTACGGTAGCATGATGTGTAGTTGGAGAGTTTTACATGACATGACATCAGTCAGTTTATGACAGATATATGGCTCCTGAGTAGCTCAGTGGTCAAGGCATTTGATTTTAATGCAAACTAAACTTAACAGCCCAGTTTCAGTCACAGCTGTGTCATCAACCAATGATGACTGGCTGCCCAGAGTGGCTATCTTCCTCTGGGGATAGGGGTGGGTAGGTCAGCCAGGGTACTTTTGCCAGGGTTCAGCGCTCAGCATTGCTCATCAGTGATCCCCAATGGTCAACTGGACACCCACAGTCTGCCCATATAAAGCTGCGCAGAAAGTGTCTTCCTCTGACTCATGTCTCAGCAGGCTTAGCATGGGGACTATGGTGGGAAAAGAAGCAGCAGCTGACATCATGTGTTTCAGAGGAGAGAGCATTTGTATCTGCACTCTCCCGGATTGTTAGCAGGAGCTGTAGTGATGAGTGGCATCTCTACAATTGGACATTTTATATTGGGAGGAAAAGGGAAAAAATCATTGGGCATTCCAAATTTAAGGTAAAAAAATGGAACGGATCTAGAGAAAAAAAACATGAGTCATGTTAGAGATATAAAGAAGTAGTATTTTGCAGACAGGTTTTTGACATCCCCTGGCTAATGTTTTTGAGGCTGCTGAGAGGCAATGTCAATGCTCATTAAGTTCATTATTAGAAGTAGTTGTGGCTGACTGTCTTTGACTTATATAGGCAGCTTTCAGTCTTATGATGTGTAGTCCATATTTTTTGTGTATGGCATTTTCATATAAAGGTGCCAAGGCTCAACCTTTGTACCTGGAGGTTTTCAGATTTTCCGCTACACTCAGTCTTAGCTTAGACAGTCACCTGCATGTATGAATAATAAGGGGGATTAGTGTGCTGCCGAGCAGGGCTTGTAACCCAAAGGTTGCCAGTTCAATCCACAACTGAGCTCCTGCTGTTGTACTCCTGCCCAGTAAATATCCAGCTGTATAAATGGACAACATGAAAAATTGTAAGCCATTATAAATTGCTCTTGGTAAGAGCATCTGCCAAGAAAATATAAAGGGTGGAGGGCATTTATATGCATAGTTGCTAACACATTTGTCATAAATTCACTGAGGGAAGGGTTGTTTTTTAAAATCTGTTTCTTCTCACTCCATCCCATCTTCTTTGAACAGGAATCCTGGGATGGAACCTTGGTTCCATCAGGTAGTTGTGTAGCCTTTTCTCAGTGTGTTGAGACTTGCTGTGTTCATTTAGGACACATTATTACACTCACCAAAGCAGCAATACTCATGATCTCTCCTCCTCTGTCAGAGTTGTCTGTCACAGAGTGCTACTCAATGAAGAATACTTCCAGCTTTCTGTTTGGGCTAGTTTGAAAATGCAGAAAGAGGGGACAGTTTGTCTGTAATTGCTAAAAGGGCACAGCAGTCATTTTAATATTTAAAATTCATGGCAATGAGTCAAAGTTGTACCAGATGAAAGTGAAGCCTGCCAATGCCATTGACATAATGTTCCATAATGTGTCATTATCTCTTCATGCTATTCTGTGTAAATCATAGATCATTAAGATTTATTTGAATATGTGAAAACAAATTTGGTTAAAACTGGAACACTGTGCCCTCTCCACATGACATTTGCCATTTTGTCTCTTCTCAGGTTTTATCTTATTTAATACTGCTTATTTGTTCATTCCTACTCCTTCATTTGTATCAGCAGGACTTGACATTTATTTATTTATTCATTATTATTATTTTTTATATATAGATAAGAGCAGCACACCATTCACCAACAACAGTATATGGACACTTTCTGTAATGTTTTACGCAGCATTCTGTGTTTTGTAATTTTATATTTAACAACTTGGCTCTGCAGAACTGACAATTTTGCTTTAGCATTTTGATCTACTAATTCCATTTATTATTAACTAGCCTGCTTGCTACAAATATTGCTATCGACAATTACGTGATGCTGTGTGCTAAAAGCTGCCCTTTCAGTGGTGTCAAAGTAATTTTGAGGGAGTGAGGCAGCTGTAACTGGTGGGCGAAAAGACAGCAGTACATTCTCCCAAGCTGTGAGCATTCGGCTTGTTTGCATCTCTATACTTCTGTCACTGGCAGCCTTTTTTTAATTCTGGCTTTTTATTTCCTTTCTTGAAGTGACAGTGATTTGTTTATTTGAGCAATATGTGCATTTGGAGGCATTATGTGAAAGCGGCTTAGCAGATCTCCGTTTCTGAGATTCGAACATTATTAGCCGCGGATCATTCCGGGTTCAGGGCTGTGTAGACAGGGGCCTGCTCCTGCTGCTGTGTGGCCGCTATCTCCGCCGTACAGCCGACTTCATCGACGGCATCAGAGGAGCCTGTGATTGCCCACTCCCTGTGATTGCCCGCTCTGATCCCGTCGGCTCACGAGAACACCATGGCTCTTGGATTCGGTGTTCCCACTTGCTTTGCTGCAGAGAGCATTTTTTTCCCTTCTGCTCACTGTGCCAATAAACAGCTACTGCTGAATGCAGAATAAGTAATCGCAGGTACTTTGAGGAGAACTATACTTAACTAAATGTTATTAGAGGATAGTATGGAGGAGTCAATATCTCTCACACTATTACTGTTCTCTCGTTGTTTCTACATTTTTTTGATGCAAAATCATGACCTTGATCAGAGAGTGTTATACAATATATATATTGTGTTACTTAGGAATAGCTCAAAACAGTGCATTTTTGTTCCTTTTATAATGAAATAAAACTCAGATTGATTTGCCTGTGCCATTAAAGTTTGCAGTTTTTTACTACTATTATGGCTAAGTATGCATGTATCATAGTCTTCATTTTTCATTAAACAGGATTGTCATGTTCTAAATATGTTCTACCGTTGTAGACCTCAATACTACCATATATGATGGACATACAGTAGTTGTTGAACCCTGGCAAAGCTGAATTACATTATACATTTGCTTAGCAGGTTTCCTTATCCATGATATCTGGCCTATTATCAGCGAGCGTTTGTTTGACATTGTTGTTATTTTTCTGATTTTGGTTAATTTGAGTTCAGTGAGTTTGTGAGAAGAGATGAAAACATTTATTTACTTTATTTCCCTACAGCTAAATGAGCACTTTTCTGAAACCCGTGATGTGTGCCTTGCATACACAAACCCACACACCTACACACACACACACACACACACACACACACACACACATACCTATACATATATTGACTCTGAATCTCATGTTTATTTTTCTCATGAAAAATCTGATTTGTCACTCGTGTCAGGAATGTAATCCTGGCTTATAAATGTTGATGGGAAAACAACATACATTTCTCAACTTTCCATTTAAAATATATAGAATAAACTATATGAGAAAGGTAAATCTCCAGTATAGCAAGATTTCCCAGGGTACCTGCCCTGCATCGTTGTACGTCTTGTGCTGGGCCTGTGCAGTCAGCTGGATCTCAGCCGCAGACCCACACTTGCTTGGCACAGCTGCGCTCTCAGAGGTGCACTGCATGCCTGTCAGTGCTGCTGGCCATGCCAAGCAAAGCTCAGAGAGGCCACCACAAAAGCCCCATTTTTAGTATAGTGCCATGATTGCCCTTGAAGAAATCAGCAAGCACAGATTGCAAATAAACAAAGCATATTTGCACATGTGCTGCTGTGTGTGCATATTTGTGTGTGTGTATGTTTGTGTGAGAATGAGGGAGGGAGACAGAGTGTGTGTGAGTGTGTGTATATATGCGTATGTGCCTGTGAATGTATGTGTGTGCATTCCTCTGTGTCTGCATTCCTCTGTGTGCTCACCTATTGATTGTGTGTGTGTCTGTCAGTGTGTGTGTGTGTGTGTGTGTGTGTGTGTGTGTGTGGTCCCTCTTTCCTTTCTGAGATCCTGGTGACATTGGGGCTGTCCTATAGAGAACTCTGTAGGAGATTGCTGGTTGCCTCCAGCAAAATTCTAGGTTTCTATGGGCACGTAGCACTTGGTGGTGTGACAGAGTCCTTCAAAAGCTTACAGCTGGGGAAATACAATACACTAATTCCTCTGCATTGTTATTAGCATTGTATCATTCCAACTAGCAAAATAAGTTGCTTGCAATGTTAATGTAGTTTTTCATAAGAAGAAGGCTTTACTCATAAATTAATTTGTTTATTTATTTATTTATAAACACAAGAGGATTTTTTAAGGGAACAAAGGTCTTTGGCCAGTAGAGTCATACAGACTTGTGTTCCTCTGTTTTGCAGGTGAATTGTCTCCTTGCAGAGTGATGAATGGGGGATGTGGTGACCTTTGCCTTTTGACCCCAGATGGCACAATTAACTGCACCTGCAGGGGAGACCGTGTGCTATTGGAGGATAACAGATGTGTGTGTAAGTCCTGCATTTGGGGCGGGTTTTTTGCCCATCATTCTTCCACTTCCAGTAGTTCGATCACAGTGACATTTACCCAGCCAAGCAGAATGAGAATGTATGTAAACATTCTAATGGCCCCATTTCTGAGCCTGAAATGTTTACAACTTGTTATTGCATCTTCAGATGTACTGTAAATAATTTGTTGTTGAGGGCTGCACATCATTTTCTCTAGTAGTACTGGACCCAAAAGACTCAAAGGCCAATTCTCAGAGGTAAACTCTTTATCTCTCATTACATCAATATGTTTTCATGAAGACAGGGCCCATTAGGCATTTTCGCTTCAGTAACCTATTCATTCTGGGGAGATGCAGTGTGCTGGTATTTAAAGTCTCCCCTCTTTTGAATGGCCCAGCACAAGGCATTAATAGACCTGGAGAAAACAGACCAAATGGATTTATTTCAGTGATGATAGATGTCCTGAGAAGAGACAGGGTTTTGCTAACTAAGCAGAAAACACATAGAGTCTACATAGTACCACAGGCAGGAAACGATGTAAGTGAAAACGAGTCGTGCTATTTTGGCAATGCTGTGGATGAGGAACCAGATAAAAAAATGTTGGGGTAATACTTCCTAATCTATTTTTCATTTTGCAGCGAAGAACTCATCCTGTAACATCCACACTGAGTTTGAATGTGCGAACGGCGAGTGCATCGACTATCAGTTAACGTGTGATGGAATAACCCATTGCAAAGACAAGTCGGACGAGAAAATGCAATATTGTGGTAAGAGCTCAATCTCAACCCGGGCCGCTGTTTCTGTGCTATCGGGGCCAGCTAGAGAACCACCGCAATGTTGCAGCTTCGATCGGCCGGAGCCCTGGGCTAATAAAATGAGCTTAGATCTACCCGCCTCGTGGAAAACAAGCAAAGAGGAGAATAAAGTGGCTGTAATGTAATGGATTTGTTCCATCCCTCTGTTGGATTGCTGTGTATTATTTTTGTGTCCCTCTTTGTGGGCAGATAACAGGGATTGCAGGAAGGGCTTCAAACACTGCTACAATCAACGCTGCATTGCCAACACGCGCTTCTGCGATGGGGTGGATGACTGCGGGGATCACTCAGACGAGCTGTATTGTAGCAGTGAGTATTACCGTTTTGGAAGTGTTCCTCTAGGTCCTCCACCAGCTGTGCTCTGTGTGAGGCCCAGAGCCCTGGGGGCCACAGAGCTGAGAGGAGCCCTGAAACTGCACCCTTCTGCTTTCGCTTTTCTTGGCCAGCAATATAATTTACAGTCATACAGGATGCAGTGGAAGTGCAAGGGCACAGCCCTTTTCTTTTCCACAAAGGAGGGATCGAATAGCTGTTTGTCCATAAGGTCAATGGTGTCATGGCACCATACGTAAGCAGAAGTCACATTACAGCAGCTTCACTTTAAACTGTCTCATTGCAACCTAACTCTGTGATTTTCTACTGCAGAGAGAAAAAAATGTTTTATAAATGGGATTTATATTACTTGTCCACAGAAATGAAATAATACACAATTTAAATGATAGTTTCAACAACTACTGGATGAAAATTTGGTTGAGAAAATCCTGGTTGTTTCTTTTTCCTAAAGCACATGATTTTGTTTCAGTGATGCTAATTTAGGCCCTTCTTCAGTTGCTCCAAGGATGTCCAGCATTGCTTTGTACAGACATTACTGTTTTGAATGACTTTGTTTTGAGCTGAATTGCAGATTAAATATTTACAAAAGTCTGCTGTGTGCATGGATTTTCAGATTAGATGGGATGCATTACAGAGTAAGAATATCTCCTGTAGCTGTGCTTGAATTCTGTATTCATATTTCCCTTTGAAACCAGTGAGGATGATGAGAATTATTTTATATCAATGACAATAGACATAAACACAGCTCACCCATGCAGTCACCTTCTACCTGAAGTACATTGGAAATGATGTCAGTGGAATGGAGAGGAGCTCTTGCCATTGCAGTGTTATTGTGTTAGTAGAGTAACATTTGCAGTTAATTATATTTTTTTTTTTCTCTGTGTGCCTTTTCCTGGCTATAGCACATCATCAAGTGGGTAACCCCAATTATTTGCATGGGAAGTGCTTAAGGGAGCTTAATGTAGATTTAATTTGAGTGAAACCACTAAGCTTTGTTAGGCAGTAATGGTGTTTTTTATTCACCATTGCAAACCTTAACATTGATTCCCCAGGGAAGGTGTCAGACATTAAGATTGCCACAAGAACAATTGAGGTGCTCCTTTTGCCTGTTTGAACTAGCTCTTCAAAGATTCTCCATTGATTACCATTGTAACATTTACTTGTTATGGAAACATAAGGACTCGTGGAAGATTACACAAGCAGAGGAACAAACCCCCTCCTCCTCCCCTCCCCTTCAGACAGATTGAAGGGTTTGTTTATGATATTTGAGGCTTGCTTATCACAGCTAATTAGCCACTTCTTTTCAGATTCAACATGTACAGCCTCTGAAACACGCTGTCAAGACGGGGCTTGTATTCCGAACTCCGCCTGGTGCAATCAAATTATTGACTGCGCTGATGCCTCTGATGAAAAAAATTGCAGTAAGAAATCCAATCACTAAGATGTCACCTTTTAAGTGTACATTGTGCCACTGTCATGACACTGTCATGTATGTGTTCAACTTTGATATACCGCTTTTTCCCCCAGATTACACAGACTGCTCTGATTATTACAAACTGGGGGTGAAAGAGAGCGGATTTTTCAGCTGCAACTCCACCTCCCTCTGTATCCACCCGTCCTGGGTCTGCGACGGAGCCAACGACTGCGGGGATTACGCGGATGAGACCAACTGCCAGGGTGATTCCTCTCTCTCGCTGCTTTGCTTTCCTTACACAAACCAGCTGGCACAGAAAACCGAAAGCCGAGAATCTGAGAAGCAGCACTCTTAAACCCAGCTCAGGTGCCTTTTGTTGGCTTTCATTACAGTATGCGCTCCCCTTCTCCAAAGGGCAGAGACTGTGGATTTATAATTCAGAGGAGATTAATGATGCACAACAAGGTGAACAGCGAAGCTGTTATACAGGGCCCGCATACAGCATGTGCAGAGTGTATAAACAATATCGGAAATGCGTTGAGGAAAATTGCCTTTTAGAATTGGGGCTTTTATTGCACTTAGAGGTTGAGTCACATACATTACCTTTGTGTGCATTAATTTCTTGGACGGTTATGCACGGGAAATGATCAAAAGTCCTTTTATCTCAATGGTATCTCAAGGAGTTCTGATGTTAGTTGCCCACATGATTAATAGGACTGTTGGCAGCCAATAATATACCACACCACTTCATACTATTTTCTGTTTCTGCACTAATTCATGTTTGGCAGGCTAAAGGGTTGTGGTGTTGTAAATCCACTTTCTGTAGATCTGAGGGAGAATCAGATGACTGATCATTAAAGCAGTGTGCAAGCACCCTCTGATCTCTTTACCGTGCGACATGGTTTGCACACCTCTCTCGAGTGCCTCTGGTCTCCCTGTGCGGAGCAGTCGATTCCCAGAGGGCCAGGTTTGGCCCCTGACACGCTGGTTGAACGACTTTGGCGGTCCCCATGATTAATGCTCTGAATAGCTTTGCGCTGTTTTTTTTCCCTGTGGCTTGCTGCAGTTTCCCTCAAACAGAAGTGCGAGGACGGCCATTTCGCCTGCCCCAGTGGAAACTGCATCTCCAGCGTGTGGCTATGTGATGGACAAAAGGACTGTGAAGATGGAGCGGACGAATTCCAGTGTGGTGAGCTTTATTTCGTAATAGGCTTTTTGCCCCACACTTGGCTTTTAATTTCCAGCAGAGGGTTACAAACCACACACACGTTGTGTAAGCTGCTCATGCCTGGTGTCTCTTGTGAGCAGAAATGTTGGAACGAATGGGCATGCCAATCAGACAACATGCACTAGCTTTCTAAATATATTTACTAATTATTTTAGTTACTTTACTGGTGTTTAAAGGCACCAAGAACCTCTTTCTTTTAGATTCAAAGCCAGATGCAGAACAAACCATGGGCAGTGCTTCAGAGCCGTCTCGTTCCCATCAAAGGCCATTATTCTGCCACCCTTGTACGCCCTGCACAAGCTGACAGATAGATAACTCCTCCTCCAAAATCACCACGCTGGAGAGAGTACTCGGTGAACTCTGTTTAATGGTGTACTGGAAGCGGGTAAAACTGTAGGAAGATACAACATAATAAATGCATGAATTCCTGTATACATCAATAAAACAACCATGAAATGAGACCTGAGTTCTTTTAAGTGTGCAACTTACATGCCATTTTAACCTGTGCTTTGACGATTAACTAAAATGAGTGTTTTAACCAT
Source organism: Megalops atlanticus (assembly GCA_019176425.1). Classification (NCBI taxonomy): domain Eukaryota; kingdom Metazoa; phylum Chordata; class Actinopteri; order Elopiformes; family Megalopidae; genus Megalops; species Megalops atlanticus. Next base: position 24,576,668 of record CM032886.1, read on the forward strand.
TTTTAAGTGTTTTAACTATGACAATGGATTATCTTATCCTGCACATACTAACCAACACATATATTGTAAACTCACATTAAAACATGAAATGTCATTCAAGGCTTTGTTAACAACACAAACATACCGACTGTACATCCAGGAACATGAAACGTAACAGAAAAAGAGAATTGTCGTGACCAGAACTTCTGAAGCCTTTTCTAACTTTTCCATTAACTAAACACTTCCTGAACAGAAAAATGAGGTGCTGATGACATCATCAATAGGTGACTGACTCTTAAAGAGACAGTACGCACTTCACTGACAGCACACTCCCCGCCTGGTATCCTAGGATACCACTAACTTGGCAGTTGTGAACACAAATAAGGAAGCTGTCCTATCATTACTCAGCAGGGAGGAGTGTCACTACTTGAGTTATAGGTCTTAGGAACAACTTCATTCCTTCTTTGTCTGCAACCTTGATCTCCACCTTGCGGATTTTTCCATCATCACTTGGGAATACTTTAGTGATGCGACCTAAAGGCCAGTCATTCCGTTTGGATTGACAGTCTTTCATAAGCACTACAGTCCCTTCTGTGATGTTCTGCTTATCTGCTTGCCACTTTCTTCTTGGTTGGAGTGTAGACAGGTATTGTTTCCGCCACCTGTCCCAAAAGGTACTTGCCAGGCTTTGTACTTGTTTCCATTGGCGTCTGCAGAGGTCAGTACCGTCAAATTCACCTGGAGGAACAGGACATGGACCAAACTTCTGTGTGAGTAGAGTTGTGGGTGTCAGAATGAATGGGTCTTCCGGATCCGTGGAGACAGGAATCAGAGGCCTAGAATTCACAATGGCGGTCACCTCGGCCATCAATGTGGTAAGAACTTCGTGAGTAATTCTTGAGGGTCCCATCTGAAGCATCATAGTGTCCAGAATTCTCCGTGTAATCCCAATCATCCGCTCCCATGCACCCCCCATATGTGAGGCATGGGGCGGGTTAAAGATCCAAGAGCATCCTTGTTCCGCAAGAAACTTAGACACTCTGTTCTCATCCACGTTGGAAGGGATGCGCAACTCTTTGCTTGCTCCCACAAAATTGGTCCCCCGATCGGAGCGTATCTGCTTCACGGGACCACGAATAGCGATGAAGCGTCTCATGGCGTTTATGAAGCAAGACGTGTCCATGCTTTCTATGATCTCGATGTGGATTGCTCTGATGCATAGACAGGTGAATAGTACCGCCCATCTCTTATCGTTGGCATGGCCCCCTCTGGTGCGGCGGGTGGAGATGGTCCAGGGCCCAAACACGTCAACTCCCACATATGTAAATGGAGGTTCGATGCTGACTCTGTCCATGGGCAAGTCTGACATTTTCTGGACTTCACATCTCCCGCGGAGCCTTCGGCAAGTAACACATTTGAAGATGAGAGAGCATATGCATCTTTTAGCTCCCACAATCCAGTAACCTGCCATACGTACAGCACCTTCAGTTATATGCCGCCCTGATGTTGAGTTTGCTCATGATAATGTCTCACAATCAAAACTGCAAGGTGATGTCGCCAGGGATTATGATGGGATTCTTCTCATCAGGTCCAATGTTTGCTTGAGAAATGCGTCCCCCAACTCTCAGGGAGGCCATCCTCACCCATAACAGGATTCAGGGGGAGGAGGGGCAATCCTTAGGGATGTTCTCACCATTTCTAATGCACCGAATTTCTCTTGCATAAGCCTCTTCCTGAACAGCTTTGACGATGGCATTCTTGGCTCTTGCAAGCTCATCCACAGCATAGGCTGCAGCACAGCGATGCCAACCTTTACAATGTCTTGAGTCCTTGGGTGGATCCTTTTTGAAAGAGCGGAAATGTGTATCAGACATGCAACACTCCGTAGTAGTGAGTTCCAGGTGGAAAAACGCTCAAAGCGCCCGACACCAAGGTGATGTTCTTTGGCTATAGTGTTGAGTGCCATTACTTGGGACGCACATCTGCATCTTCATCAGGGCTCACCAAGTCAAATTTGTCTGCACTGCAAGGTGTCCGATCTGGCTGGGTCAAGAATGCTGGGCCTGTAAGCCATGTTGTGTCCCTGAGGTGGGTTGCAGAGACAGATCTTGACGCCAGGTCAGCAGGATTCTGGCTGCTTGGCACATAACACCACTGTTGTGGCTGAGTGCTTCTCCTTATTCTCTGAACTCTATTATTCACAAACACATAAAACCTGCGTTTTCATTGTTGATGTAGCCAAGGACTATTTTGCTGTCTGTGAAGAAGGTCACCTTGTCGAATTCAATGTCCATCTCTGATCTTATGAGCTCAGCCACATCCACAGCCAAAACAGCAGCACAGAGTTCAAGGCGGGAATAGTCAAGCCTGGACGTGGGGCAAGCTTGGCTTTCCCAAGGATGAAACCTGCCTGATGATTCCCATCTGAGTCCAAGATCTTCAGATATGCCACTGCACCTATTGCTAGGACGGAGGCATCTGAGAAGATGCAAAGCTCACGGTTTAGGGCAGCAGAAGGGGAAGCCTGGGTGTAAGGTCTGGGGATGTGAAGCTCTTGGAGCTCTTGGAGGGAATCTCTCCACTGTTCCCACAGTTCCTGCTTTTCAAGGGGTAAAGGCGCATCCCAGTCTTGAGAGTCTGCCGTAAGATCTCTAAGTAAAGCCTTGCCTTGAATGACGACTGGGCGGCGAACCCAAGAGGATCAAATAAGCCATTCACGGTAGACAGGACTCCACGGCGGGTGAATGGCTTCCTATTGCTTGACACCTGGAAAGTGAATGTGTCGCTCTTAAGGTCCCAGGCGACTCCAAGAGTGCGTTGAACTGGCGATGTGTCACTGCCCAGGACTAAGTCGCTCAGACCACTGGCATGATCTTCTGCAGGGAAGGCACTCATGACTTCTCTGCAGTTCGAGGTGATCTTATGCAACCTCAGATTAGAACAAGCCAGCATCTCTTGTGTTCTTTTGAGGAGGTCGATTGCAGCCGCAGCTGTAGGTAATGATTTTAACCCATCATCGACATAGAAATCCCCCTCTACGAATTCTCGGGTGTCTGCACCATACTCTGCCTCGCCCTCTCTTGCCGCTTGTCTGAGACCATAAATCGCAACAGCAGGGGAGGGGCTATTGCCAAAGACATGGACTTTCATCCTGAACTCAATGACATTCTTTCTTTCATCATTATCCTGATACCAGAAGAATCGGAGAAAGTTCCTGTCTTGTGGCCTGACAAGGAAGCAGTGGAACATCTGCTGTATGTCTGTAGTTACAGCTACTGCTTCTTTCCTGAAGCGCATGAGCACTCCAAGGAGGCTGTTGTTGAGGTCAGGACCAGTCAGGAGTGCATCATTGAGGGACACGCCATCATACTGACAGCTTGAATCAAAGACCACCCTGATCTGGCCTGGCTTTCTCGGGTGGTAGACCCCGAACAGAGGTAAATACCAGCATTCCTCGTGCTTCTTGAGCGGAGGGGCCACTTCGGCATGGTCTTGCTCCAGTATCTTTTTCATAAAGCCAAAGAAGTGTTCCTTCATGTCAGGTTTCCTTGAGAAAGACCGCTCTAAAGACCTGAAGCGATTCAAGGCCTGCTCTCTGTTATTCGGTAGAGGCCGCCTCTGAGGCCTGAAGGGGAGGGGAGCTACCCAACTATTCTCTTGATTTTTGTAGAAGCCTTTCCTCATGATGTGGAGGAAAGTCAGGTCTTCGATGGAAAGGGCTAGTTTTTCATCATTTTCCGTTCTCTTGAAGATGTCGTCCTCTATATGAAATCTACACTTGTCTCGTGCCGGTTTCTCAGCTGAGACAGTAGTGTACGTTCCTGGGGCCCTCACTTGACAGATGCTCTCCTTCACCTGATAAGTATTAGGGCATGGTTTGAAGAGTGACTGCCTGCCGTGCTCTAGAGTGTTGGTGAAGAAGGCATTGACATCAGGTGGCTTATGGACTCTGCCCAAGCAAACGTCACCGACTAGGACCCATCCAAGGTCCAGTTTTTGGGCATATGGCGCATCATGTGGTCCATTTATCTGCCTTCTCACCTTATGTATTCTGATGATGTCTCTGCCAAGCAACATCATGATTGGAGCGCCATGATTGAGCTCTGGGATCTGTCCTGCTATAGGCTGTAAGTGTGGGTGATGAAGAGCAGCTTGTGGTGTGGGGATCTCCGACCGGTTATTCGGAATATTGTTACACTCTATTAAGGTTGGAAGAGAAAGAGTGAGTTGTCCGTCTATGGAACTTACTTGAAAGCCGTGAGCTCGTCTCCCGCTTGTGTCTGCTACACCTGCGCAGGTTTTCAGACGGTAAGGAGAACTGTGGCCGTCTAACTTGAAAACATCAAAGAATTCTGATCTAACCAGAGAACGATTACTCTGGTCATCGATGACGGCATACACTTTGATTGCCTTATCCTGATGACCAGTCGGGAAAACTTTGACAAGACAAATCTTTGAACAGGTTTTACCGCTCAGATTACCCCCACAGACTTCAGTGCAATTGGCTGACACTTCTTCCTTGGAAGAATCACTCCTCTCCCGCCATGATCTTCAGGAGGGGCAAGGGCCTTTACAGACTCAGGGGCAGGTCCTGGGTGTAGGGCAGAGTGATGTCTTTCACTACCACACTCGTTACATTTTATAGACTTTTCACAATTCCTTGCTAGGTGTGTGGTTGATGCCACACATTTAAAGCAAATACCATTCTGCTTTAGAAAGGCCTTCCTGTCTTCCAGAGACTTTTCCCTAAACCCACGACATTTGTGTAGGGGTGAGGCTTCCTATGAATAGGACACAGCTTCACTGGATCAATGTTGGCCTTCTGCACGTCTTCATTTGATGTTTTATCCGGAGAGACATTCGTTTTGTGGACTGAGACAGATGTTCTGTTTGTGTAGTCCGCATGGAGAGGGAGGAGAAAACTGGGGTCGTTGCGCATCTTTGCTTGATCTGATATGAAATCAACAAAAACGGAGAAAGGAGGAAAGGAAACCCCATGCTGCCTTTTGAACGTGTAGCCTAACGTCATCCATCTCTCTTGCAGACTGAAGGGTAGTTTTGAACTATGCTGGTTATGCCCGTGCTGTATCTAAACAGGCGAGACCAGTAAGCACTCCCTCTGATTTTGCTGCCTGAAGCTCCATCAACAAGTCTCCCAGTTCTCTCAATTTCTTCCAGTCTTTGTTTGAAATCTTAGGAAAGCTGTCAACTCTCTTGAGTAGTGCACTTTCGATGACCTCAGGTGCTCCAAAGCATTCGTCAAGTCGCTGCCAGATCATCTGAAGTCCCTGTTCTGGGCTATAGACATGCACTGCTCTTATCCGTTTCGCTTGTTCTCTTGACTCTGCACCTAACCACTTAACTAAGAGATCCATTTCTTCTTTAACTGAGAGGTTGAGGCCTATTGTGGTGTTTAAGAATGACGCTTTCCAAGCCCTATAATTTTCTGGGCGATCGTCAAACTGCAGAAGGCCTGTGGCGATAACTTCTCTATGTGCCATAAACCTAACAAGATCAGATATATTCTGATTGTCTCTATAGCATGCCTGTGGGGTGCTGGCAGGAAGCTGGGCACATGTTACTGGTGAAGACGGGTATGGCTTGACCTGTGGGTAAGTATGAAACTGCGGCGTCGGTGCTGAGGCTAATGGCTGAGCCACACCATGGTGGTGAGTATCTGCAGGTAAGTGACCGTGGTTTTCAGGTGGTCTGGCATGGCCGAAATAAACATTGTGCTTCTGCTCTCTAAAGCCTGAATACTCTGTGATCCGTGATGGCCCAGCGACGTTTGCATCAGGGTAGGTTACACGCCTGTTTATGCTGGCTGCGTGACTACTGGGGAAACGTGTTTCAACATCAGCGGTGGCCCTTTCAGATTGCCAGCTATGGGGAAAGCTGCTGTCTATATCTAGACCCCGCACTTGGGATAGCACTGGCGGTGGTGGTGGCTGTGGCCAAGAGTCTTCATATAACACAGACTGTAGTGGTGGCAATGACTCTTCTGATATCATTACTGGACCTGCCTGAGCATCAGTCTGTAATCTGGCTTGCTCTTGTACATAATCATTCGTTCGTTGAGCAGAATCATGAAAACTGAATCCTACATCACTTTTTGACTCACAGATGGATTCTTTACCAGACACAAGAGCTGCCGCCAATGCTTCAGCCTTTGCAACCGCTGCTGCTGCTGTTTTTTCGGCATTTAGGACATCAAGTTGTGCGTCTAAACATACTTTCTCTGCATCCAAACGTGCTTTTTGCATTTTAATCTGCATTTCCTTTTCTGCATATTTTGCTTTGGCTTTGGCTTCTTCAGCCTCTGCTAAGGCTACGGCAGCTGCTGAGCTGGCAGAGGAGGCGCGAGAGCGCTTAGATGTTACTGACCCACCAGACCGGGTAATTAGGCTGTTTGGGGATCGTGACTTCTTTTCTTCCATAATGTTATGGAAGCCTGCTTCACACTGTTCTGACGAGATGACACTGACCTGCTCTGCTGTATTTCAGCCCGTTAGGAAGCAGTCGTTTTACTATTCTGCCACCCTTGTACGCCCTGCACAAGCTGACAGATAGATAACTCCTCCTCCAAAATCACCACGCTGGAGAGAGTACTCGGTGAACTCTGTTTAATGGTGTACTGGAAGCGGGTAAAACTGTAGGAAGATACAACATAATAAATGCATGAATTCCTGTATACATCAATAAAACAACCATGAAATGAGACCTGAGTTCTTTTAAGTGTGCAACTTACATGCCATTTTAACCTGTGCTTTGACGATTAACTAAAATGAGTGTTTTAACCATTTTTAAGTGTTTTAACTATGACAATGGATTATCTTATCCTGCACATACTAACCAACACATATATTGTAAACTCACATTAAAACATGAAATGTCATTCAAGGCTTTGTTAACAACACAAACATACCGACTGTACATCCAGGAACATGAAACGTAACAGAAAAAGAGAATTGTCGTGACCAGAACTTCTGAAGCCTTTTCTAACTTTTCCATTAACTAAACACTTCCTGAACAGAAAAATGAGGTGCTGATGACATCATCAATAGGTGACTGACTCTTAAAGAGACAGTACGCACTTCACTGACAGCACAGCCATGCTTATGAACTTAGCTTTTGTTGTTTGTTTTCATCTGATGATCAACATAGGCATTTTACTTTAAAAGTGTAAAAGTACTCAGGCACTACTGGTGAACTTTTGGATTTTAGCTTTTTTGCATTTAAATGATACAGTCCCAGCATGATCTAAATTACCACTCGTACCATATTTTGAGTAGGAGCAGATTTGTAACATACCCTGTAATGTGAAAAACTTTTTAAAATTACTTTGAGAAAATACAAAAGCAGCCTTAAAAGCAGAGGAGCTGAGTGATTATCCTCCAGTTTCATGCTGTGTTGTTTTAATTTTGCATTCCCATATCACCGGCAAGCTGGGATAAATCACTATCCAAGGAATGAAAAGGGAAAGGAAGAATATGCATTTTCATTGTCTAACAATTAGACTGGAAAAACAGATGGTTATAAGCTCTCATCTTGGCTTGACAGTCAGCATTCCAGAGGTTGACTGGGCAAATGTGCCAATATTGTACTCAGTGTTTTGTCTTCTGTCATTCAACAGAGTACTTGTATTTTAACTGCATAATGCAATACAAATCTATATACAGATAACCCTATAAAACATCCTGACATTAACACAGATTTTCAAAATGTCACTAAAGTGTGGAACATGAAGGTGCTGAATATAACTACACACACACACACATACAAAATTAGCCATTTACAAGGAGCCCACATTCCTACACTGGCATTGTAATAATATCTCAGCTTTTCCCCTTTTCAGCTTTTATGCATAATTCAGTAATGAACAGATTATTATAAAAGGTCTCCTGGATTTAAACCCCATGGTTTCAGCTGGAGACATTGCTTTATACCAAAATTAAACAGTCACATGCTTCAGCCATACTGCAGGAATGAAAATTAAGAATATTTTTAGACCTTGTTTTCACTGTCGATAAATTGTACAGAAAGACCATAACAGAGTCAGTCTCCCCTGGCAGGAAAAAAGGCATGTGATGGGCTTGCTGATTGTATCTTAGTTTACAGCAGAATAATTGGCTGTCAAGTCTAAGTTTGTGTTTAGCTTTTCAAAAGTGAACTTTTTTTTTGTTTGTTTGTTTTTTCCCATTTTTGCTATAAGCATCTTAGTAAGGACCAACAGTTTTAGGAGGCAATTTTAACATGTAGGCATATTTTAAAAATGCATATTTAAAACATCTGAGGTTGAAACTAATCACTTCATGTGGCAATATTGCCGACTTATTTAATGATTAAACGTAATATGTCATCCGTCTGGTTTTATAACGAGAGCAATGATGCCACTGATTCTAATAGTGAACATTATAAGATGAACTCAGTGCTGATTCAGTCAGTCACTTAGCTATTCATTCCGGTATATCTGTGGCTATGTTAATTGTATGAACCCTGCCCTGTTTTTTTGACATTAATTGAGGTTTTGCTTCCCCTGAATAATATAAGGATCAGCTATCCACACTTGTCATATATCATTTCATTCAGAACTAATTTCCCTGCTGGAAAATGCCATCAGGAGTCTTGACCATGACATGAGAAATTTGGTATGCCCTTTTATATTAAGTAAAATCATTTTCACTTGTTGAAAAAAATGTGTTTACTTGAGTGGTACTCCAAAAGGAGCTCAGGTGTCTCTACTGAGACTGAGAGACTGATAGTAGTACTGAGAGACTGATAGTAGGTTGTCCAGTTTGACATTGCATTGCTTTGTAATGTGCAACAAGCATCAGATGAATACCAGGTGACAATATGCTCGCAAATTCTAAAGTCAAATAAACGTAGTGTCTTTCAATTATTTTTTACACACCACAAATAACTATTTACATGAATGCTGATACAAAATCAATACAAACCAACAATACATGACTATATACATTTTAAATGATTTCAGTCAAATAGATGTAATAATAAATCAGTTCATGTTGCAGTTATATTACAAATAAGAGGAAAAACTGCTTTCAATACTCATTGTTTGAATTGTGAATTGAACTGAATTGTATACAGTCCTGTTGTGTAAGACCCACGTTTCTGGTACATAGCCAAAAAAAAAAAGAAAGATGACATCTCTACATCCTGCAATGGCCAAGATATAGAACAGACAGGAACTGGAGTTCTTGTTGAAGTGCTTTTTGAAGACGAGAACTACTAGCAATGCCAAAAAATAGGCAAATTTTGCGCCTCCTTTGCGGAGCTAGTTTTATGTTTACTGATGATATAGACCCGTTGAAAGTAACAAGACTCCTGTACATGGCTAAACAAACAGGAAGATTCTACATGGAAAATGATCGAGTTACTGAGCACAGAGTGAGGTAAATATGTCGCAATTTGTGCCATTTGGATTTTAGGGGTTAATAATCCAAATTCAATGACCTCACCAGAAACTCTGCTGTTATAAATTTTCAGTGGTGGTGATTCAAAGGATTATAAATTTAGCCTTTCACAGTTGCTAATTGGATACATTTACCATTGTAGGTTTCATTTGATTTTCAGAACACAATCCTTTTTGTCCTTTTTAAAGGACACATTTATATTAGACTTCTTTTTCCTCAAAATTGATTATCACATTAATAAGGTTCTTGCTATTGGGAAGTATTCGGCAGTGAACATAACTTTGAAGTGTCCTGAAGGGAAATGGCATAACCTAAAGAAAAGGTTATGTCATGTTACTTGTACTCTGTTACAATTTATGTCTGCCTAGCTGTCCTATAAAAATTAATAAACCATCCAAGTGACAAATTGCACTCTAATTCATCTGATATTTACATCTTGGAAAACTAGCACATTAAAATGCATCATAAATGATTTACTAGCTTGGCAGATACCATTTTCCAGAGCGACTTGCACAGCTTACATTTTTATTTATTTATTTGCAGTTGTTGTTATTTTTCTTATTTGTATTCATTATACACACCTCTGTTTGTTCAGCTGGGTGCTTGCTGTGTAATTTGGCTACTGAGTACAACAGTAGTGCCCTACCCAGGGATCAAATCTCCACCCTGATGTTCCCCTACTTACTACTTTGCATCACCATACCAAAGTCATTCATGTTGCAGTCATCAGTAGTCTTTATGTTTAGTTGGAATCCAGTTCCTCGGGGAGGATTTTCATCTCGCACCTATGCAGTGCTTCACCTTTCGGGAATTGTGAAATTTTGCGGTTTAAAGTCCAAGATATGTGTGTCATAATTTTAGACCTTTCGTGTCCATATCCTGTGAGATTATTAAAAATAGGTCGGAATCTCCAGATGTCTCTCTGCATTTCTGCACTGTCTGTGTTTTATAAGGCTGTAAAATGTAGGAATACTGAGTCTGGGCTGATATAGGAAATGCGACTCGATGCATAGACACAGTAGGGATAATAGAGATAATTCCCCCTGCTGTGACCCATAATGAGGGTGCTCCTTCTCAAAGTCGACACAGGCCCTGTTGAGCTAATTTCTGGTGAAAAAGATTTGCTTTAAACAAGATGGGCCTTTGTTGATCCAAGCTGAATATCAATCCTTATCTTTCTTGTTGACATTGATGTACCTTATGTTACGTTCTTTTTTCCCCAGATTATTATCATTAAGGAATAAACAATTATCTTTACTTGTAGGACACAAACGGAAATATAGCAAATCTATTTTTGGCACATGTTGAATGCAGTCACTGTCCAAAATAATAGAAAAGTATTGATATTGTTTTCCACTTGACAAGAAAGTTGTGTTCAGAAACCCTGAAAGAGTAAAGAATGTTCAAGGTTTGTTATTTTACTGCAGAGCAACAGAGTTCAGAACATTAGCCCTGGGCCATATGCAGACAAGCAGCAGTTGGGTATCATGATACAGAGGCTCCGATGCAATTTTGAGCATCTAATGAGGCAGACTAAATACAAACGTGTACCATATAACTACCTTTACTTTATACAGGCCCCACTGCGATCCCTGTACTTTTCCATATTTTTCCCTTAAAATGATAGTGTTTGTATATAAAGTGTTCAACATGCTGTATAATGATGATGTGGGGTTGAAAGTTTAATTGCGATCACTGGACCCCCTACAGATTGCAAGTTGGACAAATCTGATGTCTACTGTAATAATGAGCTTGCTAGTAAGCTGAAACGCTATTAATCATTCTGCTACCGTTAGCTAGACACTCTGCTTTCTTGATGTCATGACATAAGATAGATAACACATTGACAAACATGTACTTTACAAACGTCCAATCAGATTATGTCCATCCGCTCTGTGATGGAAACTTGTTCCTTTCTATTAAAAGAACAGTGTCCGTGATTTTGATTGTCTTGTTATTTGTTTTTAACTTGTGGCAAATGAATCCTTTTTTCCCCAGACTCTTCCTGTCTGTGGAACCAGTTTGCCTGCTCCAAAAACAAGTGTATCGCTAAGCAATGGCTGTGTGATGGCGAAAATGATTGTGCAGATGGACTGGACGAGAGTGAGGAGATTTGTGGTAAACATAACCCAACTGACTTTTAATGTGAATGTTACATGTACTCTGTTTGCTTGGCAGAGAGGCGCACACTAATACAAAAATGACAGAGAGAATGTTTAAATCAAATTAAAATGAATGAACACACCAGTGAAGAAAATTTATGGTCAACTGTTGGCAGGAAAGGATTTGATTGGCACCGTAAGAAACGCAAATGCTTTTCAGCATCAAAGCGTTTAATCCCTGCAGATGATTAAAAGAGGCATTGTGATCCAAGACACAATACAAATCTCTATAAAAATGGTGTTTAATAATCAGCTCAATTAAAACTACATGTGCCCAGTGTATTTGCTTCACACTATGGCATTATTTGATTGCTAGAATATGTTGAAGCAAATTTAATCAAATGGCTTTAAGATGTAAAACAGCTGATGGTGGAGTGTTGTTCCTGACAAAACATCCAATAGACATATCCTTTCTTTAATCCAGAGATGATCAATCATATGGTTGTGCTAATGTGACATTTTAAAATGTTTATAATGGAGATTTCCTGAATACAGTTTAATTGTAACCGCACCATTTTAAATGATGACACATGCATGTGCACACACACACATGCACATGCATCATAAATCATTTGAAATGGCTTAGTAGTTTTTATCTTGAAAGGAAATGTACAATTATTATTGCATGACGTGTTGTTTTATATATATATATATATATATATATATATATATATATATATATATATATATATATATATAAATAAAATATAAAATATATGTTTTATGTGTGTGTGTGTGTGTGTGTGTGTGTGTCTGCTTGTCTTCCTGTGTGTTTGTTTGTGTATATACACACACATATACTCTCTCCCACATACACACACACAAATGAGCATTTCCCTATGGGATATTGTGTCGACTGCTTTACATATTTGCTGTCATTCAGAATGCTACATAGAGTATCCCTACATTAAAATACGCACTGCCCTCCCCAGGCTCTGTGACCTGTGCCTCTGGGATGTTCAGCTGCCCCGGATCCCACGCGTGTGTGCCCAGACGCTGGCTTTGTGACGGGGAGAGAGACTGCCCCGATGGCAGTGACGAACTTTCCGCAGCCGGCTGTGGTAATGCCCTCCCTGAAATCCATACAGACTGCACAGCAAGCCTGCACACCTGTGTCATAGTGCCCTTAATTGGTGAAACAAAGGAATTCACTTGGGAATGTAAAATAACGATGTAGAAATTGTCACACTGCTCTCATTGTCTCGCTAACCAGCACAATCTGTCTGCAGTTACACAATAAATTGATAAGTTCGTACACCTGTGGAAAGCATTGTCCACTCATACACCTGTGAAAAGCAATGTCCTTTTCTTTGTTACTGAATACCAAAGGAGTGCTCAGTCATAGGTGGAATACTAGTGTGGGGGAGTTCCTTCTTGCAGGTTGTTATGTGTCTAACTCTCTACCTAACCCCAATCCCACGGCAGCACCCAACAACACGTGCGATGAGAACTCCTTCCGGTGTCAGAACAAGGCATGCATCCCCTCCCGCTTCGTCTGTGACCATGACGACGACTGCGGCGATGGGTCGGACGAATCCGCAGAATGCAGTGAGTAGTTGTCACCTCTTGACTCCTCTTTGGGTGTGATTATCTGGCCTTTTGTCACGGTCCCTCTGTGATAACCCAGGCGCAGATGTATGAGAAATGAATGTGATGTTCTATGGCACGCTGACATACCTGCAGAAATGAGAAAGGGGTCCCCTGTGACATTTTGCTGGTGTAAAAATAGTCAATATTTATAATGATTTTTACATTATAATGTGATTATTACATAATTATCATTGCTGTGCTGTCATTATTTCGTACATTGTCTCAGTGCCTGCTGTACTGTGCAAAGTCTGTGCTAGTTGTGCTAATTTCCTGGTGTTGCATGCAGAGTCTGTACAGTGCTAATTTCCTGATGTTATGGGCAGTCTGTCAACTGCTAAATTCCTGGTGTTGTGTGCAGAGTCTTTGCAGTGCTAATTGTCTGATGCTCTATGTGGAGTCTTTGCAGTGCTAATTTCCTGGTGTTCTGTACAGAGCCTGTGCATTGCTAATTTCCTGGTGTTCTATGCAGAGTCTTTGCAGTGCTAAATGCCTGGTGTTGTGTGTAGAGTCTGTGCAGCACTAATTGCCTGGTGTTTTGTGCAGCGTACCGCTCTTGCGGGCCGGAGGAGTTTCCCTGCGCAGATGGAAGGTGTCTGCTCAGCGCGCAGTGGGAATGCGATGGATATGCAGACTGTCCGGACCACTCCGACGAGCTGCCACAGAATCCAAAGTGCTCAGCTGCAGGCAAGGCCTTTCATATATCAGTGACTGTACGGAGTTCCTGATGGAGTCCCTCAGGGTTCGACAGGAACACCTGTTATGCCATTCTCCGTCCCGCACTCCTGCAGGACCACTCAAAAGTGCCAATGAAGATGTGACTGGCTTATGACTTATGATGCCTTTCATCCCTCTGCTGTGGCTGTTTCAAAAGAACAGTAGTCTTCTGGCTTGCCAACTCTCTTTCTCTGTTTCTCTCTCTCTCTTTCTCTCTCTCTCTCTCTCTCTCTCTCTCTGTTTCTCTCTCTCTCTCTCTCTCACACACACACACACACACACACAATATGGTCAAATATGGTCACTGGTACAGGCCAGGGTCTATTGCACAGCTTTTTTTTTGTTGTTTTAGCTTATTTTTGCGTATTTTTTAATCAAATGAAAACAGACAAGATCATTATGAGTGTTGTTATGAGGCCAAGAGAGCAGAATTAAAGAAATGATGTTGCCAGACCAATTTCATATGTATAATCCTAACAATTAGCAACAGGTGTAGAGCAAAGTCCAGATGGCTTCTGAATGACCAGCTGTTTCAAATTCTCAAAGTCCTGCTCGCTCTTCCAGCCTCCCATGTAATTGTATCTTGTATCTATAATTGTATCTTGGACACCAGTGGCTAGGATTTTTCTATGGTATCACTCAAGCATGATCGAAAGTTACTGAAGAACATGGAATTATTTTTCACCCAATTTCAAAGACCTTTGTTTCCAGTGAGCACCCTTATGTGAGCTTATTTTCATTTCCTTTGCATTGTTCCTATAGAGCAAAGTAGTGATACATTCCCTTTACTTTCTTCTTCACGGCTGTACCATCTTAATTTTGACTGTTTTCGTCCTTGGGGTTCATTGGCCTTTAGAAAGCTTGTGCAACAGTTCCTTCTTCATGTGCGGCAATGGGCGGTGCGTCTCCATCGCGAGTGTCTGCGACAAAAAGGACGACTGCGGAGACCGTTCAGACGAGAGGAACTGCAACGTGAACGAGTGCTTGAACCGTAGAGTCAGTGGGTGCACACAGGACTGCCAGGACCTTCCAGTCGGATACAAGGTTTGAAGCAAGGTCTTTCTTTTTAGTTTCCACCGATCGTTGATGGGCATGCTCACTTCTGACATTGTGATCAGAACGTTGACCAGCTCAGTAAATACAAGTGGCATTTACAGAGTTTTAGCCTGTTACTGACGCTGTAGCCTAGAGTGTTGTCCAGCTTGCTAAGTACTGTTCCCATAGTCTAGACTTTTTAATGGCTGGAAAATTCCGGCAGACTTAAATTGTATAGACTGCAATTAGCCTGTTTATTCATTCAAGAGAATATTTGGGGACATCTCCTTGCATCAGTTAAAATGAAAGTTGATAAGCAATTAACCTGCTGGTTTATTTTTGCTTTTGAAATTACTTATGTGTCTTCTTATGTGTATGTTTTTTAATGAAATTACATTTTCATTTCATTTACATTTCATTAAGAAAAGTGTATTATGCAGTCTATATTAGAACTGAAAGTTCCCACTTGGTGTTCTGATTCTAAGTAAAACTTGTGTTCAGGTATTGTGTATGCAATGCCTGGTAAATTCCACACAACAATGGAAAGCATTTGAAAAAAGTCCAAATAGAAAAGTAAAAATGCATCTGGCCTAATGGGGCCTGAACTCTCAAGGAATCACTGTGTATGCTATTTTAGATCTCAGTGAGGAGCCTCTAAAAGTGCAGTTTAAGAGGCTAAGAGGACACCAGCTGGGTGAGAAACATTACTATCTGCTGTCTATTTATGTCTGGATAGTAGTTAAAAGTTCAGTGATTGAACCAGGCAAATGAAATGGATGCATTCTGAAAAGTAAAAAAGTTTATAGCTTTACAAAGTGTAATTTCAAACTTGCATCACATTAATGATTCAGTGGTAGGTGTTCCTGCATCAGCATGTAAGACAAGCTGTTGCTGTGTTTCTGCTATGGTGTTAGAGGGGGGAAGGATGATGACTGTCAACCAAAACAAGCAGCTGGTGGAATGAGAAACGCCAGAGTTCTCTGTAGGTGTCTGTGTTATAGAGCTGCGGGATGCCGCACTGATCTGGGATCAGATTGGTGTCATTTGCTGCCAGGTTTGAGCTTTGCCTTTGCAGCAGTGTTTTCATTTGAACTAATCCTTCCAGTGAGTGTTGTGGGATCTGTGTTTTTGAAGCCAGCACAGAGAAAAGCAGAGGGTGTGGTAGTATATTGCAACTTCATATGGTCTCCCCTGTGACTGTGATGGCACATATGGAGAGAGGTCTCCCAAAGTGTGAAAGATGTCAGTGCTGTGCCCAGGTCAGAGAATGATGCTCTGAAGCTTGACCATGGGTCGAGGCACTGTTGCTTTTCCTGACTGTAATGTCTTTCATTGGCAGCTGGTGCCATATGTACTGATAGATCTTGGACACCAGTGGATAGGATTTTTCTATGATATCACTCAACTGTGATCAAAAGCTATCAAATAACATGGGATTATTTTTAATCCAGTTTCAAAGACATTTGTTTCCAGTGAGCACCCTTATGTGAATTTATTTTCATTTCCTTTACATTGTTCCTATAGCGTAAAGTAGTGATTCGCACTCTTTACTTTCTGCTTCATGGAAGAACTGTCTTAATTTTGACTGTTTTCGTCCTCAGGGTTCATTGGCCTTTAGAAAGCTTGTGCAACAGTTCCACTTCATGTACAGCAGAGAGAAGAATCTTTATTTAATAATGATGCTGAAACTGCTTTCTGATCCTTTTTCACAATGAACAACCATGCCTCATTGAATATGTTTCATACATTACTGTGCAAAGGTATTGCTACCACATTAGACACAATTCAGTACCAAGGAATCAATTGAAATTGTCTTGCTAATAATGAAAAACAGTTTCAGGGACATACATTTTAAGTTTACTCTTGTTGTTAGCATCCCGGGTTTGTACAATGCAGTATTTCACCACCCACAAGTACTTACAGCGTTGTCCAAACTACAAATTTTTATGTTGTATCATGGATGTGACGTTCTCCTCCCGCTTTTTCTTACTAACAAGCTTAGTTTTCTTGTTTGTATTTTTCTAATAGCTCCTGTACAGAATGTGTCTGGGTAATATAATTGTTGAAGTGTGTAATTGCTAACATTCTTAGCATATTCAGTGTTTTGATTATAAAGAGAACTAGTAAGAATTTATCCAATCAGTGGTTGCTGTGGATCAGGCAGACACTCCTTTTATTGTATTCATTTTAGGCTGTCAAAATTATAAAGATATACAGAGCTATAATTAGCTTTCAGCTAATGAAAGATCCTCAGGCTGAATGCTTGCAGTTTATGAGATGATTAGTTACACTTGACCTAGAAGTTTAGGGTTAGTTTGTATTGACTGTCATTCAAATACTGTATTCCATACTATGATTTTGTAACTTTTAGACATGACCAGCATACATTCTGAAACATTTCTTTGAACATGTTGATATGTGGTTAAAAACCTGTTGCTTCGAGTGTACAGCAGCGGTATATAGTTTCTGTTTTTTCATTGAATGTCATCTCCCACCTCATTATGTATAGAGACTAATATAACTGCTTTCCACTTTCTTTGCTGTGTATCCAGTGTAAGTGCTGGCCAGGATTCCACCTGAAGGATGATGGGAAAACCTGTGTGGACATTGATGAATGTTCCTCTAGCCTCCCCTGCAGCCAGCAGTGCATCAATATGTATGGATCATACAAGTGTCTGTGCACGGATGGCTACGAAGCACCGGCAAACAACCCAAATAGCTGCAAATCTCTCTCAGGTATTTCACTGCGCATTTCTGGTTTCTTTGCCGCAAGTGCTCTTTCAGCTTCTGGTCACACTGCAGTCACACACTTACCACTGAATGTTCTGGGATAACGTGAACTTGTAGCACAGTTATCTCAAGTTTTTTTTTTTTATTGGCCATCAATTGGTTGAGTGGGTTCCATAGCATCTGCCCAGATTCATGCATAGAAGGCAATTTCCACTCACAGGCGCTGTATTGGGAGGAAGGGTGGAAGTTCATCTTTGTATATGGCTGTTGCTCCCAAAGAATGGGGTATTACATTACACAAGAGAATTAGCAAGTGATAGTGAGACAGAATTGCATCATGGGAATCAGGTAGAATCAGTGCACCAGTAGGCAAGTGCCACTGGAGGATAGGTGTATCCTCATGATGCTGTGAGTAACTCAAAAGCTCATACATGAGGCTCAAGGTGTTCAGAGTGGAGTGACGAGGGGGCCCTAGCCAATCTATTCAATCCTATCACCAGCAGAATGAAGCCAATTTGTTTTGCCGATATGGGCTCCTGGTGCCTGCTGGTGTTCGATGGCATGGTAACTGTCACATGGCACTCTTTCTTGTATGAACATTAACTCAGAATCCTTTTTAATTTGTAACTTTGTCACATATGTGTCATCCATGACAGTTAAAAGTTTATTTGATTTATATTAGTGCTTTATAGGGGAGGTCTGCTAATGTTCCTTGGTTGCTCAACTTTATTTCTACTTTATTTCCAGCTGAAGAACCCTTTCTCATTCTCGCTGATCATCATGAGATAAGGAAAATAAGTGTTGATGGGTCAAATTACACACTCTTGAAACAGGTAATGAGCTTCAGCATAGACCTGTCATTATTGTAGAATTAATACATGTCAGTGCACACATGAATGAGGTCTTATGAAGTGTTTGTAATAGACTTCATGTTTATGATAAGGTCATGTTTTAGTTCATTGTTAGAGGGTATCTGTTGTATCTACTTGATAATTTTCAGTGTTTTAGTAGAAAACAATTGTGGGAATTGCTACTCCTGAAATGAAACAAAACCAGAAACCACACTCTGAATGCAGAGTCTCTTTGTAGTGTGGTGTGTTCATATTTAAATGGAGCAGAGGAGACAAAGTTTAAGCATAGTCATTTCTCTTGATAATTATAATTTTTTAATCTATTGTTATTGTCACCAGCTTGGAATTTTTGGCCTGAACTTACTTGAATCATTTAAAGAAAGTATTTTATTTTATTATGCACCATTGTACGTCATAATGGCCTGTTGTCATTACATCTATTGATGTGATTCATGTAAAGCATGCATCTGTGGAACTGAAGCATATTTCTTTGCTTTTAGAATTTGATATTCGTCAATGTACAATAGGATCTGCCATATTACAGATGTACAATATGTAATTTACAATAGGACATTACATATTTGACTAGAACATTTATATATAGCAGTGCATGGCATTTCACCTAGTTTTGTGCTAATGTCTGCTCAGTGCCATATGCCATATGCAGATAGAGGGGTTTCACATTATGAGACCCCCACAAAATATAACTACAAAAGCAAAACATAAAGAGAGTAACAATGCAGATCTCTGATGTTCCTATGATAACAAGGTTTAATGTCACTCTCAGCCTCCTCTCTTTGAAAACACTAACTGAAGCTATTAACTTTGTAAACTCTTTTAGGAATCATTGCATCTGCATTTAAACATATTCAACACGTCACAATAATTTCATAAGAATGGAGCACTATCCTTGTGCACACTTTAATTGCTATAAATGTGACAAATCTAATCAGAGCTTACCAAATACAAAATGGTAAGCAATTCTCTGGTACCGGGGAGATTCACTGCAGTCCAAGTTGTCTCTTTATTAATTTCTAGAGTGCTCTCGTTTTGAGGAATTAATTGCCAGGGCCTTCCCGTGCTCATACAGAACCAAGAGCGGCGATGCTGATTATACGCGTCTGTCGCCAACGTGTCCCTTGAGGGGAAGATAAGCACCCTGCGTGATACTGTCTGCCCATCAGAAGGGTTACGACTGAGTAGCCGTGCATGGCCTCAGCTGCCAGCATCCACTGTCTCTCTGAGCGTGAGGTTTTTGCACTGGGCGGGACAGCACATACAGTGTGAGTACTTGGGAGTCATCCCCTCTGTCTCCCTCCAAAAGTGCCCTGGTCACACTTCAGCTACAGCGCACTATATTTGAAAAATGCATCCTGGTAATGTGCTTGGATGCTGCACAACCCTGATCGCACGTGATCAGTGTCCGAGCTTGTCTGTTTTTTCGTTGTACAGTGCTGCAACACCTTTTTACAGTGACTCTGAGGACACTGGCGCGCAAGGTGAAACAGGTGTTGAGGTCCTTCTCGACTCCATTTCAAAAGGTTACAGCTGTGATACCGAGTCAGTCACAGCTATGGCCTATAGCTGAGTGATTCGAATCAAGCTGGAATATCACTCCTTGGAGTATTCATGTACTCCATGTAAAAGCATTTTCTTTATGACCCTCTGTGCAGGGTGGTCTTGTCAGCAGTTGCTGTATAAAACCTCCTTTTGGATTAATAAAATCCTAATGAAGAACACTCCCGTGGTCACGTCTGAGTGGCCTGCTTTGGTACCCATCTGGTGTTACATTGACTTCGGGCCAAGAAATTATCTGTGCACAAGACATCAATGTGATCAGCAGGATTTAAGAAGATATGATCATGTTGCTTTCAGTGGAGCATCGCCTCAGTGTTCAATAAACCCTCTTCATCATCAGTACAGTCTCTGTACATTAAACACTGCATAAATGAATTTTATTCTAATGAGAGGCTGCACCCTGAAAGTTTAACGCTCCATTGTTACAACAAAGCCACACTCCTCCACTGCCCGTTTACTGACCTGCGCATTGGCAGGGCAGGGGAGCTTTGCACTTCTGCAGAATCATTGACTCCCTAAGGACATTTCAGCATCTGTCACAAGTGTTTAGCTAATGAAGACGCTGGGCCAGGTTTTGATGCTGTATTCAGATGCCTGCAGTGAATTTAAGAACAAGTTGCTCTCAAGGTTGTATACCTTTGACTTACATAGGAGTGTCTAAAACATGACATTAATGGATGAACTTTTTTTGGTATTTTTCTTCTGTGTCTTCAGTTTGAATTCAGCTTCAGGCTTCTTTCATTGTAGAACCTGCTTTTACTCCTTTATAAACAATGTATTTGATGTGTACATAAAATGCTAGGTTGTATAATCTTGACTTACAATGAAAGTGACTCACCCAGACAAAAAAATGTGTCCTATAAAAAAATGTGTGAAAATAATTTTGCATTGTTTGTAGCTGAGTGCTTGCATGATTCATTCACTCCCCTAATTATGAATGAAGCGCCACTACAACTATATTATTGCATCTTCTGTATGAGATTCAGTTCGACTTAACTCTTCAGTTTGTTGACACGAATGAATGATATCCACAGATAAATATATTCTTACAGTAGTGGGGCAAAATGGTCATGGAAAGATGCAGTCTTGACGGTCTGATTTCTCATTTTCCCCTCCACAGGGTCTCAGTAACATTATCGCAATAGACTTTGACTACAGGAAGGAGTTTATCTATTGGATTGACTCCAGCAGACCCAGTGGAAGGAAGATTAATAGAATCCGACTGAACGGGAGTGACCTTAAGGTATGGTGGGAGCTTTCGGGGGCTTAAGGTTGTGCAACCCCAGTGACGTGGGACACAGCAGTGTTACGGTGTGAATCCAGCTGCCAGAAACATCAGTGCTTCCCCTCGCTATTTCCCGCCTCCTCCTTACTCACACGGTGAGATTACTCTGCAGAGGACCCCGCACTGCCGGCACAGTTCTTTTATTACACCTGTGCTGTGTGCTGCCAGTTCAGTGTTACTAAGGTCAGGAGGATGGCTCCTCTGAAATGTTAGTCTTTTTCAACTTTTCTCCTTATGCACATGATACATAAATATACTTAATCCTAACAATGTGTAATAGGATGTTAGATATGTGTATTTTATGTAAATCATGTGTCTCGCTTGCAGGAAGATTATAATTAACACAGTGGTAGCAGCATCTAATGTATGTGCTGCTTCCAATGCACAGCACGAGTCTGAATTAGTTATTTTTCCGGGAACTTTTAGTTGTTGCTTATATGTTCATGATAACGCATATTGCTCTGTGGGTTATGATAATGTGTGTATCCCTGTGGTTTATTATAATGAGTGTCACTCTCTGGTTTATGATAGCATGTGTTGTCCTGTGGTTCGTAATAATGTTTGTTGTTCTGTGCTTTATCATAGCACATGTTGTGCTATGATAAAGCACAGAACAACTGTGCTTGGGCTTACTCTAATGTGTGTTGCCATGCGTTGCCCTAATACATGTTGCCCTAATGTGCATTGCCCTGTGGTTTATGATAGCACATGTTTCCCCAGGGTT
This sequence comes from Megalops atlanticus, assembly GCA_019176425.1. Lineage (NCBI taxonomy): Eukaryota > Metazoa > Chordata > Actinopteri > Elopiformes > Megalopidae > Megalops > Megalops atlanticus. The sequence continues at coordinate 24,598,750 of CM032886.1, forward strand.
TGTGATAGGGCGTGTTGCCCTGTGGTTTATGATAGCGCATGTTGCCCTACGTTTTATGATAGAGAATGTTGCCCTATGGTTTATTATAATGCGTGTTGCCCTAATGCGTGTTGCCCTGTGGTTTATGATAGCGCATGTTGCCCTATGTTTTATGATATAACATGTTGCCCTGTGGTTTATGATAGAAAAAGGCAAAAAATGCGAAAAGGCATGTTGACTTTCGGATTATTATAATGTGTGTTGCCCTGTGTCTGGACAGTGAAATGGAATGTGAGGAAGCCAGTGCAGGGAGTCATACTTCGCCTGTTTGCCCATCAGTGTCACTTGATGCGTGCATGGGGTGTCAGTAGTGCACCTGCCAGGACCCCCTGGCTTGTTAGCTTTAATACAAAGGAATAACGGCTCATTAAGCTTGATTGAACCCAGGATGCCTTTCTGATTCATTGCCACTATGGTGTGCAAGGCAGCAAGCTAGATCACTGTAAAGGCAATGATTTTTTTTTTTTTAAGTTTTTTGAACAATGTCAGAAGTGAAGTAAAGGTGTCAGTGGGCACAAGCCTAAAGCATACAACATTATTTATGAGATGAAGAGAGATAGCCTCAATTGCTGGCTTTCAACCTTAGATGAGAAACAGCCCATCAGCGACTTTATTGAAATATGATTCCCACCTCAAGGTTGCAGAATGACAAATGCTGGCCATTAACCTGTGACCATGTTTGGGAAAGTCAGTTGTTTTCTTAGCAAACATGTACTTTTTACATATGCAAATCTGAATGTAAAATTATCTGAAATTATTATTTTTTTTTTTTTCCTTTCCTTTCCTTTCCTTTTCCTAAGGGTCTTATCTTGAGTGAGCTGTAGAGCATAAGACTATGTCAAAGCTATAGCTTTGTGCTAAGAGTATGAACAGGAGTAGAAGCTTTATTAGAACTGATGAGGCTGGTGAGATCCTGCTAGCTCTTGTTATAACCTGTGCCATTAACCTGATAAACCTCAGGGCTGATCCTCCAGAAGCAAGCCTAAATGCACCCTAACGGCCAATTCCGAGGAGAACCGCCTCCAGCAAGCCTCCGGCCCGCGCTCTCAGAGGCATATGCTCTGCACACAACACTTCAGCTGTCCAGAGTGTGTTTTCCATCACAAAGAAATCGGTTCACCCTGGAGTAAAGTTCTGCATCCTGGTCTGTAAGCCTGAAGGCTGGCATTTATCTGCGCTCGCACCCTGGGGCAGGAACTGCACTCCTAACCCAGTTTTAATCTCACTAAGATCAGTGCTCGTTTAAGGATAGCCTACACTTTGGGATCGTTCATTATGGAATAGATGCAGTATTAATGTGAATAATCTTTCATCAAACCGAGCAATGGTGCTGACTAGAATTTTATCAGTGCTTGCTTTATCTCAGAGTTGTGAAGACTGTTGCTGTTTGAGATATACAACTTTTAAAAGAGGAGGAAAGGAAAGGACCATACTAAATGAATAACTTGCACTCAAGTTGTTTACCTTGTGTATTTGTATTCAGGTGTTGACATTTCATTTTAGCATACCCTGCTTAAGCTTACTCTTCAAGTTAGAGCAAAGACAGAGCAGATACCAAAAGCGCCACTGTTGAAAGAGAAACTCAATAATAATTAATGGCTTGTTCACAGTGGGTGTTTTTTTGATGAGAAAAGTCATATTTCTAAAGATTTTTTAAAAGCATGGCAGATTTTAATTATTACTGCAGGGCCAACCCAATGAATTGCCTGGGCTATATATGTCCTGTTAAATGGTAATAGAGAAGACCTCAAAGCATTCTATGTGTTTTAAATGCAGCCAGCAGGGGCTGTTGTTTTAAGTTTATTTGAAATAGTGTTTAGAAGGACCAGCTTGATCTACCAGCTGGGATGTGCATTGTTTATGCCAAATCTGCTAGCATATTTTAAAAATCTGTGTATCCAGAAGTGATGATTATGTCCTCATTTAGGTGCTGGCCTGTTTTTCATAATGTAGACAGAAAATTCCAGTTTCCTTTTATTAAACTCACTCACTGAAAACATTAATTTAATTGTACCATAAGATATACTTGCTTGTTTTCTCGTCGCTATTAAAAGATTTGTTTGTCAATGGCTGATTAAAGTCATTCTCTTCATTTGGAAACTTTCAGAGATTTGCAACCAAAATGCAGCCATCCTTTTGTATTCAGAGACCTCCAATTTAGAATTTTAGCTTCTTATTGTTAGCATGTAGCTACAAAAAAATGTATAAACTATTAAAAAAGTCCGCTAACTACTTATAGAGATATGGTGTAAAAAGTGGAAGAAAAATGTAATACTTATTTCTGCAGATGACAAAACAGTATTCATGCTACCTACTAAATAGGAACAATCTGTGTGTGTGTGTGTGTGTATGTATGTATATATATATATATATATATATATATATATATTCACACACATAGTATATAGTACATTTTGGATATATGGATTTTATTCTAGAAAGCTTCATGTCTAGTCACTTCCCCATAACTAGTATCTTGTAAATTCTCTTCTGATATGCTTTACACAGATGAGACACTTCCTGTAGTGTTTTATGAGGTTGTGGCAATTTTGAGTAAGATTTTGTATTGCTCCCATTGGGGGAATTGCTCTAGGTGCTACAGATCTTTTGTTTGTGTGCTGCTTTCTTTGAGCTCAGACCAATAAGACCAATAAGATTTAGGCATGGAGAATGAGATGTGAACATTCATTTTGTGCTCATCTTTATAATGCATTTTCCCTGATAACATTGTGAACAAAGGAAGATCACCCTTTGGAATGTCCAAATATTTTGGGACAGTGAGGTTCAAACATTTTACGCAAATTTTTTTGACGGACTTACAGTATGCCCCCCAAAATGCATTCATTTTTTAATGGTGTCAAATGCCTCGTTGTGCTAGGACACAGTGCAGAGGTTTTCATGTGGCTTTCTCCCTCTCATTCTTTCTCAGATAGTTCACCGCATGGCAGTTCCCAGTGCACTGGCGGTGGACTGGATCGGGAAGAACCTGTACTGGTGTGACGTGGAGAGGAAGACCCTGGAGGTGTCAAAGGTCAACGGGTTGTACCCCACTGTCCTTGTGGGATCGGGGCTGAGGAATCCCAGAGACCTGGCTCTGGATACCCAGACTGCGTATGGATCAGCAACTCCCTCCTCACTGTGTTCTGCCCGATTTTTTTTTTTAAGATGGAGGAGTGAATGACACATACTTCCAATAGTCATGGCTGCAATATTCAGTAAACAACAAATCTGTGATGGAGTGATTCTTTAGGCAGAAAAAAGTGGACTGTGGTAATGTCGGCCCACGTCTGATGCATAAGTGTTCCAATCCATTAGGCAAATCGAAGGCTGTGAAAAGAATCATGTGTGCCCTCCGGGGGAGCTTGCAGTGTTTGGGCAAGGTGTACATATTGGCATATCTACAAATCATCCTAATCACACAAGCAAATGCTTTCTCTTTTTAACTTAATTAATGGAGAATTAAGTGGATAGAGTGGGAAAGATGGTGCTGTTTGCACATTGCAAAATGCTAACACTCAAAGGTCTGTCAAAAATATTTTATTTATCAACAAAGGTATTGGAGGTTGTAGAGTATTTTCTTAATCAATGACGGGGCTCGCTTCACCCTCCTATTAATATAGCCAATTTGGTACTTACAAAAAAAATTTCTTTTTGAAGGCAAATATTTTCTCCAAATAGAGGGTACTGCCATGGGTATGACCATGACTTCTGACTGTAAAAAAAACTTTATTTGGGTTACCTCAAATATTTCTACATTTTACAAAGCAATCCCTTTTCTTGTTCATTGCCATGTGGAAGTGATACATTTATTAATGATTGTTGTGATATGTGGAGAGATTGTTGAGGTTGTCCGATTGCTGAGGTTTTACTTTTTTCTTATTTTGTATTCCAATATCTTAAACGCTTTGATGATTTGCAAAATGAAATTTAAAAATGACTCCTCAGGTAATGGCAATGGACATTTGTGCTTCAAATGGTCTCTCCAGATAGAATGAAATGAATTTCTTCATTTAACTTTTTTTTTTACAATTTCTTGGAGGTCCAGCTCCTAGTACCAGTTATCTACACATCCCCTTCTCTGTATTTATCTGATAGTACTCTTTTCATTTTAGTGTTTTCATATTTTGTGCTTATTGATATAGTTGTATAATTAAAACGAAATAAGCTTGATATGCTTATTTAACATTAATTGACTGGGTTTTGCTTTGTTTTTTTTTCTTTTTCTTAGTTTTTGTTCTACATTTGTTCTACACCAGCTAAAGATCTTTTAGCATTTAACCAGTTAATTATGATTGGCTAATAACTACTGATGTGCATGCATTTTGACCTGCTAATAATTTGCCAATTATTTGCTTAACTCTGTTGATTAGAATATCTGCATTGCCAGTTACTTCACCTGCCTCCAGAGTCTCACTAGATTATTTTAGTCCCCATGTGTCTCCTTGAACAATGGCGCTGATGAAATGTTTGTCACTTTACTTTGCACTTTTTTACCTCAGTGTTTGTCAGTCTGACATTTTTGCAATATGCCAACATCACCATCTCTCCTACTCATGCAGTTGCTTAGCTATATGCATCTCCCACAGCCCAGTTTGTCTCTCTTTCACTGAGCATGAAAATGTATCCTTTAAGTGGGGATCTTCGCTTTTCAATACTGGTGTTTTTAATGCCTTTTGTCTGTGTGTATGTGTGTGTTCACAATTCTTCATGTTCATTGTGAGGATATGTGTTAGAAGCAGTAGTAGGATATTTCCTTAAGTATGCTCCTTTTATGACTGTTATTACTTCAGAAGGGACTAATAATTAAATATCCTGTGTTTTGTCAGGTACGTCTTCTGGATAGACTGTTGCGAACACCCCCACATTGGCCGAATCGGCATGGACGGCAGCGATAATGTTGTGATCATTGACACAGAAATCTATAACCCCGTGGCTTTAACCATTGATTACACCAACAAGAGGTTGTACTGGGCAGATGGAAACCACATCTTGTTTGCAGACATGGATGGCACAAGAAGACGCAAGGGTAAGCGACAATGCATTTGGCTTATATATTACCCAGGGTCCCAGCCAGGGTCCCAACCTGTCAGTATCATGACCTTGCAAAATGTATGGCCACATTCCCTGAAGCTGAGTCAGAATCATTAGGGTGACAGAATCTGAGGAAAGGGTTAAGTTCTGTAGAAGCCATATTCATTTGTGTCATTTTCTCCCTGGAATTCCATGTCAGAGTTGTTTGCTGCTTATATTCCTCCCATGCTAACTCAATATTCATTGTTTTTTTGTTTGTTTACTTTTTCTCAATATGGATGATTCAGGACCCAGAAAAAAATGAAATACTGGCTGTTGTAATCTCTAGTCACTGTACAAAATGGACTTGTCTGTCACTGATTGATGTTGCTCAAATGGGAGTCTTGTATTCTCACATCCAGACACCCTCATCATCAATTCCTTCCAACTTAAGCAAGGAAAAAAATCTTAGGCACAGAAAAAAAAAATTGACTCATCTCACTGATTGCACATTTTATTGTTTCAGCAAAATAGTGTTTTGAATTGATTCTTGGTGGTGTAGTTGTGAATCCGTTTGTTGTGGGTCCAAACATTATCAAACCAGACACTTAATCAGAATTCTGTCCCTGGCCTTTGCAAAAGGCTGTGTGTATTGTGAAGGGGTTGGGAAATGTGAATTGTGTGAAGTGAGACTGGATCACCATTCCCAGGGTTTGAAGATTTGACATCACTGTAAGTGTCGGATTTGGGTTGTCTAAAGAATCTCCACCAAAAATGCGTTAACAAAAGCACCAAGTTACAAGCTAAGTGCTTTTTCTCTGTAAGTCATCAGAAACCCCAACATTTACATCAGAGACAGGGGTGACGTAAATCAAGTAAAACAAGTATGAAGGGAAAGTCAGAGGCATAAAACCCTGTTATCAGTGAAGCGATGTGTCAGGGCGAATGACATCACAATTCGTCTCTAATAGTAAGTCTCTAAGTGCCTAATAGTGTTATATTTGCCTGTTGTTTTTGCTCTGTAAACTGTTCAACTGGGTTTGCTCTGGTTATGAATAGTTCAGTTGGCAGCATGTGGAAAAAACACACCAGTCACTTATGGAAGCTAGCTGGCAAGCCCCTGACCACTTTTATGCCAGAAATTGTAGGTTGCAGCTGGCCAAGAAAAACAAATGTAAATTAGGGATGTTAAGGCCAACCGTTTAAACCTTGTTAACTGGCATGAGTTAACATACAAGATCATTGTTGTTAACTTTAAATGACAGTAATGGTATTTTGCAGTTGTTTTTGGGGATTGTTGTCACGGCATTCTTATAAATGTTTTGGTTAGGAGCTCCATTCGCATGTAGTCATGCATAACCAAGACAATCATCAAAATTTTTCTGCCAAGGAGAGAAATTGAATTGTAGGTGACTACAAAGGTGTAGCAATTTGCTACACATGGGCTAAATATGAGACCAGTAGTCAGAAGCATAAAAATTAGGAAAATTGAGGAAAATTAGGATAGATAAGAAGTAGTATAATAAGATAAGTAAGAAAGTTAATATGGTCCATGTATGGGGCATAAATTGTGCGATCGTATGAGGTATTATGGAAATTCTGTATGATTAAATGAGGTTAAATGGCACAGGAGTTAATGTTTTTAATGAGTCACATTATATAAATTGTAAGTACATAATGAAAAATCTACAGCACAGATTGCTAGAATGCTAACTAGATTGCTTGCTAGCTCACAATCTGTTTTGAACATCCACGTAACTAAATAATCTTCATTACAAGGCTTATAAGGCCTATGTTGTATTTTTGCATCTGTTATGAAATTACCACACAATGTAGTACTTCAACAAATGATAGTAAATGTATTTTACTGCTTTTTTTTTTGCAGGTGATGGAGGATATATTGATATATTAATTACTTGATATTGCTTTAATCATTTAAAATGAGACATTATGGGAACCTATTTATTTTGAGGTTGTGTATTCGCTGAAATAGAGTTAGATTGTGCACATTTGGGAATGACTTATAATTGGCTACAATAAACAAATGTGACTATTGGCTTTATATGTGAAGACACCAATGTTGAAAAACATTACTGCTGCATTGGAATATTTGTGATGATATAATTTGCAGAATGTTAAGATTACGAATTTAAGGAACAAATTGTAAATTGTCCAAATTTGTCTATGTTCCATGAAATTATAAGTGAATTTTTGGATGGTAGAGAACAAATAACCTCAGGGTCATTGTGGTTGGTGCTATCCCCAGAATAGACATCACTCCCAGAGTTGTATAGGTATGGGTTGCCCTGCTAACTCATAGTTTGACCTCCCATTAAAATAGAGACAAAGGATGTTGAACCACATGTAACTTTGAAACAGGGCCATGTTTTAACATAAGAAAAGTAAATAACAAACAAAAAGCAAATAATGACAATAATAGAAGCAGGGTGAAATCATTGATCAAACTATGTTAGGTGGGAAATTTTTCCTCAGTCTCCCAGTGGATGCCAAAGAAAAACCTGAGAAACACTGACTGTTCGTCTGCTCATGGAAAGAGTTGAACTTGAAAAGAGTCTGAAGTGACTAAGATGCAGTAGATGCACATATTTCAGGGTATTATCTGTTATTAACAGCTGATACAGAGGACAGCCGGCACAGGCTTTGGAATAAGAGAAGGCTTAGTGCAGATCTGGATCAATCTTCTTTCTGACATATTTCCCTTGATACACAACATTATGGCCCCCCCACCCGTAAAAAATCAGTTTCCCTTGTAGTGATACATGGAACTGCAATTTATTTAGATGGAAATAAAATATGTCATATCATAAATTCTGAGTGGCTGTTTGTCTGACACATTTGAAGAGATGCACTGAATGGACAGCACTTTCCAATATCCGGTTTCATTTTGGAAAAGGGTGAATGATTTTGGTGGAAACATACAATAAGAGTCCAGGAACAATGTGGTTTAACTAGACAACATGTTTTCGCATAATATTTGTTTTGCTTGTAGGATGGATCATTTTTATTCATTTGGGACCACAACATAATCATCAGTTAAATGTCAAGGAAAGTTATGCAAATATGTATTGAAGGACTCACCATTACTGTTCAGAATGTCAAATGCGGGTTAAGAGAAAGTACACATTGGCTTTTAACTGCAGAAAAGCTTGAAGCTTTGTCGTAATTATGGCTGCAGCACATGTGCTTCATTAAGTTGGAATTGGAATGATGCTAATTGACTCTCTTTGTCTTTCCCAGGCATGCAATCTGTTTTTGGAAAGAACAAATTAAATGTTTCGCTTGCTGTTTTTTATTTATTTTCTCTAACCCAGCATTCATTAGCAGATCTGTATACCTCTATTCTGTTTTTGATTTTTCTCTTCAAGAAACGTAACCCTTATGTGTAATAAACTGATCTCTTTGGATTGAATTTAAAAGATATTGAAATTGAAAGCTTGGTTGCAGTTTTTTCTTTGTTACAGAGCATTCCATTTTTTCTTCAAGAGCCAGTTACTCATTAGGAATAATTCACTTTTTCCCCAAGTAGAGAGGGGCCCTTGCCTTCAATATCATCTTCTTTTTTAGCAGAAATAAAAACCCTGCAGGTCTGACAGGTTGTCTCTGCAATTATTCTTGAGCAGACTTGTGTAGTTGGATCTGTCCGGCTTGTGCAGAATTGAATATTCCACCTGGCATCCTTTGTGAGACCTTTGATGAATCTTGCTGTATTCCATTACAGTACCTAATCAAGACATCCATGGGGTGATGGGGCTAACCTTGTTTGAGGACTACATCTATTGGACAGACGGGAAAACCAAATCCTTGAACCGTGCGCACAAAACCTCCGGAGCCGAGAGAGCGGAGCTGCTCAGCTCCTGGCAAGCCTTAACAGACATAAAGGTGTACCATCCTTACCGCCAGCCCGACGGTAATTATGAATCTGTTGCTGGCTTGTTTCTTTTATGAAACTGTGGGCAGCTACATGTCTCAACTTATTAGCCCGCTGGCTTGGTCATTGGTCACCGTCAAATTTGATGTGAATTCGATCCTTGTTTATTCCTTTGCTGAAGAAAGAGTATACCATGATTTCAAGAAAAACTGTGTTTGTTATATGGGGCTCTTTTGTTTCTCTCTCCCACAAGAGTTGTGAGAGGAGCTTTCTCTGCTATTTAAAATAAATAAGACAAAACAAGTGTTTTGCATAATAGCCTATATATTTGGTTGTCGCATGATTTGAACATGTTGGCCTTCCTAAAGCAAACCTCAGGTATTTTTTAAATCTTGAGAGGGCTCCAGTTGCAACTTCTACGGAAGTCCTTGTTACAGTAAGGGCAAACTTTTTTGGCAACAAAGGAGTGTTCTTGCTTTAACCTTGTCATCTTGAATGTGGATACACTGAGGAGCCTGGGACCCTTCACAATGCACTGCTGATTGTGTCCCCGTGCAGTGCCCAAGCACCAGTGCCAGGTGACGAACGGAGGATGCAGCCACCTCTGCCTCCTCTCTCCAGGCGGTGGTTACAAGTGCGCCTGCCCTACAAATTTCTACCTCGCTGCCGACAGAAAGACCTGCTTATCCAACTGCACAGCCAGCCAGGTCAGGACCTGCTCTCTCTTTCTGCACTTCCAGACAATGCTGCTCTGAGCACAGAGTGCGTTCGTGTTTGGGTGTCTTTGTTCAGGCAGGGCGGTATTCGGTTCAGCAATACCAACGCTACCTCCATCTCCCCTTGATCCTCCTCCCCCTCCCTCCCTTGTTTGCTTCCTCTTTCATTTGATCTGCTGTACCGTTGCTGATTTCTCCTCTTGTTCCGGCTATGTCCTGTGTGTAGTTTCGGTGTGGGACCGATGAGTGCATTCCATTCTGGTGGAAGTGTGACACAGTAGATGACTGCGGTGATGGGTCTGATGAGCCTGCGGACTGTCGTAAGTACTGTGCATGCTTGTGTGTGTTTTTGTTATTGCACACAGTAAAGGGAATACCTATTATAATGTGCTGAAAATCATAAAGGATTAAAAATTCTGTCAACTGAATGTGCCCTTCTCAATACTACCACCACTATTATTAATACTACTACTAGTGGTTGTAAACTATATAACTAAATAAATTACTGAGAACATGATGGTTTAAGGGAAGGGAAACTAGTAAATTCAAATACAGCGATTTACAACTACAATATCAAACCAATCATATGCCAATATACATGAAAGCATGTGAAGGAAGGCTGTTCTGATAGAGACTTATAGCACTGGCCCACCCTGGCTCCTCAGTGCACCGGTAGATCATTCTTTCCAGCACTGGTGCCCAGAGAGGAGGGGAGGGACAGACAGATGGCCAGTGATTGAGGAATACAGAACAGAGCAAGGCAAGAGCTGATAATAATCCAAGGCTGAGACAGGGTACATATTACTTATTTAACAGAGAACTGTAGATTGTGATAAATAAGTGAATTATATCAGCAAACAGCAGATGATGGTAAGTGTTGACACAATCCCCTGCTGGATGTCAGTTTTTAACCTTTAATGTCAGGGCAGTGTGGATGGTCAGAAAGATATTCTTCAGTGAAATGATTCTGAACGTGTGCGGGCTCAGTGAGGAGGTGGCCTGCCTCACCTGCTGAGGTCAAACTCAAATTGATGGGTGGAGTAGATGCATTTTGAGACCTGTGAAGAGACCTGCTTATCAGAAGTGGGTAAGGAGTTTGTAAGAAGAAGTGGGTAAGAAGATTTGAGAGTCATCTGCATAACAGTAACGCAGGAAGCTGTGAGAGACCATGAAGAGTCCCAATTGTTTAGGTTTAGAATAACAGCCTGAGGACTGACCCTCACAGAGCATATGAAAGGAGATGCGGCCTCTCTGGATCAGTCAGCCTGTTAGGAGGAGGGCCAGGTCAGTGTGGTGCCCAAATTTGCCAGCTCTAAAAGGCCAAACTGGAGGAACTCATGGTCTGGTGTGTCATACCTGCTGAAAGAGTATAATATTATGCTTTGTCTAATTTCAAAAGAAAGACCTTTGCAGAGGTTTTTTTGTTGGACGTTTCACAATTTTCTTGTGAATTGGTCAGATTGACATTGATTACATTCAGTCTATTGGAGATCTCAAATGCACTTTGCCAGGTAGAAATGACAGGCTGTCAGTCACACCTATTATGAAGCAGAAATACATGTAATAATGGTTAGTCATTTCATATTTTTAACATTTCTGTAAATTGCCAAAGAAAAAGTATAATGTAGTCTTTTAAATGTTTTGCCGCCTATATTATAAAGGTAGTGCTGACATTGGATTTTTATTCACACCAGAACCTCCAATGTTGTCACATAGCGATAGATCAATCCTCATTTCTGCTTGTGCTTATAGCCTGATGAATGAGTTTCATGCCTATTAACAAATGAAAACCTTATGAACAGAGGCCTTTGAGACAGTCCCAAAGGTGTCGTATGTGAGGAATTTAATATATACTGAATCTTTGCAGCGGAATTCAAGTGCCAACCTGGTCGATTCCAGTGTGGGACTGGTCTCTGTGCACTCCCACCCTTCATCTGTGATGGAGAAAATGACTGTGGAGACAATTCTGATGAGGCAAACTGCGGTAAGACTTTCTTTAAGATATTATTTAAAATCATAATTCACAAGGGGACCTGATTATAGGCATGGCATACGAGTAAATGCATGAGAATTTTATTATTCCTAACAAATCCAGAGAAAAATGGTACTGGCTCCTCTCTAGATTCAGAGATGTGTTTCTTTCTCTTTCAGATACGTACGTGTGTCTCTCTGGACAGTTCAAATGCACCAAGAAGCAGAAGTGCATCCCCCTGAACCTGCGCTGCAATGGCCAGGACGACTGCGGCGATGGAGAGGACGAGGCTGACTGTCGTAAGAATCGATGGAAAATTTATGAGTGCGGTGCGGTCTGACCGCTCAAAAAAGAGCCTGACAGGACTTTGCTTAGTCTCAGCCACAGTTCACCTGATGGGAGAAAAAGAGGCAGTGAGAAAGCATTTAAAATGCTGAGCAGATCCCAGTCCCCAGATGAAAGGGGACGGAAAGTGAGTTTCTCTCACTCTGAACGTAGCGCTCACTTTCCTGCCATCACAGCTTTGACAATAATATATGGGTCACTAATGTATCGGGCTGGGGATTGGGCAGGGTGTGGTGCAAGCCTGCAGAAATGTTGCTAGTTTTAATTACTTCACAGTTCTCAGACAATTCTGGATTTTTATTTTTTTTTTTAATGCAGAAAGTGATTTAAAAAGTAAAGTTCTGCAAAGAGAGAAGTTTTCTTGGTGCCTTGGATTGTGTGCTCTCAATTCCTGCTGAATGTGGCTGCCGTTTCAGCTTCTCCTCAGCAGACCTCTTTTGTACTGCAGCGCTCAGCTTTTTATATATGCTGCAGAGAGAGTGTCCCGACCTTCTCATTTCTGGCTCGGCGTGGTGGGCTTTCAGTGAGCAATAACAACAAGCTCAGGAAAACGGTTTCCTTGGGGTTGAAACTCTGTTGACTGCAGAGCAGGGGGGTCCCAGGCAGAGAGCTGAATGCATCATCTACAATACCACACACAATCCAGCTCTCCTTTTCACACTGTTGTCCTCTGGAAGGACATATTCTGTGCCAAAGTCCAGGAAATACAGGGGCAGAGAGAGCATTACCACCTCAGCCATTAGGCTCCCAAGCAAAGCCTTGAAGGAAACTGATGTATGAATCGCACTTCCCATCCTGCTGAACTAAAATGACCCTTCCTTCTCAACCTGCTGGGGAAATGAAGTCGCACATTTCTTGCACATTATTGCACATTTTTTCTAATGTACTTGATGTTTAAAGGAAGCTATTATTGTGTGTTAAATGTTAAGTGTAATCTATGAATGTTGCTGTTATTATTACTGTATGTCGAACTAACACAAAATGAATCTCCGCATGACGATGGACAATAATAAAGGTATCAATGGCTCGATAATGGCAAAGTCAGCGCTCCCCATGAAGGGATTTTTTTCTCTGTCTGCCATGCCAACGAAGTGAAGCTGAGGAGCTGGAGAGAGCGGCGCCTCAGACTTCAACGTCAGTGTGTGAAAGTGCCTCGAGTCCTTTGATAGTGCATAGGATCAGCCGTGTCCTCAGGAGCTAAAAAGCCAACATGAAACAAAAGGTACAGGTGGATTAACAGGTTGAGAGGAGAATCCCATTTGAAGCTGGCAGCCCGTCTTAAATCCTCGCCCCCCACTGATTCGCCGTAGCAAGCTCCGTTCTGGCTGCACGCATGGTCCCCCCAGGCTAAGTGTGAAGGAAGCTTGTGGAAAACGGGCCAGCATGGGGCTGAGCCCAGAGGATGGCTGGTGCAGGGATTGCTGGGATTACGAGGGTGCTGACACTGCATGTTGATAAATGTCACTCCTGGGAGGGGGAGGCTCGGCACAGGGAGGTTTAACCAGGGATAATCATATCTGGAGGGAACAAATTAGTTAGGTAGGGTCAGTGTTAGTTAGGGATTAAATTCTCTGGGATGAAAGTATGTCAGAGGCCATGATTACATTATTGTGCAGTACAGAATGTAATGTCTCTATGCAAATGTAGCAGATCTGTGAAAAAGCATGTTCCATTAAATAATTTGTTTATACTACCGGGAGTCATCAATTCATGACAAAGGGAACATTGAGATTTATCTTGTGTAATTTTCTGTTTAGAAATCTGTATCCTCAATTCTGTTCTAGCTGAAAGCACATGCTCTGCAGACCAGTTCCAGTGTAAAGCTACCATGCACTGCATCTCCAAACTGTGGGTGTGTGACGAGGACCCAGACTGCGCTGACGGCTCAGATGAAGCTGACTGTCGTAAGTTGACTTTTGCCATCGGCTGATGTTTGACTCTGTCGCAGCCACATGGTTAAGTTTGAACTTTGATTATGTAAAATGTGCTGATATCAAAACCTTAACATGAAAGTAGACTTTTTATTCTTTGCTATTTTTTGTTATGTCACACGGCAGTTTTTACCAGACACCTTCATCCATGGCAGCATTCACAGCGTCTGTTGTACATGGTATGCAGGTATACAGCTGGAAATTTAATGACATAACACAGGTTAAGAGCCTTGATCAAGTAACACAACAGCAGCCCTCCACTCAAAATTTTTACTGCAGACCCATCCAGCTGAAAGATCCACTTCTGATTGTACAGTGTGTCACACTTCCTTCGCCACCTGTGATGAGACTCGTCTGTGGTATGCACTGGCCTGAAAATAAAGAGGCAGTGGTGCTTTGCATGCCATTTCATTCCATCATTCTCTTTCATTAGAGTTTGTGCATGTTGCAGTTGTCAAGGAGACCGTATCCTTTGGTTTTGTGAAAGTGTTTGTATCTTTTTTTTTTTTACTTGCTCCAGCCACCCCCCACCCCTCAACAGCGGTGAAACAATGACTCAGCACAATTTTAAAAAATCGAATTTGACAAAAAAAAAATTTGGGGAAAAAAAAATCAGTAAAACAATATGACAGTATCAGCCACCCAGCCCCCTCCCTCTTCCTCATCTAAATACTTTATACACACCCTTGTTTATTGCACCCCTGCTGAGCACCCACAAAAAATCTGACTTGTGTTTTATTTTAAGTATGAATGGTCAGCATGGGGGCTCTTGATGGATGCGTTTAATTAGTTTGAATAAAACAAATATATTTTTTTAATTACATTGAATGACTAAACCTGAGACCTATCATGTATGAAGATATTAGATGATATCTTCAAACAATCTTCAGCTTCAGCTATCTTCAACTCCAGCTGTCATTTGTGCTTTAATGTGACCATGATTCTGAACAAGATGAGGCTATGAACATTCAAATTGAATAGAACCAAGTGTTTTATGGAGGTATAAACCAGAGGCAAAATAGTCCAGTCAGCCAGAAGGACAAACAGAACTCTTCATCACTTGTGAAGGCGACAACTTGAGGTGGTCCTTGGGAGAAACAAAAGCCCCAAGACCAGATGAGGATTTGCACTGTATGAACTTGAAAATATTGATTCAGAGCGCTAGACTTATTTCACTGTCAGTGGATGGTGTTTTGATGAACGGCAGCTCTCGCTTTGTGCCAATTGGTTGTAGAAATACCAGACAGATGGGCACCTATAGATTTGACATTTACAAGCTTTATCGGAAAATGCCTTCAAATGATAAAAATGGCAAATTGAGTTTATTGTGCTGTGGTGGAAAACTGCATCTTAATACTGGTGTGTTTTCAGCATCTTGTGAAGTAAAGGCCTCAAATCATAATAAAATCTGACGAATCTTTAAGTGGATATTGTATATGTCTAAGAATGAATACAGTACCACCTATTCACACAGTGGAGTGGACACAGATTTGCCAGTGGAAGTTTTAAAAGTTAAGCATTAATCACAGTGCAGTGGTAATCCATAATAAGATACCCTCCTCATGTCTTCTTTCTCTTTTATTTCTCTCATGAAATTGAATCGATAGTGTGTTCATCTGGATATTTTGAGGCAAAGTCACACTTTCCTCATTGTCGATTAAGAAACTGGGTATGATGGCAGTGTTTTGCCTTCGCCTCTGGTGAAAGTGTGTGTTATTTATGGGTTATCAATAAGCTATTTTCTGTAAAAACAAGAGACCTCTTATTGAGTGATAGGAGAAAGGGCATGACAGTATATCTCTCTAATTAAATAGCGTCGGCTCTCTCTTACAGCCAGATTGATTTGTCTGAAGACGTGCTTCTTTTTCTGAGTAGTTTTTCATTTCACAGATCCATCTCCATGCTGGGTGTCCTGCCACCGGTGCTAGCACACTGTTTTTTAGAGAAGGGTGGAAACATCCCTGTCGTTTGCCTTCTCAGTGCTTAACACAAGCTGTCAGATTAACATGTTGTAACTTTGCTTCTCTCAAAATGCTTTTAACTGCATGAATGTGTCTGTAGTGTGTAGTGTAGTACTCAAATGTGGGATCCTTTCTGGGAGGCCTGTTGCACTATGACCAAAACTTAGAATCATAGTCCATCTGCCAGCCTCAAGAATACAGGAAATGACCTGGGTCTGGGCCTGGGTAATAGGTGCAGAGTCCATGTTTACATTTTACAATTAGTTACACAAGCACATTGAACCACAAGGCAACACACACACACACACATATATATATAATGTCAAGCTGTCAAGTCAATCCTGTCATCATCTCCTTACCTTGATTGTAGTTACAGTACACTAGTAAGAATGTAATTTGCCTCAAACCTTTGAAGTAGCATCAAAAAGAACTGAAAGAAATTTAATGAGCCAAAGCACCAAGTAAGATATTGTTTTTGGCTTTGTCAAATCTGAAGATTTCATTAATGTCACAGGTGCTTAATGGATATTTCCATTTATCACTCTTGAATAATTCATAGCACTGCTGCAGTGAGAAATGATCCAGGGTTGGCCTGTTGATATGCTTCAAAATTACTGATTGGGATTAGATGAAGACATTTCTCCACACAATTCATGGATAAATGTGTTTTCCATGGATTTTACTCTGCCTTTAAAAAAGGAAGGTTTTGCATGCGTGTCAATTTAAAGCAACAGCATCCTCCAGTTTCTGTATATACACTGTTATCAATGATTGCTGAACCAGACAAAGAATCAAGCTTTTTGCTTTTAGCTTTTGATGATATGTTCTGTAACAGTATTTCTTTTTTCAAGGCTAGATCGAAAATTACTCCCACATGCACTTTGTCAGAACAGATAGAACAGACATCGGCAAGTAATGGAGCTGTTTTAGCACATTGACAGAGGACCAAATTTGTCATTGCGTGTTGGTCTTCCTACATGAGAATTCTGTCTGAGGGTTGAGTTAGGTACAGTTGCAGGTTAGGGCTGCCACAATAAAACTGAGAAACAAGAGGCCTGAAAGACCTTGTTCATCTCACAAAATAAGCTTGCTCCTTCACTAGATTCTGTTTCTGCCATACATTCTCCAACATTACTTTTCAGTGAAAGTCAACAAAGTGAACAATGTTAACCAAGGCCCAGGAAGGTCAGATTCCTATTTGTCTGTGGTATTCTAGTCTTTGCTGTATGGATTTCTTTGCTTTTGATTGTCTGAAGAGCATAAAGTGAGTCCATCCCTGCAGAAGAAGAAACTTGCTGTAATTTTTTGCAGGTCAAGATCAAGTCATTACTCCTTTAATGCCACACTACTGGGAACTGGCAC
This sequence comes from Megalops atlanticus, assembly GCA_019176425.1. Lineage (NCBI taxonomy): Eukaryota > Metazoa > Chordata > Actinopteri > Elopiformes > Megalopidae > Megalops > Megalops atlanticus. The sequence goes on from CM032886.1 coordinate 24,615,975, forward strand.
TGAATTATAGCATTGTGATATGTCGATTAATAATGTGGATCTCTTCTTATGATACGTGAATAAGCCTCTTGCAATCAGATGAAATTAAATTTCAGTGATGGTGCCCAGTATTATAAATTTTATGTATTAGGGTACAAAAGTTATTATAGTTATTATATTCAGTTAAACAGCTATCAACATAACACATATAATATACATAACGTTATCAGTCAAGAAATTTTACTTGTTATGTCACATTGTTGCAAACATAATTGTCACAAAGTGCTGAAAATTAGTATAGTATAGTATAGTACATTTTCCATAGGGAACAAAAAAGGAAGGAGGAAAAAAGGAAACCCAAGGCCAATAAGGAAAAAAAGTGGAAAATTATCCACGGATCCCTTAAAAAGCTGGCTCAGACACTCTTGGAAATGATAACAGTGGGACAACAAGAAAGAGGCAACAGTTCATAGCATCATGTATAGTCTACTGCAAAGGTGGCAGACATGGAATGGCATGCTGCCCCCAAGCAGGCTATGAGTGGAGACTCTCCACCCAACAGTAGTGCAGCAATGGTCCAGGAAAATTATCAGCAGGGGCAGTTCTACAGTAACACTTGTTACTCACGTGGGAGGGGTAAGCTAACAGCAAAGCCACCCACCTACTCAGCACCTTGACTATAGGACCCCCTATGATGACAGGGTCTAGACTTAAGAATTAAGATTGTGCCCAATTCCCTAACACAGTTAGGTAGGTTGTTCCATAACAAGAGCGCTGTGTGGAAAAGGTTGTACCAACAGATTTATGTAAGCTTTTTTTTCTGTTTTTGGAACCACCAGTAAGCCAGCCTCTTGTGAATGAAGTTTTCTAAGGGGGTGGTGAGGGATTAATAGATTCTGCAGCTAGGCAGGCACAAGGTCATTTACAGCCTAATAAGCTGGGAGCAGTAGTTTGAAATCAATCTGATATTTAACTGGTAACCAGTGAGGCAATGCTAGAACTAGAGTAATATGTCAGATTTATTTGTTATCACATAGAAAGAGTTGTGTGTGCAGTGCAGTACTTGCTCATGCTTACCAGCCAAGAGACATCTCAGGTTAGAGTGGAATCCAGCACAGGCATACGAAGGATCAGGAGGGGGCTAGGATAAACCATCAGCCTTCCCACCATTTATCTGTGCCATTTTATTTATTTATTTATGTATTTATTTACTAATTATTTAATGATTTGAAATAAAGCTACCTTATAACTGCAGTTAACTTGCCTTCATGGCAAGTTGGCTGAAGGGTACCTGCAGGGGAGAGAGGTGCCTGTGGAATGGCCTGCAGTTTGTGACACCCCTTGAATGTGGGTGTCACACAACAAAATCTATCAGGCAATCCAAAAGTTTTTCCGGAAAAGTACTAATATTCATATGTTTTCAAAACTATTTTGCTTTGTTTTGTGACCAGATGAAAAGACTTGTGGACCTCACGAATTCCACTGCAAGAACCATAACTGCATCCCAGAGCACTGGAGGTGTGATGGCCAGAGTGACTGTGGAGACCACTCAGACGAAGAGGACTGCCGTGAGTCATCTTTGTTCTCATCAGTGCTATTTTAAAAGTCAATCTTCCCACTTCACAGCCTAAAATTTCCCATTTGGCTGGTTTATTCATTATTCACTTATTATAATATATATTCAGTATGTACTCTTTGCAGAGCTATCAACATTTTTACATGAAGAAAAAACATCCAATTCATATTTTTTTTCTGTTACGTTGTGGGTTTTTTTTTTTTTTTTTTTTTTTAATCTGGGGTATAAATAAAAATGGAAGGGCTCTGTAGAATCCTCGGCAGAATCTTTGGATGTTTGGATGCCCATTCCCGTGGATACCTTACCCTTGTTTCTCTCTGTCAGGGTTGCTGGCTCATTTACTCAGCTCCTGCAGCCCAGTTCATCCTCTCTGAACTTTTTGGAACCTTAGCACATTTAAAGAGGCCGCCTTTCACATGATTGAGTTTTTGTACATAAGATGAACAGCACGTGGGGAAAAAGCAAATATAACAAACATCTAGACTCACATATGATTATAGCTTTAATCTAGAGATTAAATCAGTGCATTTTAATAATTTTCTTGAAAAATGAGGGAAAAGGGAAAAAGGGAAAAAGGCTACACTGATAGCCTCTGACTGTCAGTCTGTGTGTTCTGCTTCCCTATGCCAAGAAAAGACACAAACAATTATATTGAAATTTGATTGAGTTGCATTTCCATTGCTCAGTCTGTTGAATTTCAGGGTGAATTCAATTATAGTGTGCAACTGTATCTACCTGTATTTAACGACCCCTCCCCTCTCCTTACACAACCCAGGTATATGATCTTATTCTAGGTATGTTCAGCAGTGCAAAATGCAGCTTGACATGCTTTTAAGTGTCAAGTGCAAATGTACACAGCTCCCAAAATGAGATTATCTTGTCAGTTATTTCGGAGCTTGAAGGTCCGCCCGTCATCACATATTAATTATTAGGTGCTTTTTTAGCCTGCCTTTGTTCTCCTTGACATGCCTCTATTACGGATCCCCCAGCCTCTCTGTATAATTAAACTGATTCATCACCCAGACATGTGGCCTTTTGTACTAGCACTCATAGTCAAGTGCATGAGGAGGTGCAGATATGTGGCAAGGTGCTGCTGTCTCACCTCAGATAGTGTGCCTAATCCGATTCTGGTGCTTTGTTCCGCATGAGTTCATGTCACTCTCATTCAGAGTAGAGCTGTTGATTTGTGTGATAGTCCTAGTGCAGATATGGTAGCACCATTATAGACTGCCAAAATATGAAACGGTAGTGTGGTCCTGCTCACTGAGATTTTCCTGTTAATGTGTAATCATTCCTCTTGCAAAGAATGAACTGCAAAAGCACCCCCCCACAAAGAGGACAAGTTAATCACAACTTTCTTTTTGTCATCTTGGGGTGCATGTGTGTGTGTGCGCGTGCGCGCGTATGCATGTGAGTGTCTAGGTGTTTGACTGTATGTGGCTCTGTACCATAGTCAATACTTACAAATGCCACTACTTGTAATGCAAGCCTCAATAAAACAGAATAGTCTAAAATTATTGTTTAGCAGGAGAACCCACAGAATAAATAAAACCAAATTCTGCAGTCATTGTCACTAAGCTTGGAGTATCGCCCTCTGAGTTAGTTCATGGCCCGAATATTCAGCTGGAGTGGCCACCACGGCAATGTTTTTATGCATCTTTTTACATTGATATCTGCAAGCGTGAATCTGGTCACAAGGCTGAATGCTGGAGACCAGTCCTGGGTGTGCTTAAACCATTTTCCCCTCAGTGGCAGTGTGGGCAAACATGGCTGCAGTCACACTGATTTCTGAGGTTGAAATAAGCAAGCTCTTTAAATGATCAGATCATATAATCTAAGAATTTCATGGCAAAAAATGGATCTTTCATCCTCACGGCAAGGGCAGCCCACTGTTACGCTGCACAGTGTCCATGAAGGTGTGAAAACAGGCGTGTGATTAACGCGGTCATTTCAGGACAGAACAGTGTCACTGTGCCCCCAGTCTTAATGGTAAGATAACAAGGAAAAAAGTCAAATTTGTTGGAAACAAAAATGGTCACCTTCAAAAATACTGAAAGTCAAATTATGGATCTTTTGCATTCAGATCACGTCAGTGTGTGTACATTTCCTCTGCATGCATTTAAATGGCGTGGACTTGGAATGCAACATAATTATGTCGGCAAATGGCAAAAGTGTATGTTGGGAATTGGATATTTTGTTTTCTGTCCTCAACTCAGAGCCTGTGACCTGCACCTCAAAGGAGTTTGTCTGCGCCAATGGCGAGTGCATTTCTGCACGATTCCGCTGTGATGGAGATTATGACTGTGTTGACAACTCAGATGAGGTTAGTGGGCTGTTAGAGGGCTGTCATTTTGTTTTAAAAACAGGGTGTGCGGCAAAACATTTTCGATTGACAGTGAAGCCAACACACTGGTTAAAGTGGTCCACCATATCAGAATCATGACTTTGACCAATTTTAGCCTTTTTCACTCCTTATTCACCATTTCTGTAAGGAAATCTAAGAGATCTTCATTTGATGCCAAATAATATTATGCTTAAAAATAAATTCAGGGATCAAGGGTATTATCTTCAGACATTTACTTATGCAGAAAATAAGCATCTATGAAAATATACCCTTCCCACAAATCAATATTCAGAGTTACATAAACAATGTATAATGGGCTGGAGAGAGCCCTGAAATTTCCAATTTGTTCTGTGCTGTGATTTGTTATATTGGGTGTAATTAAAACCACAGCTGTGAATAATCTGGTGGCTGGAAATGTGTATGGAATTTCAGCCTCCTTTGCTATAAGCAGCACCTAGCAACCATTCACATGCAGCTCAGCAGCAGTTATCAAAATCACCAATCCTTTGCAGCATGGATTGCTTCTCCAAAGTAATTATTAATTTTCCCACATTGGCCTCCTGTGACATCAGAGAGCCTTGCCGGTATTCATGGAGCAGCAGTGTGGCGTAGTGGCAAGGAGCAGGGCTCATAACTCAAAAGGTTGAAAGTTTGATTCCCCACTAGGGTACTGCTGTTGTACCCTTGGGTGCAATGGCTCCAGTAAATATCCAGTTGTGTAAATGTTTACCATCTAAGAATTGTAACCTATGTAACTCACTCTTGAAAAAAGCATCTGCTAAGCAACTAAAGTTTAGTTCTAAAGTTGACGTGACAGACAGAACAAACATTTGTCACTTTGTAGGTCGAACGAGAGAGATCACCTTTGGTGGCATAATTTTGAGTCAAAGGCGATTGGTAGGACTTCAGAAAATACTGTGTGTAAAATTATGTACTTATACCACATATAGTTTGGATAACTGTAAATGTGTACTTTCATAAACGTAAATCACATGGATTTATGGATGTGAGAAGATTATGTAACTCCACAGAGCAGGGGTGGGTATGAAACAGTAACCCAGAATGAAGTCTTTTTTTCTGGGAATTTACAGAAGGACTGTGAAACACGCTGCTCAGAGGACCAGTTCCAGTGCCTGAACAACCTTTGCATCTCACTCAAGTGGCTCTGTGATGGACAGGAAGACTGCAAGATGGGGGAGGATGAGAATAACTGCCACAGCACTGGTAGGACCTTTGTCTGTTTCAGTGTGGACTGAACTGAATAGAAACAATGAACCACCCACTCACTACTAAACACAGACATGTCTCACCTCGTTCAGTAGTTCATCTCTGAGTGTGAACCAAAGATCTCCTGTTAAATTAAACTATAAGTGTTGGTACCAGAGTTTTTTTTTCTTTCTCTAGGCTGCAGCTCTGTTTCCCTTCTGGTTAAAAACACCCTTGCTGCACTGTACCAGACATAAACATCTCCAACAACTCAATGACTAATATGAACATATCCCAGCATGCGTTACAACAAAACAATTGTCCTTTAAACTTTTCTTACATGTGGCAAATTAAATAATGAAGTAAAAAAGGTCTTTCAAAACACTGATGCTAGATCATTGAGCATATCTCACATAGCTGAGAAGGGCTCCATTCTATACACATTATCCAGCATGAACTGTGTAAAGGACATGTATTAGTGTGACTTTTGAAAAATGATATTCACGAGTGAAATAGCAATCTTTGTAGTTGTATTTAATATTGTTTGTATGAATGCTGTTTCCTGTTTATGTGCTTCATTCTCACACACAAGGTGATGGCTGGAACCCCATGGCAGGTCAGGAGTGTGCTAAAAAATGATGTAACCAGACAGAGAATGAAGCTCAGTAGTTTTGAAATGCACTTTGTTTAGTCTCTGATAAATCCCCAACGGGAATGTATCATGAATTTGTGAATAAATGTGCAGGAGCAGTGAGTATGTTTGTTTGGAGAAAGATGGAAGCTCCTTCCATGGGTATGGGTGGGTGTGGTCCGGCTGACTGTCTGAGGCTAAGGGAGATTGGGGAGAGGGAGTAAGAGGAGCAGCTGCTTGTGTCTGGAGTTATGGTCTGCCCTCAGGCTCTGGGCTACTGCCCCTCTAAAGCTGCATGTAATCAATAGTTACAGCTGTGCAAATGCCCAGCAGTTTCAGGTTCAGGACCAGGATGGCTCCTACTACTGCTGTGTCCAACTGCGCAACTTCCAGCTGCACTCTTCAAAGTCCATGGGTGCATACCTGAGGCAGGCACTGTTCCACAACATGTGCTTATGTGTGCATGCACTCTAAAATTGACTTCTCCATCAACGTCTCTCTAAAGAGGACATCAGGATTTCAAGGTTACATTAAAATAACTTAATACCATCTGTCAACTCAACAGTAATCAAGAACCTGAGAGCTGCAAAATAATAAAGAAGTGTCTCATTGTTTTTGATGAAATGCATGTTGGATAATGTGGCTATTTTAAAACATCTGATGAAGGATTTAAATGAATATTAATTTACTGTGAATATCCACACTGATATATTCTGACAGGTGAAAAAAGAGATCCTGTGCATTCAAAATACCATTACAGTTTCTGGAGAAATGATGGTTATCATTCACTTTAAATATTGAAACTGTGGCTTTCTATATACAGTTTACCCTCACTAACTGCAGTGATAGCTGCTTACGTAGCTGTGGTTTTAAATCTACACTTGGATAGGCAAACCTCAGTTCCTATTATGTACATATCCCCATTAAAAGGACCCATGTTAGATCAACTTGTTTATTACCATTATATTGGAATGTGAAGTACAAAACAGTACAGATGACAGACAAGTGCAGTGTTAACATTGTAAACTTGGCCTTGTTGCAAAGCTATGCTTACAACCGAATTCTATGTGCAGTCAAGTTAAGCTGTCCAGGTAGCTGAGGCAGGTAGCTGTATGGGGTGAGAAACAGCTTTTGTGTCTCCTGAATACGACTATTGAGATGGTAAGATTATGAAAAAGTTCAGGTGCACAGAAATATTTCAGAAACACTGGGTCACATTGCTTTAGTTTGTGTGAAGCAATGAAGACAATACTTTGCTGTGATTTTGACACCACCCCTATGTACAGAATATGTGCGAACTGTGTATTTTAAATGAGTGAATACATAAGCTGTAATTAAAACCACAGCTGTCAGTAATCTGGTGTCTAGAAATGTGTACGTAATTCCATCCCTCTTACCATGAGCAGTGCACAGCAACCATTCACATGCAGCTCAGCCGCCACCAATCAACCAGTCCTTTGCAGCATGGTTTGCTTCTCCAAAGTAAATATTAATTTTCCCACACTGCTGTCCCATTTCCTCAGAAAACCTTGCTGACATTCACATGAAAGACATACCAAACATTTGTCACCTTGTTGACTGAATGAGAGAGAACACGTCCGGAAAATGTATCAGAAACTAGAACATCCCCAGGACCTAGGTCCTTTGGATGTTCTCTGAATTCTGTGCTATGCGAGAAACCTGCATAGATATCCTAACTATGACTACTCTTAAGTATTGCATTGCTAAGCAGTGGAGCTGTAACTGTGGAAAACATAAGATAAGGTCCTTTTTACATTGCATTACATTACCTTGCATTTGACTAGCAGACTTTCCCTTGGGAGCCCTCACAGTGTTTGTTTTTATGCAGCGGTTATCTCCATATAAGCCCTGCAATGGGACTTGTCCTCCGAAGCCCCTACAGCTGCATTTTCACACAGAAAAGAACCTAAGGGGCTTCCCTTGTGAAGCACCCAATCTGTGGTCCCAAGAGGAGGAGTGACCTCAACATAAAAGGAGGTGGTTGGGCTTTGGACTCTTAACACTGTAGCACCTCAGCTACAGGGAGAAGTGTGTAATAGACCTGAGCCCTTGTATTGGAAATTTCAGCTCTGGAAAAGGGAGTGATTTCAGTAGAGAAGAACTCTTGAAACAGTCCAGTGGGTTCCACTCCATTTGAATAGCAGCCACCTTAAGCCTACTGGCACTCAATGTCATCAAAATCCTTTCTTTACTCATTGAATAACTTATTTTATTGTGGTAGCTCAGGCTACCACATGACATTTCTTATGCAGGCAGACAACTACTTCAGTGACCAAGGGGGTACACACTCTAATCAGTCCAGAGGGCTTGGGGTTGTATTATTTTCCAGGAAACAACTGCATCTATCATATATGAATTTTATGAAGGCCCTCTGCATCAAATTCTTCAACACCTTTAACAACCGTGTCAGCCAATTTGGTATGATTAAAGTTTAAAATTCAGGAAGGTTTATTTTGAGAATGAAGTAGTCTTTCTTAGTGTTTCATTATAAGTCAAGGACAAAGCTTATTGGTGTTAGGTTGAATCTGTTCTGCTCTGGCTCATGTTTTGTGCCTGATAATTGTGCTGATGCCAGTGTTGTCTATAGTTCAGAGGAAAGAGATGGAGACCGCTAGCTGTCCTTTCTCTGTGGTGAGATTATGTGAGAAGGCATGTGTTAGAAACATAAGAACATGGAACATCCACCCCAAAATTAGTGTTGTAAATCTAGTATATGTTCATGATTTTACTAGAAATGCAAATGAATGACTCAATAAGCAGAAAAACACTTTATTTATATTATTGACCTCCAAAAGCCTGCAAAGTGGCCCTTGCTGTTTCTGAAGTCACCCTGATGCCTATATTTTCATTACGTACATATACATTATAAATATGTCTCACATTTTTTGGAATTAATGAATCTTACAAGGTTTCCCAATTATATGAGTATAAGAAAAATGGCCTAACTTAATGGGTATCTTGGGAAACTAAATAGCTTTATAATATTTTTATTATTATTATTTGGTTTGCCCACAGTTTTTGCTGAAATGAGGAAAAGTGTTGATTAAAAAATAATAATAATATATGTATTTATTTTTGTGGCCCTAATAAAAGAAAACTTTTTTATCTGAGATATACAGTGAGAGGTCAGGATTCAAATCACAAATTAACCTGCAGACACACATCATGGAGGACGACAGTTTCAATCATAAAAAACTGAAAACTTTAACAAAAAGAGCCAATCATGGGGATCATATTTGATATTGAAAGGATTGGATGGGAAGTTATTAACATCATAAAAGAAGAAAAAAAAATACATTATTACTTTAAATTTATAAATTTAAATGTAAATTTCTGCATTCCACTTCCAAAACTAATGTTGCTGACAGTAATGGGGAACATTTTAAGTATACACATACTTTTTTAATAATAGTTTTCAAACTATCTGAAGATGTTATACTTCTCAGCTCATTCATATTGATCACACTATGTAAGAAAATAACTTGATTTTATGCTTCGCAGATAGAGGCAGATAGGAAATACAACATAATTACTCTGGCATTTTGCCAGGTATGCTGGCGTGGGATATGCAAATGAATCAACTCAATTTTGCTCCTTACTGTACCTCATATGCTAAAACAAGATCACATAGTTCGAAGGATCGGTGAATCTGCCATGCAATTACAAAGAAGAAATGACATGAGAATATGTGAGTGGCATTATTAATGAGTGAAGGAAAAACTTTTACAAGATCAAGCCCAGGATCATACAACAAGCTTGCTTGCTGTCTCCAGGCAACAATCCTTTGCATCTGTCTGTACATTCTGAGTTTTTTTCTGATCTTCAGTCTTTCAGTGTTATATCTGGTGTTTAAATACATTATATGTGTATGTAACAATGGGACTGAATGATTTATACAGGACTGAGAGTTCAGCCTACTGCCCAAAAAATCCAAAAATAACCAGAATGACTGAGTCAAACATCATCGGTTTTGCAGTTTGCAGTTCAGTAACCCATGAACCCAAATCCAGTTTTCTGTTTTCTTTAAGGCTTTCATATCTTTAAGTGACACAAAGAGCTTGGAGCCATCTAAGAGTTTCTTTACCTAGTAACAGTATACAAATATCTGCAAGTGTACATAGCACAGGAGCACATGGAGAGTACAGAACATGCTGATGATAGTTGTAAAGTAGATAATGGCAGATTAAATTTTAAGTAAGTAATTTAGGTATTTTTTTCCAAAGCTGTGGTTTATGGTTGTATTTATGTGAGCATCTAGGGACATTGCAGTTGCGTTGTTTAGTGTGCCTGTGGTTGTGTGTATGTGTTGTTTTCCAAGTCTGAAGTTATGGAGCAAATGGTGATGTGACAAATTCCTGTTTATGACTCACAGTAAAGTTCCTTTCTTATGTTATTGTGTCCTATGTTAATCATAGAGCTCTAGGTATTTCTTCCCTCCTGCTAATATGGAATGGGATTCAAATGATCCATCTCAATATGGTCTTTTTCTCCCTTAATATTTTATTGGTATATGTTAAATGGGGAGGTCCTGGGGACACTCTGCAGTGTGAATTATTTCAATTGGATAGGCCTGTGAGATGCATTTAAAAGCCTCAACTCCTCATACTCCAGTGGGAGAATTTTAATGCGACTAAAACCATCCTCTAAGAACCAAATCAAAACTTTGACCCACAAGCTAATGTATTCTAACCAAGCAAAATGGACTGGCAAATTTTTTTTGCCTCTGACTAAAAGCCTGTCGTCCTTTTTTTGGAAATCGAATTTAAATGCGGAACCCTAAAATATGTATGTTTCATTTAAGGCCTTAAGCAGGAACAGTTGAAGATGAGATCACAGGTGCTCATTTGATTTGGAGGTGTGATTCAAGCTGTGATGAGCAACTGAGAACATTCATGTTTACTCATGGAAGCAGCCATTATGCAGACATATGTAGGGTTTGTGTTGGTTACATAACATGTCTTTGCAGTATACTTGAAGTGAAATTTTACAAAGAATACCCTAAAACTATGAGGGAACAGTTCCCTGTTTGTTGTTCTGGCTCATGTAGTCCTTTTGGGATATGCCATCACAATAAAGGTTTTTAACCACTAACCACTAAATATTATCAAGACTGCTTTGGATTTATTTAGATGTTGAAGAAAAATTGTAATCAAATATATATTTAATTGCTAACTACTTGAGCTAGTTTACCCTTTCATCCAAAGATCACCTGGGTCAACCCAAGTTGCATTAATAAATGTTTGGACACACATTTATTTACTCCTCTGAATTCTCCAGTGTTCATCTATTTCAGTAAAAGTCAACAATGCAATTTTAGGTTAGTCTTGGACAACATTAGTGCTGGACAAAATTTACCTGCTCATTTGTTTTTCCCATCCATGGGTACACTGGCTAAAGAATGACTAAAATGAAATGATGCAGAAATAATACAACAAAATTTTCTAGACATACCTTGTTGTCTTGTATCAAATTGTATTTGTTAATGATTCCATCCAAATTGCAATGGAAGTGTATGACAAAGCTATGTTGTTGTTGCCTCTATTGCAGCGGCTCCTTCCTGTTCTGTGAATGAGTACGACTGCGCCGGTGGCGGGTGTGTGTTGGCCAGTCTGAGGTGTGACGGACACGTGGACTGCATGGATGGTTCCGATGAGGTCAGCAGCCCAGTTTAACACCTTGCTCTGCTCACCACGTATGTGACCTCACACGGCTCCTGAAGGTCTGCAAAATGTAATCTTGTTTAGTTAAATAATCTGCATACCTTTCAAAAGCACACCAGTTAAGTTCAATAACATCAGAATATGAGCCTTAATGTTCAGCAAAATAAAATGTTTATCCAGCGGTATAGATGATAATCACTCACTACAACGGCCAGGCTGTTTATTTGCATCATAAATTTGTACTTTGGATACTATACTGTACAAACCATGTAAGTAGTTTCTTAATGAAAACATAAGTGTTAAGATTTTCTAATTCCTCAGCTCCATCAGTTACTTTTTTTACATTTATTCATTTAGCAGATGCTTTTATCCAGAGTGACTTACAAAATGGATACAAGAGGGTTAGGCTAAGTGCAGTTACTAAATCATAAGTGTCACAATCCAATAATAAGAGTGATTACATAACATGTCATATTCCGCTAAGTGCCATAGTAGCTGAGTAAGTGCCATTGTAGGTGGAAAAATCCATTTTGCTGCAGCTATAGTAGGATCATTGATTGTTGAATGCACTGTGCAAAAATGACACTGATACAGATGTCGTTGCTTCCAAGGTTCTGTTTACATTTTTTTTTTCAATCTTCCAAAATGTGAATGAATTTCACTGAAGACCTCAGTTTTGATAAAGCATAATTCTTCTTTAAATTAGAAAACAAGTGAAAGTTAAGGACAAAGTGCCCTCCAAAAAGCCATTTATACCTGTCTCAAAGAAAAGCACTGTAGAGTAATTATCTTCATGGTTAGGCCCATAGGAGTGGTGCTGAATTCAAACCACATGAAGTTAAGGAAAAGAGACTGATTCCTGCTTTTATATCGAGCAGTGGAAAAAAGAATCACAAAGACAAACCGTCTCATGTGATCTCTGTGGAAAAAAGTAAGTCAGTGTTCAAGCTGGTTGGGGAGGTATCTCAAAAACATTTCCAAGGAGTCCATATGTGTAAACATGTTGCTCCAGTCTGCTAATTGCTTTCAGACAGTGTAATTAAAATCCTAATCTTCATTCAGTGTCAATAGTTCACCTCGGCCTGCTTTATAACCAGTGTTAAATTGGATCTTTTCTCAAAAGCCCCATGAGTGCGCAAATTGCATTTTTCCTTATTTATCACACACAAAAGCAATTTCAAGAGCAGAGAAGGCCTACTCCGTTTACAAAAGGTTGACACAGTTCTTAATTTAAACAATAATTCACATTCTGTTCCCACTGGAGCTTCAGACATGCGCTGCACCCCCCCCCCCCAGAGTTCTCTGAGCGCAGACCGCAGTATCGACAGGTGGGGCTGCATAAATGCAGGGTTCTCTATCCACAGGTGGACTGTGCCAGAGAGTGCAGAGAGGATCAGTTCCTGTGTCAGAACCGGGCCCACTGCATCCCGAGGCGATGGCGCTGCGACGACGTGCACGACTGCATGGACCGCAGCGATGAGGAGAATTGCGACCGTGGTAAAAAACCTGCATTTCCATATCTGTGGCTTCGTTCCCCACTCTGTGTCAGGTGCTCTGTGCATATGCCTTTGATGTTAGCCAGGGCACAGATTGTCTAAATTAAAATTCTGTTCTTTACAAGTCGCCGGTGAATCGTACAGTGGTGTTGCCATGTCTTTTGTTATCGGCCTGATAAATATAGGACATCTGTTAAAAAAAAAAAAAAACATACACACATTTAGATTATTCATTTTCAAGCCTTTTCCTGCATGGGTAAGTTTGCTTTGGAAGATTTGTGTCCTCAAAGTCAAAGTCAAAGTCCTCAAAGTCCTCAAAGCTTTGTTTCATTACCAAGAGAGCACCGGTAGAGTTCACCAAAACACATACAGTGTTATGTGAACTTTTATGTTGTGAAACAGTCTGACCTTGAAAATTCCTTTTGAACACCATAATACGAACCTTCAATCACAGCTCTGCTACATCTATCCAGCATTAGAGAAAGGTCCCAATTCATTGGCCATCATTCAAACCTCAAGAAGGTTAAGAACTGAATTCTGGACCTAATATAAAACCTTTTGAAAGATACAGGCGGGCAGAAAATGGGAATCCAAGCTGAAAAAAATAATTACTCTCAAGTACTGCTCAAGTGCTTTTATGAAATGTGCAGGAAAAATCACATGCCTCCTTTATGTGGGGACCTTCAGCAGCCGCATTTGTTCAGCCCCTCAACTTTGAAATCACTGGAAGCTCATTTTAAATGCATTTATCCTGACGCTTCCATGAGTACCACAGTGAGGTTTTGCCTAAACTTCTCAGGCTCTGTTCTACATTGTGCTTCTCAGCTTTACATGATTAGAAATGTGATTCGTCCTCCAACAGTACTGAGCCTAGTGAAGGCAGGTGACAGGTCAGCTTTTTGGGTGTGGACATAGGCATGGCTGTTCTTGATTTTTTTTTTTTTCAGGTGGCCACTGTTTTTAGATGTAGTGAAATGTCCAGGCGCCACCTGCTATACCTGTTTTACTTGAGGGTGAATTTTAGAAATAAGTGGATCAGGTATGAACAGTCCCATTTTTGTCAGTATTTCCACTGTGTGTTGACATTGGTGAGTCAGTATGAACTGCCACCCAAGAATATAATTACCTGTTTTAAGAGCTCCCGGTCATTATGTCTAATGTTTGCACTGCATATTGCAGAACTGAATTCATATTCTGAATTCAGCTTTTTAACATTTTGATAATAAAGGCAGACTGTTTTGTGTGCGTTTTCACAGCAGCACAGCCATGGTTAGCACCTCTGGCATTATTTCTTTGTTTGGTGGACTTTCTTATCCAGAGGACAGCAAAGCAAATGGAAGGACATACTGTAGGAGCGGATTAGCAAGTATAGTAACACACCAATGATAAGGCAGCCAGAACAACAAATCAACAAAAAGCACTGCCATGATAAGCATAGAACCAATCTGGAATGAGGGTGTACATGATGTTTAAAATAAAACATGTAAAATTCTGTCCTGATCTCAAGGCAGTGAAGGTGCCTTACCAAGAACCGTGAGAATAACCTTAGGAGCAACACACAATTGGTTTTGGGTTCTCAGGAGCTAGACATTGGGTACTTCCCAACTCTGGAAACCAGGTGTAGTCTGAGCAGGTACTTGGGAGAAAAAGCAGGAAAAAAAGAGGAAGTGACTGTTTTGAATGTGTGTTTGCAGGGGCAGTCTCTTGCCGTCCCGATGAGTTTGTTTGCAACAACACTTTGTGTAAGCTGCACATCTGGGTGTGTGATGGTGAGGACGACTGTGGCGACAACTCGGACGAAGACCCTGAAATGTGTGGTACGAGAAGCTTTGTGAAATATATTGCAATAATCTAAAATGGCAATAATCTACATGTCTTAAATATTTTGATTGAGCTGCAGGTATATTCTCTACAATGTATTTTGCATCGTATATTTTTTTTGTATGGGCAAATAATGTTAACAATATATAGAAAAAGATATAACATGCAGACTAATGAAAAGCAACTCACAAGGAGAGGAAACAAAAATACTTGATTGAATATCTTTTACAGTTTTTTCCCCTTCTTCTTTTAATTATGATTGATATCAGCTATGGATGGGAGTCTCAGATGTGGCTGGGAAAAAGGAAACGCCACCGACTCATTTCTTTGTTGCTGTCATTTTGTTTTATGTTGTCTCTATGAAGTTTTCTATTAAACAAAGAACATTATGCCTTTTGTTTGGAATTACAAATAGTGACTGTACCTTCATCTTTGTTGGTGTCTGAAAAACCCATTTGATGTTGTGGTCTGATCATGGATGGGGCATTGATGGAATACATCCATAAGTAATTGATCTTTATCCAGCCTTTTTGTCTCAGAGTCAGTACCTGCCAGCAGTATTTGACTTGTTTTACTCTTTTATACAGGCATGAGATTGAATATAAAATATTCACACCTTTGGTGGAACAAAGGTGAAGAATTGGGTGATTGAAATAATACATGTCTTTGATCTCTAGCTTTTCTCAGAACGTGCCAGAATTTGTGATATTCAGTAGGGCTCCCAGCCCCCTCTGCCACTGCTGCCACACTGCAAAACTTGCCATCTTTCAGATCTTTAATAGTTATAAAAGGTATCGTTAGTCTGTTCAATTAAAGGGAAGCCAAGTAAAGTGATTTGGTTTGATTGATTGGTTGAATGATTGATTATTTGATTGATTGATCTACGAAGTGGCTGTATTAGTTTGTTTTAACTTGTGGGGTGTTGCTATGCCTCTAAACCCATAGCCAAGTTGCCATGCCCACCCATGAGACCATACAGGTGCCGAAATGGCCGAACATGCCTACGAACGGAACAGGTCTGCAACAGCGTGGACGATTGCGGGGACAACTCGGACGAAGAGGACTGCGGTGAGCGTAAGCAGTTGGTGGAAACGGCTGCCAACTTAGCTCTTCAGGCTTTCTTAGCTGATACAAACCAAAATTATTTGGGGTTGCCATTCATTTTTCCCTGTAGCTCAAATATAGGAATATAGACATGTGTTTCAAAGGCAGTGCTAAGCAGACAAAATGTCAAGGTCTGTTTTAATCACACCGTGGCTGCTTTATTCCCATCACATCAGGCAGATGAGAGGTTTTTTCAGCTCACTGAAGATAGGGCTTATACAGAAATATGAGTCCCTGAGATTAATGTGACAGTAAAAATCCATAAATTGCTTATTAATTTTTTCAACACCATTTGCACTCTGTTTCATATGCAACGTTTTGAACTTTTAAATTTTTTGCAGTTGAAAAGTTACGTGTAAAGTTATCATATGTTAATTCTATATGACTACTTCCTACACATCAGAAATTACCTTTGGGGATGAAAGGGGGAAGATCTTTCAATGCAACACTGTTTGAGCCATTCGATTCTTGCGTTAACCCACCCATGTCTGTGATCTCCTGGGGACAATGGTGGGTGACGGGATGAGGCCCTAGGTTATGCGTTAATGTGCCTCTCCTTGCTTCGGATCAGAGGATGCGGTGGGCAGGTCCAGGCCATGCGGGAAGGCCGAGTTCCACTGCGGCAACCGCCGCTGCATCCCCGCCGAGCTACAGTGCGATCTCTTTGACGACTGCGGGGACGGCGGCTCTGACGAGCGGGACTGCAAGGCCTGTGAGTGATCTTCCAGCTGCTTCGAGGCCAGTCAGCCAAAGAGGCGCCGGCACCGGCGTCATGACTGGCTGAAGCTATCGGGGGTCATTTTTGTTTCCCGGTCTTATGTCAGTATTGTTTCTAGTTTTGCCGGTGGTGGTTGTGAGGTTTAGGTTTGTTTCCTGCCTTCATTCAGGTTTGTAAGAAATGTAAAACATATTGGCTTTTTATAAGCCATTAGAAATGGATTGTGATTGAGTAGTACCTTATGAAACAAAGTGACCTTTCACTATGTCAAACCTGTTTGTTGGACCCATTTTGTTTAATATTGAGTCCTGTGATGAGTTTTTTGATATGCAACAACAGGATAGAGCGTTATATATGCATGCAAATTCCCTGTGTTTGTTTGAAAATATATACCCTTCCATAACATTTCCAATCAATGAAATCACACCATCCAGAAATCACCTTGGTCTTCTGATCTTAATACAGCCATAATAAATTTTCTGAAATGTATACAGTGATACTTTAGGGAGGGAACATTGAAAATGAAATGTTAGGATATTTTTTCTTTCATTGTTAATGATACATTTTAAATTATGAATGTATATTTGCGTATATATGAATATCCAAAATGTGCCATGCATTTTTTTTCTTTAAAGGAGCATGTTGTTGCCATGGCATTTTGAATGCATCATTCAGGGCCACTTACAGAGCTAAAATGAAAGCAATGATGCATGTGCAGTATGTCTGTGCTCTCTTTATTCCCAGTTCTCAATGAAGATGTATGTAGAGGAAGAATGAATCCATGTGGAGAAGATGCAGTTTGCAATCAAACAAAGACTGATGCGATTTGTCAGTGCAAAACAGGCTTTCAGAGAAATCAAATGAACAGGCAGTGCGAAGGTACAGTAAGATATTTTTGCTGATATCTCCATTTTGTAGACCTGGCAGTGCACTGATTTTTTTTCTCTTTCACATGATGCTGACAGGCTGCAGGAAGCAAATGGCAGAGAGATTAAAGACCATAAGGAAATAAATCCCCTGTCTGATGTGAGAGAAAAGTGTTTGGTTGATGTAGAAATTTTGTTTACCCAGTTAAATCACATTAGATTGCAAATTTAAAGTGATAATTATACATTGATTTGAATACATAGATTCATTGAACTCACCATAAGAACAAAAGACAGGATAATGAAAAGAATTGTTGGAAAGGGGGGTGCTGTTACTAAATTATCACATGAATGAGATTTTTTTATTATTATTTTGAATGCTGAATGCTTTTCCCCATATTCTGCCAATTTGGAATGCTAAAATTTGGAATACACACCGTGGTCCCCATGCCAAGCTAGAGAAGACACTCTTCAAGCGCAGCTTTGTACAGTCCCTGTGGACCCTAACTGACCAGCGGAGGTCATTAATGAGCAATGGGATTTAAAAAAACCCTGGCAGCCCTCACCATCCTTATATACTCAGCAGAACAAAGCCAATTTGTTCTTCCAATCTGGGCTTCTGGTCATCATTGGCTGATGACATGGGACTGAACCTGGGCTGTAGGGATCAGTTTTGTGATTGCAACATCAAGTGCTTTTACCAACTGAACCACTCGAGAGCCCTACCCAATGGTCAGTGTTCAGTACACCAAGCATTTGTGACTGGAAATTTGTGGAAATTTGTGACGTGTGTGTGTGTGTGTGTGTGACTCCAGCAACATACATAAATTAGTACATCTTGGGCATCTTTGTTCATTATTTTGAGTATTGTATGCTCCATGGTGAATTTGTCTCTGTAATATTTACTGTTGTATTTCCAACATATCTTAATCCATTCCCTCTTAAGGTTGGCCAGACCATCAAAAAAAAAGCCTTCTGCAGTTACAAATTGAGGATTTGATCAAGGCAGTCATTAGGCTTTTAGTTCATTCATGGTTATTATTTCAATTACAAAGAGTTCATATAATTATAAAACTACTGCTTGCATATAATTTACAGTTACATAGTGAGAGCTGTAATTACAGCTCTTACAGTAGTTCTGACTTTTTAACATGCTAATTTTATCTACTCTGAAGAGAATGAAACTCACTTGAGTACTTGGTTGTAATTTCCAATTTGCAAATGGGTCAAATCTTTGATCATTTTGAGGCTTTGAGTGGTTGTGAAATGATTCAGTATACCCCTCAGAATTTACTATTTGCACTCATCAAGCCATTTCAGCTTGTTTTCAACTGTGAACCTAGGGCTTGGGTGCTAAGGATTCAGATAATGGATAATGGTTATTTTTGTGGTATAAGGCAAATATTGATGAAAATCCTTTTCTAAAAGCCAGAACATTCTGTTAAGGGAATACTTCAATCCTGCTTTTTTCAACAAAAAAGTATTCCCAGTATGGATTTGCACAAGCTCAGTGTTGCCAGGAAGGACCATTTTAAAGTGTTATGGTTGGTCAGGATGCAGCTCTTTTTTATTATGGCAAGTCAGATACTGCAACATCTGAACCATACTGAGAGTGCAGTAAATCCAGGTGAAACTGCTGTTTCCTTTTTCTCTGCTGGTAAAAAAACAGGTATGAACCTAATATTTACTGCACTCTGGGCTCATGTGAATCCTGCATCACAGATATGTTTGTGACAACCAAGGGGCCAACTTCCCAAATGCATGGAAAGTCAGATGCTATTAAAAAATACTGTTTTATCTGGACTGTGCTAATGTGTGGGAAAGAAGGAAAATGTGGTAAAGTGTGGAAAGAGTGAAACCAATTGCTTTTTTCTCTTCTTCTTCAGAGGTCAATGAGTGTCTTCAGTTTGGTACATGCTCTCAGTATTGTACAAATACTAAAGGCTCCTTCAAATGTTCATGTGACAAGAACTTTAAAGAAATCAATGGTAGTTGTATAGCAAAAGGTAAGGACATTTTTGTGAATTTTGTTCATGTTTCATATGGTATCATTGAATACCTATCACTTAACTGTATTTAGACAACTTATAGCACACACATTAAAAAGTAAAATAAACTACAATAGATTTCATCTAAATGTCACTAAATTATAATTTTGTAACTTTTCAAATCACTCATATCAAATTAGTTTCAAGCAGTTTCAAGCTATGACACATATACTTGATACACTTATTGATAAGATTATGAATATAATTTGTTAATTAAACAGTGCATCCACAAAGTGTTCACACTGACACATGAGCAAGGTCCTCATTCACAGATAAGTCCATTAAGTTTTAATTATGTTAGTGATGTGGCAGAATGTGGCAGAATTTATTGTGATAAGTATTACTGGAAATAATGTTTACATTATTTTTAAGAGCAAATTGTTTTATGGAATGATACAGTAACTCTTTATATTACCGTATATATATATACTCTATATATTTTTGATGATTACTGTTTTTTTAATCTTTGAAACTTTCTGAAAATGTTAGTTTTAGCAGTAATGAACTATATGATGTTATTAAATGTTAGACATTGAAATAGCTTTCATTGACAATGTTTGCACAGCTGCATTAAGTAATTTACAACCTGAATATATGTAGACTGTTGGTATTTATTTCTGATGGATAGTTATGTACATGAAACTTTGTAAAACTGTTGTCTTACACGTCAAATGGAATTTAGACACGTTTCATTTTTTTTGCATATAATTGACTCAACGGGCAGGACCAGAAGATCACGTGCTCTACATAGCTAATGACACTGAAATCCGAGGTTTTGTGTATCCATTTAACCAGAGCCATGGACACAAACAACTAGCTCGCATCGAGGACAATGCCCGAATTGTTGGAATGGATGCTCTCTTTCATGAAAACAAGTTTGTCTGGGCTACCCAGTTTAATCCAGGTGGAATTTTTTACAAAGACATCCTAGACAGACGTCACACTAAAACTAATAGTGGAATCATTGTAAGTATATTTGATGAATACTGTAAAATAGCTTTTGCAGAAATTGTGAAATTATGCAGCTTATTGTTTATAGAATATATCATTTGTTCATACAATTGATTTAATCTTGTATTGTGTAAAGATTTGCTTTGAATGCATATAACATATTTTTTTCCAAATCAATTCAAATTATGTTATGTTGACTTTGACAAAGGTTAACTGCTTATTTCTCTGTATGACATATGGGGGCACAGACTATTAACAAGGTGTTCTCTATACTACAAAGACAGCCACTGGGCTTTTTAACAAAGTGCAATGCCACTGCTGCTCATAAAATGAGAGATGTTTCTGAAATACATATATATTCAGATATATGTCACACATTCTGCATGGGACTGGCAGATATCTTCTTGTTTTCTTGCACATATTGGGTGATTTCATCTTTATTTGAATATGTAGTGTCTGATGTAGTTCAGATTTTGTAGAATCCACAAGTTTTTTTAGATGTGAAGTGCCATTTTTGTTCAGCGACTAAGTGTAAGGGGGGCAGCCTGCCCCAGGCAGTGTGGCTGTAGGCTGTAATTTTTCTACTTCTGTATGATGGACTGCACTGAGCTCCAAGGTATGTTCAGTGCCTTTGAAATGTTTGTGTATCCTTCCCCAGATTTGTGCGGCTCCACAGTTATATCCCTCATTTGTTTTGAATGTTCTTTTCTCTTCATTTTGGTTTGTTCAATGGAAAATCCAACCATATTGATTGACCTTACAGAGAGGGAAGGTATTTCTTCTCATGAAGTAATTCAAAACAGGTGATGCACTAATTTACTGTTAGTATGAATACTTTTCCATTTAGTTGTGAATACTTTTTAAATCTCAAAACTTTTGTTGTTTTCTACTTTTTTGAAAGGTTTTGGACATTTCTTTTGATTTGTCATGATGTATAATACTGTGTAAACCAGCTGGGAAAAAAACTTTCTTTAATATATTTTAAATTTGGAATCAGAGGCAATAAATTGTGAAAACAGGGCTGAATACTTTTTCAAGGCACTGTATTTTAAATATGTAGGATACAGGAAGTCTCTGGCTCTGTGTGCATGTAATTGGCTTGTTGAACAGACTCACTCTTCATCTTGGACAATACCTGTTTGAGTCAGCTCAGCATTGTCTGTAGCTTATTGCGGACTCACTGAATCTGACTTTCCCTAGCCATTGCCTCTGGAGATACAGTGAGTATTCTGCTTCAGGGGTTTCTCATTCCCCTGTGAGTCTCGGCATAGTTTATTTTTTCTGAGCTCCTGAGCTTCTGCTGCCTCCAGAGTTTTGCGCTTCAGGGTGTTCCTGTCCCTCTGTTTGTAGTTTGCTTGCTTACAGCTGCAGTGTGTGCAGCCATGTCAGTATGCTATACAATCATGCATGTGCACATACTGCACGTGCATGTTAAAGTGTGTTGCATATAAAAATCAAGAAATAAAAATGACAAACTCATCTGAAAGCGTGCTGATGGGTGAGCAATATTGCACTTCCGTATTCAACCCAGTGGCTATCTTTCCTTCAATGAACAAGTTTACTCTGCAAACATTATATTATATTCTTTCATTTACTGTCTGTGCTCCCCTGTGGGTATTTCAAGTTCTCTCAGTGAAATTCACTCATGTCATTTTCAGATTTTACGTTATTAATAATAACCCATCCTCAGAAAAGAAATTAGACATCTTTTTGATGGTTTCATTACCAGTACCTTTGTCACAGAGAAGTAGAGCTGAAATTAATTGCTATAACTTTTCTCATTTGCTGTAAGTTACACAGGAGTGATCGAAATATATTGTGGGTATAACTTTTAAAGGGCTGAGGTATGAGTGTACAATATTTTTGAACTTTGGATTCTCAGAATTATTGATGTGTACCATTAGAATCTGATTATTTCCCCATGGGTGCAGCATTTAGTTTTGCATGGTTCATTTTGCCAATTATCACCAGTCGAGTGTACTGACTTGGTGTTACTTCCCCTGAAACACCTTGGCCAAATCCTGCTCTCAAGGCAATGTGTCAATTCCAGCTCAAAGCGTCTTCCAATTACTTGCAGAAATTTGAGTGTGATGTCCCACAGTGTGGGTAGTGCAAGGTGTTCTCTAAAACAGTTTTGGAGCTCTCAGATCACTGAAGGTTTAAAAAGTTAAAAGACACGGTGATGAGAAGTCAGGATTCTGCATATAAAAACAAACTTTTTTTTCATCAAACAGCACAATAAAGATGCTATTTTTAGGGCTACACAGCTATAAATGTTGCTGTGCCTTCTTTATGACATACAATATCTTTAGCTGTCCTAGTTGAATAGCACCCGACTAAAAAAAGTGAGTCAATACAAGAATATCCACCGATCATCAGCAAAAAAAAAAAAAAAATGGAGTGGTTTGTTTGATGTGCTGTATTGTTATTATTCTAGACTTGAAATCCATGAAATGGATGAAATTAGCCAGCACCCCGTGGCTTCATGCACCTTGCTGTGTCTCTAAACTCCTGTCACACTGGGGAAAGAGCTGCATGGTTCACAATATCACTGACACTAATTGGTTTGATTTGAGTGATGGGGAGGAGAGAAAAACTCCACTGCCCCCTAAAGACCGCTTATTGTGACTTCAAAGAGGACTGCAGGAAGTAGGTGTCGGCCGGAGTGAAATTCGCATGACAGGTTTTAGCTAAGTGGTGGGAGACATGCAAGCTCGTGCATGTGCATCGGAGAGAAGGAGATGCTAATGGATCAGTGAACTTCCTCTCATCTGACCGTTCCTTGCAGTGTCCGGATTTTCGGAGGCCAAGGGATGTGTCGGCTGATTGGGTGACGGGAAATATCTATTGGACGGATCACTCCAGGATGCACTGGTTCAGCTATTACACAGCCCATTGGACGAGGCTGAGATATTCCATTAATGTTGGGCAGCTCGGAGGACCAAACTGCACCCGTCTGATAACGGATATAGCAGGGGAGCCTTATGCTATAGCTGTCAACCCAGTGCAGAGGTAAGGCCTAGTCTTTCATCAGCACTGACTGTGTAAAACGTGTAAAACTCTTGCCATTCTCTATTTGCAGGTTCTTATTGTTTATTTGTGTGGGAGACCGATGAAGTTCATTAATGAGCTGCTGTGTTATGAAAAGAGTAATACAGTCATTCAAGAAAAAAAGGTTTGAATCCTGATTTTTCATATGTTTCCAAGCTGAGGGTTTATACTTTAGATACAGTCAACCTCATTTGGACTTCACCTGTTGTGCTGAATTTACCCCTTGGTGCCACTCAGTTTGCTCTTTCTCATAGGTGCCTCATTCAGTTGGTCCGCTATGTGGCAGTCAAACTTGCTTAGCGTGATTTCACTTTGGTCAACCAATCAGAAGAGGGGGGTCATTGAGCTGGGGTTTAGGAAGAGATGGGTTTGCAATACTGACTTTTTTCAAGCTTTCATTCTTCCAGAAGAATCTACCTAACTAATCTGGCTTCAGTAGCCATCAACCTGAAAGCACTGATAACAGCCAGACTAATTGAAGACAAGTGTTCCCTTCCTGAAGAAGTACTGGTGGCTGTAAGGCATCATTGGGCTATATAATTACAGCGCACAATTACTTCATACTGCTAAAATTAGATGAAGTAGATTGACTCTCCCTCCACAGCTAACCAGTAGAGATTTATAGTGAGGATGAAGCTCCACAGGAAAAACCTTGCCTCACGTGTTCCACAGGATGATGTACTGGACGGTGATTGGCGACCACTCGCATATCGAAGAGGCAGCCATGGATGGCTCCATGCGCAGGGTGCTGCTGGAGAAGAGACTCAGGAGACCCACAGGTATTTGGCTTTTCCGGTGTACGAGAAAGCGCTCGGTAAGCACCGTTTAATCATCAGTAGAATAGACTCTTTTGTTGGGGACCCTGTCTGTAATTAGCATGGAGCTGAATAGCAGCCGCATTCCTCAGGGTTTTGTGAGTGTGGCACCGCTGCAGCAAGGCACCGAAGACGCCTGTGAGGTTAGGAAGTCTCTCATTAAGAGCGCTCATTCCTTTAATAGTCACAGCTAAATGTTAGTCACAAGCTGGGGGGGGTGGGGATTTTTGAGACTCCTCTGACAAAAAAAGGCAAGTAAGAGGAAAAAAAAAGGGCATTTAACAGCCTTTACGCTGCCTGTCATTATGTGTACAGTGGCATCCTTTGGGAGGCTGACTCCCTGCTGAGCACTGAGCTCAGTCTTTTCCAGTGTGACCTTACGGCATATTTATTGAAAGCAGTATTAAAATACTCAAGCTATCAGACATGATCCATAAAAAGCACAAGGTTTAATTATTCTGGCTTCATCCTGGATTTATGATTATTTACAGACCTGGAACTCTTTTCAAAAAAAAAAAACATCCCCATGCAGTTTGGTATTTATATTCTCTCTACTGACAGTGCAGTTGAGGATAGATGTTATGTCTTTAGAATCAAGGACGATCACATAATGGACATTTGCTGATTAATAAGGCTATTATTACCCTTGTACAATGAGAAGTTGGTGAGAGGAAAACAAAAACAATATTATGGTGTTTCAAAGTCCCACATTCCCTTCAAAAGGAAACAGTACTGCAGTCAAGACAGAAATTCCCTCTTTTTTGGCCAATCAGTATTCTAGCCAACATCTCTTTGCAACAATGGATATCTGTGCACTTTTGATCTAGCCCCTGAGTTCAAAGGTTTCATTTAATCATTTTCTTGAAGTCCAGAGCGCACATACCATGCTTCTCTGAGAGAGAGGAGCTGCAATCGATTATTACACATTCGGGAGGAGTTTAACTTAATTTTGCCCACCTGCAGGACTGGCAATTGATTATTTCAACCAGCGCTTGTACTGGGCTGATGTGGAGCTGTCTGCAATAGGGAGTGTGCGTTTTGATGGGTCGGACTCTCGGCTGGCTGTGGACAGCAGACATGGTAAAGAGCCTTGTTTCTGTTACGTGCTGGTGATATTCATGAATAAATGTGTATGGAACAACATTGTTATAACATTGTTATAACTGTGATTGACATGCTGGCCTGAATATTATTATTATTATTATTATTATTATTATTATTATTATTATTATTATTCTTATTATTATTATTATTATTATTATATAATTCCACTTTATAATTGCCTGTATTATAATGAGAAATCATTGTATTGTTTGAAATTAACACAAAATTAATTTTGTTTTACCCTCCTTGGTGAATACATTATCTCAAGATTGAAGACTCTGCTTTGTAAGGTTTATTTTTGAGCATGCTGAATGTGTCATCTAACTGCTGTTCATCCAAAGACGATGCACTAAAATCATACCAAGTGGAGCACTTAGAGTATCTCTTCAGACTTTTAGATATCCTTTCCTGCCTTTTTTTAAGTTTCAAAGTGACTCATTGCCTCTCCTTTAAAAAAAAAACAGAAACACTCAACTCAAGGTAAGTTGTCAAGTAAATAAACAAGACACAACCACCACCTCACAGCTGTGTGTTTTTTCAGGAATATCCCAACCTTATAGAATTGACATATTTGAAGACTATATCTATGGAGCTGGACTGAAAAAGGAGGTGTTCAGGGTTCACAAGTACGGAAAAGGCCCTGTCGAGTGGCTTGGTTTGGGAGTAGAGAAGGCCACGGGTGTCCTAGTTTCCCATTCAATGAAGCAGCCAGAAGGTAAGTATCAGCTCTGTGTTTTCTATGTATGAGCATCTAAAAAAAGGTGGTCACACGTGTAAACAGTACAAGTGTGTTGAATCATAGGCAGAGTGTTGATGAAGTTTCAGTGTCCAGATACTCAGAAAATGAAAAGCATCTTTGTGAGCTTGGCTTCCTTGATGTCACTTTTCTAGTGGAAAGAAAGAGTAAAAAGTTAGTTAGGAAACAGGGGTTAGTTTAGGTTTTTTAATCAGTAATGAAAGGGGAGCACTCTCCCAAGACCTTACATTCAAGCCTCAATGTTGTAATTGGAGCAGAAACTGCAAAAATGATGCTCAGGGACAGTGAAATAGCATTTTTCTTTTCATTCAGTGTTTCCTGTGTTGACAGCAAAATCCATCTCGTTTTACAAAAAATAGGACAGGGGACTTAACAAAAAGCCAATCTGGCAATCATTCGGCCTTACGTTTTGAGTGACTGGGCAGGAATGGCGGGTGCCAATCAAAGTGTGCAGAAGGCATTCTGTTCCGCAGTTCAGTCCCATGTGTTTGGCCACTGATGAAGTTAATACATGCGTTGTAGAAATCCAACCAAACCAAATGATCAGAATTAACAGCATTAAACTGTATTAGTACATCATTGTGGTCAGCCATTACATTCTCTGCCCTACCTCTGTGATTGGTGGAAGAGCAAGAGTCTGTGCATGTGACAGCTTGTGTGGTGTTACCCTTAGCACTGTCTGCCAAGAATAGGCTCTGCAGTCAGGGACTGGGGACTAGGAAGTGTTGTTTACCCCATAGCAGCACCTCCAAAGAGTGACATTTGATTTGTTCATCATGGTCCTGAAAGGTTTTTCACTACTGTTTTACGAGTTGGCATGACACAGGTGATTGTCCTTGACTGAGAGTGCCCGTTAAGCATGCTTTTGATTATCATCATGAAAAAAAACAAACTTTAAAAGTAACTACTTAAATGTGTTAAAAGCACTCCCCAGGGTAATTGGAAAATAAACTTCCAGACAGTCAAGTGACCTTGATTTTGCTAAAGTATATGTTATCTCTGGAGAACCTTATGTAAGGCAAAGTTTGTTCTCGAGAAACAGTTGCTCCTAGACGTGATGTCTTGCTTCTTTGTATTTTAGGACTTGGCTGTGACTTAACAGCTCCTCCTAGTGCTGCTGCAGATCAGTTCTGCTTTCTATTCCCGTCCATGCTCAGAGCGGTGAATATTTTATCACTGGTACCCACAAAGCCTTTTAATTAAAACAAGACTGCGGAATGATTGGGTGCATTGTGGCTATGCTTCACTCAGTGCTTAAATGGCCTGTTGCTTTCAGGCTTTTCAGTTTTCATTTCCTTCAGTTGTGCATTTATTTAATTTCTGTTTTCGGTAGCCTCTGGATACACGTGAAAGCTACATGTTGATAGTCTCAAGCAAAAAAACAAATCTTCCACCCACTGAACTTCAGGAGGTCAAAAAGTACACTCCTTCTCACTTTTCTTTCTGCCACAGACCTCGAGGACATCTTGAATCTCTGTACTTTGTCCTGGAGATGGGAATGTCCCTTTTGATGCGTTTACCATGGTGTCTTATTAAAGGGATTAAGATGATCCACAAGAGGGTTTTTGTCGAGATAATCTTATTTTAAAAGAAGATTTATGATCTGCGGTAGAATGCCACCCAGCCACGACGCAGAGCTGTACCATTATGTGCAACCTAAAGAGCAAGAGCGTTCAGGGTCTAGTGCTGTTGTAAATGAGAGATCTTTGTGTCCTTCTCGTTCTGCCAGTATCAAATCCTTGCGTGAGGATGAGCTGTGAGTTCATGTGCCTGCTCAGCCCCGCCGGTGCCCGCTGCTTCTGCCCAGAGGGGAAGGCCCTGCTTAACGGCTCCTGCAGTGACGCCAGCGTCGCAGGTGGGCGCTGAACCTTTTCAGCAACTGTTTGCTGTAGAGACACTCCTCCAGAGGTCGAGCAATTCTGCTGCGGACCAGTCCCACGCAAATTCCACTGACATTATAACACAGAGTGACATCTTTGAATTTGCACTAATTGTATCTTCACTTACTCGTGAGCTTGTTAAAGTGTGTTGTTATCATTATGTTGTGTTGTGTGTATGCATGCTTTTCTTCTGAAATAGCAGAGGTTATTTGGGGGTCTGCACCAGAGTCAGTGTGTAGGATTACTCCATATCAGCTTTCTTCCCTGTTGCTTCGAGCTGAATTCATGCAATAAAGCACAATAATGTGATGAACCTCGCCAGTTGCCAGAGATGTTATCTAAAACTCCCTTGTTATGCAGAAGCAAAGGAAATTTCATGAAATATTAATGAGAATCCACTTAAGATGTGGCGTGGAATGGTTAGCAGGTGCTGAGCTGTGCCAGCGCTGTGGTGTCTCAGGTCCTAAAACGGGGCTCTCAGAATGCCGGGGCTCACTGTGTTTGCAGGAGAGCTCTGCAAGCCGGCCTGCGAGAACGGTGGCCGATGCATAACCAATGAGAGAGGGGACTGGCGATGCTACTGCTGGCCAAATTTCTCCGGGGAGCGATGTGAAGTCAACCACTGCAAGGACTACTGCCTGAACGGAGGCACGTGCTCCAGCTCGCCACTGGGTATGCGCCTCCTGCCCTCTCCGTCTCTGCATTTGCAAACACCTCCAGGAAAAGGGCATGCGATGCCTGTAGGGCCAGTGACACAGGACAGAGGCAGTCCTGCCCAGGGAGAGGGGTCACATCTGACCAACACCGGGGCGAGATGAACATTTGTAATTTCCTTACAGATGTTAAATGCTTTGTTTGGTTCTGCATTTTTCTTCCATTTATATTGGTATTTTCAAACACAGTGAGGACCATGGCTCTACTTTTTTAAATGTGCAGTCTTAGGAACCATTCCACAAACTTGATGAGGTTGTAGTCTGTGTAGCCTTTGGGTTACAAACACTGCTTCTTAGTCATTACACCACCATGCCACCCCCAGTTTCATATACGTGATTAATCAAGCCATGTCCTTTAGACCATTGACTTTTCATCTGACTGTTAATATATTCTTGAAAACATTAGTTGAAACTGATCATGATCCAGTCATCCTATTTTGTTCCTGTCTCAATCCCAGATATGCAATGTGAGGCTGGGTGCAGCCTTTGTGCCTGCTAGCAAGCAACTAGTCATGTAATAAAATTGATTAAATTAATATTCCACACAGTTATACATAAACCAGCTTACCATACAGAATAGATACACTATATCCACGTGTTAGGTAAGATTAGGTGTCTGTTTTTATTATTACATTATTGGCATTTAGCAGACGCTCTTATCCAGAGCGACTTACATCAGGGTACAGTTTATGTGAGCGAGAATGATTTGTAAGGAATGAGGGACAACAATGCAATTTGCAAATGCTGTTTGTAAGGAGGGAAGAACAGGTGGAACAGTGGATTCTTTGTTTTGTGTGTGGGTTAGATAGCGTTTGGTTGTTAGGAAACCATGAAAGTATTTCTTATAAGGTCCCGTCTTCAATTAAGAAAACGAGCTTTTCATTATGCATACCTAGTGCTGCTAAGAAAAAAATAACACATTATATATAGTTCTAAATAAAGATTTTCAATGATTTTTGTCATTAAGATCCTCATACCTGCCTCTGCAAAATGTTAAATGGCATATGCTGCATGAAATATGTAGAGACAATTATCCATGATATCTTCCAGTCCTGGACTCTGAGAAAATGTATTGATTGTGCCCAGCAACAGCCCATATTTAATGGGTAGGTTCAGATCAAGCTGCTATCCTGAGAATGGTTATTTGTTAACCATGTATTTGCCATATTTTATTGGAAGAGGGGGAAAGTACTGAAAAGGTTTTCTCTGCTGATTTGCAAATGCTATCTTCTAACTCCTTCCTTATGGACACAATGCCACAAAATACACATAATGTCCAAACAATTTGACTTTATGTAAGAGGGTTTGTACCGTATGCACTTCTTTTCCTGAGCCAAAGGATAAGCTGCTTTGTGTTTACTCCAAATAACTGATAATTTAATCCCATTAGTCATTATCATTGATAAATCTGAACCCTTTATGCTGCAGGACTGACTAGCATTTGAACCCCACTTGAGCCTCCTTTGTGGTGCATTTAAGTTAAGCATGATTATGAACAGCAAAAAGAGCAAACTTTTATTAGATTATTTTACAGGCATTTAGCAGGTGCTCTTATCCAGAGCAACTTACATCAATTACAGGTTTTTACATTGTTATCTGTTTATACAGCTGGATATTGACTGAGGCAGTTGTGGGTTAAGCACCTTGCCCAAGGGTACCACAGCAGTGCCCCTGTGGGGAATTGAACTGGCAACCTTTTGGTTATGAGTCCTGCTCCTTAACCACTATGCTACACTGCCCCCCCTTAATGCCCCTTAATACTGATGAGTCTCCATAGAGCCAGTGATTGCTGCAGTACTCCACGCTATTGTTCAAAGCAAATCAGTACACATTGATACACAAAAGGCTTTAGTGCACTTGGATGAACAGGAGTGCTTTCAGAGAGCACACCTTTTTCAGGTAGCAGCACACTTGTTTAAGTTATTCTTTAGTGATTTAAATATAGGTTTTTCATATAGGCATACTGGCCTCCAGGCAACACAAGGTAGAGTTTTTGTGTTTGCTTTTTACAGTTATGATTATTTTTGAGTTCTATCATTTCTACATTAGAAAATCATAAAAATAACATCAAAATCAAGAATACGATGTGCCTGTACTAAAAAGTGTATTCACAGCTCGACAAAAAGAGATTGGATGACCTAGCTCTTGGCCTCAATGTTCTACAGTAAGGTACTTGCCAACAACATCATCTAATTTGTCTTGGAAAGTGACAGTTCTGAGCTTAATCTGATAAATCTCAGCACCAAAGTATATGCAGTATATCAAAGAAGCTCCACAGATGTGACTGGTATTATGCCAGCACATGACTAACAGGGTGGTAACCTGGAGGAACAATCTCCTAAGTGCAGAGAACAATAAAGGGGTTTGCAAGAGGGATTGCCAACACTAAACATGAAGATATGGTTGGGGGGAGGGGCGGCGGCTCTCATCACCATGAAACCATGGACCAAAGAACAAGGAGTCTGGCAATTAGTGTACGTTTGCGCACAATTTCAGTTTCAATTTAAAGGGATCGCTTTGATACTGGGGGTGTTTACAATACAGTGGAAGGAACAACCCAGAATTTCTTTGGAAAGCCGGAAAGGACTTGGTGGTTTAAATGGTAAGACTTGTCATTTGATATGATTAAAGTGCACCTCCTTTGAAAATGAAGAATGAATAATCCTTTGCATTTATTCAGATGGAAATGGAATGAGAGGGGCAAGTGTTGTAGTTATGACATTTGTTAAATCTGATAAGGCAGCCCTGTTGCTTTTGATAAAAGATCTATTTGTCAGGATAACTAGTTATTTTACTATGTTTAAGATCTGCCACCAGGTATATGGCCATATTTAGCAGTGGGGGTGGGGGGGAATGAGCATTACCATGGTGCGATATTCCGCAGACAAACAAATTCTCCATTTGCAATGGCTTTTCAAGGTTTATAATTTTTACTTTTAAGCTTGGCAAAGTTCTTAACTGATATGATAATTGTGTGTTATTGGTTTAGCTAAACCTAATTGGCTAATTAACCAATGCCCCGGTCATCTTCTCCCTAAATCACATTGGCTAGGCACAAGCAACTTAAGCACATGCATACCCAGCCTTTGAGTGTGTGCACCTAAAAAATTTTAATCACATGTTGTCATCTAAAGGTGTAGCTCCTTCACCAGTATGATTACTAAATCATAACAGTCCTATATGTATAGGTACTATGTACACCTGACCATCACACCTATATGAGCTTATTTGACATCCCATTCCAAAACCAAGGGCATTAGTATGGAGTTGCCCCCCCTTTGCAGCTATAACAGCCTCCACTCTTCTGGGAAGGCTTTCCACAAGATTGTGGAGTGTGTCTGTGGGAATTTGTGCCCATTCAGCCAAAAGAGCATTTGTGAGGCACTGATGTTGGACGAGAAGGCCTGGCCCGCAGTCTGCGTTCTAATTCATCCCAAAGGTGTTCAGTGGGGTTGAGGTCAGGGCTCTGTGCAGGCCACTGGAGTTCCTCCACACCAAGCTCGTCAAACCATGTCTTTATGGACGTTGCTTTGTGCACAGGGGCACAGTCATGCTGGAACAGGAAAGGGCCTTCCCCAAACTGTTGCCACAAAGTTGGAAGCATACAATTGTCTAAAATGTCCTTGTATGCTGTAGCATTGATGTTACACTTCACTGGAACTAAGGGGCCTAGCCCAAACCCTGAAAAACAGCCCCAGACCATTATCCCTCCTCCACCAAACTTGCTTGTAGGCACTGTGCATTCCAGTAGGTAGTGCTCTCCTGGCATCCGCCAAACCCAGATTCATCCATCAGACTGCCAGATAGTGAAGTGTGATTCATCACTTCAGAGAACACGTTTCCACTGCTCCAGAGTCCAGTGGCGGCGTGCTTTGCACCACTCCAGCCGTTGCTTGGCATTGCACATGGTGATGTTGGGCTTGTGTGCAGCTGCTCGGCCATGGAAACCCATTTCATGAAGCTCCTGATGCATAGTTCTTGTGCTGATGTTGCAGCCAGAGACAGTTTGGAACTCTGTAGTGAGTGATTCAACAGAAGATAGGCGGTTTTTACGTGCTAGACGCGTTTCAGCACTCGGCGGCCCCGCTCTGTAAGTTTGCGTGGTCTACCACTTCGTGGCTGAGCTGTTGTTGCTCCAAGACGCTTTCACTTGACAGTAATAGCACTTACAGTTGACCAGGGCAGATCTAGCAAGGCAGAAATTTCGTGAACTGACGTGTGGCAAAGATGGCATCCTATGACAGTGCCACGTTTAAAGTCACTGAGCTCTCCACTACGACCCATTCTACTTCCAAGGTTTGTCTATGGAAATTGCATGACTATGTGCTTGATTTTATGCACCTGTTAACAATCGGTGTGGCTGAAACACCTGAACTCAATAATTTGGAAGGGTGTCCACATAATTTTGCCCATATAGTGTATGTATATATATATGTTAGGGTATGTATGTTTAGGGGTGTAACGGTTCTGAAACCTAGACCGAAACCGCGATACAAACGTCCATGGTCTTGTGTCACGGTTTGCGGTCTCCCCCCCAACCCAAGCCATTGCCACTGCTGCAGGTGCAGCCTGTTGAGCTCTCATTACATAACAAAACTCATTTTTCATTTCACAATTAACATCGTACCATTCAGTACAGGACATTCGGTTCGGTGCGCGTTGTGATCCGAGTGAATATAGTCTAGCTTTAACCATTAACCACGTTATGTGCATAACTTTTTTATGCTCCGATGGTCAGTCGACCGAAACATTAGCGAATAAAATGACACTTGACAAGATACAGTGTGCCCTCTCTTCTACATTTTTGTGTGAACTAAAATTAAAAACTCTGATTCTCCTCTCCGATTCCATAATGGAGCCGTAACTTAGCAACTGAATTAATGTTCAGTGATGCAGCCTTGTAAGTATGGCGACCGCAAAGCCAGAGCTTGAGGACCCTCTCGTATCCTTCAGGTCTCCTGTTTGGGAACATTGTCATATTGGCAAAGCGCTACCTTGCTGTACCTGCTACCTCTGTCCCAAGCGAGGGGGTTTTTTCAACTGCAGAAGACATCGTTAGTGCCAGCAGATCTGCCCTTTCTGCTGACAATGTGGACACATAAATTTTTCTTAAAAACATGAGAATAGAATGAATCAATCATTTTCTACATGCTGCACTTTCATGGATCTTTATTTTATTCTTATACTATTTATTTATGTTTATTATTATTTATTTGATAACTTTCAGAAGCACTTTAAGTTTTGTTAGTAGGTTGCTAACAAACCTACTTTTTTAACCGACTTTTTTTTTTTTTTAAATAATTCCTAGGTATGTTTTTTTAAGAAAGAAAGGTATGTGCCTTTATGTGCATTCTTTATGGCCAGTTTGCCACTGTTTACAAGTTTGTACAAGTTTATATGTTTAATATAACAGCATCAGCAAGTTTATATGTTATAAGTTAAATTCATATAATTTATATGTTTACAAGTTAAATTCATAAGAAATGAAAAGAAATTTCATGTTTTTCCATGTCTTTTTTTTCACTGTACCGAAAACATACCAAACTGTGACTTCAAAACCGAGGTACGTACCGAACCGTGACCTTTGCGTACCGTTACACCCCTTATATATATAAAATATATACAGACACACACACACACGTGTATATATACATACATGTGTGTGTATGTGTGTGTGAGAGAGAGACAGACTTTATATGTATGCACTTTTCCAGACATAATGTTTTCTACTTGAGTCTGCAGCATGTTGTTTAGTGCATATTACTTTGTGTTATTCAGTAGATAGTATTCGCTGAAATCTGCATGCAGGCAATGGAAGCAAGATGAAGTTGGTATCTGGTGTCCGCCCTGCTGCTGGGCATATACTCCTTATTATCTTCCTGCCTTTCTGGCTGATGGATTTTTCATAAAGAAGGAAACCTGCTGCATTAAACACATCTCCTAAGGCATGAGATATCGCTCTAAATGAAAGCGGGAGGCAGAGATTGTAAGAGCGTGTTTTATGAAACGTGTGTCCACCATTTCCTGAATTCGCTAACATGTTGGACTGGGGTTGTCGGGGGGGCTGAAAGTCCTTGATTATTTATATGTACCTGTAAACTGTGCCTTTTGCTACATATGCAGTA
Source organism: Megalops atlanticus (assembly GCA_019176425.1). NCBI lineage: Eukaryota > Metazoa > Chordata > Actinopteri > Elopiformes > Megalopidae > Megalops > Megalops atlanticus. The sequence continues at coordinate 24,650,841 of CM032886.1, forward strand.
ATGCACAGAAATACGTTGAATGGTATATGCAGAGGGAGGTTGTGTATGGTTCACTTTTCAGCAATCAACCATCACATTACTGAGCACACATCATTTAGCTTCAGTTTTTTGTGAACAAAGCTGCAGTGAGGCGTGAAGGCAGATTCAGTTTTTTTTATAGTAACTTCAAAATAAATAATGGACGAGAGTTCAAAATACCATTGGACCAAGCAAGCTTCCCTTATTTCTTTCCACAGATGAAATTTGGCAGAAGACCTAAGAGAGGAAGAGGGAGCCACATATTAAAGCTAGAGATAACAGCAAAGTGTTTATGTTGGCTGAGCAGAATCAGAAACACCATTCTGTAAAGCGGGCAGATGGAGCCGCTAGCAGACAATACAGGATAGCACTGCCTCTTCTTTGGGTCGGGCCAAAAATACACTAGCAGACAGTATAGGATAGCAATGCTTCTTCTGTGGAGCGGCCCAGAAGCAAGTTGAGCAGATGTAGAATTTCTCCCAGGTGAAATCAGGAGGTGTGCAAGAATAATTAAATGAAGTCATATAAAGACAGAGCAAGCAACTTTCAAAAAACATGAAGTCCAAGGATCTTCAAAAGCACATATTCAAAAACATCAATAAATTAATGTGAGCCGTGACATGAAGGATTTTTTGGAGATGAATAGCTGAATCTTTGATCAATTCATAAATCAGTCAATAGGAGATATGACTTATTGAATGACACATTGAATCACATTGTCTCTAGTTTTTTAGTATAGGCCTTGTACATTTAGAACTGTATGATAAATCAGAGTCTATGGCAGAATGAACTGGCCATCAAGATAAAGCCTGTGGATAACCATAGAAAGAGACAGAGAAATTTGCAATATGATGGAGCATCCAGGTAGCACATGGTGTCTGGAAGCATGAACTTGAACTTCCAGGAGGATTGGCACTTGACAGTGGATTACTAAGTGGCATTCTCCAATTTGCACCCAAGCTGGAGTTGGAATTAGGTGTATCCAAAAGGCAACAAGGCTGTGAAGGATGTGTGGATGACTGAGCAGTTGCTGAGTAGCACTTGCCAAGACGGGAACGCATGCGCACTTGTTATTCCATAACATTTTGTCATTTGGCAGAAGCTCTTATCCAGAGCGACTAACAAAGACAGAGAACAACGTGCATCTAGTAAAATTACATGAGAATGCACACACTTTGATACATAAGTGCAATGAGCATGTGTAGTTAGCCCCTCTTTATGCCTCGCAAGTCCCCAGCTATATCAACCTGTACCTCAGTGGCAGCAGACTGTGTTCATTGGATTGATGTTCATTTGTAAGGGGGCTTGGATGTTTGTACCGTGCCATTCCGAGGCGGTGTAAGCCTGGGGGAACAGCTGTCAGTGAGACCTCAGACCCATTTAGCAGGTGATGTAGGGTGCTTGTGGCAGCATGCAGACAGGTCAGCGCTGCTGATGGACACAGTTTGCTTCAGGGCTCCACAGCTCTTCCGCGCGGTTTCATTATGGCTACTTCAGTGCTAACTCTGTGCTTTTGCGATATTATAAATATGCTATCAATAGAATGTTCTGTATTGTAATGAATATTAATGTTGTGCAATATGTAAGCATGTATTTACCTGCCTTTAAGTTTTTTTTTTATTCCTTTAAGGGACCTTTTGTTATTTATGCTATCTCACCTGAAGAGAAATGAATAGTGAATTAAGTTTGTCCTAATTGTGAACAAAACAGAGGTGCAATCCTTGGGAATCACTTACCACAGAGGCCATATAGTATATATGTAGTGTTACATAATGTGTCATTAGAAGGTGGGTTTGGTTTATGACTGTGTTTTTGTGCCAAAAAATCAGGCTCATAAGTTTCTCACTTCCCCTCTCTCTCTCTCTCTCTCTCTCTCTCTCTCTCTCTCTCTCTCTCTCTCTCTCTCTCTCTCTGTCTCATTCTGTTCTGTAAAGGGAGGCCTACTTGCCGGTGTGCGGTAGGGTTCACAGGTCCCTACTGTGAGAAGCGTATTTGTGACAGTTATTGCCTGAACGGGGGCACCTGTGACATCAGCCTGGGGAACCAGCCCGTATGTCACTGCATGGCAGAGTACACCGGAGACCGCTGTCTGTACCGTGAGTGCTGCTCCTCTGCTTCAGTACTGTAGCACCATAGGCCTTCACCATCACCAAGTTAACCCCCGAGGTGTTCAGAATTACTCTGACACTCCATAGCTTGCATTAATAATCACCGAAACTCCCCAAGTGCTGTTCATAATAACCATAACACTTCTCAACAGATATTCATTATCATCACAGTCACATCGCAGCCGACTACGAAAGAATAGCTCAGTATTGTCAGCATGACAGTATTGTCAGAATGACTACAGTACTCCTGCGATTCCAGTGTACTCTATAGGCAAGCACACCTCTTTGGATAATGTGTCATCTGTGTTATGTTCAATCTACCCACAGTCCATTCACTTAACAACTACTGTAGTTAGCTAGCATCAGGGAATAAAACCTACTTCTTCCTTAAAAGTGGAAGAGTGCTGATAACAAATTTAGCTAACTGGATAGCCACCATCATAACTGAGTATAACTTTCATTTTATTACACAGGTGCCATCACTAATTATTCAAAGTACACAATGTACAGCAACAAAATCATGCAAGTTTATTTTGCCTCAGCTCCCCAAAATTAAGTGGCAAATTTCTCATAGAGATCCATTGAGAGAGTATCCAAAAAGGAGGAATGGACAAAACATGAAGGGAGGTGCACTACTGAACAGGAAAAAGGAGGCGTAGCATAGCAGAAGTCCTTTCTACCACTTTTGTGAATTTTGTGTCCTGAATGCTCATGACATGCTATGACATTGCCTGGTGACTGGGCTGGGAATTCGCATTTACCTCAGTACTACTCCTGAGGCATTAAAAACTATGCTTCTCTTCAGGAATTCTCAATTGCCAAACTATTACTAGCTTTCATTTTCACTACCTTTTTCTGTCAGAGGAATATTTGCTCTGTTCTTCTCTGTTCTATATAAATTGGACTCAAAATATTGCTAGTTACTTATTCTGTTAGATTCCCTTTAGTTCAATCATAGATTTAATGGGATAGTTATTCATCATGGAATTGCTACGATAAAATGAAATTGTTTACTTGCTGTACAGTATGTTTGTATTTCACTGATCCTGATTAAAATGTTATCTGCTGGACAACTGCATTGAATGATTCCGATATTTGTGTTTGAGATGTTTGCTCATTAACTGTTGACTATTTGACAGTATAGAGAGATGTCCTTGCTCACTGTAAATTGCACAAATGTATGAATGTTGCCCTTAATTAAGATGATGAGATACACATTTTGGCAGCATGCATAATGCACACGCATATGCAAATGTACAATTTACGACACTCACTTGGATGAATTTTGTAAGTACGAAACCAAAGTGAGCATAATATTTCAGGATTCTCTCTTACATAAACCATAATCACATAAGAAACACAAATTTGGTGCATTATGTACATTAAACAGTGGTAATGCTCAGTGTTATATATGAAACTTGCAGTCTGATTCCAGCACAGTGTACCATCATTTTAACAGTAGAATAGTTATAACTTCTTTCTAATGGTTTTCATGGAGCTTTCAGCAAAAACTGTTTCATCATGTTAATGTAACTAAAATAAAATGTGGTTCAAACGCAGCTTGTGAAGGCTCCTGTTCCACACTGGAGCATAGAAAATGCAACTAGAGAATATCAAATAAGAAAACAATGCAGCCTGTCAGGAAGAGCTTTGTTAGAAAAAAATCCATAATTCAAACCCCCTTTGATAAGCAGAGAGAGGCTGTGTTCACAAACTAAAATTCATTTTCGATCATTCTGGAGTTCTGTGTGCACTGACAAGTTGCTTGCTGCTTTTGTTCACACTGTACTATTGTAATTTGTGGAGAAAAATTAATGCATTGAAGCAGTTCCACTGTTAATCACCCAGGGGTGTTAAGATTTTCTGTCTAATGGTAGTCATTTAATGTGAATTAAGTCTTATTACCTTTCGGAATTGCAATAAAACCATCCCAGAGGATGAGCCCTTCAGAGCTGTCTGATCCTGTCTGTTGTCGTCCTCTCTTCCTGTGACAGACATCTGCCACCACTTCTGCGTGAACTCCAAGGCCTGCACGTTGTCCAGCAGCGGCCACGTGGAGTGCGTGTGTCCCACGAGGTACGAAGGGAGGAAGTGCGAGGTGGACAAGTGCCTGCGGTGCCGCGGAGCACCGTGCATAGTCAACCACGAGGCCGGCGACGTGGCCTGCAAGTACGTGATCCGCAACGGGGCGCACTGCAACCTTTTTATTCCCCGCTTATCTGTGCCGCAGATGGAAACCAGCATGTCCTAGTGCAAGGCCTCTTAGTTGTTTTGGCCGAAAAGGTCACCTCGTGCTGTACAAACCACGGTGGAGTTTAATTACATTGAACATATAGGTTTGACTTACCACCTACCTATTCCCTAAGGTGCCAGGCATTAATTAGCCATTGAGGAATGCTGTCCCAAGGCGTGCTTTGCCACACCATTTGTTACCCAACTACAGGACGCCGTGGGAAATCAGTTGCACTTGGAAGGAGTAATCCTCTCTGTGAACAATCTGCTGTTTGCAGGAAGGATCCAAATTTGGGCTTTTCCCATTTTGGCATATTTGTGTTTTTGCTTTGTTTTGTTTTTTTGGTCCTTCTTTTCTTCCCTGAAGGGATTTAAGCATAACACAAGAGACATGGATGTTTCAAATGAATAGAGAATTAGCACACGATGCACACAAAAAAAGATGCTGTAACTTGTGAAGCATCCTGCTTTTTTGTCATTTTCTAAGCGAAATAATGCAGAAGTGCAATGCTGTTTGTAGAAGAAACATGTGTCTCCTGCTCATCTCCTTTCTCTGCTGTTTCCCATGCAGCTGCACTAATGGCAGAATAGCATCCAGCTGTCAGCTGTGTGACGGTTACTGTTACAATGGCGGTACCTGTCACCTTGACTCGCAGACCAACCTGCCTTTCTGTCAGTAAGTAATTACATCACAGATTTATGATGGTCATAGCAAGACAGTTCCCTCTTAATTCATATTGCCTTCTATTAAATTGTACTCTGGAGAACCAAAGTACTTTTTTTCCCTTTCCTTTGTAATATCACCAATAAATTTTGTCTTGGAGAATGGACAGGAAGAGGGGCCAAATTGGAGAGGAATGAAGCAGGCAGTATCAGGGCAGCGCTGTCATAGCAGGTGACACAGAAAGAGAGAGAGAGAAAGAAAGAGAGAGAGCCGCATTGCTCCTGGGTAAATGAAGACTGGATTGAGGCAGGTCGAGGGCCTGCGACGCATCAGTATGTACCTGTACTCACTGAAGTCAGTGAAAGGGCCGGTTAAAACCACCTCCAAGTGTTCACTGTTGAGACCAGCCAGTATTGCACCATGCAAGGATAGGGAATTAATGCCGGTTCTCCATCTGGGTGAACAGAGCCTTCGAAACACTGATTTAAAATCAGTGATTCAATTTAGAAAGTAAAATGTCACCACCTTCATTGGAATTTTTTTCCGACAAATTTGGCTGCGAGTTTATATACCCATTTCAGGTTAGACATGCTGTTACTAACACCTACCATTTAATAAAACCTGTCTCTTTTATTCATAACAATCATGTATGAGACATTATTAAATTGTGATCAATCAGTTATTTAATGTGTGCCAACTACATAAAGCATATTGAGAAGCAATGCATGAATTGCGAGGAATTCACGACAGTTCTTACTCCAGAACCGTACAGAACTCCAGCACCACAAGCTAGTACTAAAACATTCATTTTAATTTCAGTTTCAGATTAACAGCATTGTTATTTCTCCATGACCTTGTGTTCTGTGTTGTGTGTTGTAAAAATGGCAAAGACCACAGAAAATTGAATTGTTTTGACCTCTTGACCTTTCAGACAGCCTCCATGCAGACTGTGCTGCTCATGTGCTCTTTAAAAAATTGGACAACTTGGTCAATGTTCCCTACACTCCCTTAACTTAATGACTGTATTTTAATTCACTGTAAATCATATATTGCATTGGCAAAGTCACTTCCAAATTAATTAAGTTTTGTTAAATGCATAAGCATGTTATTTTGTGTGCTTGAAAAAGTTGATCTGAAGTTGTTCCAAAAAAAAGCAACATTAGTTATTCATAGAAACTCATAAAACTTCATGTTAAATCACATTGTGTCCTGACTAATTCATCTCATGTTTGTAAGGTTTTTACAGTAGATTGATTTGGTTCATGTAATGGATGTTGAGCATGAGGATTACATAAGTAATAGGGCACAGTTTTTGTGTCTAGACACCATATCATTTGTCCATCTTTTACAAGATCTGTTCTAATGCAGTCTTTGAAAATTCTCTCGGTACAGATAGAATAAGCAATGGCTTTTTTTAGATGTTTGAAAATGATCTTAATCTTCCCAAAGAAACAAGAGCATTTGAAGACCACTGTAATCATAACTGATACAAGTAAACACAAGTAAATTAATAGAAATACAGAAATAGATAAGTGCAATGAGCTGTTCCAGAACCTTACTTTATCACACTGTAAGTTTCAGGTTTCACTCCAGGAAACAGAATTCTAAGAACACTGTTGAAAAGGGCTGTCTTTCTGGAATGGTACCAGGTAGCTTCCCAGTAAATATATTAGTAACTCTATTGCTGTTACCAAATAATCACTCATTATATTCGTTTCCGAACAACTTGACCTTACCAGTAAATATCTCCATTTATTTTCCTGGTTAATACCTGGTAAATAGTGTACTGTAAAATAAAGAGCTACCAAAAATTTTTTAGGTTTATGGATATCCACAGCTGGAGTTCACCTCTTTTGACATTTATTATTTGTGCTTTTATTAGATAATACTTGAAAGAGAAATTACTTTTGACTGATTTATTCCTAAAATCTTTTCATTTTAGTGAAAAATCTGTGGGGACGCATCCTGCGCCAATTCCCTGATGTGTTAGTTCTGAATTAGAAACTTCAGATAAATATCTGTTCTCAGGCTTGTGTCACAAATTTGAAGGCTTTATAAGTCTGTTTTATCGTTCTATCACCCCCCCTCCCCATCCCACCATTCCATCCCCGCCTCAGGCACTTAGTAAACAATATCAGCATGTCTCTCAGATATGTCTTTGGAGTTGTGACTACCCATATGCTGCGTTTTGGTAAGATATTTCGCTTACACAAAAGATAAGACATTTATTAAAGCTTAGAGCATCCCGGCGAAGCACAGCAACTATAACCTCAAAATCCCAAGATTTGCAGACATATCACTTTTATCCTCTTTTTCGCTATACTGCTAGGAATGGAAAATAATGAAGCGGGAAAAAATCACCATGGGTTGTGTGATACACTATTTCTGTCAAACCCAGATGAGAAAAATGAATAATTAATGTCTCTTTTGTGTATCTCATGTATATGTTTTTACACGCTGTTTGTCAGTGGTTGGGTTTTCCTGGCAGCTTTTATGCCGCACCTTTTGCAGATCTAAATGTACAGCAGGGAACAAATCATGGACCAACTGCCTGACCTCTCCTTAAGTGGTGTCACTCCAGCTGAATACTTGCTTATAGTGAGAATGTATCGCTGTTTAATGTGTTTTTTTTTTCCTTTAAATTACTGACAATTCGTCGTCTCACTGCAATCTCCACAGCTGCACGGCAGGGTTCAAAAACCAGCGCTGTGATGAGCGGGCAAACCCGTGCAGTTACTACTGTCAGAATGAGGGGATTTGCACGTTGACTGCCTTTAACAAACCCCGCTGCAAGTAGGTCCACAGCCTTTTTCCCAAACTAAAAGACGCTCGTCACCGTCTGCCATCCCAGCAGCATCCGGTCAGCATCGTTCCCGCTCACTTCCTCAGCACCACCTTCCACGTCCGCACCGATCTTACTCTCTCTCTCTGTGACCTTTGGGCTCATTGTGCTTACCTGTGCCACACTGCAGCATACCTGCATCCCATTCCACCCTGGGGGCATGCACACCTGTGGGTTTGTAGACTGAGAGACCGTGTCACTGTGTGCGTGTGTGTGTGTGCGTGCACGTGTGTGAGTGAGTGAGTGCATGAGTGAGTGGGTGCGTGTGTGTGTGTGTGCATGTGCGTGCGTGTGTGTTTGTATGGAGGCAAATGCGTGCCTGTTGTGCAGTGAATTGCCTGTCATGTTTTAGTGCATGATTCTAGACAGCATACTGCCTCAAAGTCAGTGAATTCTTCTAGAAAGTTATTTTATATGGAAAACATGTATTATCTCACAGTAGGATTTTCACTTTCTCTTTATTTAGGTGTACATCATCAGTAATGCGGTTCCACAAGGTCTTTACTGAAAGAGCAGGTTTCAACTACTTGCTGCAAAGCAAGCATAGTTTACTTTTTGTGTAATTTGCAATTATTTTTTGCTTACTGTAGGCTCCTTCCAGGGGTACGATTCATTGGCTGTGTGTCACCTGCAAGACGTTAACCTGTTCATGAACCTTTGATTAAATGTCGCTGACAGTTGATTTAATTTGATGTAATTTTATTTCATGATCATCTAGTTGCTGTTGATTATTTATGCTCTGGTGGCGTGTTGGCCTCTGGAAAATAAGACCCCCTTCTAACCACTAACTAGGGGTATTCATCATTCCCACTGTGTTACTTCCAAACGCAAATGCGATGATGGCTGCGTTGCTCACAGTGCCATCGTTCACCCTCACAGACAGTGCGGTAATTTTCACAGCACCTGCATTCCCATCACACACACTCACCGCCTTCGGTGTTATAGGATCAAGGCCTTATTGGCAGCTCGCGGCTCTTGCTTTGTTTGAAGCGGCAAGCCTCCTGATCATTAATGCCCACCCTGGGGTTCGGCGGGGTGCGACTGCTCTCTCAGCGGCAGGCTAGGCCGGGAGAGCGGCGGGTGTCCATTAATTGCACCTCCTTAATTGGCTCCTTTCAGGTGTTCAGCCAACTGGTCGGGCACGCAGTGCGAGAGGCCGGCCCCCAAGAGCAGCCGCTCCGACAACAACAGCGGGAGTGAGTATCGGTGCACCCCTCTCCTCCTGTTCTGCTCATCCTTTTCTGTCTGAGGGATAGAAACACTCCTCTCAAGCCTGTGGGATCTCCAGGCTTCTGAGTCATGAAACTTTTAGCAGTGCTTCCATTTTGTTTGGAGCTGGAGATTTGACCTGGCATTTTCATCGATTTGTCAGTGTCCAAAGTCTGCGTCTGGGAGGAAGGTGCGAGTGAGTCAGCCAGGGTAATGTAACAATAATTCTTTCAGGGTCTGCTTGTAGGGAAATGGAAAAGGACTGTAATTATGTGCGTCCAATTGCTGAATGTGAGTGTTAGGATTGAAGTGAAGCTTTTCGATGGCTTTTAACTGTGCTTATTGAAACTGAGGTCTTGAATGGTATTCCACAGCAAACATTGTTTACCCTCGACCAAAGCTTATTTACAATTTATACTGCAATTTGCTTCTTTCTTATCACAAATACATTGTTTGTCAGATGTACTATAGGCAGATATATATGTATACTGATATTAGTACTGTATAAAAATGTATTTAAATGTATGCATTTAAATATAATTAGACTTGAATTACAGTCTTAATCAATACAGTACAAAATGAAGCACTGGGACTTGCAGTATATGACAGTTCAGAACACAGAGAACAGCAACACACCAGTCTTCGGATTGGTGCGTTTGTTTAGCTACAGGGGAAACAAAACAGTAAGAGTCAAAGGATAGCATAAAAACATTGCATTCATCTTCCCTTATGAGATCTCTGAATGGAAGAACAAGCTAAATAAAATAAGTAAAAATAAGAAAGACAACAAAACAACAAACTCAAACAAAGACTCCTAATGGGAAATAAAATCTTTGTTGCTGTTCAGCCATTATTTACTTGGCTGCAGCTCTTTCCCTTGCTCCCCTGCCTCTCCCTTGTCGTAAATCTCAATTTTGTGTCATAAAATAATTAATGGCGGCATTTTTATAAATGTCTCCAATGCGGATCACCGTAAAAAGGGTCGTTGTGAACCAGGAACTCCCTGTATATCAAATTGATGGATAATATGATGCAACTGAGGAATGAGAGAAAAAAGGTGTGGTAACACCCTGAAGAAATGGATTATGTGAATCATACCTCGTCTCCTGTTTTTTTTTATTTTATTTTATATTTATTTTTTCAGGTAGCATAGCCATCATTGTCCCCCTCGTCCTGCTGGTGATACTAATAACCACAGTGGTGGCAGGCATCCTCATTTGCAAAAGAAGGCAAAGGTACAACGGCAAAATGCCCATGCGAAATGTTGTTGGTTGAATGTGAAAATGTACAAACCTTATCATTGTTGCTGTGCTTCCAGCCAATAAATGTTTTGATTTTCAGGGGTAAACGAGTGCAGCGACAGCCTATGGCCAATGGAGGAATAAACGTGGAGATTGGCAACCCCTCCTACAACATGTATGAGATGGACCACGATAACCACGCAGACGCCGGCAGCCTCCTGCATCCAAACTTCAGACTCGACCCGCATAAGGTGGGCAAATCCGCTAACTTTACGGCAACCTATGAGCACAGTCCCACACCCAATCAATAAAGTGAAATCCGAAGAGCAGGATTCTACTCCATGTTTTCATCATGTATCGAGTGGGAAATCATCAAATGTACACTGTGTGATGAGAATAGGATGATCCAGTTCTGCATTAATATCCGCTAACTTTCTTCTATGTCCACCTTCACTGTGTAGTGAATAGGAAGGTGCTGACAAGAGTCTCAGACATCTTGCATTTCAGTGCCACTGCTGAAATTTCCTCAGTACATATCCAGCTGTGTAAATGGATAATGTAAAAATTCTAAGTAATGTAACTCATTCTGGATGAGAGCATCTGCCAAGGAAATCTAATGTAATGTCATTATTTGCTGAAACCTTGAAGTACTTGCTAGATTTAAAGTATGCTTTTTGTTCTCTTCATTTTATTCAAGTAGCTCAAATTGGCACATTTTATGGGATATAACAGGATATAACTCATATATATATACACTATATATATATACACACACACACACACACACACACACACACACACACACACACACATACATATGATATAAAACTGTATTGTGTGACGCTTACTTACTTAGAGAAACAGATATAGGCATTCTTGGACCCAATAAGTGTTGGTTAATTGTTGACTGACACTAATAAGTACTACAAAATGTTAACCAGTTTTAATATATTTAAATCACAAACAATAGGCGATTTAAAAAGTCAAACACATTTTTAAAGTTTGTACTGTTCTCTCCCCATGCAGGGGTGATATTTTTTGCAAAACGTATGCTTAACTTCTGCCACTAAATAGTCCCTCTCCAACTGAGTGCATTATGTTCCTGAATTAGCCCAGTGTGGTGAATTCGGAGGGCTAGAAAAAAAGTGTTTGGTGGAGTCATCTGTGAGAGACAAACCTCACAGCACTGGCATCAAGGTTACACAAAGTATAAAGATGTATACTATACAGGTATAGGATAAAAGCAATACTCGAATTGTTAATACACCTTTGTTGACTAGCAATGCAAATAAACTAGCATTCAGTCATATTGGGACCATGAACTTGAATGTAAATGCACATCAAACCCTGGTTATTAAATATAAATGCATGTACAGTATCTATGTATGATGGTTAAATTTAATGCAGTTCATAAATTATGTAAAATCAAGACTATCGCTCACAGATTTATAGATAACAAGGGGTTCATCTACTATTTCTCTGAAACCAAGTCCTTTCTAACCAGCACCATTCAATTAACACTGAAGTCTAAGCATTCATTCTGTATCCTCACACTGATTTGCTACATCTTCAAGCTTCCATGTACACTTACTATGACACTCAACAGAATATGAAATGTTACGTAATGACTCCTACTGTCGGATTATGAAACTTACGCTTTAGTATCATCGTTGCTCTTAGACTACCCTTCTTGCATGGACTTTTGTAATTCCCTCTAGATAATATCATATGCCAAATTCCTAAATGTGAAAGTAAATATACTTCCCTCCTTCCCCAAAACATACGTATGTGCACAGGAGAAGCTGGCTTCCCAGGAGAATGTTTGTGTGGTATTATGTATGCTGTCAATAGAGTTCCATCCCAACTAATCAGTTGTTAGTTCATTTTATTTATTTATTTTTGCTGCACACTCCTCTAACACGATACAGTTTATCATATATGGTAAACAGAGTGTGAGCTGAATTTTCTGGTTAACTGTGTGCTGTTATGATTAAGTCTGTTTATTAACTTTCTTTATAATCATTGGTTTTCAGGCTAGAATGGAGAAGCCATGTCACAAATAGGCATAGATATGTAGAGTCCAGCAGTGTGCTTTTACACATAGCAGTTTTATGCAGGTAAGGCACTTGGTGACATAAGATTCCTTCTATGTTGCAGGGCTGGTGTGTGCAATCCAGTGACTCTCGTAGAATGGCCACACATGCTGTCCCAAAGGAGATTATCCCAGGACAGGTGAACTCCCCGTCCGATCACCTCAGCCCAAACAGCACACTGGTGTTAGCAGTGCAGCTTGTTCAGGTTCACCTCCATACAGTATTAGCATTTCAAAGGCAGCTATAGAATCATATCTAATATGTGCTCTTTAAACAGACTTACACAGAGTTACAAAGTACAAAATCAAATGCCTTTTTCTGATGCAACAACCGTGAAAGAGCATGTATCCAATGTAATCACATTTACTAGCATGATCATGTGATTTTGTGTTTTTTTTTTTCATGTGAAGGCATGAGTTCATTATAACCTGATTGATGTTTTAATGTAATGACATGCAAATGGATCTGTAGATTTCTTAGCCTCTTAATCTGCTCCTTTATTATTTTGGTTGAAACCATAAATATTGTTTGAAATTTAATGAGTCTTCTGAATGACAGTATATTGTTTGAGCATGAGTCTCATAAAACCGGTCAACCATCAACATTTACAGTATTGGCTTTCACTGTGGGATAAAATACAAATTTGACTTACGGTGGTATATTAGAATGTCTCACTTTCTGACGGGGGGGAGAGGGGGAAGAAACCTGATATGGTGTGTCTTACACAGATGTTGCTGTTCAGTGATCAAGCCTTTAGTTTGTGACCAAAAAAAAAAGGAAAATACAAACGCATCTGTCGGTGTTCCACTTGGCCAGAGCTTGTCTGTAGTCACCTGGAGGGATGGTGAAGTCCTTGTCAACACACTTCTCATTTCATGATAAATGGTTATCAGAGTGGAGAGGAGACATGAAGCGTCTTTCAAGGATGACTTGATTGAAATTTGATTTCGCCATAGGAAAAAACAAACACATAAACCAACTCAGCTTCTATTCTTACATGTTTCTTGTACCATTGCAGCCCATGAACTATTCAAACCCAGTGTATGCGAAGATTTACCTTGATGGCCAAAACTGTCGAAAACCAGTGTTGAACATCGCTGAGAGGAGAGAGCTACTCCCAAAGAAACTGGAAGCAATGATTCAGGAAACAGCTGCATAGCTTGATTTTACATGCTTTTTATATGATCTGTATAAATGTACAGGGAAAAAAAAGAATTTTCTATGTCCTATCAGGATCTGATAATCTCTTTATTTGGTTTGTTATCAGCATTACCTCTTTGTTTTGTTTGTGTGCAGAGAATTATGGACATACCACACCGCAGATTCATAAATGACCTTATGCACCATAAAGCTATGAAATGGGATCTGTTTCAAAAAGAAACAAAAAAACAAAGATTTTATTTTCTGTATGTGTTGTTTTGTTACAGTAATTATGCTGAACCTGTTGCTTTTCTGTTGTTATTGTTCCAGTTTGTCTTTTTAATTTATTGTCTTTCACTCAGTTGTTGCATCTACAGTACAACTATGATCCCTTAACTAGATACACAGGTATTTTTCCTTTTAATTTAAAATGTGTGCTTTATTTGTGTTTTGAGCAAAGGTTACTCATTTTGATGTTAAACATTTGTTTTTCTGCAAAGTTTATTGTATTTTAATTTTTCAGAAAATTCAGTTTTGACAAAAACACCCTTCCAAACAGATATGCCATCTTTATTCCACTCTAATTCTACTTTAAACAGTAAAAAAAGAATCATTCATATCTAAATATTCATTTTTTTCAAATTTTACATTTTTGTTCAGTCTTTTGTAGGGTTTGACATGACTAAGGTTTCATTTGCAATCTACAGCTGAACATCTCCCTTATGATCTAGGGTTGGAATAACAGGCAAAAATAGGAAACTTCTCCATGTTCTGCAGATCTCTGGAGTAACTGAATTATATATCAGCTGACTGTTTGGCTGTATGAAGAACATTTAGCAGGACTTCACTTTTATATATATTTTTTGTTGTTAGTTTGTTTCATCAGATTTACCTTCACCTTCAGATTGGCACATAGATTTAACAAGTTATACAATTTTGTATTTGATTTATATGTTATGTTTGGCTGCTTGTATTTTGAAGAAATGTAGTTTTATACAAAATGTCTGTCAATATGAAATAAAAAGGTATTACCGCCATTTCTGACATATTTATCATTTCATTTTACAAGAGATGGTATTTTTGAGCAGGGGACATATTGCATTTTCTATGGCTTAAATGACTTCCATTTAACATGAGACCCACATACACAGTCCCTGTTATAGATTTTTCTTTTCTTTGCCTTTTTTGATTGTGCTGCACTGGTATTCCACAGTCTAGCATACAGGAGCCTTCAGTCTGTTAGCTGAAACCTGTAAAGATGTAATATCATTGAATCAAAGGTTACCTATGCAGCAGAATGAATTAGTTAATGCAAAAAAGATTGAAAAACTCTGCCGGATCCAAACAGTGATAGAAAGGAGAAAAGACTCCACTGACCATTGTTGGAAAAAAGACTCCACTGACCATTCCAGCCTTGTCAACAGAAAATTAATCCTGACATCATGTACCACTACTAATAATAAGAATAAACTTTATTTGAAGAGCACCTTTCATACAAAGAAACAAGCATCTCAGACTGATTCACAATGAAATGAAGAGGACAATACATTACAATTAAATCTAAAATTATTCAAAATCATAATGTGGCAAACTGCTGTGGTAAATTGCTCCATAATTTTGTGCATAAACAGAAAAAGACACACCACCACCTCGTACATGAACTTTTGCTCAACTAATGAGTTCGTGTGGAGCCACATTTGAGGCTGCCCCATGGTATTAGCGGTATTTCATGGTAATCCAGTCCTGGTTAGATGAGTGAAGGGATTTCAATAGCAATACAGGCCAGTGCTGAGGATTCCTTTTGTCTCATTCCTTTTTGTCTAGCCCAACAGAGAGAATTGACAGCTAAAGAATATTACCGCTGAACCCTCTGCAAAAGGCGTAATTGAAGCACTCCCATCTATATGCAGGAAAGCAAGGTGCATTTTCTGAGCCATGTATTCTTGTCCGACTGTGCATTTTGAATGACAATTCAGTCCTATCAGTCTTAAAAGCACTTGCTTTTTGAAATCCTCTCTCGCCCCACCTTCACCATGGCAACCAACACATTACAGCTCATGTGCAGTGCAACACATTTGCAGTGCAACACATTTGTTACTTCACCTTTTTTTTGTTCCCCATCTGGATCTGGATTGTCCCTTTGTACAGGAACATTCAAGGATGTAGACATAGGGGATGGGGTGGAATATCCCCTGAAATGTTATGAGTACATCAGATTGCCCCCCACCTCGTGATAATACCTTACCACCTACCTGTATAGTATCCTCACAACAAAGGTTGCTTTTAAAAAACTTTACAATTATCTGAAAAATGCATGCATAACATGTCATTGTCAACATGAGGTTAAGTTCTTTGTTTTAGATTTTTAATTGCAGTGGTTTAGAAATGAGTCAACAAACCTTAAAAAGACCAACATACACTAAACCAGAACTGCAAATCTGATGGGAGATATGTCGATTTCACATCTCATTACTTAGGGTATCTCATTACTTCCTTGGGTGTTGGCCGTATGATGATAGAATGACACTGAAATGATCTGGATCCTGGCAGGAAGAAAGAGGATGAAATCTATGTCAATGTGATAGGATTAAACAAACAGTTGCTTTTTCACTGCAAACATAATATCTTAATAGTCAAGTTTAATGCAGCTGTCAAACGTGACTTGCAGTGAAGGATTTTACATGATTACCATCTCTCCATTAATGCAGGAAATTAGCCGCTGGCTGTCAGCTATAGATTAAAAGAAATTACTTTCATGCTTCAGAGTCTCATTTTAATGTCAATGTACAAATGTAAATGTATGGTTAATGAAATAAGGATTCCTTATCAGCTCTGTGTGCTGACATACCAAATGCATGAACAGTTTCCAGGAAATACAACATGAAACCAAACTGTGATTTTCAGTAATGGCAAATCTTCATTGTAGAAGGACATATTTGTCTTATGTAATCTTTTATAATATGGGAGAGATGTCATGTTTCAGTGGTAGTGCTTCATCAGTGTCACTGTTGTAGGATTCTACAATTGCAATTCCATGATATCCAAGAACAAATTATGCATACATTTACAAAAGGGGTCACCTTTTATGCATTTATTCTGTACAAAAATATAGGCAATCAGATATGTTTATATAGTATCCTTCATGGTGCAATTAAAATGGTGTTTTTCAGTAGTGTAGTGTAGTGCAGACAAATGAGTCAGACAAATTAAAGATGCCAAGACATCAATAATGATGAAAGCACAAGATAAACTGATGCAGAACAAAAAGGGAGACTAAGGTAATGGTCATAAAAATTTTAAAAAATCACATCAATATAAAAGTATGATGAAGAGAAATACAATGGCATTATTTTCCAGGGCATGTCACATTCACTCAAAAATATGTGCCTTTATGATTTAGGGGCAACTGACAAGTTTCCAATATATGCCAAAAATACTGTCCGAGATTATTATATATTCTGTTTTCATCCTCTTACATT
The DNA here is from genome assembly GCA_019176425.1 of Megalops atlanticus. NCBI lineage: Eukaryota > Metazoa > Chordata > Actinopteri > Elopiformes > Megalopidae > Megalops > Megalops atlanticus. The sequence continues at coordinate 24,667,867 of CM032886.1, forward strand.
TTTTTCCTTTGATTGATAAATGAGTTCATCTCCCTACAATAAACACATTCTGCCTTCTTATTCCATTTTCTCTGATTGTGAACACATCATTACATGCGTTGCCATTGACAGATGAACAACATTGACCATACAGCTCATTAGTTTATCCCTGAGGGGCTTCAATTATATGATAGTACGAACAAGAATACTATGTGTAAAAGCAAAGAAATGTCTTAATAGAGCAGGTGAAAAATAGCCTTAATTACTGCAGGTGACAAAATAAAGATTTTTTTGAGTCATATATCCAGGCTTCTGAAATGACCTAATATTAAATGTGTAAGACCAAGGGGAACATATTTAAAGTAATTAACAAAGTCAATATTGTGACAAAATGATAGAATGTTCTGTTCTGAGTGCTTGGAGGCATATGAATGAAACCCAAACGATTACCTTTATGTGTCATGGTCAATGGACGGGAAACATGACTGTGTACTTCAGCAGAAAGTGCAAAAGTAATCTAACCAGAGGATATTATCCAGGTATCGACCAAATGACAAGCCTTCATTTAAATACACTTACAATTCCCAAACAAATGTATAAATCAGCAATATCATACACATTGGCTCAATTACACATACCTGATGGTATATAGACAAAACACATTCAGTCAACCCAACACTACAGTAAAAACATGGTTTGCCTATCTAGCTAGCTAGTTAGTCTCATCCTAGGAGCAGTGATTTTTTTGTCCCAGAATTTATCATTAGGTAATTATCAGCTTTATCAGTTTGATCGCATTTACCTCACTGTGAGACTGCAATGATGCATGCCTGTCATAGGCATAACTGTAACAGAAAGTAACTTGATTGCATCTGCAATATCTTTATCACTATAAAGAAAAACACCTGACCTTACCCCCTGTCCTTGATATATTGTAATGTTCTTTGCTGGCATCTGGTAGCTATCCCAGAGATTAAATTAAAATAATCTTTCCCGTTAACCTACACTTTTAAACTTAAATCAACATTTTGCATTCAGTCATGAAGATTTATTGGGGTTTATTAAGTATGCATACATTAATTCTGTTGTTAATTCAATTACATGAAATACCACGATGGCTGCTTTACTCCAATAATGAATTGGCGTCATTCCAGATAATTATAGAAACTTTAATTGTGCTTTAATATTCATCCTCCTTCATGGCAATTATATTTATTATAGAGGTCCGATAAAAAAGAGACTTTACTGTCCTGCTGACGGATTTATTTAAGAATAAATATCAAATCATGACTGACACGAAAATATGATTAAAATTTCTCCTGTTCACCCAAGTCAAACAAGAATGGTTGTGTGCTTTGATGTGAAAGCAAACATGAGCAGGTGTGTTTCAGCCTCCTGAACACTCCAACACTTCTGTTCTCTGCCAAATATATCATGGATTAAATCAACAGAATCTGTAAGAATAGGTTTTTCCTATAATACAAAACCGTGTGTTATATTTCATGACCATCATGAATGACAGTATCAGTGCAGTATACTAAACCAGACCGGAAGTGTCTTCCAGCAGGTTCCTCTTACATTGTAGAGAAGCTACGAAACCTGCCTCCCACAGATGGGCCAAACTTGCCTAAAAATCCTTGTGTATTTGTGCCACGTACACACCCTTGGAATGAGTGTTCAGTATGGCAGGGAATTCCGTGGCCCCTTTGTGATGTATATATATGTAAATAATATAACAATTTAGTGATCTTTGAAAGTGAAATATCACATTCATGAAATAAATGTAAATGTAAATATCGATAGGACAAAAGGAAAAGGTTGATGTCACCCTACTTTGGATTACATGATTGGTATATTACTTCCATCAGGATGGTATTTCACAAAAGCACAATTGCGTATTTTTATTAAGCCAATATGGATGCAGACAACTAGGGAGTAGGTTGCATATATCTTTGTATTTTTTACTCATTAGACAGCCATACAGAAGATCTATGAAGAGTACACTGCCCAAGTAATTTCTTTTTCTCAAGTAGGGTAAGATACCCTTCTTTCCTAGTTAGCCATTTTCACGTCTCATATTTATTATATATGTTGAGGGTAAGTTCAGCAATATTTTAATAACTGTTCTCCTCCCAATATCAGAGAATCAAGGGCAGCGTGAGACAGCAGCACAGTATCATTACATTACATTACATTACATTACATTACATTCATTTAGCAGACGCTCTTATCCAGAGCGACTTCCAGCACAAGAGAACAGAAGTGTATCCATTCAAGTTGAATGAGCAAAAGTGTCAGACCAGGCTAACAACACTCCCAGACCAGTGAGTGTGAGCATAACATTCACAGTATCACTCCCACAATATCTCCAGTACTTTGTGCACCATGATAAAATTCATCCTTTCACTGAGTAACTGCAGAGTTACTAGTCTTTTCATGGTCACCTGACTCACCCATTTTCACTTAGAACAACAGCCCCACAAGGTGTCACCGAAGCCTTTATTAAAATGTAAAATGTGGCCGTGATTAGTCAACACAGATGGTATTACATTCTTCATTCAGCTGAAACTGGGCTGTCAATTGATCCCTCAATATTATTGTTGATAAACCTGCTAAAACAAACAGGCATTAACCTGACATGTGAGTACTTAGCAGTCTACACAGGATGCTTTTGAAAATGCCAGCCTTTACTTTAATGATCAAACAGCAGCTTGAATTGTAGTTGAGTTAACCCTTGCCAATAATTCTGGCACTCATTGATAGTTATGTACAATCTGAAAAGAAGATATTTATATGGTCGGATATCAACATTAGACACGTTCCTAGTGCACACACAAACACTGATGCCCCTGGGCTCATTCAGACATCTGAACTCCCTTTCAGCCTTTATGAGTTACCCAATTACCAGTCTGTGAACATAAGGAAAGCCTGAAAGATGGCACTTGTACTCAGTATCGACCTTGAGGGAGCAAGTTAAATGAACAGTGACAGCCAGTGAGGGGACAGTGGATGCCTTTTCAGACATCGCTACCCTGCTTGTATGATTCAGCTAGGACAGTGATTCCCCAAGTGTGGTTTGCAGACTACTGTGGGCTGTCAGGTGATATAGAGTTAAATGATGTGTAGATGTCATAATTAATGAGGTTAACTAATGTGTCAAAATAAACATATCAAGGTTATTAGAAGTTATTTGTTATATTCTTTCAAATCATTTTCAATCCTTATCCTTTTGTCTCTGAACCTCCCCAGAGACAGCTGGCTGTGTTTTTTTTTTTTTTTTTGGAACAGGGCTAAGGAGTGGTGTTAACAGTACACTTGGTTATAAGGGGGTAAAATACATAACTATTGTATGTATCTTTTATCCTTAAAATCATGCCTTCCAAGTAAAAATGCCCTTTATATTGAGTTTGTGGATTTCAGCACTAGAGCAGATGGGCATGTAGCTGTTATGTTACATATCATTAGAAATTGTGAAGTACAAATCACAATAAAGCAAGTAGTCAAGTTAAATGTGAGCTAACAGACAGTCCATTTAGTTAGAAGTTACATAAATTGTAGAATATAATGCAATACAATGTAAGTGATGAAGTACAGAAAGTATTGCAAATTATAGGTATAACAATCTACCAAATCTGCCACTAGACTCTATTTAGCTTATTAATTATTATTTAGCTAAATAATTATTGTAGCTAGATAATTATTATATAGCCAGCTTATTGTCTAGGCAGCTTATTGTGTCCTGACAAATGGCATATGCTGTCAGTTGTGTACACCGGTCTGTCCAAGAGTATGTGGAACTTGTGCGTAAAATTGTAATATTTTTCTGTTCCTGTTAGTTTTCTTTTCTCTGGGTATTTCTGTACACATACAGAAATCAGCAATCGTGTTATTACAACATAGCATACATCAAAACAGTCAAAACTGCAACAGTGTTTTGCCATATCATATGGACAGGGACTGCTGTTGTTTTCAGCTGACAGAAGAAAATGAAAATAAAATTATCTATTGCACCACATTCATGCTGCAGTGCCGAACTGTAATGCTTCTGTATAAATGTCAAATGTGTCATTTTGACTTTTCTATGTAGTAAACAAATCAAATACTGAATTTTAAATCTTTATATAGCTGCTTTTAAATTGAATAACGTGTGTATAGTGTAATACAGCTTCAGAAGCTATCATGATATGATCATAACTGCTAATAATTATGAATTCACTGTATAAAATATAGCTTACAAAGGTATACTTTATGATTGGTTGGAATAGAAGTCTTTAGACTGCTGTATCTTACACTCTTAGAATCTCCCTTGTGTTCCTTTATTTGTCTGGGTTACAGTCCTTCAAAGACAGGGGTGTAGACAGAGAAGCAATGTTGATCTGATCATTTTCTTTTTGTCTCACTGCTGCACTCCTGCAGTATATTTGCGTCTCTCTTCACTCACTCACTCACTCATAAGTGCCTGTCTTCTTCTGAAGATGAAGCCCCCATGAGGTCCACCAACGTTTGGTTAAATGAACTACATGTGGTCAGTAGAGGTTTACTTCTGGGCTTTTTGTTTGTCTTCTTCTCCTCTTCATTGTCAAATTCTTGACTTATTAAAAAAGGGCTTCCAGGCTTGTAAGCTTTCTGGTGCTCCAGGGCAGCCATTGCACCCATTGAAAAAGTGGATCCTTAGTGAATAGTGAGGAGCAAAAAAAAAAAAAAAAAAAAAGTTTTCACAAAATGGTATCCTGATTTTGATGTGAGATCAACAGGAGAAACTTTTTCTCATGAGCAGGGTGTTTAAATTTGCATTATATTTCACACTCTATTAACTGGCAATTGAGGTTGGCTGTATGCTATAATGACAGTAATTCCAATGAATTGTTATTCCGAACACTTAGACGGGTCCAATCTAATTCATCGCAGTTATTTTATGTTAACAATGTCAATGATAGGGAATGCCATTTATCTCAATATAACGCATAATCAGTAATCCAGACACAGAGTGCCATTTGCAAATATGCATTCAGGCATGCAACTTGAAATATGCATTGCTGAGTTGTTCTGCTGCTCTGAGCATCTCATGAACTTTATTTGTTTATTTGTTAGACGTTTGTCACCTGTCCTAGCAGTTGTGTTGTACATAATTATAACCAGATAGGAGAGAGCCACATTGCTTTGGCATTTATACCCTGTGGTGTGTGGATGTGGAACGTGTCCCAGCCGAAATGGAGCGTAAACAAGCAGGAGGTCAAAGGAAGGTTTAGCCATGCATGTCAGAAGAGAGAAAGCGCAATCCTGCCATAGTCCTAACAATGTCCCTCTTCAGATGAATCTGCCACTTAAGTTTAAAATAACTATAATTTAAAGGAAAAATAGGTTGCATAACAAACTAAAATATGGATATGAATTTTAAAAATGTCTGCATCAGATCACACACGATTTTTTAAAATGAAAAATACAGGCAGTGGAGTGGACATAAATAGCATGTGGACACAAGAGAAAGAAACAGCACAAGGTCTTTCGGTCAACATGAGACAACACAATGTCTGTTGTCATAATCCAAATAGGTACACCAAAACACAAGTGGAGAGTGAGATGAAAGGCATTTTTGAGAAACCTTTTTCAAATAACAAGTGTGGCTGAAAAAAGCAGCTTTTCCACGCTTTCAAGTCTCCAGCCATTTATGTCTGAGAGAGATTCCCACATGCAGTAATATGCACTTAGCCTCACTTACCTGTTTGTTCAAAGGCAGTTGTTGTGAATTGCTGTCCCTCCAAACATATGTAATTATGCTTCTACAAATGTCATTGTGCAGCGCTTAGCAATTGGGCTGGCCTGTGTGTGGTCATTACAGAGACGCTGGGCATTCAGAAACAACAATAGGATGCAATTAAGAAAGCTGCTCCCGCATCTTTCCAGACATCATTTAACATTTATAGTTGTGAAGTTTTAAAATAACAAATTTGTGTGCCTGCATATTTCTCAAGTACTGATGCTAGTCAAATACACCTAAGAAACTGTTGGCGGTCAAAATGTTAGAAAATGCTTAAAGATTTTCATTTAGACCTGTTTTGCATGTCTCGAATCCGTCAACAAACAAATGACAACAACGAATGAATCATTTTATGCTTTCCTCTGAGTCATTGCTAAAATTACTTGCCAAAGTGCAAATGTTTATGTGAAAGCAGTTTGCTTGAATTTGTTTTATTAAGGGAAAGAAATATATTTATATCAACCTTGTCAGGAAATGATATCACAGTGACTTGGCTTTCTTAGTGGATGTGAAAGGCCAGCGTTAGTATTTCTTCTCCATGTTGTCTCAGGGTCTGTTTAAATAGGCTAACCATAAACAATGAACAGCAATAACATTCTGTGGTCAAAATCATCATCTATATTGCTGTTTTATTCAAGAAGGTCAAGTAAGTATGCAAGATAAAGCACTGACATTTGTTTCTATGTTCCTCACTCCTATAACTGTCCACTGTCTGGCTATGGTATTATACAGTATGTGTACTACGATAGCTTTTGTCTGCATTCTGACTGAATATTCCATCATCGTCATCATTGTGGTCTCATTATGAGTAGTACTAGTAGTAGTAGAAGTAGTATTAAATAATCAGAATTTATTTGTAATACATGCCTATTCAGGGTGACTTACAAAGCATTTGAAATTAGAGTGTAAACTACAAACAGCAAATAAGCATATGCAGTCCATCCTGTGTTATACAGGACTGATTGTTTTTAGGCAAACTATGAAGGCCATATGGAGCCATCATAACCAGTTATCCCAAGCCCCTAAGTAACAGGTGTTATAGAATCTTCAAAAGGCAACAGAAGGCGGTGAGTGACTCTGCTGTCATTTCATTGGCGTGTATAATTATGTAATGGTATATATATGTATGCAGTATGGTGCAGTGGTAATGAGCGGGCCTTGTAATCTGCAGGGTGCCGATTCAGTTCTCAGCTGGTCTCCTGATGTTGAGGTACTTGACCAGAATTGCTTTAGTGAATATCCAGCTGTGTAAATGGATAATATGTATGTTGTGTCAGTTGTTTTGGACAACAGCACGATAGCGTATCTTTGGGGCAGCAGTGTGATGCAGTGGTAAGGAGAAGAGCTGGTAACCCAAAGGTCAGTAGGTCTATTACCAGGTGGAGCACTGCTTGTGTTCACATGAGGTGAAGTGTTTAGCGCAAACTGCTAAAGTAAATATCTGGCTGTATAAATGGATGACATATAATACTCTTAGCTATGTAAGTTGCTATGGTTATCAATGTATGCTTAACGAAAGTATTGTCCCGATCAGAGCAGGAAACTCATTTCGCCACTAGGGGGCTGATGGTGAGAATCAGCTTTCCCTCATTGCAGAATCCATTAGGGGAAGGACAGGGAGGCGATCAGGGGAGGAGGAGCGCAAAGCATTTGCTAGGGAAAGTGTGGTCGAGGGCCTGATATTATTTTAAGCAAATGTGGGCTGTAATCAGGAGATCAATGAGGTTTATAGCAGGAGACAGCATGGAGCCTGGCACCTTTCTTCTATGTTCATCTCACCCCCACTTAGCAAGTATGTGTGAATTGAGATTTCTCAGAGTGTGGACATACCTCAAGCATCCCAACACAAACCAGTACTTGTGTAGAAAAGAGAAGGGAGAAATTAGTGTTTGTGTGACATTCATTCGTAACATTCACATTGTAATTGAATAATACAAATATGGACAGTTAGTTATTAAAGATAATTTGATATTATTAATTAAATTTATTTAAATATTTTTACCTACTGCTTTAAATCTCTGTTCCATCACTCCTCTGTAAACCTTGCTCCTTTGTGCTTTGTACAGCATGATTGAGTAATACAGATATGGGAGTACCACCAACAACCCATTCAGGATGAAGAGTGATGGAAGTTTAAGATTAATTTCTCAGGAGATCTGAGCAAGTAATGATTACATTTAAGGGGAGCTGCATTGATTCAATGTATGTTTCCACATGAAAGACTGAAACTACCATACAAATCAGAAATTGGCTGTCATACAATACGAACTGAGACAAAGTAATCTCGTTGTCCTGTACAATGACAATAAAGCTCTCTGTCTCTCTTAAAGAGGGTGGTAGGAAAGGAAGATAGCTGGGAGTTAACACCATGCTCGCTCATTGGATATACAACCAATGGCAGGAGGAGAGAAGAGGGGTGGTCTGAGAGTAGATGGGAACTGATAAGATAGGTTGTGCTGCAGTTGAGAGGGGGGTCACAGGTGCCAAATTTAGATTTTGAAGTATGCCCAAATCTGCTTTGATCTTATTTTCTACTACTTTTCAATGCTACACTATATTTAGCCATAGTAAAAGACTATGACATTGCTTTTAAAGAAAGTTTAGGGGTTTGCCTTCATTTTATTTTCCCTGTTTAGTCACAACATCCAAATCTTTCTTCAACTGTTGTAATGGTCCTTTTTAATTCCTTGTCCAGCAGACCTTTCAGTAAGTGGAGCTTAGTAACCCCCTGCCGATTAGCCGCCTGCATACATGCACAATGCAGTAGGTCAGCTGTTTTGGTGGGGCTGCTCCAGGGACAAAAAGTGTTGTGGGGCCTACCGTACAGAGTTTGCCTGTGCAGCGTTATAAAATGTGATTTTGAACTCTGGAACGACTGGAATGAGGTCAGTGCATGTGAGAGGTCACAGAAGGGGGGAAATGGGCTAGTTATGATGGTTTTTAGTGAATACCATCCACCTGAGTCTGTGAGCAGGGATCTGGCGAGGCAGATTTTCCCACTGCACTCCCATAAATAGCAGCAAAATTAAGGATTTGCTTGTACTGTGGTTATTTCATAATACCATTTTCCAGCTAAATTGGTCGGATAGCTTCTTCCACCACTCTAGATTTTTACAAGCATAGAATAAAACATTTGCCCATGCTGCCATTTGGTTGTGCATGAAGTTGGTTTTGTGTCATATGTAATAATATCTTTTATATTATTTAGGCCTGAGTCTGTCAAAACTCAGACCTAAATAATGCAATGTTTTTACTCTGAGGAATACAAAAATGCTTATTTGTTCCTGTTGACCTATTCTGTCCATTTTTTCATCCATTTTAGATTGCATACTGGAATAATTTTTATCACCTCATTGTATTTGCTTATGGTACAGCTTGCTACTTTTTTGTATAAATGCATGAACAAACACTTCCTAGGGTTAATATATCAAATGCAAAGGTTTGCCCTATATAGCACTGCAAAGCAGACAATTTGCATGAAGTAATTTGTTCTGTACCATCTGGGAAGAACTTTTACACTTTAACCGTTAAAGCTCAGGAATCTCTATAATTTTATTTGTTCAGAAATCTCTGAATATTTATAGCATTTTTTTATGATAATAATAATGTGAGTTAATACATAAGTTGAAATGAAATGAATTTAACTGTTAAAATACAATCATAGAAAATACCATTACCTACACATGAAATATTTTACACTCTTATCTCTTATTCGCTATGTGGTTAGTATTGCTACATGATTAAGGAAAATGTCATTCCGGTAAGATATCATGCCTTGAGCATGGTGGGTGGATTGCTATATCTGTATTCCTGAGGCAAGGGGTTTCAGTTTGGATTGTGCTATATAGTCATTTGTAAGTTTAAATCATAAGTCAGATACCTGACTGCAAAGGTGAGACTGGGTCTATCGAGCTGACCTTCAGCCTCATTGAAGTGACAATTTATCTTGACCGTTACAGTGTGAACAGCTAACCAGTCACAGAACATCCCAATGTAAGCTGAGCTTGGGTTTGACCCCAGCTGTGTCATTAGCCAACAATGAACAGTAGTCCTCTGCAGTAGAACAAACTGGTCTCCTTCTGCTGGGGTACAGGTGGGTATGCTCGCAGGATCCCCTTGTCTTGCTGCCTTCATGCACCCTGTGATTTGTTGGGCACCTATGAGTCTCTCAGATAACATCACAGAGATGTGCTTGGCCTCTATTTGGCATCTGCTTCCTGGTGTACAATGGAAGTACTAGTGCAGGAAATAGCCATTGACATACTTTACGTATAAGGAAGCTGATTACGCTAACGGTGTATGGTAGCCCCCAGCGTTCCTGTGCAAGTGTGGTGGCTGCTGCAGCAAAGGTGAGCCTGACGTGTACAACTAATAAGTCCAGAAAGTTAGGATGCAAACATTTCAGAACTAGCACCAGGGATCTGATGACTTCTGACAGAAAATCAGGAATGAAGATTAAGCTTGTGTTTTTGGAATAAAATGGGCATCAGGGAAGAAAGTTTTTCATGTGTAGGATATAGCATTATTTTAAGCCCTGGGATAGCTGCACACAGTGTATGTTTCATGAGAATTACACTATAATGTGTATGCTACACTGAAGGACTAATTAATACCTATGGAAACTGTGTTGAGTTAAAAACAATAAATGATAAATCATTGTAAAGCTCTCAAGAAAACAGCCGTTTGACTTGATATGACAAAGTGAAGTCATAAACTGCACAAATAAGATAAACATCAGGATATACACCAAGGGAGACAACCTAAAGAGAAACTAATAAAAGGAAAAAAACTGAATACCAGAAGCTTGCCTCTCCTTGCCTGTGTCTGTGGTGAGTGATTGCAGCTCTCTTTATTGGGAGCAGGGTGGTCTGAGCATTTATGTGACTGAGTGAGGGTCATTCGCAGGTGAAAGAGAGGTGACTTGTTGTCAGTGCTGTCGTTTTCAGACATTTGTTTGAACATGTCTTTCGACCTTCTGGTGAATTCCCATTTGGTCATGAACCTTGCTGTCACAAGAGTGTTTTTTATATTTGTTTTGTGTTTTGCCTTTAGTACTGTAGGCAATATTATTTAGGTGGGTATTTTTTCATGTTTCCAGGAGTTTATCTCAATCATCTTTTGCAAGTGGTCAGGATTTTTTTTTTCAGTTTTTCCCATCCAGTCTCAGTTTGTTTTTCCTTTTTTATTCCCTCTAATTATAACCTAATTTTAAGGGGTGCTGTGCCAAATTAAAGTTGATTGATTGATTGATTGATTGATTGATTGATTGATTGATTGATTGGTTGGTTGATTGTAAAACAATCAAGAAAAAGAGAGACCACATTTAAGCGGGTTTTCTTGTTAAATGAAACATGCAAAAGTGAAGTGTAGTGTAGTAGGTAAGGTATGGTATAGTGGTAAGGAGAAGGGCAGCAGTGTGGTCTAGTGGTAATGAGCAGGACCCATAACCCAAAGGTTGCAATTTCTTGGGCAACTGCTGTTGTACCCTTGGGAAAGGTATGTAACCCAGATCTTCTTGGTAAATATTCATTGTATGAATGAATCTTAAAACAAATCACAAGCACATTTTTACAATTCAGATTGTCACAAAGAGCTGTACAAACAGCATAGTGGATTTCCACAGGGAAAAAAACAGGTCAACTGAGAAAAAAACTAGAAAATTATTCCTTGACCCCAGGATAATGCTGACATAGAGATGATACATAAGGCATCAGTTAATCGCAACAGTTCTATTCTCTGGCCAGTGAGGTAGACAGGAGATGACATGGTGACTTTGGGCAGGCTATGAGTGGGGACCCTCTATCTGACAGAAGACAGAACACTGATGGTCCAGTTATCGTGCTCTTTGTGTCTGGTAGATCAGCAATAACATAATACTGTTAGCTATGTAAGTCAATCTTGATAAGAGTGCCTGCCAAGCAAATGTAACGTGATGAATATGATGACTTGAGCGTGCTTTCTGCCCTCAAAACAGCCATTTAGCATTTGAATTCCGAATGCATACGTGTGTTGATAATGGCCTGGAGCAAAAGGCAGAGGTAGGCAGAGGAAGCTGGCTGGTACTATATCATGCTCTATGACACTTGAACATGGGCTGAAACATTTTGAAGTTTACAAGTAGGGTCAGGCTGGAGTCAGACAGAGTTCTGACTGGATGATTAGACTCCCTGACCCCCCTGTATCTCTCCATCAGACTCATCCATCCCTCCCCATCTTTCCTCACCCCCTCCCAGGCCTCACCTCTCCTTCACTGACATATTGACTCTTGCCCTGTCTCACCACTTGCCCTCAGCTACTGCTGTAAAGGAAATGCAATCCATTACAGCCACAAGGACAAATAGAGACAGGTGGTTATTTATTAGGAGGCTGTCCTAATGGCATGCTTATGTCAGTGCATGCCATTTTTTTCCTCTTCTGTTTTCTCTTCTTCACGACTGTGTGAATGACACCAAATTAATTATTTTAATGAGGCTATCTGCTGATACAAAAGTGAATTACACCAAAAGCCTCAAATCACAGCCATAACCATTTCTATTCTGGACTTGCTAAGTCATCCACTACATTTATTTTCAGTTTAGTTCTATACATAGTGTCAGTACTTGATTGGTTTCAGTGCTAAAATAATTTTTGTACCATTCATTTAAAGGTAATATTAACACCTCTATTCTTAAATCACTTTCATATTTTCAGAGCTGGTGCGTATATATATATGCATACACACATACATACAGCAAATATAGCTGTGTGTAAATATACACACAGACACATAGGTGAAGGTGACTTTGAAATCCTACAGATGCTAATCAAGGAATAATACTTGTGGAAATGCCAATCTAGCGATACCATTTTTTTCGTCACAAAGCACGAGATTGATTATGATAGTAACACTGACTGGCATTTCATATAGTGGTAATGTGGGCCTTGAAAAGAAAGTGTAATTGCCCAACAAAATACATGACTGTTTAATAACATTGATTGAAAGCCTTCAGTGTGTCTGGCGTCTGGTGCAGAGTAGACATATTGACAATAAATTGTAGTAGTGACCTATTGTTATTCGCTCTCCTGGGGGCTTTGTTCCAACCAATAGCGTAGTCATAGAATACTGCTGATTCAAGTGGCTGCTGTATCCATGGCAGAGAATGGCCAGAATGCACAACTGAACAATGGGCACTACAGCTGTCAGAGATTTCCCATGTTTAAAGGGAAGATACATCTGCAGTAATGCACAGAATCAATGTATTTAATGCCTCTCTCCTCATGGCAACATCAGCAATGTCACACCAAATTACACTGAGTAGGCTGTAATATAAAGTACAATTACCTAAGTTTGTGCTTTGAAAACATTGCCACATTTAATAACCAAGAATAGGGGGGAGCAAAACTGGGGAGCGCAATGCTGAAGTAGATTGTTTTTCAGGGATTAATGGAATGTATGAGGAAAATCCAATATCAGTGCCTTCAGGGTAACACAATGATGCGCTCCCAGTTTAACTGAAAAAAGTCACATCTCATGTGTTAAGTCATAACAGATGAGTCATAACTTTTGTTGTTAGACAGGTAGTAATCTGCTAAGAATCTGTCTGGGGCAATTTTTGGGAATTGCTGTAGCATTTACTCACTGAAAATAAATCAGAGGTGCCATAACATTAAGTGAAGTGTAATTAGTAGAGGATAAGCAAGAACATAACATGAATTCTAGAGGATAACCAAGGATATCACATATATACGAGAGGATAACTAACACTATTACATGGATTCCAGAGGATAACCAAGGGTATTACATAGATTCAACATGATAACCAAGGATATCACAACGATACTAGAGGATAAACAAGGACATCACAGGGATTCTTCAGGAAGAAAAAAATCATCTTAGTCCTATGACATGGTTGTGAGTTTTTACTTAAGTACTTCTGTTTGTAAATTATGCATAGTACTATTGCACACTCACACACACAATGTGTTTTGCCCAGTTGATTCATTTATTTTTCTTTGTTAGTTTGGTTAATTACTGAATAAGTATTAATTATTAATGAAAGAGACATGAAACATCACTACAGGGTGCAATGTGCAACTAATGATTAAAGATCAAGCTGCACTGGGCCAGGATAAACCAAAGCCATTACCTCACTGTGACCTCTTATGCAGCACAACATTATTTTCAAATAATAATGATAATACAAAAATCTAATTAAGAGATTGGAGCCACTTCCAATTTTCAAAAATCTTGGAAAGTCCAACCCTTTTTGCTAGTTGACATGAGGTAAACCTCATTAAAAAGGTTTTGAAATTCTCACTCTGTTTTTTGCACTTTTTCCTTTGCATCCACACTTCCATGTAACTATTTGGTCTGTGAATGAGAGTGAAAGGCTTTCTGAATAGCTAGTTTACTTATATTGCTTATTATATGGACTACCCTCTTTCCTTAAAACAGTAATCAACATGATATATTTTACCTGTTTAAATAAACGCCCATATGTTACACATTTTACAACACATGAACCACCCATAGAGTACAAATCCTTTCAGAAATCAAAGCAATATTATTTTCAAAATAATATTGCTTTGATGGACTCTGAGACAAACAATTTGTGTGGGTTAGACTCAAATTAGTGAAGTGATTTCAGAAACATTTAGACTCACAGCCATACTCAAACAACTCAAAGAAAAATTCAAACGTGCAAATTTTCAATTTCAATGGAAGGTGATACATGACATTCTTGGAGTTCTGTGAATTTTGTAAGCACTTTTAAAAGGGGTCTGTATTATAAAATGTGCATTAAATCAGTTCACAAGCCAAGATATTTAATATATTCATTGACCACATGTTGGAGCTACATGGCAGTATGCAGACTTCCATGAAGGTGGCCTCTCTGTTTATAGCAGTAATCAGAGGAGAAAATTGCATCAGATCCCAGTGCAGTCTTTTCTCTGGAATCCATGGTGGGCAGCCAAGTGTAGGAAGATGACAGAGAGGGTCCCTGAGTGCTAACATCCATGTGTCACACATAATGCCGGCACAGGTGACAATATAACACAAGTTACAGAGTTCCACATATGCGTCACATTACTTCACAGGGCAGCTGTCTCATGTGTAATGGCTATAAACATGTTAAGGCAGTGTGCACAGTGCCAGTTAAAATCCAGTTACAGTGAAGTGCTGTTATTTATGCACCCCGACAATCCCACAGCTTGGTTTGACTAAGCACCAGCGTGCCTTCAATGCACCTGAAGTCTCTGGTAAGCCAAGTGGTGATTTTTTTGGTTTCCCTCTGCATTTCTTTTCTTTTTCACGAACAGTCTGAGGGGGGATGAACTTCAGAGAAAGGGTGGGAGCTGTTCGGATGCGGCGCTAATGTGAACTGATGTGATCCTGACAGTCAGGCAGACAACACAGACATTTCCCTTCACATTTTCAGCCCATTCATCTGTCAAAGGCATGCTCCAGCTCCAGTGATTTTCCCAGTTCCTCTAACCTCGAGATAAAAGAGCTTACATCATTCTAAATCAAAAAAGAAATGAGTCAGCTGGCTTTGCATAAATATTTAACTGTACAGAGGAGCGACCATGTCTTTGGTGGCATACACTTCAAGACACTACTGTCATGTAATTAGAATTTTTGTTTTCCTTTTTTTGTATTAGCAAGTATTTATGTTAAAAGATCCTTGAGTTGTCTTTGTGTTTTGAAGTGGTCAGCTGGCCATTGAACATCACTCAGTTTTTAGAAGCAGCTTTGTGTCGAGTATGACCACTGTGTTGCACTTCTATTACAATGGTAAGACAAAAGAATGGACATTTAAACCTAACTCCTTCCACCTCTCATCAAAGCAGGGTGGGGGGTGGGGTGGGAGGGGGGCATGCTTGGAAGCATTTCCACAGTGCTGGGTGAGAGCTGACCATGTCTAATATCTGCTCATGCCCTCAAAATTCTCAAAGGCATTTCATGGTAATTCCCACATGCTGCTAGGGTGCTCTTGTATAAATCTCCTTGAACATTTTTTCTAATTTACAGTTCTGATGTTCAATGGTGTGCTATGAAAAGGAATTGTCCTCGCCCTATTACACCTCTACCCATGCAAGTTCTGCAGTAAGGAGAAATCAGCACTACATAACTTTTACTCCTTTGGTGAAACTTTTTGTACTTCATAGGGGGGAAACTTCTGTTGATGGCAGAGAGGAAAAAATAGTTGCCATATATTTAATGGTGGCTGCAACAGGGACAATACAAATCCATGAGGTGATTTAGATTTAATTACAGCCACTGCTGTGAATATGAGGATTGTGCATTTAGCTTTTCTATTTATCATAATGCTTACAGGTCAATTCTTCCCTCAAAAGATAATATTATTTGTAGACATTAGCTTGTTCTAAAACAGAACATTGGGCAAAATGATGTCAGAGCTACCTGACTTAGCACACTAAATGAATTGATAAGGAGTGCTCCACAGATTGCATTTAGGAACGTGACATCGGATATGCCCTAAAATGCCTTGCAGTCACATACAGTGATTTCACAAAAAGTTTAATCCTTTGTTTCCTAATGGCAACCAAAGATGAAGACTGAAAAGCAAATTTACATTGTCTGTTTTGTTGAATAATCAACTTGAGTTAATGTGAGAGGAAACTTGGTTTCAGCAGATTCGGAAATTTTGGCTGTCTTGTTCATTACTGTCAGCTGAAGTGGAGGAACACAGGCACTGGATCTGGGGTACAGCAGGGCCACCATGATGATTGGCTGATGGCTTTCCTGACGTGGACCTGTAGAAAAGCAGGTGCTGCTTTGGGTGTAGTATCTAGACAGCTTGGAGGAGGGAGAGAGGGGACAATAAAAGAGAACGCAGGCTATATCACCCCCCCACCCCCACCCCCACTCCCACAAAGTAGTGATTGATAGCAGCAGTGTCATACCTCTGTGGTACCATAATAATAAAGTGACATCAGGGAACCTCATCAATTGAACTATGACATCATAGCTGTAGATTTAAATATTGATTCTCCGATATGGCACATGATAGGGGAAGTCATTCCAGAAATTCAAGGCCCTCCTGTGCTGTATGTATACTAACAGTACTCTATTAATTTACATATCTGGTGGCTTTATATCTTAAAATACAAATATATATAGTAACAACTTAAATATGCAAAATGGAAGGAATAACACAGTTCTGTTTCACTCTATTTATTATCCCCATCAAGTTCTTAGAAATCAGCCTTAGCTCATGCTGCATCATTACAAGGTGTATATGTTATCTCAATAACTGAATAAAAGTTTAGTACAGTGTATGGCCAGACATTGTTTTTCAGACATTGGACTCTCTTCCCGTTACCCTCTGAATTATGGGCCCATTCTCGATTTTGGGACTTACAAGGAAGATATATCATGGGCACTGGCTGTGATCAGATTAAACTTTGAGTGTGTTTTGTGCACAAAAAGCCACTAGAAGGTAAAAACCACACTTGAGGGCTGGGATCCCACTGTGGCAGAACAAATTGGCTTTGTTCCACCAGGGGTAGGGGTGTGTAGGTCAGCCAAGGTTTCCTTGTCTCACCACTCTCAGGCACCCTGCAAATCGTCAGGCGCTTGCTGGTTACTCTGATGATGTCAGTGGAATACCACCTACCCTCCAATGAGGATCCACTTCACCATGGTGTACTGTGTGACTCGTAGTGTGAAAAAATGACCATTGGGTAAGTGCCAGTGTTTTGAAGGATTACATTTGTCTCACTCCAGCAATCCTGTGCAAATGCTGAGGTTGTCACTGTGAGACAAGCACAATTGACGATTCCAAAAACACAGTTACATAAAAAAAGGGGAGAATGCCTAGCACTCTGGTGCTTTTTCTTAGGAAACAACATTAAATGCAACTTCAGACTGTATAGGTGAACACTTCAGACTACATGTGAACACAATCTCAAGCAATGAAAGCTCTGGCTTTTGTACTCCCCACCAGGCCACATAAAGGAACAGGCAGTTTATTTTTTATTCTTTACTCTGCCCTTTATAACTTTGCTTTCCTGTGAGGGGAGAGATACACTTTCACTAAAACCTCTCAAGAAAATGATTTGAAACACCCGGCATGTCGGAGCAAAGGACAAGGTGTTCACTTTTGAAGACCAGAATTTTGGGAAGCCCGAATCAGGCTTTCAGTACGGGCTGTTCCTTCCTGGCAAGCACTTAGCGTGGTGAGCAGCGCTATGTTCGATTACACTTGCTCCCCAGATTCTAATGGGCCTGCCAGTTATGGGAAGCAGAGCATTGTCAGTCTCCATGCTCTCATTTCTCACAGTAAAAGGATGTGTAACATCTGGAATGGTTTAGGAGGAAGTCTGAGATCTCTTCAGCTGGCATTCTCATGGCTGAGACCTGACATCAAAGGCCTCTGAGACCCCCCCCTGGCCCCGCCAACAATAAAGTTCATTTACCTTGGAGGAAGGCACTTAAGAAGTGCATTCTATCACAGCACAGGAGGGTAATGCTGATGACACAGCATTTACTGAAGTAAAACACTGTGGGAGCATTTTACTTTAATGGCACTTTAATGGTGCTGCTTTGTTCAAAGGGACCTCTAAAATTATAGACTGAAATGGAAAAGATATATACTGTTGTGCCCTTTTGCATTAGTTTATTTCTATTAGTATTGTGGTGTAAATGCTAAATGACCTGATTATGAAGAAAATTTGTTTCTCTTTTGCATTTCAAACACCTGTAGAACTATGAAAAACAGTGAAATGTTCAACTATATGACCGTTAGCAAAAGTCCTTTGTATGCCACTTCCTTCTGTATTGAAAAAAATGCAGAATGGAGCTATAGACATAGCAAGAGAAACAAGCACCCCGATGTAATGAATTCCTTCTGTGTGAAGAAGAACCTGGTGCCAAAACATGGTGAGTGCTGTATCCCACCTGAGTGAAATGTAAAGAGAGACGTGCTCCGCCTCAAGCTGGCCATGTGCTCCCAGCCTCAATGAATTCATGCATTGTGGAGAGTTATCTCAATGGCTTATCATGTCCAGTGTTATTAAGGAACAACGGATGTTTCACAAGGAAAGATATCTCCTTAATTCCTCCCCTGTGAAGCTTTAACCAATAGAGGAGGGAGGAGGAGTCCCCTGTGAGGTCACAGATAGGCACTTCCAGATTATTCACGTCTCTGTCTGCCACTACCAGGGAGAACATTATTCCTCAAACAGGAATTTATACAAGTTCAAAAATAAAATACAGATAAAAAAAACAGCCCATTGAAAAAATGTTCCTGTTTCTTGTTAATTCCACACTGAAAGATGACATTTGTGTAGTCCCTTATCACATGCTCAGACACAGTCTTCAGAGGGGCTGAATATTAAACATTACATCCACCACAATTTACAGAATTACAAGCCATGGCTTTACAGACTGTTTGCAAAAAGATTCAAGGACTGTTGAAACAAAGTTTGTAACACCTGGATATTGAAGGTCTTCACTGAACCGTAAGGTAGTAATTAGGTTTCTTTGTTATTAAAGTCCTTCAAGGACATTGGTTAGTCATAATCTAGTAGTAGGAATGACATAGTAGAATTACACACTCAGAGATACCTCTACTCGATTTCCCCACAGTACTGTATGTGGTTCCCATTTTAATTATAAGTGTGAGATGGCATGGTAAAATGTACACTTGCCTAAGCTGCATGTCGATCACATATCAGGCTCAGAACTTACATTAAACATTAAACAGAATTCATTTCTCTTTCACATCCCAGAAGGTTATTAGGGTTACTTTAATTGTGCAACTTTGAAGAAAATAGAATGTCTTGCTCTCCTGTGAATTCCCCTTGCATGAATCAAAAATCAATGACAGCATATTGAAAAAAAATGAACCTTTTACAGCACAATGGCGAAAAAGTTCAGAACACTTACCTTGAAATTGAAAGATGTTTTTCCATAAATTGGAGCTTTTTAGAGTGGTAAGGGCTTAACATTTCAAAATAGACACATACTGTACACAACAGTACAGTACAGAACAATGAAAAAATTACAGCTTTAAACACATATTGCATGTTATTATTTTTGTCTGCTCTAATTGCAGGGACAACCAGTCCTATTGGCAGCACCCTCCAATTAATTATGACAGGCAAAATAGTATACACTGCTGATAATTAAGGCAGCTTTCCTCCCTTCCTCCCAAGCACAGGAGCATTTGAGGAATGTGCCTACTCTCTTGTGCCAAAAGCAATGCTGGGGACGTGGACCCTTGGACACACAAGTGTAAAAGATTTTAATTGCCCTTTAGAGGAGGAGATTTCAGATTATTTCTATCCCAAGATCCGACAGCATCAGACCTATCAGGACCTTTTTAAAACTGACCTTCTGCCATCATGGGCCTAGGGAGCATTGATTTGAAAAGATTCCTACCTTTTAATCATTGTGCTCTGTCTTAAAAAAAAAGAAGTGAGCCTTGGTTAATCTTGTTTTCATGACACCATCCAAAGAGACTTGACCCTTAGGTGTGAGCTACAAGAGGAAGACACAATAGCTGAGAAGTAGCATAATTACTGTATACACTGGAGATATAGTTGCCCCTGCTGATATTAAAGTGGGCATGTCCATTATAGCATAAACTGGAGCCAGAACTGTTATTGACTCATGACATATGATTACAGATTGCTATGACATTCTGTCTTAATTTGACGGCTAACCTCTGTCTGTCATCTTTCATGTGACAGTTTCAGAGAATGAGTTTGAGGTTTATTATGGAAACATCAGGTCTGGCTCTGTTAATTGGCAAATGGTATGTGGAAAGTAAAATCCAGCGATGGAACTTTAGACTGAGGAATAACTGACAAAGTGATCCTTTACAATAACAAAATGTTTCTGTTTGACTGAATTAAAACCATACTGTATTGTTTGTGTAATGCTTGTGGTTAGTGTTTACAACAGTAATGCAAATGAGACTTCCCAATCCTCTACCCACCCACCCACATGCATTGCAATGGGTTGAATAAAACTAATTGTGCATCTCAAATAATCCTTTAAATGGTGACATCTAGAAGATGATTTCATAGTCATATCTTAATTTCAGACAGAAAGTTGAATTTAAAGCCAAAAGACTATTATTGATTCATTGGTGTAAAGACCAGATAATGCCCCAAAGGCATTGTGTCTGTGATGTTAAGGGATATAAATAAAGCCTGCTCATAAATCCCTGTTAATTCCACTGTATAATCAATAATTTGCAAATCTTGTTTCCATCCAAATTCTGCTCACTGTTGCGTTAAGCTCTTAATGCCCATTAGCCATCTCACAAGCAAAAGCATGTGCTTCTTTTGTGCTGCCTGCATACAGTATGTAAAAGTGTAATACGAAACCAAGCTGGGTATATATACACTGGCCATGAGGATCTCTTTAGATAAGTTATTATGCATACAATGTCAGACAGTAACCTTGAGTTTTATATTTAATATCTTATTACATTGAACATATTGCTTCAGAGATCATGTACACTTCTTATATCAGTGAAAAAAACTGACTGAAACACTTTGTGACTATGAATGTATATATGTGTATTATTTACGGACTTTTGTATAATTACTTATATGCATTGGAAGTGCTTTCTGTACTGTATAATGCTCTCAAATAGCAGCAGGTCCATCTTTTCCATAAAGGATCATCCAGTAAATTTATGATCTTACTGATGCATAGTGATAATCAATAACAGACATATGTATACCAATACAGAGGCATATAAAAGCTCTAAATAAATAAAAGCTCTAAATGAAAAGAACAGTCTTAATGCTCTAACACTGCAATCTCTGAGTATCCTGTTGTGATATTTAAGCAGGTTGAATGAAAATCTTTTTAGGCATTTGGACATGCTGGTTCACAGAGTGGTGTGCGCTATGAAACACTGTTAATGTTTACTCATTTACACACTTTAGCCTACATAATACACCCAAGCATCAATATACAAAGATTACGGAAAAAATTCTGAATCACTGACTAAGATCGTGATGCACAAACCCAGGTCTTTTTTTTCCATTAATCAACAGAGCAGGCAGGGACAGGATGACTCACAAATTCGGCCTGCCTATCTTCATGAGTGTTTGACGGGCTCCTTACAGCTTCAGCTGTTGAGGTTCTGGATGGCCCCGTCCATATAAAGACATCTATAGCAGGCTGTTTCAGTATGTTATAGAGGAGTTCGTTTGGAACGTTGCCAACTCCACGCTGACTTCATTTGTTTTGATAAGCAGCCAAAGAGTCGGCCCCCACTGCGGGGACCCCCCTCTCCCTGACACTGAGCCACTGGCGCACAAGGCCACATACCCTCTGCGCTGCTGGTGACAGATTATCACTGTGGCATACCTAACAGGGGGAAGCCAATTGATTAGAGGGCTGAGAAACCCTGGCTGGTATGTTCCACACACCACGAATGCTCTACGCCCCAAGCTCAGTGCGGAGCAGGGTGTGCAGCACACCTCTGCTGCAGTACTCAGCAGCATTTGGGGGGGCTGACTACACCCCCAATCTACACTAGCCCCTCTCTTCATACACACACACACACACACACACACACACACACTGCTCAAAAATGAATTTACAAGACCCAAAGCATCTCAGATGCACAAGAAAAGAGCTGCACAAGAAAAAAAGGGCTTTAATGCACTAATCGTACATAATTCACACCGTTATTATTCACAGATTTTAAGGGATTACTGAAGCAGACATTTTAAATTAGTGATTCAACTGCAAAGTAAAAGCGTTCAAAGAGTATGCTGGGTGGACATGCGCCACCTCACTGTTTAAGTATCCTACGCTAAAAATGCCTTCAGGCTGAATAAATCATGTTCCTCAAAACAAAAAAAAACCTCTCATTTATTCTCTCTCTGCCTATTTTCCTTGAATAAAAAATAATGCATTTTTAATTTTTAATGAAAATCTGAACACTTCTACAGACTTTTACTTGCAGGATAATGGGTTTCTAGAGTTATTCCGTATCTATTTTCACACAGACAGGTGTGTTGTAGCAGCTTTGCAAACAGGTAAATTTCAAAACTTTGAGAGACAAAAAGGGAAAATCATTAAATGCTACTCATTCTAACAAACAGATACTTGTGCAATAAACTAGGCTGTAGGAGTCCCTTTAGGCAAGTTTTACTTTGTGACCTAGATTGCTGAAGGAAAATAACACAGACAACACGTACAAGTTTTGGCATGTAATAGGATATCAAATCCAGCCTGTGTCAGGGGGTTGCATAAGCCGCGTGGCTCGAACCCTAAGCCAGGGGCTCCAGCGGGAGGTGGGCTGTGAGACCTCAGCAGCTGTGCATCTACAGTCCTAAGCTCCGCTCCAGACGGGGGGGGGTAAGCCCCTTCTGACAAGGGCTGGTTAACGAGTCAAAGTCTGAACCCCAGAGAAAAAGTAGGGTGACCCTCTCCAGGTGGCGAGACTCCAGCTGACCCAGGCATACTCTGGGCTGGCAAGGCACTCAAACCACAAAAGAGGCAAAGCAACAGGCCTGCTGTGCCCAAGCAGCTGGATCAGACGAACAGCAGGGTCTTTACTGTAGGTGGGAAGCGCATTCCTGGCACTGCTTAAGCTACTATCCAGTAGGTAGCGGCAAAGGTATCAAATCAGGAGCATTTGTTGCCCTAAGAGTATGCAGGGCATACAATGGTTGAGTTTATTGGAAATATGCACATTCATTTAAAATATGCACTTCCAGTGTTTCATTCTTACATATCTTTATGCATAACTAATAATCGAGTAGTAATAGTAGTAGTAGTAGTAATAATAATAATAATAATAACAATAATAATAATAATAATATCATTTCTATTTAGAATTGCTAGAAGTTAATAGAAATTTAGTCTGAAATGCTAACCTTTGTACAGAAAAGGGCAGTTTTCAAGCACTTTCAGTTCAGGCAAGGGAACTTTTCTGAGTTCGTCGTTCTGAGCTCCGGTTTCTGGGTCCACCTACTAATTCAGTTAATTAGGGACTAGAAAACGTGGCTTTTCCCCTTTAGAGCCCGACTGTTGTCTGCTCTGGTCAAAATCAGACAGGGGGCTTTTGCAGCCCTTAAACTGCATACACTTTTTAAATACTATGCAAGGGAACCCCTCGGAGCCCTCTACAGGATAATAACTTTCTAAATAATCTTCAGAAAACAGCGCAATTTTTTTTTTCTTAAAACACTCAAATGGGACCTACTGTCTTCAGTCACCCAATGCACATGATCCTTGGATAAACTCGAAAGCTAAAGAATTATGGAAAACCTATTTTGCCAGTTTCCACGTTCCATATACCATGGCTACCTATGTATAGTGTACATTTGTTTGATGCAACTTCATGCGTTCGCGCAGTTAGGTAAGTGGAAGAGACAACTTTCTTTTGATCTTCTTTGGTTAGAAATGCTGTGTAGGTGGTTACACAAATAAAAGCTTGCAATCTGAGGGATAAATGAAGTGAGTTGACATTCTGGAAACAAAACCCAGCGACAAGCTTGTTTCTGTCTTGCCAAGCTAAATTGTTTACGGCGAATTGCTCTTGTTGGTGCCATGTTTGAAAAGTTGTTTAACGATTTGGGAGTCTAAGTGCGTTTCATTTCGTAAATATATGAGCTCTTTGAAACCACCACAGCTTTGCGGCGTTGTTGTGCGGTTTCCACAATTTCCTGTTTGTTTATACCGCACTTTTTTTTTACTTAGAGGACTAACATGTGAAACGGTTAGTGGCTAACCATGTCAAACTGCGGTGGATCATCCAGTTCTTATTGCAAAGTTTTTGTTTAGTTCAAACGCAATGATAGACGCCTTTCAAGTTTTACTAATCCTGTTATTAGAAGCTGTACTGTTCACAGGTACCACGCGTGTGTTTTAGATCAGGTTACGTCCTGAGAGCTCTTGTCCAGCAGCGTTAAATCCATTAACTTGTTCAAACTCGTGCCAATAATCCAT
The DNA here is from genome assembly GCA_019176425.1 of Megalops atlanticus. Classification (NCBI taxonomy): domain Eukaryota; kingdom Metazoa; phylum Chordata; class Actinopteri; order Elopiformes; family Megalopidae; genus Megalops; species Megalops atlanticus. The sequence continues at coordinate 24,692,538 of CM032886.1, forward strand.
CAGAAACATTGTATGCATTACTTCAAAATATCCAATTACAGAAACCCATTGGGGATTAAACAACTGGGTACACTTGGGGAAAAGTAGCACACTAACCCAGGGCTTCTATCAACCAAAAGTTGCCTAAATTTTAGTTCTTTGAATTGTCATTGCGGTTTGCACTTAGTTTGTAAGCAGCATGGTAAACGGGAACATTATGTTCTACAGGGGTTATTGGTAATTTATCTTGCTTATGAATGTAAACGCTCAGAAGATGCCACTTGTCAACAGGAAAATAAACTTTCTTCAAGATGTTGGTATATACCATTACTGAGAGAAAAACATTGGTGATTTTTTTCCAGATAATCACAGGACATCTGAGTCCTGTGAGGTGTTGGATGAGTCACGCTATCACATATTTTACAAACGATCGATCGAAGTGTGCGTGTTAATTACAGCAATAACGAGGGAGCATGTTCGTGGTATTGGCATCTTCAGAGCGCATGCAATCTATAGAGAATTGCTGGTATTGCACACCGTGATGAATACGCTTATATTAATGGCTTGACATGGAAGATAAACGCTTGGTCATTCCCAGTCAGGTGCAAAACTGATATTAAGGTTCTGAAAGTAAGCATTTCAGAACGTTCACAATTTGTTTGAAGACTAATAGCTGATATTACTATTTTAAAACCAATTCATTGAATTTGTGACTCATCAACTCAAGATGCTTTCTTCTGCCTAAAGCAAATATCATTAGATTACAGATGTATCCTTGATACCCATATCTGAGTTAAAAGGCTACAGTCATTAATATTTTTCTTTATCCCAATAATCTAGCTAGTGCAGTATTCTGAATTACAAACTTGGTCTTCATAAATAGGCACCAATTGTATTGAAAAGCTCCATGTGGGTGTGTCTTATAGACCCCCAAATGGGTTTGCATGTGAATATCTGTCCACGTTCCAAGATTGTTATTATTGTTATTTTTAAAGATCACTCACATTTTACATCTTGATAAAGTATTGTATAAAATTACATGGGGACGTTGGTAGAACTTTTCATAGAAAGATCAGAGTAGTTCATACTGGTGATCATGCAAAATTTTACAGAGTGCAAGCCAGAAAATTGAGCATAAGATTGCCTGCTGGTAAGAGGAGACAGAATGAGAGACATAACAAAGGAAGAAACTGAAAGCATTGTTGTCTCCTACATCCTACATCTGGTTTGCTTTTGAGTTGCGAACTATTTCTGCAAGTCTGGGTCTTTATTCGCCCCTTTGTCTGGTACATATAAACAAGAGTCTTGTTTCGTCTTTTTGTCCAAGAAAAATGTTGTTGATGAGCAGAGTGTCCAGAAAGCTATTGTGTTTGTCTTCCCCATCAGGGAGATGGACATCTTTGGTGCTTTTGCTTCCCTGTCTCTGACATGGGGCTGAAGATTTCTTGTCAGTGTACTGTAATTTACAAATGATAAAATGCAGTTATACAACAAGAGTTCTGTGGGGATAAAATTTGACTAAAGGTGCTCCAGTTGTGGTGTGACACCTCAAATCCATCAAGCTGACACCTCTCAGCAAGGCTCTCACAGGACTTGTCCAGCCATTGCACTTTGGTAGCTGGAAGTCAACAGGAGATGACTGGACTGGTCTGACCAGATTGTGAATGTTGAATACTGGGGGGCTTGCTACAGGTCAGGCTCATTGGGGATGTCAGCACCGTGTTAATGGTGTGGCAGTGTAGCATAGTGGTTAAGGAGCATGACTTGTAACCAAAGGTTGCTGGTTTGATTCCCCGCTGGCCCGCTGCTGCTGTACCTTTGGTATCTCTGTAACCCACAATTGTCTCAGTAAATATCCAGCTGTATCCATGGATAACATTGTAAAAAAAACTGATATAAGTCACTCTGGATAAATGCTAATAATGTAATGTAATGTGTTATACACTCAGTGAGAGGAAGACTGTGCATGCAGACCGGGTATGTCCATCATGAATAATCCTAAAATGTAAATTTGTCTCGGTGAAGTGACAGATCATTGGGTCTCATTTGATAGGCGTCATCAGCTTGATGTATGGAGACATTAATTGTGTGCTCTACAACTCACATTTCATATAATTTGGCACCCTGATCCCACTACAAAATCCCAAAGGGACAAAATGTCGACATTTCTTTGCTGTAACTACAATTCTTATCAGCATCAATGAGACAGAAGTCAAAGGGGGAAAAAATGAATTTCCTTCTTGATCGTGGTTGATTTGATCTCAATTATTATGTCTGTGTTCCAGTGTAGACAGGCTGAAATCAATAATGGGTGGTTTTAGTGCTGAAATATCTGGCTCGTGTTTTGTGAAATTTTTGGCTTTGTTTACACAGTGCATTTAAAAAAAAAAAACTTATATGTATACAATGACCTCCATATATTCAAACCGCTGACCAATGAATAACAAAAAACATGCTATAAAGGAAAAAACTGTACATAGTGTATTTTTTCTGCTTAAAACGTAAGTGTTATACTGTAATCATAATGACATAATACTTTTGCATTGCATTTATATTGCGCCTTTCAGTCTTTCTAGTTTCTCAGAACACTTTCTAAAGAAGATGGGTGACTCACCTCAATCACCACTATTGCCTAGCATCCACCAGGGTGATGCATGGCAGCCATTTTGCAGCAGAATGCTCACCACATGTCCTTTTAAGTATAATCCTTGGCTATAAGTGTTCCAGTTGGCCCAGTTAATGGCCACTTTGTGTGCCATCATTCATACAGCTTTAATTATAAACCATGAAAGTGTTTGCCTTGTTGATATTCTGCTGTACTGCTCTACCTGTGTCTGACTGTGTAACTGATCTGCGCGTGTTATGACTGAACCACCATTATGAAATGCTGTCAGGCTTGTAACAGAATATGCTGATCATAACATTGTCATGATCATGTTGTTAATTTTCTTCAATATTTTATTGATCCTTTGAGTGGAAGCTTAATTTAATTTGACTGAATAACATGCTCACCCAGCACGGGCTACACAAATGGATTCAGTCCAAACTGACAGGGACAGTCCCAAGGTGAGAGGTCTCATGATTTCAAAGTCAAAAACACAAAATGGTGGACTTGCATACAGAGTTTGGAGGAAAAAAAAAATGAAAACTGGCAAAGCGCCTTTGCTTTTAAAAAATCACAAACATCTCATCAGCACATCTGATGATTTTGACACTGATGTTGGCTGTCAAACTGAAAGCATTTGTGAGGATCCTTACACAATCATTTTTGATACAGTTAAAAGTTGTATTTACATGGAACCTAATCACTTTGGTGTTTCATGCCTTTTTCAAGCTGACTACACAGGGTCATGGTGCCGCCAGTCTGGTTTAGCTCTGCTGTTAAAATGTACTAAATGTTTGCCACAAGCACACAATAAGGACCGTTCCATTGTACTTTCCATCTGGTTTTCACACAGTACAGTTCAGCACACAGTATCTTCATTTATAATGTTTTGAGAAACAAAGTTTTAATCTGACATGAAGAATGTCAACAGAGATTAAAAAAATGCCATGGGAACACTACAGATTTAATAATCTGCTATGCTTGGGAGGGTAAAAACCAGCTCTATGCTCATGATCGCAAGAAGGCAAATAACACCTGGTGTGCTTCTAGATATTTGGAGTTACTTTCCCATCCAAAAATTATCTAGAAGTGCACATAACTTCATGGGTCATTCAGAATTAAGGCATATAGAGTTTCAAATCAAAACATTACAAATTAGAAATTACAAAAACGGGTCATTTTCTTCTGTCTGTGGCACTATGCACAGTTCAAAATATCAGTAACTCTTTCTTTTAGTCTAACTCTTTCCTTTTGCTGGGGAAGATTTGAAATTTATGCATCCATTTGGAAAACCATTTACTGCTAAATTAATGAATAATAGTGGAATTTTTGAATTCATGAATAATAGTAGAATTTTTTAATAGCATCTGTGGTGGAGGGGAATACATCCCTCTTCCCATATGCAGCTCTTAGTTTGCCCCAGAGCGGAGCTCCTGCCACAGAGAATTCAGAGCATTTACAAGCCCTAAGGGCTCCGGTGCGGCTCTTTCAGCGGACATGGTTAGTCAACATCAGAGGACCGTAAACAATCCTGCACTGATTCAGCCCTGATCACAGACAACAAAGCATTCCAAGCATGGAGATTATACAATGCGTTGTTGACTGGCACTGTTGTTCCTGGTGGTGTTCATGAAGTGTTGCTTTGCTTTTATTTACTGTACACACAGCCCAGTCCTGCGCTGGTGAAGGGACTTGGATTCCCAATGTTATCACTCAAGAGGTTTTTCTCCTCACAGTATGATGTAAAGGATACTGGTGTGTTTTATAGAATGTGTTTTATGACTACTTTAAGAGCATTGCGACATAGAGAGAGCACTTTTCAGATGCAAATATGACTTTCATTCTAGAATAACATTGCATTTCAGAGCGCACACACTGAATTTGTCTTTGTGTGCAGTAAACCAAAAGTGTAGCTTTACAGTGGACTTCACCATAGTGAATTATTTTCTAACCCGTATTTATTTTTTCAAGGTTATAGATATATGATTTCTTTCTTATGAATGTTCCGTTATCATGGTTTGAAATTAATGAACCATTGAAGAGATCAGTTTAAGGCATAGGATATTGCACAATATGTACCTGCTGGAACTTACTCCATTCCACAGCAAACACAATACAAGCCCAATTTGACTAATATTCAACAGGAAAGTCAAACCCTTTGTACCTAGGTTTTTGACATGGCAGTTTAGACAACCTTTGCTTCAGACAAAGGTAATTTAACTAAGGTATCTATGGTATATCTGTGGAGAATTAAATGATGTGATTTGGGTGCCCAGATATACACATTGAAAGGTGTGCATGACTCTCAAACTCTCTGCTGTTTGTGGTGTTTCCTAAAAGTGTCATGAAAAATATGTTGCACATTCTCTGGCATTCTCCTCTGTGTGGCTTCACATTGATAATATATCTGTGTTTGCTGTATCATTTAGATTTAATCACTGCTGATTGAGGTTCTTAGATCATATCAATAGTTTTTTAAAATGTTATTGCTGGCAGCAAAAAGAGATCTTGGATATCATGTAATCACCCTTGAGACGCACTCTCACTATTACTTGTGGCAATGAAGGAAATGGAGGCCTAAACATCACCGAGCGTGAACTGAACTAGGGATATTGTACTGCATTGGTGAGATGTGACGCTTTAGGTCCATAATTGAATGGTAATGACCCTAGAATTAAGCAGGAAATTGGGGCCTTATCGCTTCAGTGCTAGCTGAGACATGACTTCATCAGCGCTTTCACCAGACAGAAAACCTTTGCCTCAGAGAAAGCTGAAGGGATCATGGATCTACTGTCTATTTCCCCATGATGATCAAATGTCTTCATGCTTGAATTCATTCTATTTTGCAATCTTATTCATCTTATTTTTGCACTGATAATATTTTTCCACAGTTCTTGATTGTTTTTGTTGGTGCTGTGCACATTTAATCATTGATGAACCTTGCGATTATAAATAATGCACGTGAAAGACATTCAGAAATTATACCATATTTATTTTCTTCCATTCAATTTTGTAATATTTGTTATAGCACCACTGAACTGAGAACTGAAAAGTTGACAGAAACACATGACAGAGCCATACAGAACCTGTATTGTGACCTGAATTATAATATCACAAATACTGTAACCTCTGAAGACAAACCTTGGTCTATGTCACAATTAGTGGGAACTGGATAACTGCAAGTCCAAGTCATTTGACCCAGTTCAGTTTCAGAGAGAGGGGAAGGTTTTGCAGCTGCACCGCCACAGAAAAATGACAAGGGATTAGAAAGGTTTGCCTTAAAAGTCATTCTTCTATTTTTGGTCCTGTTTCAGCTGTGAGATGTGTACGGAGCTAGTCATGCATCATTGCCTTCGGTGACCTTTTCAGTGGAAAGTTTATAGAAGAATGAGTTGGCTGACTGTTATTTTAACCAATTTAAACGTTTGCTGCTCTTAAGACTGATTTGACCCTCATCTTTGCATGTTATGAACTGACTGATGTTTTACAAGCCATAAAGGCACATGGATGTTTAGATTTTTATTCTTGTACACCAAAAAATGTACTGCTCTTACCTAAACAGAGGTTAGTGAATTTTGATACACATCTTTAATGTTTGCACTTTTCGTAAAACATTACCCCCTCTTAGAAATCACTATAGAATATGTATTAGTTTTACTTGCTGATCAGGTTATATATTTTATTCAAGCAACAGTGAAGTATAACATTCTAAATTCCCGTTAAACACATCGATCTTTACACATTTACGATGATCTAATGTTCGCCTAGGAAAACTAAGGTTTGTTTTGTGTGCTTGTAGCCTCAGAATGCTACCCAGGCGGCTATCGCACCTTGCAGAACCCATATCGCAGCATCGATTTTGACTCAACGGAACTGCAGCACACAGCCATCCAGGACCTGATCTGTGACCATTCACTGCCTCCGGGCTGGTACCGCTTCATGATCAATAACAAACCAGCTGAAATGCCAACCAGCTGTGTGGAAGTAAGCCTAATTACATTACTGCGTACTTTTCCATACCGTAGCTTCAGTATATTCCAAGCTAGCATGCTGGCTACCTTCCCCCCAGCTCGACCTTGGGGTACTGCAGGTTCCATACCGTAGCTTCAGTGTATTCCAAGCTAGCATGCTGGCTACCTTCCCCCCCAAGCTCGACCTTGGGGTACTGCAGGTTCTCCCTGTGTGGAGAGGAACAGAGGAACCTGTTTGCAAAATGCATGTATTAAAATATGAAATGATGAATGTTTATTTCAACTTACATTTATATTACATTTATTAGTTGCAGAATGTATTAGTTGCATCTCACAACCTTTCTATAATGACTCATGACACATTTTTGTTTGAGCTCTGACAACAGTGCAATACAGTTGTAAATGAAGCATTTTCATTCAGGTTGTGGTGATGCTTCACTTTAATTTAAGACTTATTTAAGACTGAGCAAAAATATTCTTTGTTATGTTCAGCAGGTGGTTTTGAGAACTAATGAAAACAATCAACAGCAATACCAGTTCATACATCTGCCTAGTGAGATACATGTATAAAACCAACATTGTATAAATCTGGTTTTCTTCATTTCTGGTTGTTTTCTCTGGAGAGGTGCATTCAAGGTAATACATAGTTGAGCACATTGCAAGCACTTTTGATAATTGCCTGTGCAGATGCAAACCACATTATTCCTTAATGGCACTGCAAGCATGACTTGCCTGATATCCACGGAGTCAGAAAGCATGGAGAGAGATGGGTCGGAATGATTTCATTAGGCGTCTCCACTCCGTGGAGCTCAGTCCTTCTCTGGTGTAATGAGTTCCCTGGTCGGTGAGCAGCGATTCCCTCTCTTCCCCCAGATGAACAGGTGCGGGACCCAGGCCCCGGTGTGGCTGTCCCTGAAGGACAGCTCCTTGCCTCGCCCCGGGGAGGTCAGGCAGCTGTCGGCCTGCGCCACCTGGCAGTTCTTCCACGGCAGCACGAAGGACTGCTGCCTCTTCCGCATCCCTGTCTCCGTGCGCAACTGCGGCGACTTCTTCGTCTACTACCTGCAGCCCACGCAGGGGTGCATGGGCTACTGCGCCAAAGGTGACGCCGCCGCCCTGATCACGCTTTTTTTTATGCAGTTTTTATGCAGTGCAGTTTTTATGTCTTTGTTTCCACTGGGTTTGTTTGGGCCTTGAGATGCATCCTTCCCTGTCTTGTGAATAGTCAAACCAATTCACATTAATATGAGTTTGCAGAGGCATGCTGAAAAGTTAAACTGTGGTGCCAGGGCTTTATTATTTGCTACATGTACATTTTTCAGTTTGAGATTTTTAAAAAATTATAGGAGCAGCATCCATGATTTAAGATATTTCTGCCACTTTTCACACATGGCATACACAAAATGTTAGTATCCTCTCTTGCCTTAAAAGTTGGCCTCAAAAACGTAAGAATAAGCAGATAAAGCATTTATTATGTGTTGAAAAATTCAGCTTGTTCACACAACACACTAAAGCCTTCCTGGAATGTAAGCTATTAGTTGATTAATGACATCCATATGACTTGTTGGGAACATGGTTTTATATGTAATGGCAAACTGGAAAACTCTTCTTGTGTTTCACGTCAGTCATGTAAACTTGCTTGTCTTGAAATGCATTGTTGAAGTACTGTTGTATGGAAGCTAACAGACGAATGAGACAAACCTTCTTTTCTGAGTTTCGGCTTTCATAACAACTCAGTTTCAAGATGTCTGTAAAAGGGCACAGATTCTTCCATAACTCTCTCACATCTTGAAACTGCAATCCAGTGTTGTACAAGAGAAGGGCATAGTGATCAAAAATGGAACAGAAAACAAATATAATGTGTTAAAGCGATGTTTTTTTTTTCACTGGTTTTTAGTGGTTACGGAATTCAGGCCAAAACTTTGCCCACCAGGTGAAGTGGAAGTCAATGGCATTTGTCAAGGTAATAAATTTTAAAATATAATATAAATTTTAAAAATTTGGGAGTTCACTGGTAGCTGATTAAGTGTCAATGTAAAAAGAGACAGGTCTTGAACAAAATAATATATAGCACTTGTGTCACAATTAACACTGAATGTTTTAATTGTGAGAAGACACCAGTCAGAGACTAGACAGAGAGCATTTTATTAGATGCCAGATGAACCCTGTGAACTCAGTCTCCCTCCATTTCTTGATTAGACACAGCATGGCATTTGAATCCTCAGTCACATGACTCGCTTTGTTTTCCTCTCCCCCAGCAAGTCTCCCCTCTGTGTCGTCCAAGCCAGCCGTCGCCCCAGAGCTGGTGGGCAGCAGCATCCACCTGCGTTGCACGTTCCGAACCGTGACGTCCGCTCTGCCCGTGGGCTACCTTGTGGTGTGGTCACGCCACCTGCCCTCCGGCATGAAGGAGGAGATCAGAAGGGACTCCACCCTGCAGTCATTCTCCCTGGTGGAGATGGACGGAATTCACTTTAAGCTGGGAGACACGGTAATGCCTTCGGCCACAGCTGGATCAAGACGGTTGGGCTCTTGGCGTTTTGTTCCTGCGTAGCTGTCCCCTGATTTCATACAGCAAGAAATGACTAAGCCAAAGGCAAAGGGGGAAGGGGGGCGGAGGAGCTGGCTGTCCACACATTGGACCAGTTACAGACTTCACAGGCTTGGTTTCTTACACTTTGAAATTCCTCACCTGTTTCCTATAAAACAGAGGGATCTTCTGCTGCGCCGCCACATTGTAATGCAGAGTGCCAACGCAAAGCGGCATGCGCGGCATGTGAGCGGCCCTTTGTGTGTTTGTGTGCGGTGGTGAGATTGAGACACCCGCGTCAGAAGTGCTGACGTGGGCATTGGTGTGCAGCGGGGTAAGGCGGCCTCTGGCTGCGTCGGGGTGCTCTGTCCGTGTGAAGCGGCGGACGGCTGTGTTCAATCATGTGCTCTCTCTTAAACATGTGCTGATGTCATGGCTACACAAGGTCAAAGACAGGTTCTATGAACACCACACAGAGGGATAAATTAAACACAGCCCTCTGGGTGCTAGGTGAGACTCACGGATATCCCGTTGAAGTGTTGGGATCAAATCGTAACGTGACTGAAATACTTTGCTTAGCCTTCTCCACATCATACGCAAATATGTTACCATATGGGAGTTATTAATAACTGAATTATTAATGTTTTCATTTAAGATGACTGGAACACTGCACTGTAATTAAATGCAAACCTTAGGTTGCTCGTTTCGGGGGAATTTATGGTCCATGTAACATTCACAATTTCGCATGAAGTTGTTTTTTGTGTGTGTGTTTTGGCAATGTAAAAACCAAAGCATTGCATGTGTAATACCTTATTAACTTACCTCTGTGTACATTCATGTATTTAAATGCAGAAATCTGTTTTGATTCACAGATTTCCTGTAGTGTCTCCACTTTCCTGAGGAACTCCACGAGCGCACAGTCAATGCCGAGGGAAAGTGATGCTTTTTTTGCTGGAATCACGGTAAATCAAATCTCAGTGTAATTAGAATTCTTTTTCATGGTCAGCAATCTATATATGAAGCAGCAGTGTTGCATAGAGGTAAGGAACAGGAATTGTAACCAAAAAGTTTCCGATTTGATTCCCCACTGGGCCACTGCTGTTGTACCCTTGGGCAGGGTACCTAACCCAGAATTGCCTCAGTAAATGTTTAGCTGTATAAATGGGTAGCATGTAAAAAAAAAATGTATCCTGTGCAAGTTACTCACTCAGGATAAGAACATCTGCTAAAAGCCAATAATGTAATGTCACTTTGCAGTAACATTCACATATATTGCATTGCTTACCATACTAATATTCAATAAAGTGACAGATGGTACTCAGCAGAGAGGGGATTAGCTGTACACCTGAGAAAAGCCTAGTGCTTTTGTCCTCTGTGTTCACCTGCAGTTCACTCCAGAAGCTCTGCACATCACTGAAGACGGTAAAGAGCACCGCCTGACCATCCACAGCACTGTGCCCGTGCACTGCCACGGGGGCGAACAGAACCGCCGCTGCTCTCTCTCCCTCCACCTCAGCGTCCATGACGCAGGTATGAGTCTTCCAAAAAAAAAAACACTATCAACCATGTGTGTTCAACCATGAAGGTGCACTCACGCCGAGCATTTTTACCCGGAGAGAGAGAAACGCCCATACTGAACAGGTGTGAGAAAGTCTGGTATTGCTGTCATTTTTGTTTTTGCATTATGTCAACACTTGCTAATGTGTCGGCAGCTGGAGTAGCCGGCCGTGACCATTTTTACTATGTGTGCTCACAAGCTAAATGTTTTTGAAATTGTTATGTTAATGAAGTTATCAAACACTTGGCTTAATGTATGCCACAGTATGTTTTTTTTTTCTGTATTGTATGAGGAAACGATTGATATACTACTACATCACCTCAGTAGTTAGCCTATTCCAGTTTCGACGTAGCTTTTATTTCAAGTTATGAGACTTCCCTAGACTGATACTCGGAGCTCTTTGTGTGACGCCGGCGAGGCTCTGGGTCTCAGCTTGTGGAAAGATTGACGCCCCGCAGCTGTGTTGTGTGCATTATCGACTCTCCGCGGCCTGTTGACGTCCCAGACAGCCTAGGCCTGGAAGCCCCCAACGTGGCCCTCTCGGCGTGCCAGGTGGACCTGCAGCCAACGCCATGCAGGGAGGGCAGCTGCGCCCAGGCGACCTTGCTACTGACGGCCGTGACCGACTTCACCCGCGACGGGAACCGAGTCAGCCTTCTCAGTGCCACGGCCGCCCAGGACAGCCCCCGCCTCTGGAGGGGCTACGTCCCCGCGCCTCTGAAGGTCAGCTCTGTGAATGGCTTACTCTCCTAGCGGGAGTAACATGGTGGTTGGAGATCTGGGGCTGTCTGTGTGTTTCCTGCCCCCCTCCAGCTGTGTTCCCATAATGGAGGGGTAGGTAACTGTGATCCAGTTCATGGAAGACGCTTGTGTTTTTTCTTTTCCTTTTTATTAAAATTTCACAGTCTATTCATGAAGTCTATTTGTAGTTAGATCCAGATGTCTGCATGCTCAACTCATCACACTTCAAAATGAACAGTTGAGAGAGATTCAGAAGATCTGCAGGGTTGGGTCACAACAGGCTACATTATGATTTTCTAAAACACAGGTGGGGAGTGTTCTGCTGTTTCAGGCTCTGTGAGTGGTTTAAATGGGTGAAATGTGCTTTCTGTAATAAGTAATGCCCTTCAGGAAGAGATATAGTTAATCTTGTGATGTAATCCAAGATACTTGATTATTGCCATTCAGATTTAGTAAGGTTTGGCCCATTATGTTATTGTACAATGTTCTCTAAACAGGTATATCATTGTGAATTATATTCCATATGCCCAGTCTTCCATATATACCCTGGGGATAGAGGTATATATTCATATACCCTGGAGAGTTCCACTCCTCTAGCTCTGGCCATGTCCTTTTAGACTGCCCCTTGTGGCCACGTACTGCCATCACTCATTTCCAGTGGAAGAACAACAATCGAGTTGGCACCCAATTTGATTTATTAGACCTATGATTCCAGACTTATTTTTCCTTGGAGAAAAACTGCCATCTTCACAGAGTGAAAAAAGGCCCACGGGACACATGACACCGGCCCTCCCAATGTGTCACTGCAAGCCGGAAGTAAATACATCTGTATTTACTGAAGACATATTTAGTCAATCTTCTGCCTGCAGTAGCTTGCTCTTTAATCATGGCTGCTGTGCTAAGCTGTGTTTTTCCCTTTTCACAGGTGATGGTTCAGGACATTCCCACTGCAAGTTGCTACTCTTTGACTGACCCTCACATTATTACATTTGATGGCAGGTAACTGGAACTACTGAGCATATGCACTAACAGCCAGACTTGACATATGCTGCCATCAGTTACCCCAGTTCATTTGTATCTTTTTTTGTTTGCCAATGGCATTTATGATTACTGTAACAATCAGTATTGTAGGAAATCCTACATTTTTGTTAATCCTTGCAATACTGTATGTTGTAAAAAAGAAAAGACTTGTTACATATTTTCAAATAAGAATATTTGAGCTTCATTTTACTGAATTTGTTTCATCCAGGCTGAGGATGTAATACCTGGGATTGATCCTGGGATTTTTACTAGAAATTAGTCTTTGCTCTCTACAGGATATTTGAGAACAAATGTTCAATTTGTGTTTGTTCTCAAATGTAATCACTTAGCTCATCTCCTAATGTCACCAATATCATGTCAACAGCTATGTCTTTGTGTAACGTTCGGAAAAGCTATTTGCACCCAAGGCTCCTGAGTAATGTTTTCAGTGGTAATCTTTGTGCAGGAAAGTATTTCAGAGACTGAGGCAAATAATCCATTCGACATTGCAGGAGCAAAATCTGTGTAGATTTTGCGCCATATTTTGGTATGCTGATAGTTAAAGTTCAGTGATACTCTTGAGTTATCTCTTACAAAGACACAAGCTTATAAATACTGTACTTTCATGTAATGACTTTGAAGCTTAACTGGAATGAGCTTGATTACCTTGATGGAGGAAAATAAAAGCATATTTCCACTTTAAAAGTTCTCTTTCAAAAAATGTTAAAACTGTGACATTTGTATCTCAGCTTTATTCAGTATAATATCCACTCTGCCTAAGAGTACAATTGCTGCTTTTATGTACATGTAGCCTCCAGCTGATAATCTTCATTTATTGCCTTCTTCATCAGGAAATACCTTTACTTGACTTCCACTTACAGCTTTCTTTCATTTACCTTTTAATTTACAGTAAAGCACCCACGCAGCTGTAATTAATCTTTTTAAACAGACTGCATAGGATCTGCTGGAACTGCTGCTCTCTTTCATCAAAACAAGTATTTGACTGATATCCTTAAAGGTGTTATTTTTAAATTGCTTGAGGGAAATAAGTCCACTGAAACAAATCCACGAGCAAATTCATACAACCTGGATTTTTCTGTTGTCTTATGAGGTTGTTGTGGTGTCAGAGTTTTTGGTGTCATGGTGGTGATTTTTCTCAAAGGCTTGTGCTTGCCTTCCTCACCAGGCGCTATGACAACCACCAGACAGGTACGTTCGTGCTGTACAGGAGCCTGCACCGGGAGTTCGAGGTCCAGTCCCGGCAGTGGGACTGCGGCAGCCGGCACTACGCCGTGGCCTGCAACTGCGGAGTGGCGGCCCGCGAAGGGAACGACGTCGTCACCTTCGACATGTGCAACGGGCAGCTGCAGGAGACCCGCCCCCAGCTGTCCGTCAAGAGCCTGGGCGCAGCGGTGTCCGAGCACCTCAAGATCCTGGAGACCCATCACGGCAAGAAAGTCACTGTGAGCCCAACTTTGTTTCCATTACAGAGCTGTGAAACTGACGGTAACGTTTAATATATGCATTCAGAGCAGCAGAATACTCAGCCATCTGCAGTGTTCACTGTACAAATTTTCTACTGTAAGATTTGTGTGTGTGTGTCTATGTGTGTGTGTGTGTGTCTTCCGAAAGGTAAACATAATACTCCATCATAGTGAAGGGGAAGCTTTCTTGCTGCCAGGGTCGTTAACATTTATGATTTCTGTCTACTCCTCATATGGCTCAGACAGGAAAATAAGATTCTTTTTGATTAGTGCAGAGAATGTGTAATGTGGTCTCTTATGAGGGCTTAATTATTCATCACATATTTTCATCTTATATGTACATACATAAACCTGAAAGACTGAGTACTAAGTTTCCACTTGCACAGCAGTGAAACCACGTATGTCTGAAATCCGCAATTATATGTGACTGCTACGCCCCAGGTAGACAGTGGTATTGACATTTCAAATAGACGCTGTACAAGATGGATTTTATTCAGGGGAGGGAAAGGATATGTGACCTGCTCTCAATGTGCTATGTGCTTATGGCTAGAGTCTGTCATGTTGCTTTGCTTCCCGCTGCATTTGCAGGTCCTGTTCCCCTCCGGGGCCTTTGTGCGGGCAGATGTGAGTGACTGGGGGATGAGCCTGTCCGTCAGGGCGCCCAGCGTGGACTTCAATAGCACCCGGGGCCTGTGTGGAACCTTTGACCGCAGCAGCCACAACGACTTCCACCGCCCTGACGGCACCGCCTACAGGACGGGCGACCCCGAGAGCTTCATCAAGGATTGGAGGTAATTGGCTTTCCTTTCATTTCAGAGGTGGGGTGAGGGGATACGGGATGAGGGTCTGCTGCCCGAATGGCAGGATTGTGCCTGTAGGCTACTTCCTGATTCAACTCCCTTCCCCCGAGGTGTCAGTTGATGAAGTTGTTAGAGGCCAGGTACAATGGTTATTTTTAGAATTCATGTTATCTGCAATAGTCCTGCAGTGATATTATTACTGCTTCATTAAAATGTCTGAAATGAATTTCATTAATACTGTATGACTATTTTTGCAGTAATATAACTCCCACTTTTGCAGTTTTTTAAAAAGTGTTTTTGTTTTTTAAAGTTGCTACTTGATTACCCATTGTAGTGAGGAGCCAGTTGTGTTATTCCAGCATACACAGTACCTTTGGCAAATGATTTAGGTCCAAATAAATAAATGAAAAGCTGACCCTTACCAAGTCCTAAATCCTTGCCATCCCAGCCATTGCAGGGATTAATTAAAAGGCTACTGTCATGGCTCACTTTCTGATGCAGATTCCACACGCTCCTTTTTTGTCAGGATAGCGCCTGGAGAGAGCTTGTTTGACACCACGCCCCCCGCTATAGAAAAAGAGATCAAGACTAATTTCTGCCGATGTCAGAAAGGATACAGCATGTCTCTCCACGCGACGAGCGGGGCAGACGGTTTGTTTAATCGCCTGCCTTCATCGCACTGCCTCTCTCACGATGATGTGGATTACACTTCCGTCTTCCCCTCCATGGATGTCACCTCCGAATATATCGACAGTCCCAGGGGGGAGCGTGCCGTTCAGAAACGGGACACGTCAAGTTCTGAGTTTTCCAAGAGGCCTAAGAAGGAAGCACCGCTGTATCCAGAGGTGGACAGGCCAGATCCGGAAGGGTCAGTAGTGATTAACCGCACAGACCCAAACTGGGAGTCTGGGAAGGAGCCAGGAAGACCTGAGAGCAGGCAGAAGAGGCAAGGTGACTACGAGTACCAGCCCGTCTTCATGTTCCAGAGCCTGACGCAGGCAGATCTGGAGAGCTTCACCTACTTCTTCCCCGAGGACCACCTGTCAGCGAGCCGGCCGTCCGTGCGGCCCACCTGGCCCACGCCCAGCGGGCTGACCTCGGTCAAGGCCCTGGAGATCTGCCAGTTGGCCCTGGCCAACTCCACGGTGGGCGCGGTGTGCAGGGAGCTGCTGGGCAGGCGTCTGGACGAGGCGGTGGACCTGTGCATCCTGGATCTGCAGCTGAAGGATGACCTGGCCTGGGAGGAGGGCCTGGCGCCCTTCCTGGAGAACGAGTGTGAAAGGAGGCTGCTGGAGAACCGGACTCTGCGCTCCCATGAGCTGGGAGGCTCCGCTGGGACCCCGGGCGAGGTGGTCACAGCCCTGAAGTGCCCTAATTTCTGCAATGGAAACGGGCACTGCACCGAGTGGGGCTGTCAGTGCTTTCCAGGACACAGCTTCTTCGACTGCAGCCTGACCATCAGTACGTATTCATATCGCCTGTGCGTGCTTTCCAGCTGAGTCCGAGCTTGTTCTATAGCTGCTGTTGACACGCTAGTGATATGCCTACAGCATACCTAAGCATCAGTAAGTATTGAAAAGCTCTTTTTAACTGTTTGAACTGAGAAAGGGTTTACCATGTGGCTGTTGAATTGTGATTTCTAGTGGAAGGTTTGGTAGCACTAATAAAACCATGATATTATAACATGGTATCATCCAGCTGAATATTTAAGCATAGAAGTGCCCCTAGTTTGAGGAAACTTTTTATGTATATCAAGTTTCTGTTTGGTATGATTAGATATGTGTGTTTAATATAATTTCAAAGCTATGGATTTAGAATGCACTTTGAGGAGGATATTGGTCATTTTATTGTGCAGTAGTCTGCGAAGGATGGGATATTGTTTGGATCAAGTGTGCATTTTCTTTTCAAGCTCAGTAATTGCAGTCTGTATCTGATAAGATTAGCTCGTCTGTCAGCTGTTGGACACATTGTTTTCCCCGTGACTGGTCTACAAAGGCACATTGTGCCATGCTTGGATTAAATACATGGCATTCAAGGTGCAAGTGCAACTAGGTGGCAATTGATCATCTCTTTTTTTTCCCTGTCTTTATCTTCAGATTGTCCATCATACCATCTCTTCCCTTGCACTTAACTCTGGAAGTAAGACTCTTAATGAAATTTTCAATTGCGAACCATTATCACATACTGCTAAACTCATCTTGTGCCATTAAGCGCAAGTCCAAATAGGAGGCGCCATCCCTGTATATTTATCTCTACAGACCCAGCAGATTGTGTTTAGAATTGTGTGCTATTTGAATTTTCTGAATTGTGCCATCAGGGTAATACTTGGCAGAGTCCTATCAGCTGTGCAAATCTGCCTTATTTTTAAGCAGTCAAAGAAAGGGTTAGAGTGCTCTCGGTCCCAACAGTGTTTGTCGTCCTGGCAGTCCGTGTTTCTCCATGATATTTTCATGCAGATATTCAGAGTCCTGGCCCACTGCCAAATGAATGTTCCTGGTTGCTGATTAGCATTGAAATCAGCAGTGAGTCTGCAACAGGGCCCATGGCGCTCACCGACTCCTTAGAGTGCCCTTGCGCCAAATGCTATTTAACACAAATTACCAATTAGATTAACCCCAGCGAGGCTCAGAGCACTGATAAGCATAGGGCGGTCATGTATGAGCTCTCTGTATGCCGTCATGCATGTTAGCCTCATAGATATCACAGCTGATGGATTTAACGAGGGGCGGATAAATTAAATCCACATGAATCGTGCAACAGATCTTAAACTGACTCTGGGTCTCAATTTCCTAGCCGGGGTTCACTGGAGATTGTCATTACTTTTGTGGATGGAGGTCTGCCTCTTTTTTTCAGTGTGTCACTTGTATGTGTGTATATCTTGTCTCTCAGAAACATTTAGAAGTGGTTCCATTCAACTGCACTATGCATTAGGAATGTGACGGCTGAGAAGGGCACTCAGCAATTAAACACTGTTAATGGAAGATAAAACATGTTAATTCATGGTGATCAGTGTTACTTTAACCTTTTGATAGGATTCTTCTGAAAAAATGCACCAATCAAACGAGTAAAACACAAAATGAAAAACAAAACAACAAAAAAAAACAGAAACAAATGTAGCCTGCTTGATATTTTATTTCACAAAATTATCATTTTAGTCATCTTTGCATATTCACAGATAAACACAAACTCTATCATCATGCTACATTACAGGAGGCACCTCCAGAAGAAGCCTGTAGGCTATAGTTTGTTGATGAAACAGAAACTGAATGACTGAAGACTGATGAAACAGAAACTGAATTTTTTTGACAAAACAGGGTGTTTCCACAAAATAATGAATCAGCCTATTTAAGAGCCTAGGCAGTTCTGTATGAAAAAAGTCTTCATAATTAATATAATATGGATTTTTCCATTTTCTAACGTTAGTTTCATAAGTTTCATAACACTCCACTGTTAACATTAACTAACTAGCTAGTAGAGTTTTCTTGCTGCCATGATAGCTCATCAAGATCCTATTAGTAACTGTACACTATTCATATTCATAGATGACTTGCTGAGTGTGATTTACATGTTGGAAAATCAGATGTTCTGTTAAAAGGATAGTGACATTTCTTCATAGCAAACTCTATTAAACTAATCTAGCAAGCTAGCCAACATTAACCTGTTGTCAGCAGAACTAGACTTATTTTAGCTAGCTCGATGTGATAACTAGCAAGAGTACAATCTGTGAATTAGTGTACACTGGCATGCTAATACAACATTACTGCTGCCATATGGCTTCTGCGGGGAAAAAAAAAAAAAACTTCATGCTCCATTTAAGCAGCTCTTGTTGCAAATAATGTTGCCCACTTACATAAATTGGACAGCACTGTAATACCTTTCTGTATTGAGAACAGTTGCACTGCGTTCTTCCTCTCCCGTGGTGGATTGACAGGTTTAGAATGATTTTAAAAGTACATTATGTTAAACAGTCTACCACAGCAGCAATATATTTATGTAATTAAATGAAGGCGCCTCACATTACATTGCATAGGGCTGAGTCATTCAACAGCACTGCCAGAATTTCTCTGTTAACACTAATTTTTCTGCAGTCTGTATTTCTCATGCAGTTGCATGTCAAACACGTTTCACACAGTACTCCTGTGCAAGCCAGCCTTTTCTCTAACTGAAAAGTTTGGAATGAGAAAGAGAAAGCCCCATATCATGTAATATCACCTAGTGATAATTGATGGTCCTCTTTTATTTAGAACAGGTTTGGGAGTTGTGGGGACTGTTAACTTGTGCTCTTTTGACTGACAGTCAGTTAATTGACAGCTTGGTCACATCTCTGCTATGTATATCTATGTATTCTCCCTGCTCCCTTGAATCCTATGGTTTGATTAATTTTGGAATCATTGTTTAACTCTGGGTATGCAGCTTGCTTTATTCCATTCTTACTGTTCACTTACTCATTACTGCTTTTCTGGTGGCCCTACGAGAGCTGACCACCCGTCTCTACGCTAAACAGCACCAGGAATGATTTGTCCTGCAGGGCCACTTGGACCTTTACCTGCCAGGGCCCTCTGTAGAGTTGAACCAAAACACACACGCACACAGCCGGTTCCACGGGATCCAGTCACCAGCCAAAAACATTTCAAACAGCACATGCAATTTCCTTCTTATCCACTCAGTATGTGGCCAATTGGTGCTGGAAAAAAATAGGAAATAAGGTATTATCAAGCAGGTTGTCGTACATCTGGCTGAAAAGAGCACAACTGCAGGAAGACCCAGCCATTTCCATTTCGGAGCATTATGCAGTGATTTACCCACTCAGGGAAGGGCTTATCTTCCTTTGAAATCAGCCAGGCAGCTGAGACCTAACCGCAACCTTGGACTGTAGGGTGAGGAGATGGATCATTTGCTCGCTTCTCATTCATCATCACCATCTGAACCCGAGGCGCACAGATCTGCCCTTTATTCCGAGTTAAAGAAGGGCCAATCCCAGCTCTCGGACGGGAGAGAAGCCCTGGTCAAATACCAGCTGCTCGGGGGACGTCTCCTCGTAAATACTGAGATCAGCGCTGGAGGCCGCCCCAAACCCCCCTGGCAGACACAGGTCAGGCCTTTCAACTTGGCGGGAGCAGGGGCCAGGCGGGCGCAGATCTCGTTACCCTGCCTTAATGGTGTCAGGAGGGGAGCCACAGGCTGCGCGGGGGCGACCGCAGGGAGCGCAGCTGAGAATTACAATCCCGCCCTCGCTTTCCCCTACCTGCTCCCCAGGCCGCGCAGGCAGCTAATAAAACTCAGGTGAGGAGCCCTGCTCCCTTCTCCTGTCTGCTGCATCATCCCCAGGACTGTCTCCTCATTCCCACTGCAGCAGACAAATGCATCCACTTGTGGCTGGACTCTGAGAGAAAGGTCGTCTTATGGCATGAGAGATTTGTTCTTTGCAGGTGCAGCATACTGAGAGTGATATTCTTGGTAGAAAAAAAAACAATAAAAAATAATAACAGTAATCTTCATCATAATAATAATCATCATCATCATCATCATCAGGGCCAGGACTCTTGCTATGTTTTACATTTTATTTTGTATTACACTGGCAGCTGAATCACCTACTGTTGCTTCATGTTCACAACTGATAAAACAGCATCGCATCATTGCACATTTTGCCAGTGAGGACACTCAGCCTTTACAGTTTGTGTTACTGTTAAGATGTGTTGGTTTGAATTACCCATTAAGTGTCCGACATCCTGACTGCAGTGGTGCCAACTCTGTTCAGCGCCTTCAATAACAGCTGACAGAAATAAGAACAGAAAGATTCTACAGTGTCAGTGACACCCAACTAGATTTGCTCATGTTTTTTTGTTTTGTGTGTCTCCCAAAGTCAAACACATAAAACAAAGTATAACTTTTTGGAGGTCACAGCAAAGTGAATTGCCTGCGTATATAGCCAAATACTCCAGTCTTTATATTTCCACCACTATCACCCTTTAACAAGTACTGAATTACCTTTTAGCTGAACAGTAGTTGTGGCAACTGTTTTGTGGGGAAAGTATTCTGTATTTAAAACATGTAGCAACTTGTAAAAGTATAAAAGCTATGGTTTTGTCTAAAAGAAATTGAGGAAAATGTTTACCGTTGTTGCTTAATGTTCTGTTACCTTGGCATTGTCAATGACCACTCAGCTTAAATGCTGTCAACTTACAGTGGACACCAGTTGGCATTTGCCTGGTGTGTTTTGCAGAACGCGAAACAAAACTTTGTTTATTGACAGGCTTAGAGCCACCAACAAAGAGGCATTCCAGCGAGTGTTATTTGCGTATTTTCAGTTTGGCCGCGGAGCAGAGGTGGGGAAATGGTGCGTGGCCCTTCACACTGGGTAAAATAACACCCTGTGTACTTTCTGCCTCCTCGGGCTGGCTGTCTCCACCCCGCTCAGATGTGCCTTGCACTTTGACTGCAGGGGTTCACAATACCGTTCTGTCATTCTTTTTATTGTCTGACACGTGTGGGTCAAGTCCCTCCTCACTTGTTTGTTTTAGTAGGAGACCTCTGTGAATCATAGTAACAGTCTGGCAGGACAACATGGACAGTCAGACTCATGTGAAAGCTGGAATAATAGTGAAAGAATAAATTGGGTGTGTTGTATTCACAGTGATAGTGTGTTAGAATTCTAGAGACAGTGACGCATTTCATGTGCATATTTTATTTAGATGAAACAAATATGGAAACGTCAGTTAAAAACACTTATTGTATGGTATTAGTCTTCATTTTTTAAATATTTCATAAAACACATTGAATTAGTATGGACCAGGCCTATTAAATAGCTGGGTATGGGTTGCAGTGGAAAAAATAGCACTAAACCCTTGAAAAAAATATTGCGGGTTCAATAAACAAGCATAATGGGTCAGATTCGTAAAATAAGAACTGTGGGATGATGTCATTGTACGCCTGATGCATTTGCAATTTTGTACTTGCATAGAGTATGTTTTACTGAAATGAAGGCACTTAAATCAGAAGAGGATTTTGTGCCTGAGGTCCATTAAGGATTACATTGAATTTACTATGTGCTGTACAAATCGCAGCCTCTTGTTTTTGAAGACATTTTTAAGACCAATGGAATTATTTTTTCCATAGGCTGGACTGCAAAGAGGAGCAATACATGTGGGTGTCTAAGGTTGCTGATCTATACTTTTGTTTAACCTTATTGATAAGCTGTAAAATGTGACTGTTGCCTATTATTTTGTCCATGGCTCAACCCACAGGGCATAGTGCTCTCTCCAGCATCCTCCTGGAGGTGTTTCCGTGGATGTGACACTCTGTGGAGCACTGGCTGTGCTTCCAAACACACATACCTTACCTCTAAAGCTTTTTGCTGTTCCATCCACTGACCTTAGAGACAGAGCAGATTAAGCACTTTTGCACATGTGTATCAGTATCTTACCACTGTTTAAGTTGTGCATTGGTATATATTTTGTTATTGAAAGAGCACACAACATCTGTATTTTCTGAAACTGTCAGGGGCACTGTAAGTGCAAAACTGGATTTATATCATTATCCTTGGAAGTTAGAGACATGGTTCTTCAGGTGGACCCCTATTTGTGTGTTTTGCCAGTGGAGTCTTAAATCACATGTGCTTACACCTCTGAAAATGATTCCATATTTTCTTAACCTCATCAGTTCTTTTTTTCCTCAAGTTTAATCAATGCAGGATTGAATTCCAAATATCGCTTTCATTACTTGTCACAGTTAATCATTAACTTTACACCTTTGATGTGCATTTCTTTACATTTCTGTCCTAACCTTTAGTAAAACTGGCTGCATTTCCCAAATGGTGTGAATATGGCCCTCGTGTGAGCGTAAACCTTAAATGCACAGAGTTACGGTGCCTTTCAAACTTGGAGGACAGTCTACAGGCAGGAGACAGCAGGGAATGTCAAAGGATGGAATCCTGCATAAATTCATTTACATAGCTTTAAACTTTTATGACTATACTGATGGAAAACCATCTGGAATTGTTTGGATAAGCTGAAACCAACACTTTCCAAACACTGGGCAGTATACATTAGAATGCTTTTTTCCTACTACACTGTCAAGTGTTTTTTTTTTGTTTTTGGGGGGGGTTGTTCTGAAATATGGCACTCAGTTTTGTCTCCATCTATAGCAAAGTTATATAGATTGAAATGGCACATTTCATTTTTTTCAGTGCTGGTGATATGAGGAAAATTGTCTCTTTCTCAGCAGTAAGATCTAAAGTGGTCAGAATGTGAGCTGCATACGCAATGACTTAAGACGAACTATAACAGCTGCAATTGCTATGGGTATTAAACATGCCTAACTCTGGCAGCACACAGTAATTTCCCTCCTGTCATTAGAATTTTGCATTAAATATTGTCCTTTATAAAATTGCCCTACAGCATTAAAGGAACTGGCTGTCACGGACCCATTTATGGCATGTATAATGCGAAATGCCTATTCAGGGACACATGTCTTTTTCACTTTATGTGCTCAGTATCCTCCTGTGTATCCATGTTTTCTTGCATTTCTGGCAGACATGGGTGGTCACAAGATTAAGGTCAGAGTGGGATTTTCCAAATATATATGATGATCTGTTACCACTTTGATAAAGTGTACTCCCAACATTGATGTAGTCTGAAAGTGACTTTCCAGTTCTGTAACTTTGTGTGTCATGAAGTGTTTACTGCAACTTGTGTCTTTTAATTTGACTAACCGAATTTGCATACCTTTATAGTCAAGGTCAATGTTGTGATCATTACGTTGTATACAACAATACCCTTGAATTGTGAAATTCAAAATGTTTGGTTGGCAGTAGGGAGTCATGCCTCACTTTGAACGGCATAAATTTTACAAGTCTTTGCTTTGTAGTTTCTCTGCATTGAAATGTAATCCACATCCTTTCAGAGCTTGGTCCTGATTGATATTTCCTCAGTAAACATAGTGCCAGTTTTGTTCGTGTGTTAAATCTGCTTTTCGGCAAGAGCGCACTAAGACAGTTTGGTTGGGGGGTTATTTTTGGAGGCCTGCTCTGGCATGAGGACTGACTACCATGAGCCACAGCAGCTCAAACAGTCACCACTCTGAGCAGCCTCCAACAGGCCTGGAGCAGAGACACCCAGCCAGAAATACCATAAGGTGGTCAGCATCAGTTTAAGTTCAGTTTCAGTGTATTTTATGCATCCCTATGCAATACCAACAGTTGCAGGGAAAGAAAGCAGACAGAATGGTTATAAATGGGCTTCCTATTCATGAATTGTTTTTGTACTTTACAGAAATTAAGATAATGTAAGAAGCATGGTGATGTTAGTTATAAGAATCTACTGTTAGTTGTAAGAGTCCCTTAACAACTTTATTATTCTGAAAGAATATTCATAAGTATCCAGATGCCGTGTGTATGAATTCTACCATTACAACATTGAAGTGAACATGAATCAGGCTCATTAATTTCAAGGATTTTTTTTTCCTTGGTATGTCAAAAACTACACTAATGAAAACCCTGTTTTTCCGGACTGAAAGGTCAGCCCATTGAGCTCACAGACCTGGAGAACAGCGGTCTGTGCGACATCCGAGCCTTCGACTGCAACAGCGTGCGCGTCTTTGGCCTGGGCTTCATTGACTCGCCTGACCTGAGTTGCCACTTCACCAGACTGACGGTGAGTCACTCATCTCCAAACAGCAAAGTGACATACACAACCCTGTGCGGTGAGGTACAGAAGTTACTTAATGACACATAACAATTTGTATGACTGTCATAACAACAATATGCACACGCTGCACCAATTGCAGTAATCGTCAGTAATGTGGAGAATATCGCTTGTAGTTCAGTCTGGTAATTCACAAAATTGGATTTGCCATACATGGCCCTCCAATATTCCAAAAATAAAATCAGCCATGCTCATTATATTATTCACTTTGTTTTCTATCTGAAAAAAAACAATAATGATTAAAAAGCTCTACAAAAACAACATTCTGAAGGAAATGTAAAACAACAAGAGTGTAGAGATCTTGATATGCAGGGAAGCTCATTATAAGCACTGAATCAAAACTTTATCCCAAAACTCCTGTAGAGTCACTGTCCTCTCTGACACGGAGGGAGATGTCGGTTTGTGTATGTGTGCAGCCAGATGGATATTCCTCTGTTTAACTCCAATAAATGACAAAAGAAGGGATGTGTCGTACTTAATTGGTGTCATTTTCGTTTACATTCATTACACTAATCGGGCTCCTTCCTGACACGAAAGACACATTGCCAGGGCTCCTCCAGTGAGCTAATGGCATTTTAGATAGTTAGTACAAACTTCCTGTTGTGAAGGAGTAGTTTACCAGCTCTTAGATGAATGATTATAAAGCTGGCGGTAATGCTTTCTCCCCACGATCTGAAGTGCCCCGTGAGTGTTGCTCGCTTTCAATTAAAAGCCGTTTTCCATTCTCAGTACAGTCTGAGCATCACTCCCCTCCCAGGCTCTGCTGGGATTTTGCAGCCTACCGTACTAGGTAACTCAGAGGCAGAAAAATTGCTTTTACATTTCATTTGCCCTCCTCCGCATTGAATATGGGTTTGGGTATCTCTGATGTATTCTCTATCTATACAGAACGTAAATTAAAATGACCAAAGTATTTATCAATATTTATCATATTTCCTTAGATATCTCTCAGCTGAAAATGAGATTTTGTGCACCCATGCAAAAAATGGGTTATGTATAAGCATCAATTTTGTCTGAAATTAAGTATTAAAGTTTCAGTAATCTCTGAATGTATAATGAATGTATAATAAAGTGCTGTGGGATGTCCTTGGAAGGGGTAATCTAAGACCACTCATCTAAAATATTACCATCGGGATTAAAGTGCCATATTATAAAAGCAATAATGTCTACATAGCAGATCAGTCTTGAGGCAAGAGGCGAACTTGTTGCTCTAAGTTATGTTTAAGAATGTACAGGGCCCTCAGCAATGTGATTCCAAATGTACTGGCAGTATGTGTGTCTGAATAGACCTGTGCTTTGAAATACTGTGTATCTGTTATGTGTAGTATATTAATGGTGAGTGGAGCCCTGGAGAGCATCACAAGACTAAAGCCACCTTCCTGAGCTCCAAAGCTCTGGACTGTGCTATTCCCCCTCTAAGTAACATGGCTGCGGAGATCATGGACTTCATGGTGGATGACAAGCCCTTTGCCAGATGGGAAGTGAAGGTACACTTACCTCTTACCTTTTCAAGAACATTCACTGTCACATCCTCAGTGGCAAAGTGTTTCTGCTGCCAGATACTGAATGCAGAATATCTGCAGTCACAAATGGAAGTTCAGGATGAGAATTTTCAGACAATCCCTACACAATTAACCAAACCTAGGCAAGCTGGTCCTGTCCACAGCTGTAAAAATCTCACTTACCACTCCCTTTACACGTTAGCTGTTCATGGCATCCCCCCTCCACCACATCTCCCCCCCTTCTTTTCCCTGTTTATGATGTCTACATGGGGGGTCAACAACCTCGGCTCACGGCCAGTTGTGATCCCTTCGTCAGACTCCAAGCTAAATAAAAGCATTGCTATAACCACATTAGCAACCTTCATGCTTCGATTGTGTGGAAATTTGTATTTACTGAACAGTCAGTCTTTTTCTGTATTAATACTGCAGTATGCCAAAATGTAAAAACTGTACATTCCAGTGAGTTTTTGAAACTTTTTTCTTGCAGCTAAGAAAATATGTAGCCAGTGATATAGCATTTGGAATAACGTGGTACCATGGTGCTTGGAATTGTCCACCTAGAATAGAATAGATCAGAGCAGCAGAGTCTACCCTTAAGTCCCTTTTGAAAACTCATTTTTACAAACTTGCTTTTACTCTTTTATTTCATTTTATTCATTGCTGTTTTTCTGTTTGAATTCCCTTTTATCCTGCTTTTTGTGCTTTTAATTTCTGCTCTGGTAAAACGGACAGGACTGGATCATCCATACACTCTTTTTGTTCACATTACCACTGTTTTTTATCTCTTCACAGCAGTTTCAGCTGCAAGGGATGTAAGGTGTAAAACAAAAAAGTTACTAATGTAATTATTGGCAATAGTAGTAGTAATAGTAGTGGTATTATACATCATATGACTGCACAAGAGACCATGTAGAGACCATGATTACCATGAAACCTAGTGTTTCAAGGCTACAAATTCCTGTACACATTCATTCAGACGCATAACACACCTGTACATAATGTATATTCATCAAGGTCATGATTTTTTATGGTATTCGCTCTTTCATCTTAGCTGTTAAGTGATTTTGGTAATTCTTTACAAAGAGAATTCAAAATTATCTTTGCTCATAACTGTTTTTCCTTTGCCAGCATATCCTTGTGAATAGCCCCTGTGCAAACTTGATCATGAGTGTTTACTGAATTTTAAAAAAAGGCAGAGTAGCATCCATCCTCATTACCATAAATCCTAAGGCAGGGAAAGCCATTGGGGTGCTCTGAAGGTTATCACAAAGACAAATCTGTCTGGTAACAGTATTGACTTGAGCTGTGCTCTCCGGTCCTAATCAGTGAATGCGGCCAGTATTAGTTCTATAACTAAGGTGATTGAGAATCGTGGCAGTGGCAGCGGGTGGCAGTTTGGCGTAGTGGTGAGGAGCAGGGCTCGTAACCCGGCAGGTTGTTGGTTCAGTTCCCTGCTAGGGCACTGCTGCTGTAACCATGGGCAAGGTACTTAATACAGAATTGCCTCAGTAAATGTAGTAGAAAAAGAAAAAAATATAAATAAAAGTAGAAAACATGTAGAAATTGTAACAGAGACACTACATGGGTTTATTGATAATGGTTTATTTCTCTGCTTGCAAGATTATTGTTGTCACTGGTCACATTTATTAATGGTAACAGAATAGGATATCTGATCAGTATTTGTGTATCGAAGTACTGCATTTAAATGAGATAACTGCCAATTTCCCAGTTGTATGTTTTCTAAGCTTTTTATGGTTAAAGCTGTGAATGACATAATTGTTGCAGTATATTACATATAATTATTAATAAAAATGTTTTGTAATTTTAACTCACCAGAGAACACAAACATGTTGAGAATGGACTGAGAACCATAAAAGTGCTGCTGAGGGAACAGGTTCACAGTTTCACAGTGAATTTCTCTGCTCTTAGGTGACTAATGATGGCTCCTTATACAGCAAGCCCAGGGTGCTGACACTATATGACGGGGTGTGCCAGGTCTGTGACTCCTCTCCCTCCGGACTTTGTAAGTTAAAGGTAATTTACAGAGATGAAAGGTCAAAACAGCTGTAATAACTCTGCTTGTCACTGATTGTCTTTGGTAGCAGCCTCTGATATGATTATATTTTGTTGCAAAAAGACTAGAACAGGGGTCCTCTATGTTCTTACAGTGTCACACATTCAGAGAGATGATTTGGCTCTCTGACTGGTTGAATGCCAAGTACCTCAAGCACATGGTCACCAGCTGTAATGAAGCCTGATTCTTGATCCAATTATGTAATTAAAGGTTTAAACAGAACAAAGAACAGAATCATATCTGGCACTTGAGGACAAGTTGTCTTCGCTGACTTATGTGACTGAATACAACAAACTATGTCCTGTATAACAGAAAAGGCAGTCTAAAAACTACACTAGTTGTAGATGTGCACTTGATTGCTATGCTGAGCATCTGTTTGTGTTTGACTGCTGCTGGACATGTTTGGGGAAACCTGGACCGAAACAGGCTGTTTCCAGGATGACTATAACAGACATCCCTGAGAATGATTCTCCACAGGTCCCAAGGCTGTTGTCTGTTGCAACCTTATTGGCTTTAAATGTCT
Organism: Megalops atlanticus; assembly: GCA_019176425.1. Classification (NCBI taxonomy): domain Eukaryota; kingdom Metazoa; phylum Chordata; class Actinopteri; order Elopiformes; family Megalopidae; genus Megalops; species Megalops atlanticus. The sequence goes on from CM032886.1 coordinate 24,721,026, forward strand.
TCCCGCACACTTTAAACACACAGGGGGAATGAGACTGTGGGGTGGGGTGGAGGTGGGGGTGGGCAAGTGCTAACAGCTGCTGCTGATATATTAACCTGATGCCTTGAATGAGTAATCGGCATATTAGATGGATTTGTTTTTGGTCTATTTTTACAGTTTGTGTATTTTCTGTGCATCCCCTGGGGATTGGAGGGGAAGTTGATGGACTTTCTCATTTTTGGACTATGCTGCAAATACATGGAAGTGGATTTCCTCAAGAAACATTTGCAAACATAGCAATAAAAATATGCATATTGTACAGTATTTTCCATTCTACTCCTGTGCAAAATCCTCTCAGTTGATGGAACCAGCCACAGAATACAGTATGCAATTGAGTAATATCATAGTTGCAGCCTGCGTTGTAGGTTTATTAAATATTTTCAGTGCATTAATAAATGCTCTTTTTCTCTCCCTGCTTGTCAGGACAAGTCGTGCAATATTGATGGGATGTGCTTTGCTGAAGGAGACCCCAATCCCACCAGCCCTTGCCTCCTGTGTAATCCCAGCACTTCCAAATTCACATGGTCCATAAATGAAAGTAAGACATTTTCATCTCTGTGTATTTGTTATGGTTTGCATGAGTTGCCATTCATCATCAAGATCCTTGATCCCCACACCCAAGAGAAACAACTGATGATGGTGTTTCAGCACTTTTTCAGCATTGCAGCTACATGGTTGTTGTCTTATTGTTGTCTTAGTACATTTTGTATTACATTCGGAACTCACAGATGTGAACTTACCGTGGTGATGACTATGGCTGTGGCACAGGTAACAGGGAGGATGGAATGTTTCTGTCATCAGAGCCTGTTTTCACCAAAACCTTCTTAATGTAACAGCATGTTTGCAAAGTAACCTTTCCAAAAGTAAAGTGTTCACTGCACACAGTCACAACACTCATATTGCCCAGGTTATTCAAATTCTTTATCCAAGGAGAACAAATTCTGAAAAAAGGAAGGTGAATATGACAACACACAAGTGTTTCTCTATGATTGTTCACTGTTTCCATATATTCCTCACTTTTTGTATCCAGTAGAATAGTACCAGGGATCATCATGTGGATATGTTAAGGGCCCCTTGTACATGAAAAGTGGCAGTGTGTAATGAAACTCACAGTTGCTTGAGTCCATTTTCAAAAGTCTGCAAACAAACATGGATCCAGGTTTCAGCAAGTGTACCAGGTGTGAAAATGACATAAATATCATACAGTGAGCTTCAGTACAAAGGTGATGCATCTAGAGTTAGTATGTCATTGTGATACATCCAGATTGAATTCCATTGTTTAAGATTTACATCTAAAATGCAACAGTTCCCGCCTGTGACTCAAACTGGATTTAAATCAGTCACCCTCTACAACAGCAGTACCCTCTGTCTTAGTGTCCTAGTACTCAATCACAGTACATGCTTTTCAAATCTGGTCTTTTATTAACCGACTTGTCTGGTTTTCTGATTTATTTCCTTTGCCAAAGCCGCAGACATGTTTGAGACATCAACTCAACAGCTCATCAATCTCATCATGCAGGAAGGGAAAATTGCCTGTGCTTATGAGGGAAACCATGGCAATGTCCTTACCACACACTGGCCACATTAATTATCACCTCAAGAGGGACAGCTGTCTTCAACCTGGCACTGACAGGCTGAAAACACTTATTACATATCTGCATATTTGCAAAACACTTACAGTACTGAAATCCCACTGCTGAGTGATTTTTTTTTAAATTTAGCCCCTATTAAACATACATTAACCAGAGCTGAATTTGAAGAACACGCTACCTTCCATGCTTGAGTGCGGACTGTATATGAGGCTACATGCATATGCAATTATAGGATAATCACTTTATATTCATGCAGTAAAAGGTTTATGAACTTAGTGACATTTCTATGGTCTGTTTTAGTCAATACCGTGCAAAAATAAAATTGCAGCAACGCTCCAATGTGCAGTTTCAGGCTCAATGCACAGTCATTTGCTCTTGTGTTAGTAAATGACCCCAAATGGCCTCCAAATGATTTTTATTTCAGATTTAGCTCTACAGCATATTTAGAGTCAGCAATAAAGTCCAACAGGCATGAGTAGAAAGCTTGAGGATGAGGTAAAGTGTGAGGTGAGTGCAGAGGAGATGTAGCCTATTTCAATATGGTATAGGCAGTGGCACTTTCCTCAGCTGGGATTTTACATGGTTATGTTCTTCGTGTTCACTCTACAAAAACGATCTGAGGTAGGGGTGACAAGTCACATGTGTTCACATAATATCCACATACAATCCCAGAATCCAACAAAACCATTGTCCAGGAGATAGCCAACATACGTGAGGAGACAGACAATCCCGCCTTGAGGTTCATCCTTGCACATTTCCGAGTGTTTTGGAATCAGGACGAGGCGTGTGGCGGACCATCAACGATCATCAGTCAGGTCACACCGGCACTTCCCACCCCCAAGTGACAGCCACTAACAAGGGTGACATTGGCTCCCCCCTAATCCCCATTCCCCAAGCAGTGGGACACACAATCTCATCATCTTTCAGACCGCTGTTCGCAAGGCTTATAAGGTTGAATAGTCATGCTTTCCTGGCAGCCTGGAAGCCTGATCTTTTAACGCAGCTGTTACTGTGACACAACACAGTGCTTGGACGCAACAGATCAAAGTGGTGATGACTTATTGAAGTGGAATGACAGATCATTAACATTCCCCATAACATGAAATGTGTTTACAAATGAGGCCTTAGTATATTTGTGTAGCTTTTTATTATATCTTGATAACTCTTGAGTTGGATTTTGTTTGGTTTTGTTCAATTGGGGTAGAGGTTCACATAATTAGTTGTAATTTAATAACATGTATGTAGGCATCCTAAACTCATGTGATGCACGAGTGGTATTTCACTAGATTTCCTTGAAAGCAGACCTCCTTTAAATGAAACAAACATAAATTTTGGTTGCAGCATTGCACAGTCATGCATATATTTGTTTTAGAGACAATAATTGCAGAATTCTGCTTGTGGACAAAGAACCTTTGATAGCAAATGGCCCGTGTTCCTTTTTACTGCAGCATACCACAGCAGGAGTACCGCAGCAGTTTGGAAGGAAAATAACCTATGAGCATGAAAACAAAATAATCAGAATATTCTGAATCAACAAGATTTTGTCTGCATCAGCCACCCGAGGAAGGCTTAAATCACTGTGATCTTTTTTTTTCCCTTTTTTTTCCTTCAAAGGCATCTGGGGAGGACTGCAATTGAGGCCAAGTTCCCCTCGGGGCATGTTGATGTGATTATTAAATGCTGTCTTTTCCCGCTTGCTATTTTTTGTTTCCGAAACAGTCTGTCTGAATTGTCATGCAAATGTACTGAGCCATCGCCTCCATTTCCCATCGTCAGCTTTCGGGGTTGCCTCGGCTCGGTTTCGTCTCTCTTTTATAAGAGAATAATTAGAGTCGGTCTTACCGCCGGAGCAGCTGTAATCTGGCCGCAGTTGAGTCTGTTTTTCTCCCCTCTCTCTCGTTAGTTATAACAGCTGTGCATTTATGATGAAGTCACCGCACGTCACGGGAGACCGATGCTGACTGCCTTTTGTACTTTCCTGCTTTGTGAACACTCACATTCAAAGGAACCAAGCTTGAATTTTAATTGCTCTTCACTGCACAATATACATATGAAACCTTGTCACAAAACCCCCCAACAAGAGAGATGCACGTTAAAGCGTCACAGACAGAGTTGTCCTCTCTCATGTAAACATGTTGTGTCGGCCGTTGGGCCAGACAGCTAGGCGGGTTGTAGTGTAAATCATACCAAAGAGCCGCTCCTTTTAGCCTCCCCTGACAGCAATTAGACTTAAACCATAAACCATTAATTTCGCATTTACTTTGTGAGAGAGAATCTGGCACTGCCTGTCACAGTGGACAAACGCATGATGGCTTCTCTTCCTCCCCTCCTTCTTCCCCAGTCAATCAGCCCCCCTCCTTGCACAAGCCTGTCGGCGGCCTGCAGACGTTTGTGGGGGAGAATTTTGTTTACCAGTTTGCAGCGGCTGACCCAGAGGGCTCGGCGATGCTGTTCCTGCTCGAGTCGGGTCCGCCCGACGCCTCCCTCTCCCCGGCCGGCCTGCTCATCTGGAAAGTCCATTCCGAGGAAAGGCAGACCTTTGAATTTACAGTGTCGGATGAATGCAACGCACAAAGCAGATACACGGTGGAGGTAAGTGCGGGGCGTGCAAAACGTGTTTATGGAAACCTCTCCGCATGGGTGGTGTGAGTCAACGCTCTCCTACAGCCAGTACACACGCACTCTGACCTGAAAAACACACCTCAGTCATTAAGCACATTCATCATCGGGATGTTTCTTTAACATTCAACCAGCGTTAATCTTCTGCCTGCTAACATGTCTTGTCTCCTCACCAGTTATTGTGCACAATATGTCATATTTCCTGTTCATTTATTTCAGAAATGTAATTTAGCACACACTTTCAGCCAGGACAGTTTACAATGCACAAGCAAGCTACAGTTAATGTAGTAGCAAACAAAAATCTTAGTATGTTAGTATCTTAGTAAAATTAGTATGTTAGGAAAAATCGTACATGTTGGAATAGAAATAAGATTTATACCTAAAGAATTTAATGCAGGTCAGGTAAAAAAGTGAACAATACATGCAAGGCTGGAAAATTATTAGAGAAAGATTGGATTCGTAAATCACTAAATGGGCTGTGGATAGACGGAAAATTGGATAATCTGGGAACAGTGCTGTTTTTTAAGCTTCGAGACCATAAATGATAGTACAACACTGCAGAATTCTGATGTTGGTTAGCGGTTCATTCCACTACTGGGGAACAAGAGAAGGTTAGAGATTTATAAATTGCTGAAAGAGATAGAGGGGATGGTCTGCTTTTGATTGATGATTTATGAACACAGTGGTAACCAAGTACGAGGGGCTTTGTAGCAGCAATGAGTGGTCAGGCCAGGGAGATGAGAGTAAGAGAAGTGAAGAGGAGAGAATTCTGTTTTAAGATGAGGACATAAAGCATAAAAGTATTGGGAAGGACTTCAGTAATTAAACTATGATAACCAAGAAGTAACCAAGGTTAGAAGTGGGTATAGAATCAATGTTCAAAAGGGACTTACACTGCAAATAGATGGAAGACATGCCTCTTCAGTTTGTGTGTGAGGATTTATGAGCTAAATTGATAGGTGTTGAATGTCGTCACAGGGTTGTTTAAGGATGCCTTAACTCTCATACCTATTTTTGCAAATGTGTATGTGCTGAGCTGGAGAATGTACAGATGTGAGTATGAGTACGTGTCAGTAATCTTTCATGTTTGTATAATGAAGATGTCATTTGCTGAGGTTACAAAATAAAAAGGAAGGAAGTACTGATAAGCTGAGTTCAGACAAAAGCAAGATAGAGTCAAGAGTGACCACCGGTGTCTGCACTTCAGTGGGAATGGGGTGAGTGATTGAAAGTTAGAGAGGGCAACATGAAGGGCTACAACAGCAGAAAAAAAGGCATTCGATTTGGATCATTTAAGTTATGGATGTCCGTAATGAATTCTGGAGGAGCTGTCTGATGAGGTACACTGAAATCTGTAAGGAGTCCTGCAAATTAGAAGAGTAGAAAGAAAATCAACTGCACAAACTACTTAGAAATGATGGTGAGAAAACCGTGGTGAGAAATGAGAGGACCCATAGGAGGGAATGTAGAGAGATATCAGGCCCAAGACAGCCAAGACAGTGTGTAGAGAGCAGGCAATGTGTTCTAGAAACGGTGTGATTGTCATCAGTGAGACAAGAGGAGAGGTCTCCATATAAACCATACCGGGAGCCCAGATCAGCAGCAGAAAGATGAAGTGATCCATCGTCCAGAATCATGGATAAGACAGAATAGAGAAGCTACAGTCAGTGGTAGATGTAAGAGCAGGTTCAATTGACAGAAATCCAGATTTGTGAAGGACAACTCATCCTAGGGCTTTGTGTGGAAAAGGAAGGGAAGACAGGTGGTTGTTTCCCTGGATTGATAGATCAAGGGGTTTTTTTGTTACTGTTTTTTGTATTTTTTTTTTTTTTCCCAGGGAGAGAAAGTGTATCGGAGAGCGTGTACTGTTTTGCCAATAAAATCCATGCAACCCATTTTTAGGATTTGTTATGTTTACTTAACATTTAGAACTATTATGGGAAAATAGTAATTCCTTTGGGTTATCATGAATTATTAATTGGCTGATAACATCCATGTCTCCTCTTTCCTGTACAGCATGAATAGTTACAGCACTGTCTGATGTGCAAGCCTTGTGAGAGGCCTTTGACATTAAAAATAGAACAGATAAACATCACTGGATAAACATCAACGTCAAATTTCATATACATAGATCTATATATACAGGTAGGTTAGTGCTCGGAATACATATGGTGATAAGAAAGTCTTGATTGCCATAAGTGTTTGCAAGGCCCAGTGTTTAGAAGGAAAAATTCTTCCTTCTTCCTTTCTTACTTTGCTGTTGTCATGCAGGTAAGAAGTGTAGAATTTTAGAGTACCACAGGGATGTAATGGGGATTGTAGTACATGAAGTTTTGAAGTCTGTCACAAACACTAACTTTCTGACAGCAGTATTTGAACCTTTAGTGGTTCCCTTGGGAGCACACTGAATATAAAGTGGGGCATTTTTAAGGTGAAAAAAAGAAATGGCATTCTAGGTAAAAGCTTTTTCATTAGTTGTAGTATTTTTAACAGCCATAGAATTATGAACATATTCATTTTCACATCAAATTCCAATTTTACAGTTGACACACTAACCTAAATTTAAGTTGCTATTGTTTGACTTTTGTTGCAAATCCATCCTCCAAAGTCCTTACGTGCCTGCTAATGTACAGTACATGAACCCAATTCAAAAACATCAATGGATGGATGTGTACCTGCTTTAGAAGAAAGGCTAGGCATTAGTTGTCACTTAAACATTTTGTGAAATTACAGCTATAGCAATTATCTATGTCTATCTCTCTATCTCTCTCTGTCTGTCTGTCTCTCTCTCTCTCTCTCTTTCTGTGTGTGTGTGTATATATATAATATACATACACCACCGTGCAGGTACATAAACAGTCCCCAAATTAAAAAGCTGACAGTTAAATGTTAACATATGGCTAATGTGACTCAATGCTGACAAGTTCCCCTCATCCTGAACATGAGTCACTGTTAATAGAAAGATAGATACCCTCCATAACTCCCCTTATGTTTCCAGATGGGACATAAGCATCTGCTTCCAGCCCACAAGCAATCATTAAAAGAGATCTGCATCTAATATTCCTAGCCATGTTACTAGGTGAGCATGTCAGGAAAGAGTAATTATCAACATCGGATCAGTTCCTTTTTATTAGTCGAGCCAGACCCTGGGTAATGAGATGCAGTGTGCATTTTTCGGCTCGGGCTACGTTTTAATGACCCACATTGTATGAGATCCAACCTAACCACCACTCTTAAATCAGATATGAGCAGTGCTCATTTGTTGTTTTTTTTTTTAAAGTGACTAAAACTGCTTTTCTCTTCTTTCTGTTGTGGCAGCATGACAAACACCATGCGGTGTCATATGGAAAAATGAGGGTAGCTTAGCGAAACAGAACATTTTCTGCAGTGGCAGCGATCTCAAACTGATCTCGCTCTAGAAGTGGACCCGGACTGACAGACAGTCGCTTGCTTGCTCTGTGTGCTGCAGGTGGTGGTGAAGCCCTGCGGTTGCCTGAATGGAGGGACGTGTGTCACAAACATCAACTTCCCCCCGGGGAGTGGTCAGTTCCTTTGCATGTGCCCAGCGGGATTCACGGGTGACCTCTGCCAGGAGAACATTGACGAGTGCCTGTCCAACCCGTGCGGCACCAGCACCTGCCTCGACGCGGTCAATAGCTTCCTGTGCGAGTGCCCTGCCGGGCTCCGAGGTATGGCCCCCTGTCACACCGTTGTGGGGGGGGGGTCATGCCATCATTAGCGAAATTCCTTTGCTAGCTGTTTAACACGGATTCTAGCCATTCTCTGCACTTCTGTTGGACAGGGCCAACTCAACAGGCCACTCTGGCGCACACTCACTTCTGTTTCTCTGCCATCCAATCCCTGTAAAATCAATGTCACAGACTGTCTCTCTCAAGCATGATGGGCCCCTCTGCAGCCCCAATGGGTGTATGTGGTCTGTGCATGGAGGGGGGTTGTTTGGGCTTATGGGTATTTATATCACTGCTTTCTCCAGCAATGTATCAGGCACACTGCAGCAGCAAGATTTAGTTCTGCCCTCCCTCTTTTCTGGTATCTGCTACATTATGGGATCTAGGGAATTCTAGCACATTTCAGCATTTTGCTGTTATTGTTACATTTATGATTTAATCCCTTATTTGCTATAATTGATGTATATTTGTTAAGACAATCCTTTTCATCCAGCTGCTGTGGGTTATTATTTATTTGTGCATATACCATGTATAATGTGTGTTACTGTGTATATATGCATGGTATACATTATGAGTATGTATATGAGACAGAGAGATAGAGGGAGAAAGGGATGCTGCATTGCATTTATATGAAATTAAATGAGCATGTCTTGTTTGTGAAGCTTTATCTGAAAATACAGCATTTTGATTATGTATCGGTCTTTGAGAACATGTTGAGATACTTTTGGATTGAATGCTGATATGAATCCTGTTATTGACATAACCAGTTTAATAATAAGAGGCATTTTAACCCTCAAACATCATTAGCATTCTGAAAAGCTCTCACACAGATAACCTTTTAATGCGTATTGAGTCCGTCTTATAAACGGGAGAACTTATCGCTTGCTGTTGTTATCCTGATTTTCTGGTGTTATGTAAGTTATGAGTTTGGGATGATGATCATTCTTGATAGCAAGAGGTCTTTATTTTTGAAAGCATCATCCAGTTTAAAAAATTAGCTAGTGATAGGATAGCAAACTAATTTTCTGGACTGAAAAGCTTAATGTCTGACTCACTTAAGCTTCTTTTTCCACCCATTTCATTGAGTCCAACTCTACTGCAGATGGTTTTGCGATCTCCCACAGACCAGGTCAGCGTGTCCTTCACACATCACCCAAAGGAGCTAAGCAAAAAAATAAAATTAAAAAGCAGATAAAAAATGACATACAGCAACTGAATATAGAAGTACAGACAGCACACATTTGAAACTGAATTAACACTGTTTCTAACAACTTAATCTACTATTACCAGCTTTTACACTTTAGGAGGCAAAATGGTTAAACTCAATAAGTTTTGTACTAAATGTAGCTTTTTTCACTTTAGAGTTGGCTGAGACATTTTTATTCAATCTCAAAAAGTGTTGTTCAATAAATACAAGCACAAGCTCTTTGAAATGACTCAATGGTCAATAGAAATTGGTTTTGAATACACTTTATTGGACTTGATGCTTTGCATTATTCAGTATCTGAGGGCCTCTAGTTGTAGATGTATTGATAGGGGTGATAGGTGGGATGAGTGCTTATAGCTTGCTACATTGTTTTCTGTCATGGATTCAAATGAGTATTATTCAGAAAGCTCACCCCCATTAATTTCTACCAGACATGCTAAAATTCGATTTGAACAAGTGTGTTCAATCAGTCTAATAGCAGCATTGACCCAAGGTATGCAGTTGTTGGTGCCGATCTTTCAGAGAACACAAAAAACAAATAGGCTGCACTCCACACTTTTTAAATTTTATTCCATTTTAAATGTTAGAAATTCCTTTTTTAATATGTAATTTTTATCTAAAAGCAACGCTGGAACCTGACATTTCAGCTTGCCCCTTTTTAGAAGGTGTTCAGAGATTTAAATGGACATTCTTTTAAACATTCACTTTCTGCAATTAAGTCAACATATTTCCTCAACTAAAGCGCAAGAAAAGGTCTCAGGTCTCCAATCAAAGAACTAAGTCTATGTGTCCAAATACACTTCTCTTCTTAAGTGGTGAGAACTCCAACTCACCGTCTCTCATTAGGCAACCTGCTTTCTCTGTTCTCATAAATTTAAGACAAGATATGGTCTTATGCTCTAAAAATGTCTAGCAAGTTGAAATCCTGTCATTTCAATTCTGCCTTAAAATATTTTCAATTGTGAAAGCAATGTAGGAAATGTATGCTGATTCAGAGAACAATGCCCTTTCCACAATTACTGTGACCCTATAGCTAGCTGCTTGTTGCCATGATCCCCTCCCTTCCCGTGCTGCCCAGAGACACAGTGCCCCTCACATATGAGATCTGAATTTTTCATTGAAAAGGAAAAGCTGACTGGGGCTGCCTAGCAACAATATGAAATTTCTTAAGTACCGACAAAATGCCCTGGCTGGGGGAAACGAGGATGTCACTTCCTTAATACGTTGTGCGGGAGAGAACACAGTTGTCTTTGTGCATCTGCAGGTGTTACGTGTCAAGAGGATGTCAATGAGTGCGAGAAGGCACCCTGCTTTCCCGGAGCCCTGTGCATCAACAGCTTTGGGTCCTACAGGTGCGGGAGCTGCCCAGATGGCTTGGAGGGAGATGGGAGAACGTGTAAGGGTAAGCAACATTAGCATCACCGGATAGCATCATCTAGCACCACTGCCAGGAACTCTCTTTAGCTCCCGCCACGAGGCAGGGAAGAAATTCTGGGGACTGTTTTGAAGGAGTGTGGAGAAAATAAAATAAGTTTGGGGAAGTTGAAAGAATCAAACAACCTGGATCAACTTTCAGCCCATCAGCAATTCATAAATTAGAAAGCCAGCTTCCCTTCAGGCAGAGCAAAAGATGACATCAGGAATTAGTTTGTCATTTCCAATTAGCAGGAAGGCCAAATCATTATCCCAGCTTAAGGCAATCAGAGACACAATGGTAAACGCAGCCCTGTAAACACATTGGGGTATATGCATATTAATTTAGTTTGGTGCTAAATGGAAATGCAGGTGCTATTGTTTTGCGATGTGAAAGTGGCACTCTGGCCACTTTGATAGTTGCTAACCAAAATGCCCATTTGTGATTTGCATGTAATTAAGTACTAATAAAAGGATGACACCATTATCTTTACAATTGCTCCAGTTAAAAGTCTACAAAGCAAAAAATGCAATCAAATTGCGATGTAGCCAGCAGAGGGTAAATCGGACAATGTGAAGTTGAGTTCAGGTGTTCATTTCAGCTGACAGCAGACTGATACAGGGGCCCTGAGAAATGAGGTGAAGTCTGAGAGAGAAACGACAAAAATATGGAGTGACAGGGCCAGTGCAGCTGTGCTGGGGTTTGGAAGGATGGAGTTCAGCAGACATAAAGTGGACTGGGCTTAGCTTCTGTGGAATTCTACCTGGGCTATTGATTTATTGACTTTTTTTAAACTTGGAAAGCTTTGTCGCACTCCTGCATAAACATCAGCAATACCCACAAGTATTCTCTTGGAAGGATAGGTAGCCTTACAGGTCACATATATAAAATACAAAAGGTCACTTTCTATGGGCCTTTTTAGTGTGCTCTTCCATTTTTCATTGTTGTGGGAGGCATAGATTGCACTAGAGATTTTTCCTCCATTTCACCAATACTTCTGTCCCTGCAAATACAAAGTACTGACTCTTCTCTACCCGGAAAAAGTAGCCATTGCCTACTGTGTTACAGTTTTTTAAAGTCTCTGGTAAGTGCCATTGTTAATTACATTGTGTGCTCCATATGACAATGATCGCCCACTGTGAGTAGAGTCTATCACGTCAGCCGTTTTTAGAGCACTGGGTGAGAAGACAATAAAGACCACCATGCCTGGAGCGTCAAGATTCTGTACAGTCATCAAAAAGCCAGCAGTGCTTTGAAGCCCCGACTGAATCCATATACCATCATTGCATCGCTACATTTTCAACATACCCTATTGCATTCTGCCTGTGACTTTACCAGTTCTCAAGTCTAGATCTCTGCAGCTCCGTTGGTGATATTTTCGATGAATGATTCTGTCCTTTGCTTATTTCAGTTTTGTGTTGCATCTATAAGACCTACACTTTTTGGTGTTGCTGTTTTGGTAGCCAGCCATCATCAATCATAGCCTCTTTCCACTTTATTTCTCTTCCACTTCCAAATGTCTGTGGTTGATTTTTGAATGGGAAACACACTACTGACCCCTACTGACTTACTTGATTTTGCGTTGTCTCAAGCATGTGAAAGTGCAAGTTGGCACAAGTTAACTTGTGGTAGTGCTTTAAGGGTGTTATGCACATATTCATTGATCTGGGAGTGTCGTTAGCCAGGTCTGACACTGGTGCTCATTTAACTTGAATGGAAACACCTCTGTTCTTTTGTGCTTGAAGTCGCTCTGGATAAGAGCATCTGGTAAACGAATGTGATATAAATGAATTGTAAGGTAAAACACATATACATAAATATAGCTTTGGGTATGAAACGGTGATTTGAAATGACATTAAGTGAAAAGCAGTATCCCCTCCATGACAACTGGAGGTCAGTCTGCTTGCTGGAGAATGGCATTACCACCACCAGGTGGTCAACAGAGGGATTTTTATGTGTTTCTGATGTGGCGTAAAACCGCAGCAGTCAGCTGTGTGACACACCTCAAAATGTAGAGGTAATTTTCAGTTAGCTCATATTTCGGTATTGTACTTCAGGCAAGAAAAGCAGAATTTAAAAGCAACAAAGACACTAGAACAAAATTTGAAATTGTACAGAATATTATTGGCTCTGGCACTACAGAAGCTTCAATGATACTTCCAAAGGAAATGTAGCTTGAAGGTAGAGCTGAAGAGGCAATTAATCCACATGACAAGAATTATAATGGAACAGAAGGTATTTAGTGCAATCTGACAGCAAGGCTGCCTCAGTAAATACTCAGCTGTATGTATGTATAACATGAAAAATGTCAGCTGTGTAAGTCGCCATTGTCATACAACATTGTAACATTTAAACCACGTACAACTAAAGCAATTAGCACTGTTAGTACGTTCTTCCCCCAGATATCCTAAGTGCTCTGCAGAAGGATAGAGTTGACCGGTGCTTGGACAGGCTCTTATTAGGTCTAAGCTCACCCATTCCTTTAGACAGAGCCTCCACTACAGTGTGTGTCTCTCTCAGCAGCACTGACAGAGCCATTCAGGCTGGACTCAGACTGAGTAATGAAGCCACCTGCTCCCCATTTTCTTTCCCTCTCTCTCTCTCTCTCTCTCTCTCTCTCTCTCTCTCTCTCTCTCTCTCTCTCTCTCTCTCTCTCTCTGTCTATCTCTCACCCCTCCCCAAACTCTCCCTCCTTCCCTTCCTGCACAGCTCCAAGGCGGCCAGACACTGCTGGCCTTGCCAGTGTACAAGTTCCCTTATCCAGGACAGAGGGTGTCAGTCCCATCCTCCCAGAAACCCCTGATGCAGCTGAGAAGACCCCAGTTGTAGTTAATGTACCCAGCAAAAGTGGAAGATCTGGCAAGTATATCTCCATGCATTCTCATCATTTTCAATAGTGTGTAGGGGGAGAGAGATGAACATAAGATAACCAAAAGTGTGCACACTGTTTCCTCTATCCATGTAATTAGTCACAAAAGACAGGTATTTTACTAACTTGATTGATATTTACAAAATGAACAAGTGAAGCAAAGAGCAGAATTTACACCACAAGTATGGTTCTACAGACATTTAAACAAGAATACATATACTTTATATGGTGATTGTAGAATTGTTTATCATTATAATTACATGCTTGTACACTTTTCACATCAGTAAGTTTGTATTTTTAATAAAAATAATAACAAGTGCTAAAGTATCTCCATGTAGACGCATGTTGAGAGTGAGAGAAATGTGCTGCCAACAGATTTCTCACGTCTGCATTTCTGATGCTACATCAGTGTTCTGATATCCTGACGTTAAGGCTCTGTGGGGGGTTCTTTTCAATATAGGTAAGCCCACAAGGATGCCTGAGCATGTAAATCACATTTCCAGTTTTACAAGTGATAATGCCTTTAATCTCAATTTGTCTGCAGGTGGTTAAAAATTGACTTCACAGTGAAGTTACGTAGTTTCCACATTTATAGTTCCTATTAGGCTTTACATTAAAAAGCAGAGATTTTGACCATTTATTAATTTATTCCAGCACAGTATACAGTATATCCGTTTTCCTCTGTGGCTTACCTCAGAACTTACTCTCCTCTACATCTCCAGCCCTTGTGCCAGATGAGGTGGCATGCCCCTGTTTTGTGCGTTAATCTCTCAATGTTTTCTCTGAAATTACTCTAGTTAATTAGGCATAGCAGTCCTTTTTTCCCCAACATTAGCCTCAATATCATAATGCAAAGGACAGCACACTCTCTGAAGAGTGATTAAGCACCTTGCAGTGAAACTGCTGCTCCCTCTTGCTGTTTAGCCCTAGTTTGCAGACCTGCTGTATGTGTAACAGTCTGGCTGCCAGAACTGTGGGCTAGTTATACATGTACAGAAGTAATTAGCATTGTCCTTCAATACTACTGTCATGTACAGTATTGCCACTATGAAGACAAATTGATCTCTGAAGTCTGAAAGCAGAGAGCAGACGCGGGCTTGAAGATGCTTGATAAACCTTATCTGATGCAGACAGTTGCTTTGTGAAATAAGGGCCGACCCAGTGAGGAATCAGGACAGTTAGAAAAACATTCTATTGAAGTCTCATTTTGGGGACACTTAAAAGGCTCCAAATGCCTTACTGTAGAAGTCGGCGTTTCTAGTGTAAATTGTATCTACATGCAAAATGAAGGCATAGATGATTGAAAGGTATATATTTTTGGATTGATTGGAATGTTACCCCCATTGTGTTGCAGTTTTTGTTGTTGCACTTTGCCTTTTTGAACATATACTTTTTTTTGATTCTAAAAAGAGATCACTAAGCTGGTCTTCTGATCAATTGTTTAGAAACTAAATGAAGCTATTTGGTTTAATGGGCTATGTCACAAAGAATGCTTGAAGGAGTTTGAAATAGAATTTGTGTTACTAGTCAAACAGGAAAACCAACTACCTACCTTCACGTCACAAGCTCAGCAGCAAGTGGCATGTTCTGAGAGCCCAGTACTGGATATTATTTAGCAAAGGTGTACCGTGTGAACTTAAATTGCATGTAGTGATGTACAGAGTAATTACTGAAATCATAGGTAGGACATTCACCAGGTGGTTGCCCCACCTGTTTCACTATAAACTGAAAATGCAGTGGTAGAGTCTGAGGACATCACATCACCACATGATATCCAATAACTTAAAAACATGTAGAATGGTATGTGTAATGGCGTCCAGGGGTATGGGTGAGGGACGCAACACAAAAAGAAAACCCACCACCAATGCCAGCTTGGACGGTGCAGAGACGAAAAACACAGACACGGGAATGTACAAAGAGGTGCGCGATATATTTACAATATTTACAATAACAAATATACATGGTGAAAAGGGACAACAGACGGTGCCAACGAAAAGAACTTAACAAAACAGAAGCGACCCTAAATACCTTCACCCAGAACATACAACTGAATACAAAACAAAAAGGTTGGCAGAGCCAAACAAAAACCTAACTACACTAACTACCTGAAAACATAATATACAAAGGTGGCACCCGCCTCTAACCTAACCCTATACGGAGTACAACACTAACACGGGGATCCCCCACCTTACCTGCCCTCCTCCCATGATGCAACAAAACCGAGACACAATCCAGAATCGAAGTCAGAAACCGAGGCAAAGTCAAACACAGTACAGGCAAGTTTGTAAACAGTAAATCACGAAAAGCACGAATGATCAAGACAGCGATATCCACTCTAAGAATCCGGCATCTTTAAATTGGGGCGCTCTGTCTTTGGTTGGCCGTGCTGGAACGAGGAGGTGGGATGCAGTGCAGCAGGATACCTGCATCAGTCCCAGGTTTGGGATGAACAAGAGTTTGTCGTGTCTTTGTGATATTCTCCAGATGGCCCTGTGAATGCAAGGTGATGTTGGGACTCATGGTAGTTCAGAAAGACTTCCTTTAATCAGAGTATGATTTGACTGAGCACCTCCTTCACATTGGATGCAGTAATATGGTCTCACAGCCTAGCAGATTGTGCTCTCATCACACTGGGGGAGATGAAAAGGAAATGAATACAACACACCATGATATTTACCAGTCCCAGGAATCTGGCCATTGTCTTCGCTATTTTTGTTTATCTTACTGGACAGGAACTGAAAAAATGGAAATGGGACTCAAAAAACACATAATTATACAATTTTCCAGTTACCATTGTTCTGGCTGTGGCCAGATGTTGTTTCTCACCTAAAAGTAATGTGTGTTGTTTTGTAATAGATGTGCCTCTGCTCTATAGGCACAGTACTTGTTATATATCAAAGACCATAACGCTGTATTCTGCAAAACAGTAAGCAATTTTAATTCTTTCCCACAACTTTAACTTGTACTGTGTGTACTGTGTTTAGAACTATACAGTGCTAAACACACAACCAGGCATGTTCAGTTTGACAGACATTCAAAACGGGACAGTCAAGGCAAGGTAACCCAGGAAGGACAATCTCCATCTGATCATTTTGGCTGACCTCCAAATTTAACAAAAAAAATCTGCAGCACATTAGGCAGTAATGAACAGGTCATTATTTTGACCAATGGGATATTTTGCCAAATTCTTCACTCTCAGAGTTCAGATGGGGAGGGGAGGATCTCTGGAGGCGATGGAACACTCTTGACTGCTTGCAGAATAACTGACCTCCATCTTGTTTCAGTCACCATCACCTCAGTGTTTCCGTCTGTGAGGGCTTAATCAGATACCGCAACAAATAAGTGTTCAGAGGAGCAAAAGTTCTTTTTTAAATCATTATACAGTTGGATGGAGTGCCATATCATGCAGGGAATGTAATTAGCAAGTCAGAAATTCTCTATGTTAATTAAATTCAGTCAGTAATTAGCAGTTACAGTTCTGATCTTAAGTGTGCTTAAGTGTGAAGTTAAGTCACATGACAGGTGCAATAGGTGTCAGTATCAGGCTGCCAATGCTGCAAGCTGTTTTAAGAGGCACAGGGCCAAAGAAATGAGAATTAAGTTGAATTATGAAAAAACCTTAAAGTGAACTTGACTGGAAGTGACAGTGAACAGTTACACTTATCCTGCTGTCGATGCTCTTGTACGTACCGACCTGTGTCGACGCGGTGGTGAGCGTGTCTCTGTGTGCTGTGTCACGCAGGCCCCCCCGCTCCTGTGGACGCAAGGACAACATGTCTCAGCAGACCATGTTTCCCAGGGGTGCAGTGCATCGACCGGCGACCCCCCTACGCGGGCTACGTCTGTGGACGCTGCCCTCCGGGATACTACGGCAACGGACGCACGTGCACAAAGTCATCCCGAGCAGGCAAGAAGAGTTTACTCTCTCTTGCGCGTTAAGTGCCACACAGAGTTTATATCTACAGCACGTATTGTATTACAACAGACTGTAATTTAACTTACATCTGAGCATGTAGTCAGAAAATGGAGGCACAAGGCAGTTAGTTCTTTGGGTTGACTAAATTACAGTCTATGCTTTACTTGAGGTGGATATGGTGTAGCAAGATAAAGAGAGGAAATAAGATCCTTAGGCCCTGATATGTTTGATAAGTAAGCCACAGCGAAGCTTGCCTAACGGCCATTCATGCAGATATTTGTTCTTTGTCTGACCCTATATCTGATATTACACTGTGAGCAAGCGCTGCTGTTTGCTCAGCCAAGTCTCAGAGCTGAATTGAAAGTAACTTAAGGCATTCTCTACATCTCATATCACAGCCACAAATCTAGCAACCAACTAACTGCACATTGTTTTATATCACAGTGCAATTATTCCAACATTATTTTTTTGTGCGCAATCTTAGATCAGCTTCCTTTTCACCGCATATGAAATTGGATTCCCAACTAAATGATGAATGCGTCCTATTTTGTCACCTTAGCTTCAACGTAAAGTTTTTATCAGCCGTAGGTTTTAACTGCCATTCCCTCCTGGGACTCACTGTCCCGCTTCCTGCATCCACAACACAGGGTCCTAGATGATGAATTGATGTTACTGAAACATTTTCTGTTTATTTTTCATAAGCTGAGAAAAGAAATCTGATGCTTTATTCAAAACGAGAGCGGCTGCCTCTTTCCCTCTCGTCATGCATCAATTATGGCAATCGGAGGTGGTAAGAGCACACGTGGCCACATCTCCGATATGCATTCAGACTTCCGTATGACACGCTTGATTCTTTTCAAGTCTACGCTTTTTGTTTTGTGAAAATCCTGTTTTTTCAGAATGGAGTATGATGCACGCATGCTGCAAGGAATATTTTTTGTTCCCGTAAGCGATTTTGTCAGTCACTGTGTCGCATAACAGTTGAATGTGTTCATCAGTGCGTTATATCTTCAAACAGGCCTTGTGTATCGTCCATGCCGAGGGACAATAAAATAAAATAGAATCGTATTGTATTCTAGTCAGTGGTGTCCTGTCTTGGTTTGATTTCTGTGTGGTTTGAATGGGTAAGGATCCATCATTAGACCAAAATCATTGTGAGCTACACAATTCTGGTAAAGAAACTGAAGATGATAATCACAGCTATCATAAATTAATTGTTACAGGAGTTATAAGACCTGTCACAGTATAATGGGATTGGGAAACAACTGAATGCGCACTCAGCTCTAAGAATTATTGAATATGTGGGATTATCATTAATCATAGAAAATCCTTGCAGATTTTTCTGAAACATGACCTAAGGCAACGGCCCCCCTTCTGAATACTTTTATTTAATATTAATAATTTCATTGTGGAGGACCTCCAATGAAGAATGTGCTATGTGCATATTTCATTCATGAAGGCGTGCTGTTGTCTTAATGTGCATCTTGTCTGTCACTCCGTCTGCTGTCAGCAGGGTCAGACTAATGAGTTAGTCGGGTGGCTGTTGTGCATTTAATGCATCTGTCTACTGTGCTCTCTCCTCTGAGTGCTTTCTCGGCCCGCACCCAACCGCAGCCAATTCATTCAAACAGCTAACAGCATGAATAAGATAACAAAAAGATGAAGGCATCTTTGTTTAGCAGAAATGCAGACCACTGTTTGCATCATTAAAGAGGCAGGGACATTTTTAGGGCTGTATCTTCCCGATATATGTGTTACTATATATAACATGTATGTGTAGTTTTTCAGTGTTTGCATACATTATTGTGTTGGAAGTAAACATCTGATATGTCCTCATCAGTATACATATTCATTGAATACAGAGAAACATCTCTTCAACCTTAAATAAACATCTCACCTCAGTATATTAAGTGCTGAGCTTGTTGGAGTCACTTACCATTGTCATACCTTTCCTCCTTCCACAGTTTCCCCTTCTCTGCAATCACGGCTGACACAAACCAAGAGCAAGAGGATCAATTACAGCCTCAGCAAAGTGCCACAGCTCCACTTACCTGTTCTCCCCTCCAGGCGCCTCTCATCACCTGTAATGAGGACAAATAATGACACCACCAGGCCCTTCCTAGCGGCTGTTCCAGGACCTGTCACCGAGAGAAGAGAGGCTGCACTGCACGGCCCTCTTACACACGCCCACGCTCACCAACTTGGCCCCCATGCTGATCTCAACCCGCTCCCCTTAGCCAATGGCATTGCTGACACGGCACCCTTTAATGGGACACTCAGAGAGATGGCAGTGGATGAGCCGTCCGGCTGGATTCTCAGCAGCACGCCGAAGCCCCTGCGGGCTCAGACCCCTGCCCCGGGTGCGTCTCCGTGGATAACACTCCCTCGGACGTCCACGCGACACACCGGTGGGAGGCAGCCCACGAAGAAGCAGCACAACGACGTCGTAGCAACGAGGGTCAGACCCCCGCAGACGCCTCCCAGGACGGAGCTCCCGCTGACCTCGGCCCTGACGGCCGCCCTCTCCTCTTCGTCCTACGTCCTGTCGGAGTCTGAGTTCTCCGCCGACGGGGACGTGGGCGGCCCGGCCTCCGAGACGGCGGACCCCCTGCCGCTGCAGACTCGCTTTGTACCTGAGAGAAGGGGCGCCGAGGGCTCCTCCTTTAATGTCGCCCCCTCCCTGCACTCTCACCACACCCCGCAGATCAGCAACACAGTCCTCCCTGAGGAGAAGAAGGTCACCTGCGCAGACATGCCCTGTTTCTCTGGAGTCCACTGCGAGCCCACCAGTGAGGGGGGCTTCAGGTGCGGGAGGTGTCCCTTTGGGTACATCGGAGATGGAAGAACCTGCAGAGGTACGCTTTCCCTCAGTTGGAACAGGCAGCAGATCTCTGTGGGACATTAACGCCGCAGGAACAAGAATAGCTATAAATGAGGGATGGTGCCTTTCTTAATTGCGTTACCCTGAGTGCTGCTTTGTCTCTTGAAACTATCACCAAGGGCTTTGGAAGATGACTTCTTTGTGTGCATTACCACCATAAAACTCTCTTTTAGAACAATCTCAGGTCAAAAATTAGCAACCCTTCACACTGTGAAGAAATTTGCAGTGCAACCCTCTACTGTGCTGAATAAATAGAGATATTTGGGGTTGTTTTACCCGTTAAATGAAGAAAATTACTTAAATTTCATGTTGTATTGCCATACCACGCTCCTGTTGCAGTATTACATGACAATTTTTTTAAGTCTGGTATTTTCAGTAATCAAATCTTGTGCTTGATCAGTTATCTTCAGTTAAGAAAAAACAGCAACTTGCCTACATGGGGCCTGTCAACTGCACCAATACAAGATAAGACATTCCTAACCAAATATAATCCAATATAAGACAATCTGACATAAAACAAATGTAATCCAATATAAGACAACTATAAACCAGATATAAGCAAATAGAAAACAAGTATCATCCCATCTTTGTATGTAGTTAAAAATATTTTATTATTATATCCTTGGGTGAAATATGACCCAGCATTCCATTACTGTTTGTGAAATATGTTGGTTGTTTGAGGATTAAAGACAACTGAAACAACTTGTTATACTTACAAATGCATATTAGGTAGTCTTAAACATTAACTTCTCTCAGGGAGTAGAATTAACTGTCTCAGTTAAAACCTGTTTTTATTGAGTTTGCCTGAGCACTGTTTTTCCCCATCAGCTCTCGAGATTCAACTGCAGGATCACTGAAACATAGCCAATGATGCAGCTAGAAGATCAGTTGTTAGCACCAGTAATGCAGTCATGACATATCAGTATCTAGTGGTAGTCTAAAAAAGCTGATCTTACCTGAACTGTTTGACAGGCCTCAAAATGAAAAGTGAACATTAGCTGAAGTTTTAACGTATTCTAAAGAGGTTTGCATTGTTTGTTGTTTTTAATTGAATGGGCATACAAACATTGCTGCAGTTATGACAAGCTCGCTAACCAGTATTGCTAACCGGTATTTTCTGACATTATCTCTGAAGTTGTACTCAGTAAGACCATCCCACTGACTTTTCTTAGCTGTTTTCTTTGCTGTTTTTACAGGTCAGTATTATTGGTTAAGTCAATTATCTGAAAATAGATTTTAATTTGCTCTTCTGAAGGTCACAATAAATCCATTTAAGATTGAAACCAATCATGAGTGGTGAGTAGTTTTGGGGAAAAAAATGATATTAAGAGGGTAGTGATATGAAGCAAATTGATATTAACGAGCAGTGTTTATACATGTAAGTAGGAATTGGAGATTTTCAACACTTAGAGATACCAGCAAGGGTTGAAAAATGTGACTTGTAAAGTTAAAGCACTCAGAAAAAGATGGGGGTCATAGGTGAGTTTAATCCCTTTTAATTGGGCCTTTTTGTGGCTTGTTTGTGCAGCTGTGTGCAGGCATTCATGTGGGAGGAACATGGAGTGCGCAGCTCCCAACACCTGCCGCTGTAAAGCAGGGTACACAGGGCACAGCTGTCACATCGGTAATGCGCCGTACATGTGATGTGTGATGTGATGTGATGTGGTGTGTGTGTGTGTGTGTGCGTGTGTGTGTTTGTGTGTGTGAGAATACATACCTTTATGCACCTCATGTCACTGTCATTGTTTCCATTACAGATGTGTTTGTCAAATGAGATATGATTTCTTCTTCTCAGCAATTTGCAAACCTGAGTGCAAGAATGGAGGCCAGTGCATTGCCCCCGATGTGTGTGACTGCATGAAGGGCTATCACGGAGAGACATGTGAAACTGGTAATCCTTGGTTCAGTCCTCATTAGCATCTAGCAGAATTGTTCAGGTGGAACAAGGCATGTCACTGGAATAGCTGCTGTGTGCACAGTCACCCTTACCAGACAAGAGCAGGTTACCAGCACTGAACCTGCTGTTTAAAGCTTTTTTGACTGGCAGACTTAGTGAGAAATTGTGAGCGGAGTAGGACCGGGCCCTTCAGGAGAACCCCCCTGTTGGGGGTTAGAATGTTCCAGAATCAGGTGTGTAAGAGGGGAGCAGTTAAAGCCAAGCAGTGCCTGACTTACCCTGACTCCATTTGTGGATTAGATAAGTGGAAGAAATGAAACGCCCTACACCACCCAGAACTCAGACCCAGACTCAAGGACCCATTAGAGTTTAGCAGCAGTCAAGCGTTTAATCTCGGCTTTAGGCCAAGGAAAATTCTGAACTCTGTTATGTAAGAATTTTCATCTAAATGCAAGGGTGTAGCCAAAGTGCTCATGCGGGAGCACATTTGCAGCTTAGTACCTCAGAATGGACACTGATTTTTATTTTTTGCAGCTCTATGCAGTCTGCCCTGTGAACACGGGGGTACCTGTGTGGGCCGAGACACATGCTCCTGTCCGTACGGTTTTGTTGGGCCCAGATGCGAGACCAGTAAGTCCGGCTCTCCCCCACCTGATAAATCCTGTAATTGAACTGCGAGTTAACACTGGAACCAGAAAATGCTTTCAACGCTGTGCTAACAGGAACACGCTATTCCTTTTTCCCTAGTGGTATGTAGCAGGCACTGTCAGAACGGCGGAGAGTGCGAGTCTCCCGATGAATGCAAATGCCAGGCTGGCTGGACTGGACCCTCCTGTGAGACAGGTAGAGTACTGCCAGCCATCGCCTCTTGGGACCAATCCTCACATTTATACCTGTGATGTAGGTAGCCGACTGTGATGTACGTCTGCACGGTGTGTCAGGCGACTCAGTGCTTGACAAGCCAGCTGTCCTCAGAAAGCATCCACAAGTGACAGCATTTTGTTTTTATGGAGCCATGTTTTTTTTCTTATTTGTCTGGGGTCTGGGTTTTAATGTGATCATGTGAGTGTTTCTCAGCAGCCGTAGACTGCTATAACCACTCCAGTGGGTGCGCTTTATGTCTTTATGGTTGTTCTCCAGCCCTGTGTAATCCTGTTTGTCTGAACGGAGGCACCTGTCACCGCCCGAATACGTGCTTGTGTCCCCGCGGCTTCTACGGGTCCCAGTGTCAGAACGGTAAGCCGTGAATTCCAAACAAGTCAGGACCGTGCAGAAATTGCCACCATGACCACAGGGCAAAAAAACCTGTGGTCCCTCATGCAGGGGAGCTAGTGGAGCTTTTTCCATGATACACAACACTGCACAATTGTTCCATTTTCCTTTTTTTATATATGTGATTCATACACAATAGCTGGAGTGATTACATTGTTGTTGAAGGGTCTCATGATTTTGTAATGAGAAAAAAACTGCTCATCCAGGCCGACAGTGGCTTAATTGAGATTTGTTTGATCTCCGAGGATCCATCAGGTGTCTGGCTTGTTTCCGATATATCTAGTCATGGAGGGATTACCCTAAGTAACTCTTGAGTGTACTCTTTCCCCTGCAATTGATTCCTCCTCATAGCCTGGCTTCTCCACACAGAAAACGGTCTCACCCCACCCACGGACACCGCTTCTGTTAATTGACCTTTGAGATGGCCACTTCCGTGACCGAGCGCCATTGTTTTTTCAGCTGTCTGCAGCCCCCCCTGCAAGAACGGAGGACACTGCATACGCAGCAACGTCTGCTCCTGTCCCGAAGGGTACACCGGGGGGCGCTGTGAGAAGAGTGAGTGTGGCCACTCTGTGTCTCTGTCATCGTTCCCTCCCGCCATATGGGTGCCAGTCCGCCGATGTGCCCACTCGACTAGAGGATGCCGCATTTCATCTCGCTGCTAATATGCAGCATATTGTGGTGTAAATTAAGCCATATGGAAGTGAGAAGTAGTTGATAGATATCGTGGGTGAGAGGCAGGGCCCAGGGAGCAGTGACCATACTTCTGAGTTGTAAGTTGCGTATGGTACTTGTCTCGAAATTTGCTAGCGCCAAGGAATGATGAACTCTGGTTTTTGCATCAGATTTACATGTGTGAATTGCAATGTGATAATTGTTTTGAATTTTGATCATTGCATTGGCTGTTATTATGCAAGACTGATAATTTTTCAGAGTTGGTTATGTTTTAAGCTCTACAAATTTGCTTGCTTTCTTTTTCTATCTATCCTCTTTTCAATCACTCATTTGAGGAAGTGATACAGTTACATGTGTGCATACTTGCATGTATATGTGTATTAGTTTCTACATTATGATCTAGTTCTTACAACTGAACTGTGCGTGTACTCCAAGCTGAATCTCAATACTCTGCTTGTGTTGGTAGGCGTGTGTGAACCTATGTGCATGAATGGAGGGAGATGCATCGGTCCAGATGTTTGCGACTGTCCATCTGGCTGGCGAGGCAGGCGATGCGATAAACGTGAGTACCGTCTTTGCAAACTGCGCTGCGAATCGAACTTCCCTGAGGGAGTAACCGCTGCCAAGGTCAAAATGCAAATACGGCAACTGCTCACGGTGCAAGGCATATCACACCTGATGGTTCACTATAAGGCGGACTTTACCATACAGCACACCCTATTACCTTACCTGTCAGTGTCTTGCTATGTGTGAAAAAAGTCATGCATAAAGTCCAGACCCATAACTGATAAAAAATACTATCAGACTCATTGGAGGCACTTAACATATGCACATTTCTAACCTTTTACAGCACAATGTGCAGACCTTGTTTATTTGTATAAATGTTCTGTTTCCAGCCACGTGTTTACAGAAGTGTCTGAACGGAGGAGAGTGCGTGGGGCCCAATACCTGCCACTGCCTCCCTGGGTGGCAGGGCATGCTTTGCCAAGTCCGTAAGTAGCTACTCTCTCACACACACACACACACACACACACACACACACACGGCTGTGGTCCTGGGAACGGCACAGCTTGCACACACTCCTCAGGGAAGAACGGTATTTGTATTTTTTGCCAAGCTTCCCGTGTCCAATTCCCACATTCAGAGCTGGCAGAGTGGGGCGATTTTGGAAGAGTGGAGCGATAAGATCAGGGATTTGCCCTCTGCGGTTGGCCCAGGCAACAGCCCGTGATTCATACAGTCAAACCTGCACTGCTGGACTCAGTAGCACTCAGACATGCCAATACTTAAGATGGACAAGGGAGTAATTTGTCACTGTTTTCGCTTGTTTTTTTTTCTTGCAACAAAACAGTACTTTGAGGCTTCATTTGCTCTCCCCTTTTCCCGAGGCCTGACATTAGTAAACACATTATTTTATGTGCTTACCACCATTGCTTGAAAGTTAACTATTGTTGATCGTGTGTGAAATTGTAAAATTATGGAAAATCATACCTTTACATTTATTAGTATGCTAATTGATGTTTTATCCCCTGTCAAATTTGTGGCTGGCTATAAAGAGGATTTATCACCAATATTTATATATTTATGGTTCCTTGCCACCATTTATTAGAGTCTGTAAAGCCAACAATGGCCATTAGTAAACCACATGCAGCCATAAAATGTTAATTTAGAACAAGTAAATGAAATTCATGCAGAGGATATTCAGAGTATAATCTGAGCGTATAATTAAGCTGTTTTTCATTAAGTGCAAGAGCATACTCCACATTGCTGAATTCATGCAGTCAGTAATTGTAATTAGTGCTGTGGCTTGATGGCAGTGGAAGGCTGTGTTAACATCAGAAACTGTTGTGTCATGGAGGAAATGTACACGTCCTTGCTTCCTCCCCGGACCCCTTTGGGTCTGTGTTCTGAGCAGAAAGATCAGATGCAGTTTGGTTGTTATCTCACTGATCCTAACCTCTGGGCCTGAAGTGTCATTTCTTGGGTGGTGTCTGCAGCCGTCTGCGAGCAGAAGTGTCTGTTCGGGAGCCGCTGTATCCGACCCAATGTGTGCGCCTGCAGGAGCGGATACACCGGAGCCCTGTGTGCCAAAAAGGTAAGCGGAGCTGCCAGGAACGCACATCTGAACAGGCCGGCAAAGCACCAGCAGCCACCTCATCCAGAGAGCAGTCGAGTCACTACATCAAGCCCTAGCTGTAACGTTTCAATTCTTGCCGAGCCCTGTTTTTAAAAGAGATGCATATCTATCACAATAAATGCGTACTGTTTCTGGATGTAGCTTTAGCATGTGTCTGAAAGCTGGGAAGCAGCTACAGTGGAACCAACATAGGTAAATCATACAAAATTAGGCTAATACCCACTCAGGGCATTAGCTGGTGCAGTGTACATATTTCACACTCGGGAAGTTTTCATTTGAAAGAACTGAGCGTCGGCCACAAAGGAAAGTAATAGCGGATGTGCTCAGCAGCCTGTTTAATGCAGGCTTAATCCAGAGAGTTGAACAGCATGGGGTAATTGGGTTCTGCAGGCTGTGACAGGAAGTTCTCTGTTTACCTGTGGCTGACGGCATGACATGTGTCCCAGCTCCCCATTAGACGAGGCTGAAGGTGGCACCCATCTGAACTATGCACTGAAGACACTGGCCTCCCACGTCGCCCTCGGTACTGTTACCCACAGAGGACTTGCTGAGGGAATATGGGGTTGCCCTCTGCTCATCACTAAGGTGTACATCAAATGTAATATATATTGTTAAAGTTTATAATTTATACATAGGGGTATAATATAATACTGTGTATTGGTTTTAGAAAAAGCTTTAAGAACATATGCTTTTGTGTGCATGTGAATGTGTGTGTGTGTGTGTGTGTGTGTGTGTGTGTGTCTGTGTGTGTGTGTGTGTTTGTGTACTTTTTTCCCCCCACACTACTAGAGTAAGTCATTTTCCCAAGGTCTCTCAGTGCACAAGGTGCACAATGTTTCATGCATTTGCTGGGCATCTTGAGTGGGTATCTTGAGTACACTCTTTGTATAGAGGAATATTCACTGGCTGCAGAGACTTTGATTCGAGCAAAGTTGAATCCTGTCATTCCATGTATCCATAATTCATATGTTGCTTTTTTCATCATTTTCAGTCCTGAAGAGTGGGCTTTAATCTTCATATAAATATGTTGCCAATCACAAGTGCCCACTGCCTACATATTTACCAATGTCATTTCTACAAAAGCTAAATGCATTGTCAAATATCCAGTGCTCCCACAGAAAACACTTCCTTTAATGCCATATTGATATTTGAAAAAAACACATATTTTCATCCTGCATTGATTTAGTGTGAACACACTTTATCAGCTTCAGTAAACCCCGATCATATTGTATTCACAGCTTTTCCAAGATACTGATTTTGCAATTTCACTTTCTTGTTCTTGTATGACAATTTCAAAGAGTTTTCTTAAAAGGACAGAGATAAACCTGTTATTGTTGTGTGTTTCACCAAGCAATTCCATTACCTCCAGTCAATTCTCATTTCCAGGGCTTACCCTTATTTATATGTTCAGTAAATATCAACAGGAATTCTCGCTGTGACCGCAATGACAAACATTGGGAGCAATTAACTGTACTGATAACTCTCATTACCGTATTACCCTGAGAAAGTTATTTGTCTGGTTTGATGAAGCATACCAAATAGTCCAGCTGTTAATACAAGATTATGTGAAGCACACGAAGAATGGGCTTCTTGAAAGACAGACTGTTGCCCTAAGCCCAAAGAAGCCTAAAGCTTGTGTTTACTGTCATCTCAGTATGCCACTAAGAATGTTTAAGTTATTGACTATGTGATGTTTTTGTACTCTGCCTGTGTAATTTTTTTTACATATAAAATGTTGTTTTCAGATATTCAAATAGACAAAGTGTAAGTACATTTATTAAACCTAAATACATTTTTTCTAAAATACATAGTCATTTTTTTTTCCTTCTCCAGTGGTGAACACTATGCCTCATGAAAACAGTCAACACATGCACCAAGCTGGCATTCTAGGAAATTTACAATTGATGATTGTGTTGAAGTTGGATATAAGAAAAATTCAGTAACTCTGGCACAATAAATGTTCCCTGCACTCCCTTTTTTGTTGATCATGCCCTGTTATATGTTGTACGTGTTTGCTTATATAAAAAGGACCTCTAAATGGGTAAAAAAAGGTCAATGCGGTGAAGAGTAGCCAATTATCACGTTTATGTAATGGCCAATTGTGCAACTCTGAGGATGTCTCACATCCACTAAGTGCATGTTTGTGTAAGTGAGTCAATGAAGGCCAGACATCATTTGCAGAACTTATTTATATCCCCTGTGCTCCACTCAAGAGTTTTACAGTCATTAGCCAAGAGTCCAGAGACTCAAGTTAAAATGTTAATATGATAGTATGATAATTCTCATTTCATTTGTTAATGATTGTAGTGTTTTGCCACAACAAAGTGCCTCGATGAAGTCCTGGAGCATTTCAAAAGGACTTGACTGAATTGTTCACAGAACTTCCACTGTAGCAGAATGGCTTCAGCTCTCTGTTGTTTTTGATTGTGAGGATAAGGTCCAATA
Source organism: Megalops atlanticus (assembly GCA_019176425.1). Classification (NCBI taxonomy): domain Eukaryota; kingdom Metazoa; phylum Chordata; class Actinopteri; order Elopiformes; family Megalopidae; genus Megalops; species Megalops atlanticus. Next base: position 24,749,678 of record CM032886.1, read on the forward strand.
TGCCAGTTCTGTTTTCTTGTTGATAAAAGTGACAAACCAAACAAGAATACAAGGTCGGGGAGATAAGGGGATGGAAAAAAACTGATGGCCATTACTATGTGCTGTATAGGATGGACTATAGGCACTGTAATTTGGTAAGTGTGTTTCTTGACATTGTCACATTATTTTCCCAGTTTAGGAAGACTGGACAGGTAAAGCTTGTAGACATGTTTTGCCAGCTCACTCAGGTAAGACCTAATTCCAGGATCCACCATGTGTCACAGCTCCTGTTGCAGTGTGAAGAGGGAAGAGATTTTCATATTGCAGATCCCCTATGAATTGAGAAGTATGCAGGGCTATATTTAATTCCTTAGCCTTAAACAGGGCACTCTAAAACAGCCCATACGTTTCCATGTTTTACATGATTGTTTAAAGGTTGGAGAAGTTTAAAATGCTGCACAAAATAATAAAAAAACAGGTAAACAAGAAAAATGAAAAAAAAAACAAACAACAATAAAAAAAAACATTGCATGCTGTTATTGGTGGGCTACCCATAGGTGCCGGTAAAATTTGTCCCGTTTTCACAAGTGTTGTTTCATTTGATTTGTCAATCAGCCAAGAGCTTGGGGAAAAGATGTTTGAAGAAAAACACGTTTCACTGTTATTTCAGTTCTACAAAATTTCCTCCAGGTGTCCCTTGAGAGCCCGGTAGCACACTAATTTCCCACAGTCTTATGCCTCTCAGGAGAGTAGACGAGGGGGTAATCTGATGCCGAGTACACAGTAGCTGCGGGGAGCCATGCGCAGGCATACAGCTGGAAAGGCTTTCATAAACACAGTCATATATGATAGAAAAACACCTTCCAGGCAGCGCGACCCCCTTGACCAGCCCAGGGGACAAGAGCACTTGGTGCTGATGAGAAAAAAGCCCCACAAATTGCCTTTTATGTAGGCTGCCCTCCTGAGGATGACTAATGTGGGAGAAAAACAATCACCAGCAGGTAACCAAGCTTGCTGCTTTCCACCAACACAAAAGCAACAGTACAGGTTACGCTGTTACGCTTGCTAATTCTGTCATGATGATATATATACAAAACATGTAAAAGCATTCAATAAGAGTTCAAGAGAAGGCCGACATATCAGCTTTTGGTTTCCATGCAGAGACTAAAGTTTTTTTCCCTCTTAGAATTCTCTTTGAACCTGCTGTGTAACTATGAACCAGGTTATATGTACCTGTCATTGTGAAAATGATCAAAACGTGGCTCTGATATTCCACTTTCTCAAGCTTTGATTCCAGCCTGCAATCCTGTAATTGAATGAGTTGGGAATGAGCTAAATCTCTTAGAAGCAACATGTTCACTCTGTTAATATGAAGGTCTCTGTCTAAATTAAGGGAATAAGCAACACAAGGCCATAAGTCTCGGGTTCGGTTTGAGTCAAATCGTTTACACCTTACACATGCACTTAATCTAATTAAATACAGCATTTTCTAACATGTCTTTGAAGTCTTTACTTGTTTTTGTGAGTAGTTGGTGTTGCTTATTGAATCTGTTCTCATAAATGCACCTTTATGCTATAATTCAGTTAAGATGCAGATTCATTATGTATGTTTTTAATTAAGGGAATGAAGTGGGTTACTGAAGCTGAGAAATCACATAACATGAAGTTCATCTTAAGGCTTATGGTATAGAAAATGTTTTTTTCTTTTTTTTTTTTAAATTTTTTTCCCCTCAAAGAAACATGAAAGCGAAAATATGTTATAATGCACATTTTTTCACTTTGATACAATTTCTTTTCAGCATTGCAGTCTATGCTGTTCTAAGAATAATAAACAGAATGTATAAGTAGTAAGATTTCATAAAGTAACTTAGAAAACGGTTACAAACAGATATACCACTTGCATATATGTAATTCTGTCATTTATTCTTACTTGCAATACTGTATATTAAAATACATGTATTTGCATAGTGTACATGTATTAGCTTATACTATTTACATTATTTACATATAAATGACACTCATGGTCTGTGAGTGTTGTTCTTTTTTTCTGTTTCCTTCTGTTTCAGAGGAGGCCATTTGGAAAAATTAAAAGGAAGTAAAAGCAGAAATCATTCTTGTAGTGTTTCAAAAATTTTTTCTTGAAGTTACATTAAGAGATGTTCTTTGATCCATCTGCTAAAGCCACATTACAATATCAATGGTTATTCATGATGAGATAGTACTTAGTTTTAATCAGCAGAGCCATTATGACCATTGACCCAGGAACTCAAAGATACAACTCAGGCTGGATTAATACCAAGGTAATGCAACGGATATCTCTCCTACTATGTCTCAAGTATGGTAACTTCAAGTAAGAATGCTTTCATTCTTGTTTTTTGTACATTAATAAAAATTAGTTTGCACTTACGAGGGAATGTTTTCTGGAGAATTCTCATTACCATAAGTAAAAGCTAACTACAATGATTAGGTCCTTCATTTTTTTAATAATAACACAAAGTAAACTATATATGTCATACATGTTTGTATACATACATGTACTTTGTTATCTCAAATGAAAGACAAAATGCATTGTCATCTAGATGGAATCTGGGCTTCCTTGTTTTCATGACCAAATGCTTTGCTTGATCACAGTTAACCATTTCAATTAACACACCCTCTTAATCTCTTAAACGATTGCAATGTTTTTAACCAGTATCTGTTCCATTAAATTTGCTAGAAAAAAATAGCCAAATGATCTTTTTTCATGAGGAAATTAGCACTGAAGCATTCTTTGTCAAGCATTATACTTAAGAAATGTTTTATACAGAGAACATCTTGGAGTGATGGTTCTTAAACAATGCACATTTGCCATTGTATTACCACCTGAATCAGAAATATAACCTCTGGCTTTAATATTCAGCTAAGAGCAGGCCAGCTCCAACACCTCCTAGTAGGGCTCACAGAGAGATATTGCAGGGATCTCTACTGCTCATTGGAGATGACTGGCCCCATTTCTGGTGAATGAATTTTTGAGGGAGGTTAGCAGTAAGCATGTTTGTACTTATCTGTGGGGTGTATTTAAAGTAGTTTCGAGGCAGGAAGGTGTTCTCTTTGGCTGTAAATCAAGGTTGCTGAATACTCCAGAACCAGGGGTAAGGACAAATTCCCTGCTCTTAGATTTACTGCATAATTGAGTGAAAGGCTGACGAAACTGTATCCTTTTCAACAAGGAGCGGGAGTTTAAAGGCAGACTCTTCCAGTTGTGTTTTAGATGGGTTTGTGGGACACTGCTGTGCAAGCCATTTCTGTTGTGCTCCCTGGGAGCAAGCTTTAAACTCAGGAAGTGTTCTGTAAATATTCTCTTCAGAACAGCATTAAGAGCCACTCACCTCTCACCAGAGACAATCTACCTGCTGAAACCGCTGTTTTCTCTTTTCTGAGCCAATCATCTCTTATTTTTGGAAGCATCAGTTACCAATAGGAACTAAATCTATATTCATTCTACTAGTTCCAGTGGGAGGTTGTTTAGGGAGGCACAAGTCCTCAGCTGACAAAAAAACTTAACTCTTTTTCATTCTGCTCAACATCAATATAAGATCAATGATACACTGACTAAACATAACCCAGTGGAGGCTGAATATATTACATTTTTTTTAAGATATGCATTTATTTTATAATATAACACAAGGGTTGGTCATGTATTAATCCAATCTGTGTTTGTTATTTGAATTTGTGTTAATTTGTGTGTTAACTGGAAATAATAATGAATGTTCACAGCATGCAGAATGCACCATTTGCAACATACAGTGTTAGCAATATATTTATAGGGAGGTAGTGACATAAAGACAATTCATCTTTATCCCTAAATATATAAAGCTATCATACTGCCCCTAAAAAGGACACCCTTATTTTTGACATTTCATGTCAGAACCATGTCCATTTTTCATTATAGTATCTCTGGAGCAATCTCTGGATTTTTAAAAGGTTGTATTTTGAGTCAAATGACTACTAATCTGTATTTAGTCCTTAAAATGTAGATCATTTTGTTATATGGCAAAAAATTTAAAGGAATATACATATGGTTGATGACACTTCAAGTGTAAAATCAATACAATGGTTAAGCAATTTTTAAAAATGAAATGAAACTACTCAATGGCCATTTCACAACCACTCAATGCAAGCTATGTGGCTACAGGGATCATGTCTCCTTGTTAGGATGAGGTATTTTGACTTGGTACTCTCAACACAGGAGTGCACTGAATATATGACAGCTTGCCAAGAATTACCTGAGACAGGTATAGGACATTTTTGTGACAGTGGCTCAGTCAGTAATGATGTTGAAAGAAGGGGAGCTCAGCAGCACTGATCCAGGGCCATTTCCCTTTGCTGGCTAATAAAAGAGAGAGTGCTGCTGTCCTCTACGAGGCTGTGCTAATCTTCACCACCAAATGCAATCCACAGAGAAATGTGATTTGCATACATATGTCAAGCTATATGTTAAAGGAAATATATGATAAAGACCTTCAAAGAT